>OY720306.1:10153139-11403139 GCA_963082785.1 Philonthus spinipes
TATTACTTTATGAAACTCAATAAATATTAATTTAAAAATGATTACATCAGCTGCTTGGTGATGATACTGTGCATGAAAACAATTGTAGCTTTATATCTACTATAAATATTATGAAACTAAAAAGTTTAACATTGTGTTTTATTTTTTAAATTTAAATTTATTTTTAATAAAAGTATGTTAGCAATTATTTTTTCACATAAATTGGCTTAGGAATGAAATGTGGTTTGAAAGTCAATCAGCAAGTGTCAGCGGTTGTGTACGTCGATAAAAGCTCTCATGCGGCAACCGCAAATTGTGGTTTACACACTACAGGAGAAATGTTTGCATTACATATTAACTCACACTAACTACCAATGAATAAAATATAACTCAACTACCTAACATTCAACTTTGCTCAACAGCTTAAACAGGAAACGGCTTATTCGAACAATAATCGCGCGCTACTCTCAATAATATCCATCAATTAAGCAGACAGTTTTAATGAATCCATTAATTATTCTTCCACTGTCTATAGTGCATGTGCGGACCGGTATTGATTTATGCCGAACAATAAGCAAAACTTAGTTTCGATAATTAAAAATAATTGAATCGGATGAGGGATAACGGATGACGGGCGTTGTATTCATTTATCACACTCTATTAACGGCCGTTGTTCGCTCGAAAAGTGCAATCATTCATTATATGATTATTAATAGGAAAACCACTCGTACCTTAAAAGCGCTGCAATTGATTTTTGGGAGTGTGGGAAAACGTGCTTCGTATTTTATTTGGCGTTTATTTGAATTGAATTTGCCCACCGGTAGGATACAATTCGACGTTATTAGTTTTTAGTATTTTATTGGAGGAAAATAAATTTAATAAAAGCGAATAACGAAATTTTTAGTGTTTAAATAAGAGTGGATAACTGTATTTTTCATCAATAATGAAATAAAACATTTTATATTACATTCAATAAAATCGATTGGCTGAATTATGCTGTCTCTTCTGGAGGCTCCTAATTCGTTATACATGTTTTAATATCTTAACACTTAATTACATGTGAGTTTCGTGAAGATATAAAATATATATGAAAACACTTTGTACACTTCACTTATAAAAACCTGCACCAAATATTATGCAATTTAAATAGAAAAGAGTATTCATTCACTTGATCACAGCTATTTAAATATATTAAATAAAAATGATTTGAAAATAATTAAAAAATTATTTCTACATTTAGCTCTGTGAATTTTACTCACGTTACATAAGTACGTTAAACAAATGCACATTAAAACAACTACTTCCCGGGCAAATACCCACGCCGAACATTGAATTATATAATGGACACCTGCTGTTGCACATCAATAAAGTATTGCATAATGCAACAAATTTTGATCCGAGAAAAATTTAATGTAAAAACAACAAAAGGAACTTAATATAAAGCCATCTTCAGACACGTGTTTCGGGATCTATGCCTTACATAATTTAAATATGTTAAAATAAATAAATTAAATTAATTCAATTCTATGCAATTTGTTTTATCTTTGTTTAGAAACTTTTTTTTGCTAAACCAAATTTGTGCGTTCTCAAAAATTGTGTTTGCAGTTAATAATATATTTTGATAAATAATATTATTATCATCAATGAAACTTATTAAAGCTTCGTTTTCACTTTTAAGTATGCTGAATATAGTATTGATGTATATAATAAATAGCACTGGTCCCAAAATACTTACCCGCGGTATTCCTCTACTAACTTCTACTATATTTAATTCTAATTGCAATTTCTGCTTTCGATTGTATAGATATGACTCCATCAAATCAAAATTAAATCCTATTATGCAATATTTGTACATTTTATTTAATAAGATGTCATGATCAGTACAATCGAAATCTTTAGACAAATCAAGAAATGGTCTCAATGAGATTTCCTTGTTATTCAATACATAATTGATCTGATATAACAATTAATTCAACCATTGCGGTAGTTGTTGATTATATTCCAGATTGCCATGTAGAAAATCTTGAAATGAGTTAGTTTTATGAAAAAAAAAACTGACAATTCTAGTTTTTATGGTATTTTCAAATATTTTAGAGAAGTGTGTCAGTGGGCTCATTGGTGTATAACTGGGACTATAGCGGATTCCAGGACAGCGTTGATGATATATGTCAAAAGCGTTTTTATTTGATGTATTGAATTTATAATGTAAATTTAAAATATACACGTCGCTCTTCGAGCATTTTAGATTATTTTTATAAATAAGTTTTCAGTTTTGGACTGTTAATTAAAACTGAGGTGTATATGTTTTTTATAGATGGTTCGATTGCTGTATTTTAATTATCCATTTTTTTTTGTTTGTTTTTTTTAAACCAAATTGTTTTTTAATTAAACATCATTTAACTAAAACCATACCAATGCCAATCCACTCCGGCTTTCTTAGTTAATGCGGAGATGGAGTTAAGGGTAAGTTTTTATTTTAAATCATGTGGCGCCCGAAAAGTGTATTTTTTTTATTAATATTATTTTTTAACCACAACTCTGCCTCCGATCAAGAGCTGTAGAAAGCGGTTATATTTTATAGAAGTAGAAAATAATTAATTACTAATCAATAATTTTCCCTGCAGTTAGAATAACTTTTTAAATTACCTGACATATGTAATTAATTTATATTAAAACAACTACTTCTCTAGCCTGTACCTCACCAGGCATTGATTTACATGACTGTGATCAAGTTAATGAATACTCATTTCTATTGTTAAAAATTTGAATGTCTATTAATCCAGGTATTTATTGAAATTTGTGTTGACAATATTCGTTGTTGAGAACGATAAAACGCGCGCATCGTTAATTGAAAATTAATTATTTTAAGATTGCTTTCTATATCTTTTTGACCTATTTTTCTACTGAACAATTAAATATATGACAATTTTATTCAATGCAACATATTATATTACTATTAGTAACTATTCTTCATTTACTGAAAAACATCAATTTACTATCACTTATTAAATGTATTTACTTAAAATTGCTTATTTAGAAATACTCCATTACTAATGTTACTCGATTTTGTCTAACACTAATAAATAATACATATAAAAAAGAACATTCTAAAAATAAAATTTAATATATCAATTATTATTGGATTGAATAAAGGCTTTTAAGAGCTCTTGTCAGTTACAACCGCTCCACTTTTACAGATCCTTTGTTGACAAGCGAAACGAAACCGCGCTATTGGCGAATGTAAAACTATTTTGCACGGACAGCGACGTGACCGATATTTAAAGAACGGTGCGAATTCCACGCAGACTCGCCCGAAAGACGAAAATAAGGAAGAAAAAACGGACGCAATATTGCGTGAAATGCCACAAAAGGGTCAGTGATTTGATTAAATTAAGTAATAAAATCAATATTGTTTATTCGTAATAAAAGAATTCAATTTAATGTAGCCAAATATTCACTTAAAGAAGAATTAGTTTATATTTGCAGAATAATTACGTATGAATAGGTCGATAGCCAATTAGCTGTTATAAATTATATATTTAATTAAGTAACTTTTATTATTATATATACAAACATCATTATTCAGACAACATCATTACATAATCGTATATATACATTTATATTTAAATAAGAAAACAAATATTGTGTTAGTCTGTCCGGGCTATCGACCTGGGGTCTTTCTGCCCTTTTTATTATTATTAATTCAGTTTTTTTTTTCATTTTTCTTGAAAACAAAGACATTTTCACAACGGGATATTAATCAGCATGAAATTCTTCAAGAGTGCCAAATTTTAACCCACCCTCTAAAAAATTCTAATTTTGTTTAAAAAAAGCACGTTAAATGTCATTAGGAACATTAAACAGAATTCCATTGAATATTAGAATAAAAAAAAACACTAAACAAATTTTTCAAAATAAAATTTTGTAAATTTCTCACTTTCCAGTAAACATATAAATAATTGTATAAATATCATCAAAGTATTTTGAAAGGTGATATAGTAACTAAGTTAGACTATTGAATTAATCCCGGCGCTTGCACCATAAACACCACAGCTATAATTTAGGCAAAGTTGACGAGAAAATCGCTTTATAATTACCGTGTTGTGAAACGCCGGCCGCGTTTTGCGTGAAAACTACGACAAATAAGAGGGACGGTGCTCTGCAGGAACAAGAGCGGGCGGTGGGACACGATTAATTGAATCAGCATTAAATTTTCCCGTTATTGGAAATCGGTAATATAATAAATTACGGCCAAATAAATTGGCGACGCTCCGTGTGTGTATACGTGCGGGTCTGAATACGGATGTGAATGTGCAAGAGAAGGGAATGTATTTGAATTGCTAAATTTCGGATGTATTTCATACATTATGGACCATGCGAATTTATTCGGTCGTGTAACTGTCGTAATATAAATGGTAAATTTTTCACATTTAAATAATGAATGGCCGCGATAATATATTAACTCGCCGGGTGAAAACATTGTTTAAACATATTTATTGGGTGTTTACTAATATCACTGTATTTCAAAACATGAAAATTCCTGTAATCGAGATGAATTATTATATTTGTACTTTTAGCAACAATTATAAACCTGTTTTAAAAAAATGGATTGTGTGTTCATTAATATTATTATATATACACTTTTAGCAACATATAAATATATACCTGTATCAAAAATATATTATTACATAAATTACATCATTATTTTTCTTTACTGATCCTTCTGAACAAATAAGAAAAACAAGAGTATACGACATAAATATAAGCTTCCATTTTGTGTGGAAAACTCTTTAGAAATGTGATAGAGGACGATTACTTTGTAATCCGATGAAGCATTCTGGAAGATGACTCGAACCAATGCACCGACAAACGGAAACCGTACTCGAAAATTATGAGAATTGGACTTGGAAAGTCCTTTACCTGAGCGAAAGGGTGTATTATTTCATTAAAAAGCTCTGTTGAAATTGTCGACGGCGAACCGATCTCGCTTATCGCTATATATTATTGCGACAAAGCCTTCATTTAGATTTAATAAATTTATATCATCGGGAAATATAATAAACATTTTTTTAAAAACCCGCTAAATGGCAAGGTGTGAAGGTATGGAGCTGCATATAAGAGTTTGGATCCTCAATTTTTGTTCCCTGTCTTCAATGTGAGCGTGTTACAGTTTGTTGCGCACTTTCGTCGATCAGGATCCCTTTTCTTTGTGGAAAACCTTTGCGCTGTCACGGTGAATACAGTTTGATACAGGGAAATGATCGAAGAATCTTTCTTTTCACATTTTAAAGAAATGAACGTCGGTGATATTTGGTTTCAACAAGTCGGAGCCGTGGCCCACACAGCACGGGCCTCGATGGAATTGTTCAGGGAACATTTCCCTGGTCGCCTCATCTCTCTCAGGTGATCTTCCTTAGGGTGGTCTGGGGTGATATTAAAAGATATAACTAGTCAGCTGGGAGTAATTTTGTTGTATGGAAGGAATTCTTGAGATTTTAATGGGATAATTTTCATGCGCCTCTTTGAACACCAATTTTTTATTGCATCAATGAATTTTTCGATTGTGCTTTTTGAGGGTAGTAGCATGGGAGACAACTGCTGTATCATCAACGAAAAGTAGGAAATATCATGAAGGATTAAAATATGTTGGGTTATATATAAATAGACATTATACTTTTTGTAGTGCTGATAAGGAAGAACATTATGGGACATCTTGTAGGAAAAGAATTGGGAATGAATATGACTGTCAAATTTTAATTTGTGATAATCTGCCCGACAGGACACCATTTAGTAGTATTATAAAATGATGGTGGAGATTTAAAAGGAAAAATTTATAAAAGAGACTTTAATGCTGATCAAATTAAAAGACTTTTCAATATCGACGAAGAGGACTGCAGTTTTTTTACTTCTAAGTGGATTTATTTATCTTTACTTATTTATTGATAAGTGAGAAGCGTACTGCTTTCAGTTCTCATATTAGTTTGCTTGTTTTATTAACCGGGCTAGTGTTTTCAAAATCATGGTCTAGCAGTGAATCTGAACCTAAGCCTTTTTATGATAGCGATAGCGAATATATTCCATCGGATGAAGAAAAAATGACATAAGTGTACTTGACCAACCTAGAATGAGCGGAATTAACAACAAAAAGCATAAAGAAGGATAAGAGAAGTGCCAGTACATAAAGACGTAATATAATAAAAAGTAAGTAAGCTAAAAGGGAAGAATATGTGAACTGGAGAAATAAAATAATACCACCAGATTTTTAATTTAAGGTAATCCAGAAATGTATACTATGATTATTTAAGAATCGTATGCATATGACGCAATTGATTAATAAACTCTGAAAGTAAATCATGACTAAAATTACTTAAAAAAACAATGAGTGAATTACAACAAAATTTGTGTTTAATTAAATGGCAGCTTTGCAATAAAACCATAAAAATGCCTATGTTTAAAATTTGGATTAAATAGTAATTATTCATTTTGACACCCGCATTGTGTGTGTGTTCTGTTAAATTTAAGCGTTAAATCGGAGTTAGTCCATAGCACGGCTTCACTGCAACATTTTTTACCCTCAATAAAACACGGATTAATCGTATTTCGTGCGACGTCCATCCGATGATTTTATTGAGCACATGCACCAATTAAAGCACACAAAACTGACCATTCCGGTCGGATTAATGTCGTGCGCGGATTTCGACCGAACTACACTTTTTTTTTCTCTGTTCTGCCCGCAATTAAAAACGATTCCGTGTGTGTCGTTTAAATTAATCCGGCCGCGCTAGAAAACGGGTAATTTGTAAGGGTTTGCGGGGGTTCTTTCGACGCGCTAGATTTTTGGAAGGTTTTCAAAAAAGATATCGCCGCGGTGAGTGAGTGACCAGCGTGCGCTTCCTCTTCCGGCCAAACGGGAGTCCGCTCGATGCCGGCTGAGTGTGCTTTTGTTATACAAAAAGCTCTTTTCACGGATGCAACGTGCATTTACATGACAGGCTATTTTTATCGTCATTTATCAAATCGGATCATTTGGTCGCGTAGTTGTCCGGGATGGATTAAATATTATGTTGTATGAGAGCTTTTCGGTTATTCAATATGCAAAAAGGTACATTGAGTCAGATTTTACAGGGTTTTTAAAAATATGTCAATATTACATTAAAAAAATATATTCCACGTTAATTACCGAAAAATATCCTACTCTATTACAATGGGTAACGGAAAAGATAATACACAACATATATTTAATATATTACTCATAGATAAATTCCAAAATCATGAAAGATAACGAGGGTTATATTCACCCGAAACCCTACAAAAACGTCTATATGGATATATGGACAAAAAGTCATTAAATCCAATTAGCCTTTCATCGGTTTTATTGAAAACGATGGAAAATTATGTGATCGACATATTAGAGACTAGATCTTTATATACACAGCAAGCAAGGGAACAGAATCTACGTTGCGTGCGGTGCAAATGAAAATAGAGCAAGCACTAACTAACAATATGTCCACATTAGGAAGATTCATCGATATTGAAGATACTTTTGATAAGGCGTCTTTCAAAAATATAGGGAAAGTCTTGGAGACAGCTGAGATTTTTGGTATGCTATGCAGTTCGATGATCTACTAAAGAGTAGGCTGGTGATTTTAACCCTAGCCCACACGGAGATTCATGCTCACATGATGTCACCCCTCCTGTGGTTTACTACTGGTAGACGAACTGATAAATAGAACTCAATTAAGAAAGATTCTACACGTAGATGACATAGCCATCTTACTCAATGGAAAATACCTAACTAATAGGATGCAGGATGCATTGAACGTAGCGGAGAATTGATGCAACCTGAAAGCACTCACTGTTAGATCGACTCGTTTATAATAATTCTTCACTGGTAAAGAATTTCGTACGATATGACACACGTTTAGATATTTGTTTAAATTTTTAAATGAAACAAAACGCTTGATGTTTTCGCTTTGACGCTTCGTTTACTACTGATTTCAAAAATTATATACAAAGTTTAGACATGTACAAGGGTAGAAGGAAACACATTTTTCAAAATAAAATAATGAGAGTTTCTGGAAATAACCGTTAAACCGGACGTGCTTCTACTTAAATTTAGGGTAAATTAGTTTGTTCTCAATTGGCGCATTTACAAAAACTAACCCCCCGCGGCTAATAGCATGGTCCCGGATTACAAGTCACTAATAGTTAACTCCACTACAAAAGGTAGTGCTAAGAGTTTTCAGGATAACACCGACGACGGCTATGGAAACACTACTCTCCTTACCACTAATTGATCTAAACATTAAAGAAATAGCTAGGCGACAGCAGAAAGACTCCGAACCGTGGACAATTGGCTAAGACTGAACCTAACGGAGAAACACATGCGGAGATGAAAATATTCGGTTAACCAGAATAAAAGCGCAATCTACACTAACCTAATCAATACTGATAGGTCAAATGTATTCTCAGACTGTGGAGATGGCGTCTCTGAGCTCAATGACTCTAGATCTACATGCCATTGCAATGCAGAATATAATTGTAGAAACAGACATCCAGGGGGGAGTGGTTATTATCATAACCACTTACAGCAAAAGTGATTTAACAAACACTAAACAAACCAAAAATAACGTTAACACTAATACGAAAGTGCAGCTGGAAAAAAACTCGATAGAACCAACGTGTGTCAAAGACCATAACAAGGACAATTATTTCTAGCTACAAACGCGTTAAAATTAATGAGAGTTAACAAAATGCAAATTGAGCCTTAGCAAAACTAATGTGAGCATTTACCCTAAATAAATATTAGGTAAGATGGAGAAATCTGCAAACAGTCAAACTAAAACTTACCTCCCCAAAACAGACTGCAAAAAAGCAGAAAACCTTCTGAGGCATTCAAAAGCCCACATAAGAACATTAACCGGATACATTACTTGTTATTACTGCTTCCGGAAAATCTTTTCAAAATTAGTTATACATGGTGAGGACCTATGCTAAGCTTTAAATAAAGAAGAGGAAAAGGTAGGATATCTTTTACGAGTGTATAGTGCTGTCAGGGATAAGACGTCCCATGGGTAAGGTAAGGCCCTAAACTAGTGAAGGGACCGAGTTAAAAATTATCCATGAAGAGATACTGGACAACGTCAGAATTGCAGAGCGGGTCTGGTCACTTGGAATGAAACCTAAAGTTTGGTCTTAGCGGGTGCGGCATTTGAGCGGATACACCTCAAAATTCTTAATCCTTATTCTTTTATTTGCTAAACAAATATAAGAAATGTTTTTTAGTACCCACCAGCACAAATAAGAAACACAAGTAACAATTAAATAAAATGCCCAAATTGTTATTTAGAGAAATTGAAAAAAAAAACATTAATTTTATTATAATAATTATTATATGCCAAAACAATAGACGTTGATATGTATTGGAATAGTTATCATAAAAAATATTCAAATAATACACATAATAATATATTCCAACTAAACGTGCTACAAGATAAACAACAATAACAAAATATAAAACTTGAAAATAGTAATAATAGTATTTATAAACTTTATAAATACTTGCACCCTTCTTGTAGATATGACCGAGAACTTACAGAAAGCGTTATCTTTCTTCTTATTATATTTTTTTTAATAAATAATAATTATTTTTTTAATTATATTATCTCATTAAAATTTCATATATTAGATCATATATTAAAATATATACACATAATGAGTTTTCATAATAAAACAAAACTTTTGAAGGAATGTTGAAAAATATAATTTTAAATTTAAAAGTTATTCATTTTAATCTGTGTTTTTATTTTATTTAATGGTAGATATTTAATAACTTATTTGTACTTATTATTAAAATACAAATATATTATTAGAAATCTACTAGACACATAAAAACATAGAAGGCGGAAAAACATATTAATTGTTTATGTTACATTGTTTTGCATTATCTGTATAGTCTGAATAAAGATGTATATATATATAACTTAAGTTACTTGTTGAGTGATTTGTGTTTTTAAAAAGGACACAAATCTTTATTGGGTACAAATTACAAATCAGCGACGTGTTTGAATGCAGATTACAGACTGGTTTTATTATAATTAAATAAACTATTTATACAAAGATAAAATACATGATCAGCATAAATGGCGTTAGGCATCTTATTCTATTATTAATTCACATTAAATAAATATAATACACAAATACGTAATTCATAATTACGCTATTATATAGATAAATACATAACAATACATAATTTTTATATATATATATATATATATATATATCGTTGATTAATGAGGCACTTAATTTTTGAAAATCCATGGTTACTTTAAACATTAACTTTCTTCGCCTGAAGAAGCTGCCGCGTAGCGAAACAATTGTAGTGAAATTAAATAATAAAGTGTTGAAAATCATAAATATTTTATTAATTAAAGTATATATATATATTATATAAATTGAATAACTTTAAATTCTATAGTAGTTTTGGATTATTGGTCTATTTTCAAGGTAACAATTTAATTCACATTTAATGAAACGTGGCGCTTGCGTCGTCTTTAATTAATTATAACAAATTTATTATTTTTTGATTAACCTATTTATTTGTAGTAAATTAAATAATTGTATTATTAATATTTGTGGGCTGGCAAAATATTTTCTATTCCATTATTTACTAACGTGTTTTTATTTATTTAAGAAGTATTTTTTTTAATATTTGTTATTATTATGATTTATATCATGTTACTTAATCACAACATCCATTTAACCGACTTTATCAAAGCATTACACATGGACACACTGGTCTTACGAGGTCCGAAAGACCGAAATGGCCATCACCAGTTATCCACACGCTAAAAGAATGGATGTTGAACATTTTATTAAATTTTATTAAACTAGTAATGAATTTATTTTAATTGAACGTGACTCTATTACACAAACGTATTCAATGAATAGTGGCAAGTATTAATCTGCGTCTCTTTTAATATTCTTTTATAAACCACACAGGGATAATACAGAACAAGGGGTGGCACTTTTTAAATTGAAACTTTTAAAACTAACGGAAAGTTTTATGGCGATATAAAATAAGCTGCTTAAAACTTGCTTCATGCCAACCTTAGAGATTTAACTTATTAATTTTTGTAACATTACTCGCGCCGAGAAAAAAAGCGGTGTCAAATTAAATTGTGTTAAGTAAATTGTTTTATTCGTATTATAATTTAGAGTAGCTATTTTAAAACAAATGAGTGGTGAATTAATTTTAACAAGATTTACTTTAACATATGCAATTTTTCGTGATTGAAAAAAAAAATGTAATACAAAACTCCTTATGTCATGGAAAGATAAAGATCAGATTAATATATACGCAAATTGACTTGTATCAAAAAATATATTAATAATAATATAATTACACATTACCAGAAAAAAAAATTAAAATAAATCAATTAATCAAAACTAGTTGGTTACAATTAGATTGAAAACAAATACATACATAATCATCTTTATTATGATATTTACAATTACATTAAGTTTACAAAACATTATATTTTATTTACAAGATCGACCAGTGGTCTACAGCCGGCAGTCCTTGGCCTTTGTCTTTTATGTTAGTTAGGCATTTATGTGTGATGATATGAACTCATGAATTGTGGATTAAGGATCTTTGAATTTTTGAGGGATGCTAGGATTTCTCGTAATGCAGAGAAGATTTATAATTTCCAGGTTTAGGAAAAACAAATATTTCTGTCTTTCTTTAATTTTTTAATTGGATTTATTAATATTTCATCAAGGATTGTGTAAGAAACTAATTAAATGTCTATTATTATACTAATTTTACAAATTTAATGATTATTTAAATAGTTATGGGATTCGTTCTAATTAGTGACAATAATTTATAATAAATAGAAAAGAGTATTTAGTCAGTGCAAATATTCTGTCTTTATTCCTTTTGGTCGGGCGTGAGTAGTTTCGGCACCATTTTTGTGCAAACCTTCCGCATGTTAAAAGATTCATGCAAAATATGTTGAATACTTTTTTTGTCGATTCTTGTCATTTCAGCAAGTGCTCGGATTCGCAGACAACGATCAGCGCGAATTAATTTTGGCAATGTAGCACCTGATCACAGTTATTTAAATGAATTAAATAAAAATGATTTGAAAATAATTTTAAAAAATATTTCCACATTTAGCTCTGTAGCATTTTGATTTACGCAACGTAAGTACTTTAAACAAATGTACAATAAAACAACTACTTCTCACCTGTACACCTGCTGCTGTATATCAATAACATATTGCATCAGGCAACTATTTTTCTTGCTAAATGTGGAAATAATTTATTATTTTCAAATCATTTTTATTCAATAATTTATAATTATAAAATATTTTAAAACTATTTACTTACTAGAAATATGTTTTGTCTTCGTATTAATATATATTATTATAGGGTCAGTATATAATAAATAATCCCTTTTACCATATGGTGTCGGGATTAATAAAAATATATAAAATTATAATGTCTGTTTCAATATCAATTACATTAATGAAACATACATTTTTAATCAAATTGAGTGAACAGAACATTAAGAATGCATAGGGAATTAAAATCCGGTACGCGAATCCCGCATAAAATTGGAATGCCCGAACTCTTGAAAATGTAACAGTATGTCAATGCTCTTATTTGCTATGGCAGAACTAACTGGTCCCGAAATGGTCCGTTCGGGATACTACAAATTGTTTGGCTCAATCCCGAATCCCGTCCTAAATATTTAATAACTTCCCCCATGTTTCCAAGATAGTTCAATTTAGTACACAGTTACCCCGAGCTCATAAAATATTCAATTTACACTATACCCCAAGATCTATATTTTTGAAGATGCTCCAACTAATTAAGGACTGCGATACAAGCTACGTTCCCATTTTACGGCCGTTCCGGGTTTATATCTTTATATACCCCGACGTTAAACTATTTAGGGATTTACGTACGTTTTAAACTGGGGATCCGTTTTTGATATAATTGGAATTGTATTATCAATAATAGAGCGGAAGGCCGGGATGACTGCGCGATAATATCTCAGACCGACGTTAAAGGATTGAAATAATCGGTCTGGAGTTTACAGTTCGGTGGGAATCAACTTTAGAAAATTGATAGGTCTTTAGAATCAACGAGGCATGAATCTGTTCTCGCATGCTGACCAGACATTAAATCCCCCCGGCTGTATCTGTTAGTGTCGTAAATCTGTTATTCATCCACTGTCCACACACAAATCCTTTGCTCATAAAAATGCTCTGGGCGCGAATTGGGCCACACAAACACAGCTTTCATCCACCAGAATTATCGTTAAGATATAATATCTTTGTTTTGTGCAGTTTATTATATTTAATTACCAAAACTGATAACATTATTATCATTGATATAAATCAGTCCGTCAGAGAAATTAACATCCACCAGAATTATCGTTAAGATATAATATCTTTGTTTTGTGCAGTTTATTATATTTAATTACCAAAACTAATAACATTATTATCATCGATATAAATCAGTCCGTCAGAAAAATTAACAGAACAAAAATTTATTGTAAATAATGCGGATAAAGGAATAACAAATGTAAGAATTAAATAAAATGTTCAACCACCATCTATCGTATGGATAACTGATGATGCCATTCGGTCTTTCGGACTTCATCAGACCAGTGTATTCCATGAGCAATGAAATAGATGGCGTTTGCGCTATATTTACAATTATTATAATGTAATAATAATAATCTTATCAACAAATAAGCAACATAAGTTAGTTGAATTTGAATTAATTGAGTTCAGCTGAATATAATCCGCACAGTTAATTTTCCACCACCAGATTTTTGTTTGGCATTTCAAAAATTCTATTCGCGTAATGATTTTATAATAGGTCGTACCGGGTATTCACGTAGTATTTAATTTGTACCTTTGTTTAGAAATCAAGTGTTTTATTGTACAAAAAAAAGAGACAATAAATCTTTTTTTTTTAATCTGATTCGATTGATAACCCTCGCACAAAAATAAGCAACAGAAAAAGAATATAAATTGCATAATTATATTTGTTTGTTAATATTTGCGAGTTTAAAAAAATGTATTTAAATTTATTAACCGATAAAATAACTCGCTTTTATTGAAACACATTAAAAAGTACATTCGTAGAGGCTTAAGGAAATTTAATAAATAGTAAATGAACGAGAGCACGGCATATTTTTATTGGAACACTTTATGCATGCATAAAGGAGCGCCTCTGGTGTTTACTGCCCCCCTTCTAACTTTATATGCGAAATAAAATTCCATCTACGCCGCTTCAACACTATACGTAAACAACCCAGGGACGAATACATCACGATTCCAGCGGGATACGCTTTAATTTTACGTTTAATTAATATTACGTGCCACGTGCAATTTTAAACGTCGCCAAAGACAGATATTTAATAGGTTGAGAAAATTTCCAGCGTAATTATATTCACGCGCATAAATTATGTGTTTTAATTGTTTAAGAAGTTTTTTTGCCGTTATCGAAATTATAATATTTTTCACTTTGATCGCTTATTAATCTTTATGTTTTGCGTTTGTTGTATTAATTATTATATACAAACATCTTTATTCATACAGCAGAATTACAATTCTTTGAAAATATTTATATTTATATTTGGTGGGTTAGTAGTCTGTCATGGATTAATTACAATTTTTCAAAAAGAATACTTTTATATAAACCCGGCGCAACCACCATTTGTCACGCCCACAGTTAGCCGCGAGGGCTTAAGGGCGGCTACTTTTTCCTTACGTACATACTTAATTAGGTGTTGCTAGTGTGATTTCAAGTCATGTGAAACAATTGTAGCAGTGTTTATACTATTAAAAAATGGGGATGTGTGCATCATGGTACTTTCCCCGGTGAATTAGTAGTTGAAAAATTATTAATTGAAAATATGGATTTATTGTGTTTGTTATTTCTTACCTTACAATGACTTGATACAATTTCCATACACTGTATATAATTTCTTTACCATTTTTCTTCGTTGGCGCGACATATTCAGTATTGTTGAAATGTGAAATCATTTTGACGTTTTATTTGTCATTAAAATAATTATTTCAATAATTAAAGATTCCACAGCTATTTTTTATTTCTAAGGGAATTTATCAGGTAAACGAAATTCTTCCGCTTATAAAATGAGAACTGAAGCTCCTACAATAAAAGTTTTATAACAAAAAATATTTTCTTTAAGATCTACAACTTTTATTCAAAACATTTTTCTATCCTAAATAATAAATGAAAAATCGCTAAGAGTAAAGTTGCACTTAATAAGTTTTGATTCTAACCAAAAGCTTTTCAGATCGTTCCACTGTTATAAAAAGCTTAGAAAATCATAATCATATTTATTGTGCTAAAATATTATAATATGTGTACACTTGTCATGACAAAAAACTTATATTTAATATATTGCGAAATAGCATACTAAAATGTTTAAATATATAAACATAAAAAAGTAATATTAAAAACAACAGTAATTTAAAATAAAGAACAATATAATTCAAATAAAATATATAACAACTACCGAAACCAAATATATTCTTAAAAGTATGTGTAAACAGTTTAAGATTGTACATTAAAGTCATGATCTACAAAGTCTTGTATTGAATAAAATGCATTCTTTGATAAATAAGAATGAATAAGTAATGAATGTTCTTCACTTATATTAGTGAAAACATTATTTTTATTTCGTGTATTAAAATGAACAACTTTTTTGTAGATTAAATGTACTCATAAAATCTATCAATAATGAAGCTCTATTGTCTTCTTAAAATGGACATTGAAGTCCCAACCAATTATAAGATTATATTGAATATATTTAATTTCGTTAAAAATTGTGATAAAAAATTTACAAACATATTAAAATAGCCAGAAGGTGAAAGATATACACAGATAATATAAGTTTTGCAACTTTCTAAAAATACACAAGATAGTTCACATTGTTTTTCAATACATATTCTTTTTGTAACATGATTAAAATTATTAATAGAAATTTTCTTTTCAGTTCCTCCACGACAAGAAGTTTCGCGTGCAAAATAGGCTTTCGCCTGAAAATTATTTATATTTACTAAGCTACATTCTTCATTATTAAGTCAGTGTTCTACAAGCATATTATAATTTTTATCTGCATTAGCGTTTTTTAATTAATTTATTTTGTTTGTCAAAGACTGTATATTTAAAAATAAGATGTTGATTTCAAACTTGTCATCTTGTTTTATTATTTTGTTGTTTTCGAGTCTTGTTTGACGAAAACAAAATAAAATTAATAAAGTTTGAGTTTAATCTATTCAGCCGTTTAAACGCTATCGCGGAAATACATAGAAAATGTTCAAAACTCGATGGAATGGACTCAGGGGACCTAAAAACGTGTATATTTGTTGAAATTAGCGAATAGAAAATCTTTACAATCACTTTCTCTTGGATAGGGGTCCGGGTAAAGTAAAAAATATGAAACTAAAAAAACTTTTTGAGTTTTATTTAATTCGTTAATATGTAGTTTCATCAAGTGACAGCGTCACCAAATAAATTTCGAATATACGTTTCAATTTATTATTATTATTATTACAACAAAAAAAGAAATAAACACAGTTCTACAACTGAAAGCATAATTTATGAAAAGCTGTTGAACTTTGAGGCAAACTAATAAGTTCCGCTCAGCAACAAGACCGGAAGCAAAGTAGAGTAAAGCAGGTAAGCCGCATTGTCCAGAGCCCGGAAGTGGCCATCAGATGGCGGAAATGGCAGCCACGGGATTATCACCGACTGTTACCGGTCGGCGGCGCTGAACAACCGCCGATAACCCATCTACTTGTTTACCTGACTCTTTATCGGAAACATACATTCCCGGCCGGCCCGTATCAGATTTACCTGATGATAAGTAACCCGCCCTGAAAGCGAAAAGGAAAACAAGCCACGTGTGTAAATCGCCGTAATCACGTTTCTATCCCCACCCCCGCCGACAACAACGACGTCCGTCCTCCCTCACTCCATCTTATGCGAGATAATAAAGTTTTTCGAAATTGATATTATAAAGACTTTAATACGCTTTTGGGGGAGCATTAAAGTAAAGCGATTTTTTTTTCTTGTTTTTTATGTGAAAGCTTTTGTCGGAAAAAAGTGGTGTTCGAGCATTTTTGCCTGATGATACGGTTTTTTAACGGACGAATTTATATTCAGTTAAATTTAATTTTATATGAAAGCAGGGCGGGTGGAATTATTGTTTTCGTCACGTTTTATTTTTTGCTTAAAATAACGCCATTTAATTACATTTTATTTCAATAAGAATGACTACGTACTATAAAAAAAATAACAAAAATATTGAACGTATACCAAATACAAGTAGTAATGTAAATAGAAAAGGTCCGGCGGAGTATTTGCGCGGGAAGTAGTTGTTTTAATATGCATTTGTTTAAAGTACTTACGTAAAGTAACTCAAAATATCACCGAGCTAAATGTAGAAATAATTTATTAATTATTTTCAAATCATTTTTATTTAATGTATAAGTAGTAAAATACTTTGTAAATTATCTTATTATTTGCTCTTTTTTTTCATAAACTCAATTTCGCTTCACAAAATGAAGAAGTGTGAAAATGTATCGATGATTGGTGTTGCAGTTTTACCCGATATTCAGCCGTAGCCCAACCCTCATTAACATAAGTTTGCGCGTTTGCAATGGGCCTGGGAACGTTCGGGCGGATTGCGGCGAAACGGTAGAGATCTTGGGAAGCGTGGCTGGCCGTATTCAGCCATACCACGCATGCGCTTTGTATATACAAACGGAGATTCGAGTGATACACCCGCGGGAGAGATGAACACGTAACTTCACACAGTCAACTAGCGACGATTATTGTACATTATAAATGATATAATATACAGTTTGAGTTAAATTAAGTAATAATTTCATTTTAAACGGCCCTACAATCAAACAGTAACAATTGGATGCTAAACCAACGTTGTTCCTTTGACCCGGTGTCACCATGTTGCAAGAAAGATGGGTAAAAGTTGTAGGAAATATTGGAAAATATTTTGATTAATATATACTGGTTGAATTGTTTTGAATAAATGATAAATACTTATTTTAAGTAAAATCACCTAATAAAATACAAAAGAACACCAGGAAAAATCAATAAAACCAGCGTTTTGAATAATACAATACAAAAAATGAATAGTTTGGTAGCTATTAAATTTAAATTTAAAACAATACTAGAAATGAAATAATAAGCTAACGTAACAACTAAGGTTACGTTATCAACAATATATACTATACACGTTGTCCCCCAAAATTTTGAATATGAGTAATGTAATATAATGTATTTGTATTATATCTCGATTATTATTATTAATCGCTAGCCAAATAACGAGCATGGTAACTAAGTACCAAATAATACATTCATATTTCAGGGGACAACGTGTATATACATTTTTTTAAAGAATTAATAATAATGATCTGTAAACAGTTTATTAAACCTATTAACCTTTTTCGTAAACCAAACAAACCCTGACTCCCTCAAAAACTTTTTTTGCTCTTTTTCGGCTCCTTAACAAGTCATTTTAAAATGCCAAAACTAATGTGATTTAATAAAATTTATTTTGGAAACCAACACGAAAGTGTGTTAAAATTAAATCGATAAATATATTTGAATATATGTTTTTAATTGTGTTGGTTTTATTATTACAATTTTTGCATTTTATTACGAAATTTTTAGAAACTATTCAAGTGGAAAATGTGTTAAAAATGTTAAATCCGCGAAAGTTATACAAACTTATCTAAAATACTGAAATATGTATTACTAGTTTATATTCTGTTAGTTTCTAGTTAGATATACTTAGTATATATAAAGCCTCCGATATTTTATAAACCCAGCGTATGCTGATCGACTCAAAACAATATTCCTCTGTTCAATATTAAGTACAAGTAGTTTGTTTATAGTGCGCATAAACAAAACAAACAAAAACAAAAAACGCAGCAAAGTACTTCCACGACAAGAGTGCATACATTTATTAAATAAACGATCCGATAAAAAGGAAAATGCACGCTTCGGGGGGAAATATGGATTTTCCCCACATTCACCCGAACAGAGTCATCCAGAATCGATTGCCCCAAGTCTGAATGCTCCCAGCCACGATATCCAACCAAATCGGAACTCCAACTCCGTATCAAGGAATTGCATTTACTGAAAACTTTGTTCGAACGTTTCCGAAAGCCCCCTGTTCTATATCCCCCTCCCCCCTCAGCAAGAAAAGTGTCAGATTAAAATGCCGTCATGGATCATCGCATAATGGTGTTTGTATCATTAGATGCGCAATTTCCCAATTTGTTGCTGTTAACGTTCGTATCGTATTAGGTGTGTATTATTTATTGGCGCCTGAAAATCTAATTTCGAGCATTCGGCTCCATGTTGCGGTGATAGGAGCTAAATAGAACATGTGTCGCAATTGGTGGAAGCCAGCTCGACAATTTGATCATTCCGGTGTAAGATAATTACCACACACGTGTCATCGCAAATTGGAACAGACTGTTTAGTCTAATGGGTTTCATAGAAAATTACACTTTTCTAATTTCATTTTATTAACAACAAAAATAATAATAATTTAATAAATAATTTATTAAATAAAAATAATTAATAATTTAATAATTTCCATCACATCCTAATTCAGACTATACAAAATTATATAACATAAATAATTACAATACATGTGAGTGTTATCGACCGAAGATCTTTCTGCCCTGTCATGAATTTATGATGAAATTAAAGAGAAATCTATGCTAGCCACCTGAACTGTCTTAATTATTCGCGCATATAAATTGATGAATGGTGATCGTAAAATGTCTGTATTTAGGAAGGATGTTACGACTACGGAGAATACAGAATTTTGTAAGAAGGAGTAGGCTATCAGAATTATTGGATTTTTTTACATTGGGATATGGGTGGGCTTTGGATAGATTCATAAAGGTATTCATTGGAAGGATTGTGGAGTGGGTTGCTGGTAAGGATTCCTCCTTCCAATGCTGATATTCAAATTTTTACATATTGCATATTAAAAATGTACACATTCTTTAGTATTATATTTTTATAAAAGGTAAAAATTTATAAACAGAAAAGAATATTTATTCATCGTATTTATTTGAAAATAAATTATTTCCACATTTAGCTCTGTGACATTTTGACTTACTTACGTAACGTGATTTTTATTTAATTTGATAAAAAAATAATTTAACATAATAATTAATTAACTTGTTAATTGTTGAGGCTTCTACTTTGTTATTCAATGTAATTCAATTTTAATAAATGAAACACTTTTTTACTTTGTTTGTATAACTAGGATCAATCCGAGTTATAAAATAATAATTAATAATATATTTTTAGCGAACGATCTCGTTCTCCAATAGTACTATTTATTGACTTATTTATTTTGAAGAAATAATAGATCAAATCATCCCAATAATCACATCAATATTCGGTGCATTTTAATTGATAGGTCTAGTTTAAAAATTATAATCTGTGCAAACATACGCATATGTTTGTGGTTCGCACTAAAATAGTTAATTACAAATATATGTAATATCCTGGTTGTTACTCAAAGTATCATCTAAAATATAAATTCCTAATCATCTAACATTATCTGAAAATGTATATAATGTGTTATTAAGTGTTATTAATTCTGGAATTTTTATGGCTTGGTTTGATTTAAACATGGCAAATTTAGTCTTATTCGTTTTTATTATAAGTTGATTATCATTAATTGTCAAATGTACTGTCATTCCTCAAATTTTGTTAGATATGGAGCGCTGGCCGATTGCTCAAAGAATATTCTGTGTAGAGAAGGTTTTAAAAATTGGGAAATGCAGTAGTTGTTAACAGTGCACGATATGTGTACATGTTACAATTTTTTTAGTGGATCACATCGGTCAACTCTAGTTACTATCAAATGTTACGTGGTTTCAAAAGACAGCACAAGGCGGCACAAGTCAAATTTATCTATGGAAGTCCTGCGAGAGATGTTTCCGGGTCGTTTGCTATCTTAGCCGTGGCCTGCGCGAACTTCTGATTTCAGGATTACCTTTAGTAGGGCTATGTAAAATCAAAGACTTAAAAAATTACATAAGACAAGCTATTGCTGAGATTCTGGCTGAAATGTATCAGCGTGTAATGGGATCAATATTGCACCGCGCGCACATATGGATCGATAGAAATGGAAGTCTTCTGGTCGATGAAATTTTGAAGTATCGAAGTTCAAAATAATTAAGAATATAACTTGGAGTCTCCACCTTTAATTTCCATCTGTTCTGTAATTAACAAAGAAAAAACAATTTTGTTGCATATTTGCGGAGCCTGTAAATGGGTCACTTGTAATTTGACACCCTTTATATGACATTTCAAAGTAATGGATTTTAAAATCAAATAAAACAGCAATCGGCTAACGACCAGATAAATAATATAATGGTTTAATCTGAGGTGAATTGTGTGATGAATGTGTCGTGATAATTTGTGATGGTGATAACTTTCTATGAATTGAAACAGTGATCGTGGGGGATTTGTTATTGATGAAACTTTCTTTTGTTATTTGATTATGAGCACTTTGTGTCTCGAAATGTACATCTAACATAAAAATAAAAAGTGAAGTAAGGAATAACAGTCTTTCTACTTTGTGATAACTTTTATAATAGCAGAGGTATAAATAAATGCCGCTTTAAATAATTGCCCCAGAGCAATGGATTATATGTGTAAAAGGTTTTGATGTAGAAATTTGGTTAAAACCACAGGCCAAACAATACCAATACAAAAATATAATACTTCTGCTGAATTTTTAATCTTTGCTATTGAAGACCTCCTCTTCAGAGGATTTAAATCCACTGAGAAGCATCATATTAATACAATGCTTGTCAGTATTGATGATTGCATGAAATATTCCACCGTTGGTCCATACACTCTTTTTTCTCGAAAGCATCTTGTACTGATTAGTAAGTAAAGTATACCTTGATTTAAAATAAAAATATAATTTAAAAATTATTAATAAATTATTCCCAATTTGGCTACTGTGCCATTTTTAAGTTACAGTACGTGAGTATTTAAAAATGTAGATTAAAACAACTACTTCTCGGGCCGGGGTACAGGCCCGAGAAGTAGTCATTGAATTTCACGATGGACACTCGCTGTTGCATAACAATAACAAATTTTATAATGCATTTTGTTTTATTCGAGAATATATATTACACAGAAGAAAAATTATATAATACAATGGTATCTGCAGATACGTGTTCCGGTATTTCATCCATTGTCAGTATAGCTCCGTCCTATATAATCACAAAGTTGTTAAATTAATCAAACGTGCCGTCCTAGCTGCGATGGAGTCTGGCAACGGAAGCGAATGCCATGCACATTCATTGAACAGAAAATTGTTTTTCAATCCAAAAATATTCTCAATTAAGATTTGACTAAAATCTTACTGACTATTAATAATAATATAAAAAAGCATTCACTTTATTTCATTTAAATAACTGTGACCATCGGGGTGAATATTTTATTCTATACCTTGATTTACTGAGGACCTCGCTAATAATTCCTTTTGGTATTTTATTGTTCATATATATTTTGTTGCACAATTAATCTCGTACTACATTATAATAAAT
This sequence comes from Philonthus spinipes, assembly GCA_963082785.1. Lineage (NCBI taxonomy): Eukaryota > Metazoa > Arthropoda > Insecta > Coleoptera > Staphylinidae > Philonthus > Philonthus spinipes. The sequence goes on from OY720306.1 coordinate 10,175,792, forward strand.
GAAAGATGACGCAAGTGCCATCTTTCGCCTAATTTCATGTGACATCGTCAATGATTCGGCCGAAATGGATGTTACTAGTTTTCCATATGCTAGATGAATAATGGCTGAACATTTTATTAAACTCATTTTAGATGTTTACAAGAATAGGTCGGAGATTTTCCGACAAGCTACAAATTCATAGATTACATAATTTGTTACTTTACCCATGAGCGTAGAGAAATATTGGATTAGAAGTGGAAGGGCATCACTATTAAGATTATTTAAAAATAATATACCTTTGATTATGAGCTACAGTATTCTATTATATATCATTAAATGGAAAAGTAATTGATTACAATCAAAACATGAAAACGATATAGCTCTTTAGACTTGGCTACCCCTATGACCAAAAAGTGGAACGATAATAAGTCACATAGATACCATGTCATCTATGTTCTTTATTATCATTCCACTTTTTGGCGATCCTTTTATTCTAATTTCAAATACGAAATAATTTGTAGGGAAGAAAGATCTCCGGTCGACAGACTAGGACAGAAAAACTTTTATTTTAGTACATATACTCAACGATAATTGAAGAAATATCAGTGTATAACACTGAGATATAATTTAAATTAATTAAATATAAGTGAAAAGGAAACATCTCTGATGGGATTTGAACCCATGTCCGCCAAGTTTCTAGTCGGACACAGAGACATGTGGTGACAAATCCTCATTCAATGCTTCAAGTTAATAAATTTCAATTTCAATTTACTTTATTAACGGAATCTCCATTTCCAAATTACAATTATAATTACATATTAAAAATTTTATAAGAAAAATGTGACGCTCTAAAAAGATTACAAAACATATGTATAAAAAAAGGCAAATTACCAATCACAAATTACGACAAAATACAAAATAAAAATAATACGCATCAAAATATTTATTTATCAATCCCAAACCGACTTATTTCTATCTTCAAGTGATAATAAATAAATATAAATAAAAAAATTATGTAATATGAATGAGATGGGAAATATCCATGCGGCGTAAATGGGCTGTGAAAACTGCAAATGAAGAAGTGAAGAGCATAAAGTTAGAATTGGTAGACAAATCGTTCGCATACCTCAAATTAAAAAAGGTGAAATTAAAGAAGATGCAAGCGTCATCTTTTGCCTAATTTCAAGTGGCGATTTGGGTCTACAAGGTAGACGACCGAGAATCATTGTTTCGTCCACTAAAGGAAGGCGAACTTGTCCTGTTTATGAAAACAAGGAAATTCGAGAAATAAAGATATATATATATATATATGTATTATAATATAATCAATAGTTTTAAGTATTGATTTCGCATTTTTTATAAATTCCATCATCGAACTTATTATTTGCGCAATTTACCCTAAGGAAGGCTCGTCACCATAAATCATGCCGGCAAAATAGGTGTCTTGAGTGGAAGTTATTATCTCCGAGGAGAGGAGCGATTTTTCCAAATAAACAGAGACAAATTTGCGGCCCTTTTCACCGAGTGGCGCCTTCTCTGTGCGTGTCCTTAAATATTTAAACATCGATCACACGTTTTCAAAGCTAATGTAATTCTTAGTAGTGCAGTGCGCTTGAAGTATGATAACCCTTAAACCGGGGCGATTCGTCTTAGTCCTTGAGGGGGGGAGGGGCAACACGGATCTTCCATCAGGATACAACAATGTCCATACTGCTTTATTTATAAGGCCCGCGTGAGGAATTTATTGCGGCTTATTTTTTGTTTTGTCTGTTCTTATTATTCCTCCGCTATTGAAATAATGTATTTTTCTTTACTAAAAGAATTATTTACTAAAACCACTTTATTTTATAATTTAATCATATATACTTCTTTCATTGCTTTAGTAAACCTATTACTTTTAAATTATATTTTTAATAGTAGTAAATATCTTTATTATCATGCATTTATACAATAGTTTAAAATAATACAATAAGTGATAAGTTTTTATTTTGATAAATGGCTATCGGCCAGTAGCCTTTCTGCCAAGGTTGATGATTTTTATGGTTGTTATAGGCGTACTGTGAGGTGTTAGTGATTTATACATGAGCGAAGTGAAATAAAGCGTTGGAAGTAATGGTTAGTCTTGATTATAGTGAGTAATCACTTGAAACAGAGTTTATTATATTTTTATTATTTCAATATATATACATATATGGAAACATCAATGTAGATATTAATATAACTGTGTTTTTTTCGTTATAATTTTTAAATATTCCTCAATGATTCAAGAATAAAAATTAAATCATAACGTTTAGAAATAAATTGTAATAAAAAAAGCTTTTATTATGAAAATAGAAATAAATAAAGATAACAACAATTTGTGTTGGTTTATCGTAGCAATACGTGAAATATTTCCCACTATAACTCTTCATGAATTTATTGCATCATTATACCATATTAATGACAGTTAAATAATGAAAGTACCAGACAATGACGCGTCACGTGAAGGACATAAACGCGAAAAAACATGAGAAAAAAAATACTGGTCCATAGCCCATTCTTTAAATACATGGCCTGTTATGTAACCTAACAAAACTAGTTTCTTTTTTACCTTATAAAAGAAGAGGAAGTATACAAAACATCAGTAAGCTACAATGCATGTAATGAACGTGAATTAGTCATATGTCGATATTTTTGTATCAATGAATATCAATATTTCATAATAAACAATCTTTTGTTTCGGCTTGCTTTTATATAGAAAAGAAATCTTAACATTGTTGCCAAGATCCCTGTAGGGATTAGGATATGCTCTAATAAACTATTAATGGAATCCACCTCTTCATTTAAGAGGAAACATGGCGTGACCGAATGCCGTTTTCGCAGTCGGCGCGCCCCTTATTAAGACGTTCATTTTCCCTTTTCCACTAAACCCCCTCTGCCGCGCCGCGCCTCGCCTCGCCGTGCCTTTCCTAGGATTTTCCCTCGGAATAGATTCGGCGTAAGCGGGAGCGTTACTTGTGAATCATTTATGCAAACTTAATTAAAAGAATGCGAATGTAAAGACGCGACTCTGGCTCCGGAATGCCGGGGAATTATTTATGTTGTGTGTTATTGCACGCCGACTTGAAATATGGAAATTTGCATCTGGCCCGCCCCAATTTTGCGAAACGGGGAACACGGAAATATCGCACGGGTGGGAACGATAAAGATATACATTTGGCTTGCGAGAATTAGCAGGATATTGTTTTATGTTGATTAAATAATCTTGTTTTTGTGCGGGATTAACATGTTAAATATCTAATTTTCTCTCAATCTTATAAGATAATCACTTTTTTGTGCAGTTAAATATATAAATGTTTATTTTATATATTAAAATATATAAGATACATACGATTTTTTCAAGAATAACAAATAGTTTCTGATACAGAAAGAAAGATGTAATTCAGATACCCAAGCACCCCGTGATCTTCCATTACACCTTTGAATCAAATTTAAATCTACAGAAAATAGGAACAGTAACAGTATCAATTATTATAGTACGTATAACCAGTATAAAAATTGACATCAAGATATAAATTAGGCAAAAATTTTTTTTTTTCGTTTTAGGCTTCCACTATTAACAAAGATTTTTTTGTGACATAGAAAAAATAAATCAATCGATCGAATAATTTTCTACTATACGCCGACGACTTAAAAATATTTAAATCGATTCGAATGGTTGAGCGCCAACAAATTCTTCAAAGTAACCTGACTAATAATGAAAACTGGTATCAGTTAAATCAACTTTCTCGTAATCGAAAAAAATGTGTTTGCATTTAATTTAGTAAGCTTTAAATAACAAATTTTAATTACTCTATAGATAACTATGAATTGGATCATATTACTGAAGTTACTGATCTTGGCATTACTTTTTCCAATAACCTTCATTTTTCGAAGCATATTACTTTAATTATTTGTAAAAAAGCCCTAACTACACTTGGCTGTAATCTTAGATTTACCTGTGATTTTGGTCCTAGTACTACTAAAACATTTTATCCAGCGTCCGTCCGTCCTCACGTTGAATATAGTATTATAGAACCATATTCAACACGTTGAATAGTATCATAGAACAATATTCAACGTGGAATCCTTATACAGCTACTTCATGTACGCTTAGAAATGGTTCAAAGAAAATTGCTGAAAATGTTGCATAATTAGCTTTTTGGACCTGGATTTCATTTTAGACATAGTTCAATGTTGGAGAAGTTGGATCTTTAATGTTCCTGGTATCGTTAGCACAAAACAGAAGCAACTATTCAGATTGCCTTTTCATAAGACTAATTATGGCATGTATAATCCAATTCATCGCATTATGCGGTATTCAAATGCATTATCTAACGTTTATAATTAACGTTTATTTGCACCATCGTTTAGTCAATTCAAGACAATTACGAAGAATTATATATATATATATATACAATTATCTTTATTGCGGTACTTTTTCCATTGTTAAATACAATACAATTTATTTTATTATTTCTAAAATGGCTATCGACTATCGGTCTTTCAGCCACTACGAAGAATTAATTTACATGATTTTTCTATAAATTCATAAGCAGCCAATAATAGATGTATATTTATATAACTTGTTTTTATTTATATTGTCTGTAATAACATTCAAAGTAATTGATTCAAAGGAATAAAGCTTTTTCAATTAATTAAATTCTAAAACCATTCGTATTATAGATACTTTTATTTTATTTTTAATTATATATTGTAGTTTGATATAATGTATATTAACCATTATACTTATAATACCCATGTATTTCATATCATACAAAGGAGAAGTCCGTAAATAAATGATTAAATAAATAAACTGAAATTTACCTGAACCGATTTTCGATTTATTTACTTTAATTATTTGTATTAAGCATTGTTAACAATAATCCCATTTCAAAATATTTTTTTATTCAACGATTTTTTTTTTCTCAAAAGTAATTTTCAAAAATTCATAACTCAAATTTGTCTGGATGCAATTTCGATTCCTTGTTTTTATTGATTAAATTTTTAAGCATTGTTAATAATAATAGACAATTTTTCGTGAACTTAGATTTTTTTACTTCTCCGAAGTCCTGAGGACCCGTCACACAGCTCCTCGTAGAGGACTTTTTAAAACGGTCTTTTGTGGTGACGGCTTGTAGATATGCAAAAATCATCTAATATCAAAAATTACAATTGCAACTCATTAAGAATAAGTTCCATTTTGAGAAAAAGAAGTTTGACAAAATGGCGTAAAAAATTGCTTTTTGGAGTTTAAAATCTGTCCGACCGGCTGTAAAAAAATAAAAAATAAATAATATGCGAAATTCGAACGATCAACGACTAAAAAAATAGTTTATAATACGAGACAAAAATTCGGTGTCATGTTAAATGACTACACGTTGAATTATTGCACCGGCTTTGAAAATGTGGTTTCGAGATAATCGCGTTTAAAGATTTGAGACGTGTTCACTGGAGTCTCAACTAACCTTGCATAAACTCGCATAACTTGGGCAATTTGTGTCGAATCAATATGAAACTTTTTGGGAAATAATCTTAAATGTACACACTTTCGAATTCCGTGACAAAAAACGACTTTTTAAACTGATGCAGGTTGGTATCACCCCTTAAACACATATTAAAGTTACAAAAATGGTGAAAGCGCCGGGCCACAAAATACGTGCCTAACTTCTTATCGGTAAATTTTGCGTATAAAGTACAAAACATATTAAAACATTATTTTAACACCAATTTTTAACCCTTTAAACTTTAAAAAATATTTTTTAGATAAAACTGAAACTTTGCATATGAATGGAGCTTATTCCCTGATTTGCGATGACTGTGGCAGGTAGTTACAAAAAGAGAAAAACATTAGTCAAATACACAAATCAAATTTTGATAGACATTTGAAAATGCATGTTAACATTTTTAATAATTCTGAAAATATTAATTTATTACATTTAAACAAAGGCCAGTTAATGTGAATTTGTGAACTTTATAAGTTAGATCGATTGAAATTGCGTACTAGACAGCTTCGGTGTCTATACCAGCAAATCCGAACTAACATTATTCCCTTAATATAAATGTCTGGAACATCCATACACATTTATTCATAATTATTTTTTGCATAAAAAAAAACGGTATTGCTTAAAAACTTTTCATTAACTAAAATAATATATACAAGGTGGGCCAGAAATAATTACGAATTTGAAAAAATCATTAAAAAAAAACTAAGTACAATTCACATACAAATTTTTATTTCTATAAAAATTTACATCTGGGAAATTCATTTCTTGAAAATAACGTCATCCAGGTGTGCACCATCGCGCTGCAAACATTCTTTGAATCTGAACCTCAAATTGGTAAAAACTCGCTGGCACATTGCACGGGGAATAGCTGCCATTTCTTCCCGGATATTGGTCTTCAACTGGTTAATCGTGGCTGGGTTATTAGAGTAGACTCTACTTTTTAGATATCCCCACAAAAAAAAGTCCAGTGGCGTTAGATCTGGACTTCTAGGAGGCCATGCAATGTCACCTTGGCGCGAAATCAGTTTCCCAGCAAACATCTTGTTTACGACCGTCAAAGAGGCATTAGCTGTATGGCATGTAGCGCCATCTTGTTGAAACCATGTCGCATGATTATAGGCTTCAAATTGTTGCAGTTGTGGAAAGAAAAAATCCCTTAACATGGCTCGAGTTGATTTAGCAGGATTACGTTGAACTGAAGCTCTAACTTGTTCAATTAAGAAGACGTAATTGAACAAGTTCTCGTTGACCTTGGACGTCCCGCAGGCTTCTGTTTGAGAGTCGAACCAGTAGCTTTGAACTTTCTGGCCCACGATCGAATCACACTTTCGTTTGGACATTGATTTAGGTCATGTAATCCAAACTCACGCCGAAATAAACGCCGAACAATAACGCACGAATCGCCATTTTTGTAATAATGTTTAATACAGAATGCGCGTTGCGTTCCCGTGAAGTAATCCATCGCGAATAAATTTCCGAGAACCGGGCTACTTAACCCCACCACCCGCGCAGTCCCCTCTCTGAAGCTTCAAACACAAGAGTGTTTTTAAAATCGTACGCCTTTCAGGCCCACCTGTATATAAGCTTTTACATCTCTTTTACCCTTTATGGTGTTAAGCAAACTAAAATAAGACAAATTTAATTCAAACTTTGTTTGAACAATATTAATACAATTGTATTTTACTTGAGAATGAGTTGAATTGTCGAAATTAGTCGTATTTATTTAAATTAGGGTTATACAAAAAAAAGTTATATCATATGTTTTACTCAGACTATTTAGGTAATGCAACACAATATGACATAAATAATTACAACACATGTAAGTGTTGTTTTGCCTGAGCTATACACCAGATGTATTTTTGTCCTGTTGTTTTATTTACCTAGTTAAATATCAAAAAGTCTATTCATATTTAGATGATGATGGTAATATTTCATATTGCAGTTTTAATTTAATTAAAAGAATAAAAAAGAATATAATTAATTATTTAATTATTTTCTTTCTCTGCAATTAAATACTTACAAAGTAAGTAAATAAAAATAAAAATATTTATTGAAACAACCACTCCCCGGGCATATACCTACACCGGACATTGAATTACACAATAGATATCAGCAAAGATGATAAAGCAGCATTTTTAAAATCAAGAATATGCCATACTTTTTTATTCTTTTAATCCTATTTATTTATGACATTTAAAAAATATTTGATATAATTGACAATGAACTTAATTCAAATAAATAAATGGATGTTTTTTTTTTCACCTATTACAAAAAATGTGAACTGGTACTCATTTGTGAAAAATGTACAATATTTTTTTTAATACAGAATTTCAACTTGAACTCTCTATTCAATACGGCGTGTTCAGACTTTATAGAAGAAATAAAAATACGGGGAATTACTTTGAACAAATATGTCGAAAAGAATCTAATTGAATCCGCAGGTAAGACTTTTGAGCAAAGCAATGATTGATAGAAACGTAATCCCTGCACTAGCGCAGATATAAAACTGCACGTGTGGGTGTAGTGGGCAGAGGAAATCAATAAACCTGAAAATTTCCCGAGTCAGGAACAGGAGGCGGCGAAGTGCGGGATATGGATGCGGTACAGTCCTGCGGAAATAACGTAAAATATGCGCGTATGTCATTTGAATGGTTGATGTCCGGACGGTGTCCCGTTATCACTCCGGGAATAGCGTTTTAATGAAATTATCCCGGTATTGCTATCCTCCGCAGGAGTATTAAGCCGTTACGGCTTCGGGATGGAGTTATCTGGTCGGAGATGGAGATCCGACCGGGACCTCGCGAATCGATTCCCAGTTGTGAATTGCATGCTAAATTATTGCAGCCCCCCTCCTTTCTCTAGAACCCCGGGGATTATTAAGCGTATTTATATTTCATAGATGAGGAATACTTACTAATTTGCCAAATAATTCCGCAAGCTTAAACACTGATATTTTTTAAAAAATATTATGATTATGTAAATTAAAAGAATAAAGAAGAAAATAATTAATTACTTAATCGCTTTCTTTCCATTTGCTCTGCAATTAAATAATTACGAAGTAAGTATACAAAAATGTATAATTCAATGTTCGGCGTGAGTATTTGTCCGGGAAGTAGTTGTTTCAATATTTATTTGTATTTTTGTATACTTACTACTTGTAAGTACTTAATTGCAGAGCAAATGGAAAGAAAGTGATTACGTAATTAATTATTTCCTTTTTTTATTCTTTTAATTTAATTAAACTGCAATGTGAAACATTACCACTATTTTTATGATTATGTAAGATTACAAAATATACGCCGGACATTAACAATGAAAAAGAAAAGTACTCTAAAAAATTAACCTGTAATTTCCTTAGGATTATTAGGGTGTCTAATTTTTGTAAGCACTCTTTATTCATATTTATTATTATAATATAAATTTCATATGAATTAATTTTATTGATATATCTAATATTTAATATTAGAATTATCAATATTTTTTATTTAACAGATTACGATTGTTAATATAAAATAAATTAATTTTACACGACCCTCTATGATATTCCCCGACTAAAATTGGCAAAGTTCACGTTTAATCCTCATCACATCATTTCACAGGTATTTGAATTCACGATGGAACTACAAGTTGTTGAAATATGCATTTCGCTGGCTTCTGACTCGAAATAAACTAAAGAGGAATTATGAGAGCAATAAAAGGGCGTCGTACCTCGGTAGGTCGCGAAGCCCCAGCGTCGCGCCCTTTTCTCGATAAGGAATGATAAATTCCTTCTGCTCAAAGCCGTTACATGCAAATGAAATATAAACCAAGCACAAGCAATGCCGCTCGCAAAGCCCCTTTTTCATCCCGCGATTTTAATCATTTCAACGCAACAGCACCATCAACAGCCACTATATTCGCCAAGAAAAGTGACGCACGTATATGATGTTGAAACCGAGTGTTATTGAATTGACAAAGGTTGAATAGGTTTTAGTGAAAATAATAATATATTAATGTGATATACTTAAATATAAGCAGTTTTATTCTTGTCATTATCCTGGTATATTTAGATATTTAAATTAGGTTTTAAATCGCTCATTATGGATTTCATACTGTATGTGGTATCTGGGTATCTTGAATAAGGGAGTGTGCGGCTACGCAGTACACTTAGGCCTACCTCCCATAGATCACTCATCCTCATGTTCAACCAACCTACCTTGTTTAGGTAGTCTAGTATAGCCGAGGTGGGTAGATCTCTCCATTTCTCCATTACAGGCCATCTGTCACCCAATATGGACACCCTTAATAACGAGACTGCTGAACATTCACAAGAACTGTACGGAAATGAAATCGAGAGATAAAACCAATAATTAGAATGATTCTGAAAAGTAGAAATAAAAAGAATCGACTAACAATAGTGTGGTAAATTCTAATTTTATACAAAATACTGGCAAATTTTATAATTCATTGGCCCTTACTAATAGAATGCCTTTCTGATAAATGAAAACCTTTATTATGATCCATCTATTGCATAATATTTTTTTTAACCTTTCCTTTTTACTTTTATTAGCAAGCGAAATAATTATCGACAATGGCGATGGTTTCATCGCGTTATTTTCTGGTGAGCGATCTTTAAAGGTTTGAAATCAAAACAAGAAATTCGAAGTATCACTGAGAAATTCTTAGTGTAATTAAACGACTTTGGTCTTAGCAACTACATAGGTGTGAATTAAAGGCTTATTAGCTACCAATAACTTACAGAATCGTTATAAATATAAAAATAAAAGAGACCGATGGTAATAAATCACTCCTCGCACGCATTATAGTTATTTACAACAAGGAAACGATACTTTAATATAACTATATAAAACCTTTTTCTTAGGTACCTGTTTTGCATCGTATGTCCCAAACGACCTTAGAGAAACTTTTTTCATATTGAAAACAGAGAAAATGTGCACCTTAAAGTATGGACTAAAATATGAATATTTGAATTGCATTATTTTTTTTTACTTTTAATGTTTTGTTAAAATTTTTGAAACAACATAGTTTACGAAATAAGTAGTTTTCAACAGTTTGTGTATCTGTTTTTGCCCATTAAAATAAACAGAGGCAATAGCTAACTTGATTTATTACAATGTTCTAAAACACTTTTGAGGATGAACTTGCACAAAGGATAACCTGAAAATTTCAATTATAAATTAAAACAATCACACGTGTTTACCTCCACAGATTGGGGATTGTAGAATCGCCATATTGTAGAGGGTGGACGAAACCGCGGAGCATATCCTTGGATATTGTCCAGCGCTAAAATCCAGTAGAAAAGCCATACTGGGTGAGGAATGGCCGGATATGGTGAAAATCAGGGATCTACCAGTCTCGGCGTTGCTAGCGTATCTTGGATGAGGTAGGCTGGCTTTGCTGACACTGGGTCCAGATAAAAAGCAGTGGTAAAGTACTCTTAATTCATCTGAATAATTCATCTAATAGTTCTCAGATGGAACTTGAATCAAATATTATTACTTTTAAAACTTAAAACTCGTATAATTTTATATTAAATTTATATTATAAATGTGTACATATAATATAAATTTAATATAAAATTTATTCAGACTATACAAATAATACAACATAAATATTTACAATACATAACCTTCATGTATTGTATAATAATAGAAAAAGTATATTCCCTTTGTTGCAGCTATTAAAAATAAATTAAATAAATAGAATTTAAAAATAATTCAATGTCTGGAGGGTTATAGACCCGAGAAATGGTTGTTTCAATGCTCATTTGTTTTAAATTCTTACATAACGTAAGTCAAAAAGACACAGTAGCACAAGAGAAAATTATTGATTAATAATTAATTATTTACAAATTATTTGTATATAATTTATATTAATACAAGTAGGTGTTAGTCTGTCTAGGCTATCAATTAGACAACTTTCTGTCACAATCAATGTTATATTACTAATGTTGTAATTTAATACTTATATTATTATGATTATGAATTATGATTACATTGTCATATTGACAACGTAATCATAATTCAAAATTGAAATAAAAAATCATAAAAAATACATTTTCAATTTAATTGATCTTGAAAATTGATCCAAATAAAAAAAAAACTAAGAAGGCCAGGGCTTTTATTTTTGCATTAGTTGAATTTTGTAAATATTTGAAACAACTACTACCAAGCTAATTTTATACACTGCAGTTTCCGCCACTGATATTAAAATATGTTATATATGTAAAATTGCATTATTCTGTTTATAAGTGATTTACAGTCATGCTATTTATCTAAACATTTTGAATATTGTTATTATTCTGTATAAAGGTGATTTACCGTAAATAAATGAATTGAAATTGCATTAATTAATGATATATAAAAAATTAAAAGGCTTGAGTGTACAATTAATAATTAGTTTTTTTTTTAATTTCATCTCCCCAATGGAAATATATATATATATACATTTTCATTAAATAAATTCAAGTGAATTTTGAACGCATTGGATTTAATTAGGGGTGAGCATTTTGTTATTCGAAACATGCGAACTGTGAAAAAAGAAACAGAAGTAATCCGTCTGCACGCCCCAGTGCTTTCCATTTAAGAAGCGTTAATTAAAACCGTTATTTTTTATGATCATTATAATTGCGAACCTTTGGGCTAGACGTGTCTGGAGGAAAACGAAGAAAAAAAACTTAATTATCCTGTGTTGCTTGCGAGATCAAAGATTCTATTATATGTTTCTGTTTTTCTTGTTGTTTCAGGTACGTTGGAAACCGCAAAATAAATCCGAAAAGTAATCAAGGGATGCACGTAAGTTGTAAAAGAATATATTTCATATTTTTTTAGAGCAATAATCGGAAATATTGAACAAAATTTTATTTTATAAATTTTCAATGTACAAGATGTAGAAAATGATCTCAATTATTAATAAAACAGCTGTAATTTCTCCTTAAAGTAGTGTTAATAAGAATTAAAGTATTCATTATTTATTTAATTTTGTCGAATCACCATCATCTAACGTTTGAATGGTCATTTCAGTCTTTCGACTTCAATAGACTCGCTGAAATAGTTAGTTACACATCCTTGTTGATAAGTTTTTTGAGTGTACTATAATACTAATAACAATATAATATAATTTAATTTTATGTATTTTATAGTCTATAATTTTGTGTGACAAATGCAATACTTGTAAAAATTGTACATGTCTTTTGCTTAATAAATAAATAAATAAATATTTTGAAAATGTAAAGGTTTCTTGTCATTCGGCTATCGACCATACGTCTTTCTGCCTGAACGCTGAAATATTATTATCTAAACAATAAAATAAATAATAAAGATGTAATTAAAATTATTTTTATTGCAATTTTAATTAAAATAAAGAAATTAAATAAAAATAATTGGAAAATTATTAATTAATTATTTTCCCTTTAGCTACTGTGATATTATATCTTATGTTATATAAGTAATAGACATTTACTGTTGCATAACAATAACATATTATATACTGCAACAATTTTTGAATCGAAAATATTTAATGCAAAAAACGAAACAAAAATTCTATTAAAATGAAGAAGAAAATAATGCGAAATTAATTAAGGAATTAATTATTTTCTTTCATATGCTGTGTAATTATGGACATACAAAGTAAATACTATATTAAACAAATATCTGTGATATTTTATGATCTATTCCATAGATATTTGTTTAATATTTGGGTATAGTACTAACTTATTAAATCCATAATTACAGAGCAAATGAAAGAAAATAATTAATTCCTTAATCAAAATAAAAACGTAGATGATTCACATTTTTGCAGTTATTTAAGAGTTGCAATGGCATGCGATAAAAAAAACATATATTGTGTAATCTAATCTCTTGTCCGAGAAATAGTTGATTCAAAAGATGTTTGTCAAAAACTTAAAGTGTATGTAATTTATTAGTATTGAACAAAATAGGAATGAGGGAATTTTGGTGACCACTTTCAGTAATTTTTTATTTAATCTTAGTTCCTTAATTATTTTATCTTTTTTTTTCTGTCTAAATATATTTTACATTTTATACAACTACAAAATATGTGTATTCATGTAAATACGCATATTCTACAAAATTATATTCTGAAATCGAAATATGAACCGGCTATCGATCTTTGAGCCTTATATTTGTTCTGCATTTAATGATTTCTACTATTTTTTTTTATTTATCATCCAAATCTGGAATATTTTTCTGCGGGCGTGATTATTTCAATAATATGAGAAAACGGTCGATGGAACGAAAGGCTGGTCGTTGCGGACAGTGGCGCTGTCGTGTCATTGTGGATTTTATGGGTTTTTTATGGGCGGCCATAAAACAGACGATTGGTAATATGGACATGAAGCGGCGCCCTGAATTGTGTATCGCACGTGAGAACTTTATGCGTCCCATTCTAACCCCGCCGTCTAAACTGGAATATTGCTACTATTTGGTTATTGCTTTTTACAGCCATTATTTTATGCGTCGCGTAAATCATTTTTATATATATTTACTATTAATTATCGTCGTATAACCATTACGATTTATGTCATAATTTATTTAGTCATGAAGGGTCGTATCTCACATTTATCTTGTATTATTGTATTATTACTATTTATTAAAATAAAATAATAAATAATGTTCGAGTACCAAGTGTCAAGGATCATACATTGAGTTTATTTTTGCAATGATTCCAATTCAATTTCAGAACATTTAATATTGAATATATTCAATTCTAAAAGAGCACACGCTCTCATCAATCTTCATTGAACTTAAAAGATCACAAACAAATAAACAATAGATCCTATGAATTTAATAAATGTATAAATTATAAATACCTATGAGTTTCTTCAGCCTCCATTCATCTGGCGGTGATGGTCATTTTGGTCTATGGGACCTTATCAGACCAGTGTGAATCATTTACAATCATGAAAGTGGTTGAACGAATATTTTTATATGTGTTCCCTATTTCAAATATGAGAATAACACTGCATTTCCTTCATTGTTAAATCAGTCCCGTATATTTTATTTAAATAAATAAAATAATCGCTGCAATATATGTTATTAAACCAATCATAAGAATAACATATATTGTTAGATCCATCCAAATCTATAGAATTACTACTAACAAATCTTTATTACTTAAGAATTTACATGTAATTATATTATATACAACTTATGATACGTATGTACAATGTACTTTTCTTTACTTAAGTAAGAGCTATCGACCAACAATAGAATTATTATCTAACATTTTTATAAATTGTAAAATGCTGCGTAAGCATTGCAAAAGTATTTAAGAAAATGCGCTCGGAGAGTCTAATTACAACACGCAACCGGGACGCATCTCTCGCGCTGTAATCGTGTAAACCTTTTATAAAAATAATTAATAAATTTTAAGTGATAGTTAATAAATAACTATATTCCCTCAAACGCAATGACAATGATCAATAAACTAAATTCGGTTGGGATTCGAATAAAATGTAATCACCCCGGTGTCAGAATTTCGATAAATCTTATTATTTTATATTTATTTAATGATTAAAATATGTTTTCTAAGTTCTATTTATTTTTATTAAACTGTCTAAGTTTTCACGGCCAATATGATTAATATTGTAACTCATCATATTGGCTTTCAGGCTGTTCGTATCAAATAAAAAATATAAACAAAAAAAGTTTAAAAATCCGGGACGCAACATTATACAAACAATTATTAGTTCTGGATTAAAACAAATAAATTAGGTTCTTGTAAAGAATTTTTAGTAATTATTTTTCGAAAATCTATAGCGTTTTATTAATACATTTATTTAATTGAATCAAGTAAATAAATATTTGTAGGACAGAAATACATAACTTTGGTTAGTCTAAATACTATGTTGTACTATCTTGTTTTGCATTATTTGCATAGTTCGAATTAAGATGTGTGGATGTTATATTTAAATACATAATTTATAATTTTTAATATATAATTTACTCACCAAATATCATTTTCAGTAGCAAATCTAGCCAGTCCTTGAAGGGGGAACATTCGAAAACCGATACTTAACATTACCTTAATTACTAATGTGTTAACATTTTAACATTAAATTGATCGAATTTGTTCATCTGTAATGTAAACACCACGAGCACTTGCGATCACCTGGATTAAAATCTCTGAACGCAAAATTATCGCAAGAAAAAAAAGCAACAATCGATGACTCACACGCGTGCAGCGTTCGCATTGTTGAGATAAGAAAAAAAATTGGATACATGCCAACAATGAGATTTTAATTTTGTGTGCGTTTAATAATTGTGCATTGTTCGTGAATATTAACAAAAACAAATTATTGGAAAGTAAATTATAAAAATATAAACTATTTTTTACGTGGCTTGATAAACGTAATTAATGTTTATGTTATTTTAAATTTTATATTTAAAACAACAAAAACATTAAATAGGTTACACACAATATTTATTGAACTAACGGTAAAAATAGTAATGGGCAGCGTTGATCGTTTTTGTAACTAAACAATTAAGCATATTACAATTATTTTAATATTTGTTTATTCTATTAATATTATTAATTATTTAATATTTATTAGTATAACAGATAGTGGATTCACGGGGGCGATTTGAACAGTTTGGAGTTAAATTAATGAAAATTTAATTTTTATTTAAATTCTCTTCAAAATGGGCAAATAACCTCAAATTGTTCAAACATTAAATTTAATCTGTATATTTATTTGTTTCATTAGTAGATTTTTATTATTTCATTATTATTTATTATTCAAACATATATTTCGATTTAAGTTTCTGATTCCACATATAAAGTAAAAATATATTATATGAATCATATTTTACTCGAGTGAAATTTTCTTGCTAATAATTTGATATTGCTCTACTACATGTTATATTATCTTGTATTATCTGTGGTCTGAATTAAGTTGTGCGTAATGATATGTAATAATATTGTAGAACCGTTTAAAATAGCTACAAATCATTTTGTAAGTTTTATAGAGAATGATTTAAAATATCAGTAATTTCAGATAATTATGATTTAGGGTGTGTTTATTACAAATATTTGCGACTTTCATGTCACATATATGTCACACTTTTCAAATTAATTTAGAACATTCTCAAAATTGATCTCAAGAATTTGGTAGATCATAAAGAATTTTGTGCAAACGCAAGTATTTAATGTATAATACCGGTTATTATAAAAAAATGAATTAATAAAATAAAAGGAAATTTGAAAATAATTATTTTGCAAAAATTGAATAACTAACTAAATATTTTCCTCTTACCTGCTGCAACTTTTTGACTTACGTAATGTAAATACTTTAAAAACTTTTCTAAAAATGAGTTTATTTATTTATTTTGATAGAATCTCAATTTTAGAATATGCATTTCATTAAAAAATAGGTAATAAATAAAATCCAAAATCTAATTGGTGCATTATTTTATTATTGTCACTTTGCGTTTGACATAACCAACCTATTTAAAGCTAAATATCAAGATAACAGGACAACAACCTTGTTAAAACCTAAAACACGTAGCATGTATTACACACACTAAATTCTTAAAATATCAAATTTAAAAGGTCATATTAAAAAAGACATATTTTACATAATACCATACAGAACTGCACAACACTTTTTGTGTACATTTCCTACTCTAACAAGATGTTAATATTACATATAGAGGGGTTATAAATAAATTCCGTACGGTAATATTTCACGTAAAAATGGCAATAGGGGGTCAAAATTTTTGAAATAAAAAATTCAAACAATGTTTTATGGCGCGTAAAAAAACATTTCACCGTATTCCATTGGGCCATTCGGTTTACTTTATAATGTATCCCACGCACTATGGGCTGGTTTTTACGAGGAGCAATTTTTCATACACACGGCCACCTACATTATGCAAAAACGCACGAGAAAGCAAGAGCCAACAGACAGACAGACTGAGTCTCTCTCGATTCGGATAAAACACACACACTGGAATGTGTGCGGATGCCATTAAAATCGATTCCTCAAAAGCACGGAATTTCGCGTGTATTTTTCTTTCGTTGTATTTTTCCGAACGTCTCCACAGAAAAAATTTAAATGTAATAACGTTTTATCCAATCCCTTGTATTAGTTTTTCTTGTGTAAATATTGCAATTGAAAACTGTTTGGGTTTGAATAATAATATATATTTTAAATAAATTAAATGTAACGTTTTTTTTTAATGAAAATTCATATTTAGGTTACTATTAAATTTGTACTTTATTTGTACGTTTTTTTTAACTTTTACAAAATATATAGTAGAGGTACTGCTACAATTATTTCGTAAGGCAAATGATTATTCATCTGCTTGATGATGCCGCTGAATTTTCTTTTATTAATGTTTAAATTTTCCATGCTATTTAGTTTTCCCCCTTTTCTTTCCTGATATATTTTGAATTCTTAATTGAATTTGTGGTTCGTTTCTTCGAGGTGGTAAGAGTATGTTGACGTATTCTTCTTTCTCTACCAGCAATTTTTGTATTCCTGAATTCTGCCTGCGAATAACCTTCCCGTTTGTCCCAATTATTCCTTCGGGCAGTCCGGCATGTTAACAAATATCTCCAACTCACTCTTCTGAGTTCTACACGTTTTGCATTTATTGTTTTTAAATATTTTCTTGAGTGTGTTTTTCGTTCTAAAGGCAATTTTTATGTTTTCTTTTTATAACAGTTTTGCAATTTTTGTATTTCCGTTGAATGTGATTGTTGAGAATTTATGTACTTAGCTTGTGTTTATGTATTTTATGTATTATTTTTTCTATAGTTGATTATTTAAAACCATTGCTATTTGCGATTTGAAATATTATTTTTTTTTTTTTCGTTTTTTCGTGGTATCGTCGTAATATTTAATAATCTGTGCACCATATTATAAGCTGCTAATTTGTGAGATATTGGATTTTTTTTCAAATCATTGTTGTGTCTTTGTATGTGGGTTTGTGATAAATTGAAAAATGTTGTTTACTTCAACTTCTTTTGTAAATTTTATCGCATTATATAGGGAGTTCAGAGGTTTTAAAAGGAATCTAATTATCTTTCTGTGGCATTGGATGTGAACACTTTATTTATTTAAATAAAAATGGTTGTCTTTTCTCCTACGATTTTTTATACAACTAAATATTTAATAAATAAAAAAATAAGTAGGGAAAAGGACAAACATTTTTTTAATGTGTTAATTTTTCAGTAACAAAAGGACTGGACAGCGTTGATCTTTTGAACACTATTTGTTACTGTCGGTTTTATTATATTAAATAAATATAATCATATATTTAAAACAACAAAAACATTAATTTGTTTCAACAAGAAACGTAAAAATAATTAATATTTTTAAAATGTACTTTCCATTCATTTGTTTTGCTGTACAAATTCAATCAAATTTTAAATTCACCACTATGCATTACCATTCACAAACCATATAAAAAATGCACAATTATTAAACATACACCAAATTAAAATTTACCTGTTGGCACGTATCCAACTATTTTCTCAACACTCGACAATGCGAACGTTTCACGCGTATGAGTCATGGATTGTTGTTTTTTTTTTGCTTGTGATAATTTTGCGTTCACAGATTTTAATCCAGACGACAGAAAGTTCTCGCGGTGTTTTCATTACTGATGAACGAAATCGATTATTTTAATATTTAAAGAATAATACAATTAGTAAAAATTAAGGTAGTGTTTACTATCGGTTTATGAATGTATCCTTTCCAAGAAAGACTGGCTGGATTTGCTACTGAAAAAGATATTTGGTGAGTAAATTTTTGGAGAAAATATTTTTTTATACAGGGTCCTGCAATAGTGTGTCGGGCTTTCCTAGCGCCATTCCCGTGAAAAAAAAATGTTTCGTACAAAAAATTATTGATTTAAAAATCTTTATGGCGTAAAATTATTTTCAAAAATACAGGTTGTCCCAATTTTGCAGTATAACAAAAATATTTGATTTTTTATAATGGAACACCCTGTATTTATTCAACATTTCTAATGATATTTTTCAACCTCTACATTGTTGTCCATTTAGTTTTTTATTATGTTACTGTGTTGCCAATTTACATTTTTTTTCTTCAAGTATCATGCATAAGCAAGCTCAACTTTAAAAAATCGTAGCGACCTCATTTTTTGAAGGTAAGAATAACTTTTAGCAAATATCTCAGTGTGGTTAATAAGCAACGTTTTATTAATGAGCAATTTAAATTTAGTTGTACAGAGAAACATGCCGAACTTTGAAAATTTCAAAGCGGTATAACCCATTTTTTTTAAATGGAATGCTCCCTATTTCATGTCATTATTCGATAGGTCTTTTACTTCTCTATATATATCTTATGTCTAAACCCCATAGTTGTTGAGATATTCAATATTTTTCACAAAAATATCCATTTAATTACATTTCTATGCACTCTAGTAGGCCATGCTGAGACGAAACAACTGTCAAAATGTAAATAAAAGTCAATGTGAGGTGAATAAATACAGATAATACTTCAAAATTATTAATACAAAAGAGAAACGATACTACAGTAAATGTTCAAAATGTTTTCCATTTTCATTTAGGCACAAATTAATTCGCCGCTGAAAAGACCTATTCACTCTTCCTAATATTTCAGGTGAAATACTTGCAAAAGCATTAACAATTCGTTGCTGCATATTTATTGGGGTTGTTGGTGCTTCCTTATAAACAATTTCTTTTACATATCCCCACAATAAAAAATCATTTTTTGTTAGATCCGGAGATCTAGCAGGCCATCTAGTGGGTCCATTTCTACCAATCCATTGGTTGGGGAAAATACCATCAAGAAATGTCTTCACATCTCGCGAGAAGTGCGCAGGTGCACAGTGTTGTAGAAACCACACCCTGTTTCTTGTATGTTGAGGTATATGAGCTAATAACCCGGGTAATACATTTCGCATAAAGTGCAAATCCATATGCCCATTTATATGGCCTTCGAAGAAATGTGGACCTACCACATGGTTTCCAATAATTTCTCCCCAGACATTCAATGACCATCGATGCCGATGATCAACTTGTCTCATATCATGCGGATTTTCAGTTGATTAATAATGAAAATTGTGCCTGTTGACAGATCCGCTGTTATGGAACGTCGCCTCATCCGTGAATAAAATATACTGGAAAAACGCAGGATCCTCCTGTATTTTTAGTCTTGCCCAGATATAAAATTCGGAACGAAACTGAAAATCAGAACTACTCAGTTCTTGATGTAACTGAATATGATATGCATGATTTCGATTTTTCTTCAAAATGCGTTGTACTGACCTCTCGCTTATGCTGGTTGCTTCACAGATGTCTTTTTGGCTCAAGTTGGGATGCTCAGTTGCTGTTAAGAGCACTGAAAATTGGTTTCCCTCATTGGTAATAGGTTTTTTTCTTTCTTGTTTTCTGTAATGTATACTTCCCGTTTCAATAAATATATTGAGCAGGTTCCTAAAATTTTTCTCTTCTGGATGTCTTCTCTCGGGATAACGTGTCACGTAAATTCTAGCCGCTAATAAACAATATCTATCAGTCTCCCCTAATAAAAAAATCATATCGACTAGTTCGTCTTTTTCGAAATTCATCGTAATTATATGCTGTCTACTTTTACCATGAAACGAAGAATCACTTTACAAATCACGAATTTCGATATAATCAAATGTCACACTGACACTTACATTACATTTTGACAGACCTGTTGTACAAATCCAACTCTTTCGACATTTCTTCAATATTAATTAAACTCCTTGATAACCTCCTTAATGATAAATCACTAAAAGTCTATATCCTAAATTCATTTTCCCGGCCATTCTCTCCTCAACAAGGACTACCACAATTTCAAGACAGGCTAAAATACCTCACAACGGCCCCATATATCCACGAGTATCCCCATTATCTCCCATCCTATAAAATATTTTCGTATCATATTTATACAGGATGATTCAGTTTGGTGTTCTCCCCCCTTCTATTTTTTTTATTTTGACAGTAATTCTCAATACCTTAATCGCACGTCTTGCCGTTTACTTTACTCTGATGATACAACCCTAATTGTCTATTTCAAAAGCTCCAAGTACTCTGACGTAACTAGTTGACACGATACAGGCATGGTATGCAAAATGGAAAATCACTATCAATTCCAACAAAACCCAACTCCTCAAATTTCTCGATTGCATTTTCATCATATTTATTAATATAATATAGTATAAATAATTATTGTAATTATACACTATTCGATTTATAGATTAATTAACAAATGTATATCAATATCAAAATCATGGTTTCGCATGCCCAATTACGAAATTCACACTTATATTATTGAACGTCCGTAAATAACAATATCAGAATATCAGTCGACATACAATACGAGCGCAAACATAAACAGCAAACATTTCCTTGTGTTTGCTCATCGGCTACGTGTTAATTAATTTATATCCGGCAGGTCGGTCATTCCGCATGCAAATTCAAATCCATTTTTGCGGTGTCCGCGCTTTCGCGAAATATTATAATTGATATTTATTTTTATTGGTCACGATCCCGCGGTTTATATTTAATTCAGCGTATTATCGGCGGTATTAATCAAACAGTACAATGCGTTACTGTGAATAATGCACGATGGGAATTATGGATTTATCGTGTTAATAATTTGTTGTTATTAATTGATTGTGTTTTTGTAATGAATTCGCGTACTTTTTTTGTTTGTCGTTATTTATGAATAAATGATGGTATTCATTTGCAAGTTGAAATTATTAATTGTTTTTCAGCGGAAGCTTTTTCAATTAATTGTAATTAAATAATTATTTTTTATTGTTCCGCATAATTATGGTCGATACAAATACAAATTGAAACGAAAATTAGTATTGTTTTTTTTTTCAATTTTCGCTGACCCCTGTCCTGTTTGTAAAAAAAATCGAATCGCCAATTTCAACGGACGCACGTTTTGAGGTCCCCTGAGTCCATTCCATCGCGTTTTGAAAAATGTCTGTGTATGTGTTTTCGCGATACATGGCTAAATGGTCTCGTTATATCCAAGCTTTTTATTACAGTGGAAAGATCTGAAAAGCTTTTGGTCAGAATAAAAACTCATTAAGTGCAACTTTACTCTTAGTGATTATTCAGATCCTAAAAAAATAAATCATTTTTTGTTAAAAACTTTTTATTATAGGACCTTCAATTTTCATTTTGTAAGCGGAAGAATTTTATCTACCTGATAAATTCCCTTAGAAATGAACAATTATATGAATAATTATTATTATATAATGTAATAATATTTTTTATTCCTTTCTTCACTTTTTTTTATTTTTATCACTATATGTACATTTCAAGCACAACGTGCTCCTTTTCAATAGCTTTATGTAAAATTGACAAATAAATAAATAAATATGTAAACAAAATTTAATATACAAATGTGATGTGTCAGATAAAGGTAATTTATTGAATTAAATGAATTAATTTTAATAAATTGTTATTTAACGAAGTTAAGTCATAATTCAAAAGTGTACTATAATTTTTATACATCTAAATTGCATCTAACATATTTAGTTTTGGAGAATTTGACATTTTTTATTGTTCCGCATAATTATGGTCGATACAAATTGAAACGAAAATTATTATTAAGTCAAATAAAACTTCAAAATGCCGTCACATTTCGTACATGTTTCGCAAACGCCTCCAGAATATCCAATAAATGAAAAAGACTGGAGAAATTTTGTGAAGCCTTTGTAAGGTAAGAAAAAACAAACTAAATTGTAATATTCTTTCAAATACTCGGCTTTAGCTTTAAAAGACAACAATCCATTTATTCAATTATTAATTTTTCGTTTACTATTAAATGTTTATTCAAAAACGTATTTTACCGACTTTGTCAGGGTCATGACAGACACATCAGAATTTTTTTGTTAGAACGACACGAACGAAGAAACTAATCTTATTGAAGCGTTGCCTACCTGCGCAAGAAACAACACCCTGTTCTAGTATAAAAATGGCGAGGCCATGGCATCAAGGGTGACCATACTGACCACCTAGGATTAAACCTTTTAAACCGTTTGTAATCTAAGTAGTTCAAGAAAAATTGCTGAAAAGACCATAGTTCTTTTGATTTACAAACATTGATGTTCATATATTGTATACTTTTTTTTTCATTTATCACTTGGTAAAACATATTTAATAACCGTTTGTTATAATGAAATCACTTGGTTTTGTTTTATTAAAATTTTAGTAAAACAAAACCAATTGATTTCATTATAACAAACGGTTATTGATGTTCATCTACAATCCGTTACTCAACAAATTCGACTATCGAAATTGATTGATTATTATTGTACTTTAACCATTTTAAGTAGTTTGAAATTAAACTTTCATTATCTGTTGTATTGTTCAAATAAATCGATTTTGCCCATCACTAATGCAGACGTCTGAATCTCCACGAAAATGACGCGACGGAAATAGTAACCCCCCTGGGTGCAAACAATGGTTTATTGAGATTTACGACTGTCATAAATTAAAATGATTTCTAAAGGTTATTGTACCTCTAAGAGCAGGTTGAAGTGTAAAGTAATAGAATAAGATGAAACGGCTACAAGTGAATTTAAGTATAGAGTAATAATATAAAAGAAGAAGAATGGAAATATGATTGAAATTAAAATCTATAAAAATGCCGCAACAAATAATTTTGCTTGAAATGGGTTATGTAAATAAATTCACAATCTTAAAAACCCACAATGTAAAACACAAAATCATTAATAAGCACGCGAATTCCTTTTTAAAATAACTATTCGAAACTTTCCAGATGTTAAACAGCGATTCAGTGGGGCAGTTATGCGGCGACTCGAACGCCGCCTATCTCGACGTTAATTTAAATTTACTGAACACATTATAAAAGTGCGGAGGAGCCGGCGTGAATTTTTATCGACCGTTATTAAATTTTACATCGGTGATAACTTATCGGAATATGATAACGTTAGACGTAATTACCGGGCCGAAAAGGGGGAGGCGAAAAAAATCGGGGTAATTACTTCCTGGGCGAAACGCAGGAAAAGAGGAGATTATTGCGTTTGTCTGAAAATGTGATTTATACGAAACAGGGGTGGGAGATGGGGGAGGATGGGGCGTGGAAATCTGCTCTGTTTTAAAGTGACGTTGTATAAATAAGAATGGTATTTATGGCGCTTGGGAAATGCTTTCCTTTCACGGTTAATTATTTATTTCATGGGATTAGGAGATGTAATGTCATGCCAACTCTTCTTTTTTCCGCGCTCTTGGCATTGCTTCAACGTAATCCCATGAAGGGAATAATTAACTAGGGAAAGGAAAATATTTACTTGGCGATTTTTATGAAAAATAAATTTAAAATATAATTGTAATAGACATTAACCCACAGTTTCATAGTTATTTAAATTATTTCCTATATCCAAAAGTCGACGCATTAAACAACACATTCAAAATTTTAATCAACGACATCGAACAAAAAAAAACAAAGTGTTGTAGTTGAAAAATCGAAATTCCTAATTGTCAGCGTGGCAGGAAGCCATTACAGATGATGTATGGTCATTGGTAATGCGTTATTAGTTACCGATATCAAAGCATCATTGCAAAACGCGAACGAGACAGAGATATTAATGCAAATTTATTATCGAATATAATTGTTGCAATGCATCAGTAATATCTGATTCATAATCAGTCCCATTCGTTTCGAATATTGAGTACATTTTACGTGCGCATCCGTACACATTCGCGTGCATCAACCGCAACCATGTAGAGAATTATTCCAATTTTAAGCAATACTAATTTATTCCATTAGCTATAATCGTCAGTGAATTACGTTCCCCGATGTAAATTGTTTCGAAAGAATGCCATTGATTGGGCGTCGATTTACATCGGGGATTAATTATGTTGTACAAAGAAATCACTCTAATTGGATTTTGTAGTTTGTATTACGTTTTTATAAATTTTGTTACCAGACAAATCTGAAAATTAGGGCGAAATGTGGATCGGATGAAAGATCATTAAGACGGCTAATTATTTTTGTAATTAATAAATATAACTCGTATTATAACACTTATTTAAATATTTCTAAATATCGGACAATGACTCTTCCTTAATATGCAACTTTTGCTCAAACACTCTTCTTTCAGTCATTGGAAAATATTTGAAAATATTATCGAGAATAAACTGTTATCCCTGATGCCAATTGAAATGCAATTTTTCTATTTCAGTTGGAGTTATCCTAAAGAAAAATCTTTATGGTATAATAGCATGATTTATTAGTTCTTGATCCCATTAGATGAAGGTTTCTCGACTTATAGCCCCTAAGAGAAATTGGCCCAAAACAAGAAAAAAGGTTATAATTTTTATTTGGAACAACAGTATACATTAAGCATCTAAGTAACTTAAATATTCCTTATTTATATATTCTTTAAAATATAAAAAAGTAAAATCGGTACGACTTAGGAAACTTGGGCCTTAAATTGTACGTCCTATTCCCTAAGTCGTACCTCAAATTTAAAGTATGACCATTAATACTGTTACGAAATCGGGTTTAATCAGACTCGGAAATAAGTAAAACAATATCTATTTATATATTTACAGTACATTTAACACATTTATTAACATCACAATGTTACTATTTATTTATAACGAGATGTTGAGCACTCGGACGTTCGTGATAGACTGCATGCAGCGCCACTAGCGCTCGCTTATATAGCGTGCTTGTTTTTCGAACTTTCCAGAACTTTCGATGACGCCGCGTTTACGGTCGCGCGCTCTTTGGAACATTCTAAAGTGATCTTTCCAGTTTATTCTTTCATATTCGTTACAATGCATTTATTTGCAATTGGTACTAAAGATTTTACTAGTTCTTTTTTACAAGCCAGCACATACATCATATTCCCAAAACTTGCATCTTAAGAGATGATGCCCACCTGCTTAGGTTAAAAAAATCGTTTTTTGTCGCAAAATTTGAATGCATATACATTTAAGTTTATATCATAAAAAGTTTCATATTAATTGGATACAAATTACCGAATGTATGCGAATTTGTGCAAAATTAGTCCCCTAGTGAACACATCTGAAATCTTTAAACGTGATTTTCTCGAAACGATTCTCGTCGGCGATAATTCAATTAGACTCGAAAAAAGCACTTCTTTACTCAGTGGGTCGCCATTTTGTCAATCTTTTTTTTTTTTTCAAAATCGAATACGTAACGACAGCATTTGCTCGATCTTATTTTTTCTTTTAATTTTAAATGCTTTTCTTCCTCTGCAAGAGCCGTCATCGTAAAAGACCTTTTTTAAGGCTGGGGACATACTAGCAGCGACGCTGCAGACTATATATTACTGTTCATACTAGGCGATACGGCGTGGTGCGAATAGCGTCTTGTCGTCAGAGTACTACTGAATTTTATGCATAGTACATGCGCTAAGACAAAGGAAGAAAGAAAAAAAAACAGACAGATCTATTCTGTTCATCCTTTAAATATGATGCATATACGATTATGACAATTTCATTGTTTGTATGGAGAACTGAGAAGATATGCAGAATTTTTTTAATTAATATAGAATTTCGATTAATTCATTCGATGAATTAACTAAATTATTAATAAAACATCTTAAAAAAAAATCGCGAACCCATAGGTGTAGAATTAACAGTAACAATAAGGTAAGCAATTAATTTTTAACATATTTAACTGCATATAAAATAATAATACATTAAATATCCAAATAATCTTCATATTGGTACATGTTGGACTTGACAGGATATGTAACTTTCACAGATGAGGCAGGTGATGATTCTGGCTAATTTGTTCGTGATGTTGATGGGATTGGGGATAATAAGGATTAGCCGTGGGGATGGGTGGTATTTGAACATGCTGGAAAGAGTAGACCTGGGATGGATAAGTATGGACATTTTGGAGAGTATAAAAATGCTTTGCTAGAAATTTTGTCATGGAATTTAAAATCTCAATTCTAAATTCAGTTTTCTGGTAACTGTTAAATTTAGTTAAATCGGCAAAAGAGATTTTAAAAAGCCATATCTTTGCTATCACAGATTAACCAAATAGCAAGGTTAATGTTAATGTAAATTTATTACCGCTTCAGACAAATCTTTCTCTATTCTACTTGAATATCATTATATGTATTTATTTTATCTCTAAATGGTTAATAATGTTAGAGGGCAGTACTATATGGAGTGCGTGTTTTTTTTTTTTTTAATTATATAATATTTTATTCTCATAAAATATGAATAGATTTAATTTGTAACTGTTTTCGAGGTAATAACATCTTTGGTGAGATACTTGCGATATTATTAGTAAAAAGACTGACACTCCTTGTTATAACACCATTTATTTATTTTTTGGAATGGATGATTTTTTAATTTGGACTGCAGAGTGCCCAGATTGTGTCTGGAAATACCAAATAAATCCACGATACGTTTACTTTCTAGTGTGAAATAAAAAGCTTTTTCACTTTCACGTCGTCTCGTTCACAAATTGAACAATTTCAAGCCATATTTACATTGAAATATCATCTTTTCACACAACTTTTGTCACAATGCACGAAGTAGAATGGCCGACAATTTTGATTTTAGTTGTAAACAGAAAATAAACAAAACAACTCATAGATGTATTGAGTATTGACGAATGAATTTCTCGAAAATAATATACAGAGTGTTTAATATAACACCGAACATGCTAGAATGTACTCAATGTATATTTTTCTAGAATTAAATAGGAATTATTTTGAGATGTAATAAAATTTATTACTTATATACAAATGTCAAATTATTATTTAATAATAATTTGACATTTGTTTTTAGGTATGTGGCGATATGATTATACTTTGCTTTGCAGCAAGCTGTTTAGATTGGAAAAAGTAGTATAGCATCAATTATTAAATAAACTTTCATTTGTTTGTGGGACATGTTGAATCCAAAAAAAAAATGTAAGAAAAAATGGTTAGAAATAAGTGAGGAATTCTACAGACGATCAAAATTTCTAAATTGTGTTGGGGCAGTGGATGGGAAACATCACCACAACATATTAGTTCTCGATTTTTTAACTACAAGAAAAATCTCATTGGTTCTAATGGCCGTTCCTGATGCCAATTATTGTTTTGTCGTTGCAGATATAGATGCATATGGCAAAGAAGTAGACTAATGTTTTTAAGCGATTTACATCGGGAAACAAGCTATAAAATAATTTAATTAAGCCTTCAGAACCTCAACCGTTACGTGGATTACATACCAACACTTACTGCGCCCGTATTGCAAGCGTAACTTAGATGAAAAATACACATTTTTAATTATAGGTTTATCAGAACGACAAGATTTGTTGAATGCACTTTTGATATTCTAGCTAACAAATAGAGAATATTCCACACTGCTATTTTGGTTCAAGCAGATTTTGCAGTACAAATAATAAAAGCTGCTTGCGTACTTCACAAGTTTGTAAGAAGACGCGACGGATACCAATTTGAAGACACGTTATTTTGTAATTTAGGTGACATTGCTTTATCAGGTACAGGTGGAAATAGGCAAAACAGGTTAGGAATTATTTTGCTGACTATTTTACTACTCTCGCATGAGCCATTCCATCGCAGTAACGTATGGTTTAATAATTGTGTATTTTATTAATTTCTATAGCGATA
This sequence comes from Philonthus spinipes, assembly GCA_963082785.1. Taxonomy (NCBI): domain Eukaryota; kingdom Metazoa; phylum Arthropoda; class Insecta; order Coleoptera; family Staphylinidae; genus Philonthus; species Philonthus spinipes. The sequence continues at coordinate 10,204,935 of OY720306.1, forward strand.
GCCCATGATAGACTACCAACACAATTGTACATATTGTTATAATAAATTTTGTTGTCATATTGTCTGAATAAAAATGTTTGTATATATATAATATATGCAATTCAATCCAATACAATTTGTACTAATATACCTTATGGATCTTTTCATTTACATCCAGGATCTCCCAATTGGTAAACATTTCCGCGCCAGCATTTCAATTTTTTGTCCTTATTATGATAACTCGTATCAGATATTTTCCAAAAAAAAAATTTCTTTCTTCTACGAGAGATACATTTTTCTGTGTCGAACATTTTGAATTGGTATAGTTGGATTTATTTATTTACGTACATCGCCTATTTAACAAAATCTTCTATTATAAAATAATAACAAAAAGTATCTAAATGAAACTACAAATAAGTATTATACACACAATACAGGAAAATAACAAATTAACTCAAATGATTGCTTTAAAAAGTATACAACTAAATAATGCAGCTTGATAAGTCAATAACCCTTAGATCACGCTTAAATAAAAGAAAAGATAAACAAAATATGGAAATTGGAATTAGAGTTTAAAATATTGCAATATTTCATCATCCTGACGATGGAATTGTGATTTCCATAGTTAGATGAATGAAATGGTATTCGAAATAATACTTTAGCCCTAGTGGTTTTAGTAATGCAAAAATTAAAATCAAGGACTGAGAGTAAATAACTACAGTCAATTAAACTGTTAATTAGTTTAAATGCCAAGCACAAGTCGAGCATAATTCGCCGATATTCAAGCGAGCTTAAGTTTAAAAACAGAAGCATGCTGGAATGGCTAAAAGTAGTGCGACAATGACCAAGTCTAAAAGAAATTAATCTTAAAAATTTGCTCTGGACCATTTATATATATATATATATATATATATACATATCTTTATTCAGACTATATAGATAATTTTAAAAATATAACAATATAAATAATAACAATACATGTAGGTGTTAGTCTGTCTGGGCTATCGACCAGAGGTCTTTCTGCCCTGTCGTGAATTTATGATGAATTTAAAGTAAAATCTATGCTAGCTAGCTGAACTGTCCTGATGATTTGCGCAAATGAATTGATGAATGGTGATTGTAGGATGTTTGTATTTAGGAAGGATATTAGGGTTACGGGGAATACAGAATTTTGTAAGAAGGGGTAGATTATCAGAATTATTGGCAATTTTTTTACTTAAGGCTAGTATACGCTGGGATATGGGTGGGATTTGGGTGGATTTATAAAGGTATTCGTTGGAGGGATTGTGAAGTGGGTTGTTGGGATGCCTGAGTTTGGTAAGGATTCTTAGGGAGGATCTTTCGGCGACTTGGAGGTGATACATAGTGGAAGGAATGAGTTGAGTGAAGATGATAGCACCGTAATCAAGCAGGAGCCGGCAGATAGCTTTGTATATATGAGTGGCGGTAACCATTTCTATTTTATTAATTTAGTTTTTGTACATTTAATCAATCTTGTTTCGTTTTCAAGAAAAAAATCCTGAATTTTCACTTTTTTTTTCGATCTTGCAGGTAAGTATCACAACTTAAACTTAAAAAGCTGTTGTTTTATTTGAAAATATTGTATTATTGATTATTACCAAGTAAAAGGCTCAATTAATTTCAGAGTTATTCGTTATTAATTATTTAGCCATTTTCATATTTTAAATCATTCTTGAATAAACTAACAGATGAGACATAACTGTAAGCACTCCCTTTTTGACACACTGAGATAAACTGTAAATTGACACATGAAAATGTAACCCAAATTATATGGAAACACAGGAAAGGCAAAATTGCACAATCAAATATTTACTCCCCTATGATTATTTTATCGACGTTGCATTTTTTCATAAATAATAAATATTCCATATAAAAATTTAAAAAAAATATCCGATAAAGCACAAAATATAATTGCATTGAATATTCATAAACCGACCCCGGCTTCTGGATTTTGACTGACGCAAGGCGTGAATGTTTGAATTCACGGAATCGACGAGATGCATATAATTATCGATTTACCCCCCACGGGAGACAGAAAGGGATCGATTTGAGTATCCGGGAGAGCGGCATTTAATCACGCGCCCTGTAATTTTTCCACAGCGCGCACACATACACTAATACACACACATAGAGACATGTATATAGGGGAAAAAATACGGGAAACCGTAATTGCCGCACAGGTACGGCACCTAAGTGAATTTTAAATGCGGACTTTTCAATTTTTACGATTCAATTCCGCGCCCGAGCTCCCGATATTTTTTCTCTCTTCCCGGTGTAATTTGAAATTGTAATTCCGTGTAATCTGTAGTTTAATATAAGGGAGATATTGAATCTTTGATTAGGTATTTCCGAATGCTATCATTATTACGTATTTATACGAAGATCTAAATTAAGACAATAATGAATAATTATTAGATAATATTTAATAAAATTAATGATAGGCTGAAAGATCTCAAGTTGAAAATCATTTACATTGAGTAAACTGCTATTTCGATTAAATCTTCACTTTTTCTTTTGTAATAAATATTTGCGATACATTATATATTAATGAATATTGGACTTATAATCCACAAATAAAAACACGCATTTTTAAGGTAAAATACAATTACGTATACAATATTTGCACGTTACAAAAAAGTTTTTCAAGATACAATTAACATTTCAATAATCGCAGTAATAAAAATATATTGACATTTTATGAATGTAAATTGCTATATCCGTGAAATCTATTTCTTTCATAAAAAACTAATTGTCATACATTTAGGCAGAAAGACCTCCGGTCGATAGCCCATGACAGACTACTAACCCACCAATATGTATTGTAAATATAAATATTTGTAAAGAATTTTAATTCTGCTGCCTAAATAAAGATGTTTGTATATATTGTCATGCATTTTAATGTAATTAAAGCCTATTAAACGTTAATAATTTTGAAATTTCTTTTTATTTAATTTAACCATTTTTTATCTTAATTTCCATATTTTTTCTTTAAAATTTATAATTTTCTTCTAATATTTACTATACTTATTTTGATAAATAGTGAATTTCAAATTGTAAGTTTTTTATTGAAGGGACTTCGTGTTAAAATGAATAAAAAAATCTGAACTGTTGGTCGAGATATTAAGGGGTGATGCCTATCTGCAAGGGCGAAAAAAGCGAAAGCTCGTTTTTTTTTTCTAAGACGTAACAAAATTGATAAAATACAATTACACCAACTTATTTGACATACAATTGTCGTTAATTTAGAATTTTTCGATTTCTCCAAAGGTCCTGAGGGCCCGTGACACAGCTCTTCATAAAATACCATTTTAAAAAAGCCTTTGAGGTGACGACTCCTAGAGATGCAGAAAGCTTTAGAAATAAAAAAATCAATTACGTTGCATTGAGAATGAGTAAATGCTGTCGCTGATCGTGATATTTCGAAAAAAAAAAATGTTTGACGAATTGACGACCTTCTGACATTCTGACATTCTAAGGCCTGATCGCCGGTAAAAAATTTAAAATAAATAATTGCGAAATCTGAAAAATCAACGACTAGAAAATATAATTTAGAATACAAAATAAAAATCTCAAGTCACGTTGAATTCGGTTGCCGATTTTGAAAATAAAGTTTCCAGATAATCATGTTTAAAGATTTGAGATGTGTTCGCTAGTGTCAGGATTAACTTTACATAAAATCACATAACTTCAACAATTTTTATCTAATCAACATGAAACTTTTTATGAATTAATATTAATATGTTTAATTAATTTTTCACTTAAGCCGCGGTGAAACAGTTTTGAATTAATTCAGGATGATTTAATTGAAATTAAAACACTTCGTTTGTTTCACTTATTTATATTTTCTCCAACTAGTTTCGACCATCTTCAGGGAAGAAGATGACCAATGGTCGAAACTAGTTGGAGAAAATAATATTAAATTTACACACTTTCGAATTCCACGATAAACAAAAAAAAGTTTTTTTTGTATGTTTATCGCGGAATTCGAAAGTGTGTATATTTAAGGAAGCAAATTAAATTCAAATAAAATGAGATTACTCGATTGATAATTAATTATTTTCTATTTAATTTTCTCAAATCGATTATTTCTTTTAATTAAACTATATGATATATATTTATGCTTGGAAAACATTGAATAATTATGCAAACAGGTGCTAAAAATAATTTTAATACATTCCGCGTAATCCTCAACGGGGAATATTTCATTAAACGAGTGAAATATTTGCTGAATCCCGGCATAAGTTTCCGAATTTCGGCCACATAATGAAAATCACAGTTCCCTGCATAATAACAATCTGCTCGCGCTCACACATGGCCGGCATAAATTTCAGGACAACACGACGAAAAAACCGCACACAGCACCGCAACAACTTTTCACGATAACGTATGATAAATAGTGAAAATAATTGCTCCGAACTTATCCCCCCGGCGGCCGTCCTTCTCGCCCGCCTGGGGGTTTATTGTGCATCCGGCTCGCTTTCGCACATGTGTACAGAATTTAATTTATCCAGGCCCGTTCTATCTCGCCGTTTTTGCGACACTTTCTGACGTCTTGTTTATGCATTTGCGTTTCACCATAAATTTCTCTGTAATTAGTCGCTATAACGTTTCTTGCATGCACAATTCCGGCACGTGTACGTGTTATAAATTTCTTTGTAAAAATGAACTTAAGTAGAAATTCGTAATTAAATTTTGTAGGCGATATTACTTGTTCAAAGAAAAAAAGTGTTAATATTTTGTATTTGGTTTTAATTGCTTTTATAATTAAAACCAAAATATACAAAATATATACATTTTATCTTCAATTTGGTTCTCATTAATCACTTGATGAAACATGTTTACAATATTGATAATTAAATAAAATAACAAAACATATAAATTATGTTAGCGATTTTAGAATAAATATTATTCACGAAAAAAATATATACAATTTATTCATTCATATATACATTTCAAAAAAAAAACAGAACACTAAGAATTTATTAAATATTAATGACATTTACAGAATTTGACGATTTCAATTAAAAGTACCGAAAATTAAATATCAATTGGTATGTTTTTTATGTAATGGTATTTTTATTGATTTCAACATAATGAAGAGCTGATGATTGACTCCTTTGACGTTTTAGTTTGTAAAATTATGATAGATGAACCATGTTCATCGTCATACACAATTTTACCAAGTTATTTTGATCACATTATTGATATACGAGAAGCGATATTTTAGGTTCATTCTATTTGCCGAAAGAGTCGGTTGTAGTGTATCGGTAATTATGCGCTGTTGGACTAGATGGTCCGAAGCTGGGGGAAATCAACCTGGACCAGGATCAGAACGATCAAGAAGCACTACTGAGCGTGAATATCAACCTCTTCGTCTGAAATTTTTAAAGGACAGATTTACAACATCGCACGCATTGCGAAAAGTCGGGTTGGTTCTAAATGGCCAAAGAGTATCTATGGCTACTGTTTATAGAAGAATCCGCAGTTTTGGTTTTAGATCCTATCGTCCATTATTGTGTCTGCCTCCTACTCCCCAGCATCGCGGAGCAAGACTTGATTGGTGCAGAGAAAGACAACAGTGGACCCATGAATGGAATAACATTATCTTCAGTGATGAGTCTTAGTTCTGTTTATGGGCTCATGATGGTCGCAGAAACAATGATTCTCGGTCGTCTACCTTGTAGACCCAAATCGTTTACGATGCCACATGAAATTAAGCCAAAGATGGCGCTTACGTTGTCTTTCATTTATTATGATTAATTTTTCAGTTTGAAGATGGACTATTTTGCTCTTTTTTCATCACTCGAACTATATTAACTTAAAGAAACACTAAATGATTTCTAAAATAAATAGATAATCAATATTTCAACAATTCGAAATTTACATGTGATTCTATGAATGTAAGCCGAGTCAACAGGCGGTATTTTTAACAAATAATAGTTGCACTGATAGCTTTAGAATAAATTTACTCAGCCAATTAATGATTTTTTTTAAATTAAAGAGGAAACTTAATCTCTAAACTGAATACATTTAAATGCAATCAACTTACTTCTAACTATTCAATCAACAGTTTGACCGGATGATTTTTACTTCTTCTCCAATATAACTATTTTTAGTTTTAACGATTATAATAATCCTTAGCTTTAAGTGTTCTTGCTGCAAATAATATTCTACTAATATTAAAATAATATATTTATTAACATAAATTATCTTATAACAATTCTTTGAGCAATATGCCTGCACATCATTTGTGAAAGAAATTTCTTAACCATATTTTCGCGTTGACCGTATACTTTATTAACCGTGGGTACACCCCGTATGGTCCAGCCTTGGGAGAATCCAATCATGAAAACTGGATTTCGTACCTATACTTTCTGGGGCGATAAGAAAAAAAATATAAAATATTTCATGGTAGATCTAATTGAGAAAAATCAAAATAATAAATAATAATAAAACATTTATAGTATATTTATTTTATATTTATATATATATTTATAATATATTTTTGTTGACATGCTTAGTCAAAATAAAGTCTCTTTTGTTGTCTGATTTTAACATTAAAGATACTGCAGGTTACTTGATTTTATATTTTAAATTAATTTCTCACTTAACCTATGGTGAAACATATTTAATTAATAAAATTTGATTAAAACACTTGGTTTGTTTCACTGATTTTTTTTATAAGTAAAACAAACCAAGTGTTTTAATCAAAGTCTATTACTTGATTTTGATTAAATTGACGTTAAAGCTTATTTTTTCTTTATTTAAAATCCACATTTTCTATAATACTGACTTGAAAATCCCTCTGTAAATAATTATACGTTGCAATATTTACCGAACTTTGACTTTAAAGTGTCCCACACCGCTTAATTCCGACTTTATAGTCTTCTTTGTTGTCTTTGTGATTGCCTAACTCTAACTTTCAATTGCTGTTTCAACTTTAAAGTATCATTAAAGATACTCTAACTCATTTTCATTGAATAATTCAATTGCAACTTTAAAGTCACTCCCTCTCCCAGAATGTTCAGAGCAATTGAAAGAAAATAATTAATATCGTCATTAACTTTGCATTTTTTTTGTTTCGTTTTAATCCTAAAAATGTTACAGTTGATTTCATTTTTCATGACGATTTCTCGTGTATTACTGTTTCTTTAAACGAAATATAATTCATAACGGAGCGAAAACCTATTTTATAAAAATGAAATCAAAAATACCACCATTGTTTACTAGAAACAAAACGCAAACATAAAGCTGTAATACATCGCTATCCTGCTGCAAGCACATCAATTCAATTATTTTCACAAACTTAAGCTAAAATACCCGCGAATGGTTACCGAAAGCGGGTTATGAGTGTCTCCAGTTCGGCATCGAGATTGAATTCCGTGCTTTCGTTTATTAGCTCAGTCAAACGCGTACAATTCTATTTCTGTTTTACATACCTTAATTAATTCACGCCTGGCATTCCGCTAATAAGGAATATTCGCCTTGTCGGGGTTATTAATTGCGACCGTCACCGCTCGTAAAATACAATTTGCATATTATTTACGTTTCATTCGGCCTTGTACGTATATTTGCCACTTTGTCGCGACGCATATAATATTAATCATTTTTAATAAATGGCGTGTTAGTAGTAACTTTCAATCAGTTAAATGTGTTTTGCGTAGTGGGGGTTTAATTAAAGGTGAATGCGCCGGGTTGTTTTATTTATTATCGATATTGAAATATCTAGCGGGCTTTCCAGCTAAATAATGGAACATTTAATAAATATAGCGAGCGAATTTTAACAATGTTTTAATTATTAAAATAAAAATTGAAGTGTTGTTTTTTTATCCCCAATTAATAATTCTATATTTCGTTAAATTATTTTAATATAGCATTTCGACTAAATTTAATATAGATTTAAATGAAAATATAGAGGTGGATAACCATTTAACAATTTATTAATTTGTGTGTGATATACTTAATCAATTATTCATATCTTCTTGTAAACTTAATTATTAATGAAGATTGTTATATATTAATTAATTATTAATTAATTCTTTATTTACGGCAAATCATCTTTTTACAGTTAATGATAATCTGTAATTACAAAATACAACAACATATTCAATATTTTATAAAATTCAGACTAATAACTCCTTGATTAAGTATAACCATTGAGTTTTCCAATCAGAATCCATAAACACAATAACAATAATGATGCGCACCGTGAATAAATATATAAGTTAATCAAATACAATTAAAATATTTTACAAAAAATAGTTACAAACTGCAAAAATTGAATTAAAATCACCGCAAAAGCAATACATATAAATAAACAAGTAAATAGAAGTAAACCTTACAAAAATAATGAAAATAATATAATTATACACATGAATATTCGGTAGCAAAGCAAATGGTAAAAATATATATAAAAAATTAAGTGAATACATACACATCTCTTTATTCAGACAATTACATTTTCATAAGCATTGCGTATATACATTAAAATAAAAATCTGTCTGCCCTGGACTATCGACCGAAGGTATTCTGCCCTAAAGTGAATTTTAGATATAATTAATGTAATTAAATTAATTTAATTTAATAAAATCCTTATCCTTATACCTATTTATTCGGCTAAGTATTAATTAAACCTCAACTACGTAAAATAATTGATAAATAAGCTTTAATATCCTTTCTTCGGACGTTTATTTTTATTCCATATGTACATTTCGGACACAATTTGACCATCACCAATGGATTAAATTTATAATTTATATAAACACAAAATTACAATATTTTAACCTTAACTATGCAGCTGTTGTAAATGTAATGCATTTAACTGGTAATGGAATTATTTTCGTATATTCTTTTTACGGGTAGGTGGAAGTAAATTACACACAGCTGGAAACACGTGATGCACATTCACTTGCATTCATTCACCATGCAAGTCGTTACCTTAACAAATTCGTCGCAATATATTCGTCCCGTTTTACAGTTCCAAAACTATTCTATCGTATCGACGAATTGCAGAACGCGACTGCTTTATCTACATCTACAAATTGTTACCATAAAAGAGAAATACTGGCTTTACGAATCTACAAGATTTTTTTTGCTCGCGTTCTAGATGAGTTTTTCCTAGAAATTCTGCAGGTGTTAAAACGGTCTTATGGATTTTTTTTTAAATTGGCTAATCATATTCAATCCATTGGAAGATATAAATACAGATAATACGTATTATGAGCAAACTAAAGAATTCACAGGTATTTGGTGATTATAGTATTCCATCCTATTTAATTTAACATTGCGAGTATATATTTTCAAAACCATTAATTCTTTTTTTTAAATCGCCTTTAAAAACTATGATATTTCCTGATAAATAGTTAATCATCGATTATATTTTCCAATTTAAAAAAAGGGAAATAAATGTATTAGGTGTGCAACTAAGTTTCCGCTGTTTTTTTCAAAAGATGGCTCTAGTCGTAAGTGCTGAACGATTGTGATATAACCAAAACGTCATGAACTAAGCTTAGACATATCATAAACAAACCGCTTTAACACGTTAGTAATTTTGTTATTACGTCATATACTTTTGATTGTGTAAAAATGTCTGATTTTGTGCCAAATAATCATCATTTGCGGGAAGTGTTGTTTTTCTTCTTTCATTCGAAGGAAACGGCCACTGAAGCGCATCGAGAACTCCAAAAAGTTTACGGAGATGCTGCTCTAACAACTTGCCGTAATTGGTTCCATCGCTTCAAAGACGGTGATTTCGATGTTGACGACCGTTCGCGTGAAGAAAGGCCAAAAACCTTCGAAACCGCTGAGTTAGAAGCACTGCTCAATCAAGATCCATGCCAAATGCAAAAATAGTTTGCTTCAGCATTGCGAGTTACCGGCTAAGCCATCTCCAAGCGATTGCATGCGAAAAAGTGATTCTACAACATGACAACGCTTGGCCTAACGTTGCCAATCCCGTTAAAACATACTTAGAAATGCTCAAATGGGAAGACCAACTTCACCGGCAATATTCCCTAGATATTGCGCCGTCCGATTATTACTTGTTCCGTTCGATGGCACATGGTCTGGTTAATCAGCAGTTCCGCTGGTATGAAGACATCTCAAAATGACTTGATTCGTGGATAGACTCAAAAAACGAACACTTCTATCGTGACGGTATTCGAGCTCTGTAGAAAAATGAGAAAAAGTTGTCGCTAGCGAAGGGCAATATTTTGAATTATTCATTTGTAACCATGTTTTCCCAAGAGAATTGCAGTTTCGTAAAATAAATAGCGAGAACTTAGTTGCTCACCCAATAATATTCGGATTTACAATCGTATTTCAATACCCTGCAATTTCTCTAAGATTTTTGAACAAATTATATATCACGTTATATAAAAACATGTTATTAACAATTTATCACCTCAACAACATAGATCCGCTATAACTAATTGATATTGGGCAATATCTGTGAGTCTCTTGACAACCGCGGCCAAGTAAATCTACAGACTTGTAGCGTGCTTTTTTGATATAAAATATCATCTAAGTGCAATAAAAAAACTGTCTTCCTTAGGTCTCTGTATAAATTTAGTAAATTTACTTAGCTCGTATATTTTCCGTCGCAGCCTTCGTTTCGCTCCCACGTGGAAAGGGTGTGAAACTCAACATTGCTGAGGAGAGAGACAAGAGGTTAGCCGCCAAAACGCATTAAAAGTATGTTAAATTGGTAAAATATGTTTCCTACAAGTGATTTAAATCTAAAGAATTCATTTTCTCGTCAGGGGTACCCCAGGGCTCAAATTTGCGCCCGATGTTGTTTAATATTTATATTGATGATATTATTACATCGCTGTCATGCCGCGCGTTAGTTTATGCGGATGATTTGAAAATCTATAGTAAGATTATCACAGAACAGGAAAGTGCAGTTCTATAAAGTAACTTAGATATAATAATTGAATGGTGAGTATTTATTTTCGGTAATAACCATTATAGAACAATATAACTCAAGAACTAATACTAAAATAAAATGTAATTAACACTAAAAATGTGTATAATACTTATAAAAATTAAGTGTAATTTAGAGAACAATAAAATAAATCAATGTAGAAGAAAATTAAAACAAATCGTAATAATTCGCGAAAGAATTAAATAAATAAATCAAAATCAATGTGTTTATCTCTTGTTTTGAAAATCCTACGAGATTTTAATCAAAGTTAAGTAATATGCTTCCAAATTCCATCAATCTATTCATTGGAGAATTAACATTGTAGTTGCTTGAAGAAAATTTAATATTAAATTTGTAATTTAGTCTAGTTCTTCGAGTTGACAGACTCGAAATAAGAAATTTAATCTAGACACAACTAAGGGCAAATAATTCGTCCTGACAATATATTATAGAGTAAACATAGATCGAAATAAATTAAATAAGATTTAAATAATTTCGAAACGATTCTATGTCACAGATATCATTTTAAATGCATGTGCTTTTATAAATTAATTTTGTACCTTCTCCATATTGTCAATCTATCGAGCGTATAACAAAAATGGACGACGAAGTTGGTATTGGAAATCTAAAGTCATGTCTGAACTAAAATCACACGCGCACGCGTAAAGTACTGGTTGTTATGTTGACAAGTCACGCGTGCGATCTTAGTACAGACATGACTCGAGACTTCCAACGCCAACTTTGTCGTCGATTTTTGTTATACGCTCGATATAATGCATAGTGCGGATACGAAACAGTAGAACAATATTCCAGACAACAAAATTATAATTTTAATGTACAAACTGAAAATTTATTACCAATTCCTAATACGAAGCCCATTTTTTTTAAATTACTAGTTATATTGTCAATATTGTTCTTAAATGAGTAGTGATGTTTATATAATATTTGAGATCTGCTGAATGAAATAATGTGACACTTTTGCAAATTAAGTAGTAATTTATTAATGGTACACCAATTATACAAATTATTTAAGTCATATTGTAAATAGAAAAGAGTATTATTCATTCACTTGGTCACAGTTATTTAAATATATTAAATAAAAATTATTTGAAAATAATTAATAAATTATTTTCGCATTTAAATTAAGTAACGTTAGTTTTGTTGTTTTTACATTAAATTTTTCTCGGATCAAAATTTGTTGCATTATGCAATATTTTATTGATGTGCAACAACAGGTGTACATTATGTAATTCAATGTTCGGCGTGGGTATTTGCCCGGGAAGTAGTTGTTTTAATGTGCATTTGTTTAACGTACTTACGTAACGTAAGTCAAAAGTCACAGAGCTAACTGTGAAAATAATTTACAATTATTTTCAAATCATTTTTATTTGTCATATTATAAATCACGACAATCGGATAATTGTGATATATTACGAAACAATTTTAAATCAACTGCAAATTTTAATACTCTGCAAGATCTTATGTAAAGAGGTAAATCATTTATAAAAATAAGAAAAAGGATAGGGCCGAGGTGTGTTACTTGAGGTACACCAGAAGGGTCTTCAAATGTATTTGAGATAAAGTTTTTAATTATTATTAATATTATATATTTATTTACGGAATTCACCATTTTACAATTAATGTTTACAACTAAAACAATATAAATTGCATGTAATTACAATGAATTATTTAATTGTTGAAAACTAACAACCACTATATTTTGGTTATTATTCGAAAAATATTTCCAATATTCCTATATGCTTGTTATCAATTTAACAAGCATATAGGAATATTTTATTTAAACAAATCATGTTGACTGAAAAACCGAAAATAGATACTAAGTGAAATAATAAAATACTTATATTACCATATTTTGTTAGTTTTAACAATTTTATGTATTTATGTTGCTTTAACAGTAACATTTAATAAGTAAAACTCAAAAAAATATATATTTTCAATTGAGACATTAACATTATATCTAAAACAACAATCCTAAAATGCTTTTCAAAATTTAAAAATTAAACATGATGTTAAACTTTTACGTTCCCTTATATGTATTATAGATACATTGCTACAATTATTTCGATACACAATATTATCATTAGACAGTTGATGTATTGGCTTGACAATAATTACAAATTACAATTTATACAATTACAGGTGGAGGTGGACGACGTAGGTACAGAATTTTCTTTTTTAATTACAGTAATATACGTAATATTTAAAAATAAAGAGAAGTTTACAAGCTGTATATAACTATAGAAAACTAATAATATAATTTAATATAATAATAATAAATATATGTAAATATTTTAATTTATTATTAAAATTGTGGTTATTATTGATTAAGTGTGCGGCAAATGCGAAATGTCCTTTCTTTTCTAGCTAGCATTTGTTGGTTTCTTGACAATTGTTTTAAAATCATTATGTTTGAGAGCATAAACACCTGACATATTCTGGTAAACATTTGTCTTTCTTATTGTTTATAAATTTATTAATTGTTGAATTAGTTCTGTAGGCGATTTTATATATATTATATATAGCATTTTTAATAATTTTATAGATGCCTTTCCAAAATGTGTAAAAGAGTAAAATTGTTTATTATTCGAGTCAGTCGTGTATTTTTGTACTGGGTAAATGTATTTATATGTTTTTTGTTTTTGTTTTTGTTTTTAATTAGAATAATAAGAATTAATTCTTTTTTGAATCCCCTGTTATCAACAATTACTAAAATTCGGTCTACATCGGTATTATAACCTTCATTGGCTAAAGGTATAATAATTAAATGCTTAATAATTGAATGATATTCTGCTAATGTGTGTCATAAATGGGTGAAAAGAATGCAAGAATTCTATTATAATATTGAATAAATAAGATATTATTATAATAATACAAACATATTCAGACAATATGATAACAAAAATTTACAACATTTATAACAATATGTACAATTGTATAAGTAGTCTGTCATGGGCTATCGATCATAGGTTTTTTGTCCTGTCTGAATTTATCGTGATTTGAAAATTAAAACTATGCTACCTAGCTGAACTGTCATGTATGCATGAGTTAATGAATTAGTGGATAGTGACCGAAGGGTTATTATGTTTGGGGGTAATATTAGGGTTGCGAGGAATGCAATATTTTGTAAGAAGGGATAAACAGTGAGGGTTTTGATTTTATGGAGAGGGTAAGTATTATTATGTTATTAATATGTGAATAGTTTTGTCTGTATGGGTCGATTTATTAATAACTTTAAAAAACTGTGAGTTGTTTAGGCGAGATATAATTAAAAAAATGATTGATTTCCTATTTCGATAGTGAATTTTATATAATCCTTTACTGTACTTAATGGGCATCGTTCATATGAACGGAAAATGAGTAAAATGCAGATACAAATAATTATTTTTTTTAAAATAAACCTAAAACCAAATTCAAATGTTTGATCATGGCGAGTTCTAGAAAAAAGGTCATAAAATTTTGCAGAAATAAAGGTAACTCTTTATCTCCACTAATAAGCTCTGTACATGCACGCATTTATATTAAGAAGTCCCATAAGTAAGCTTCAAGGTCGATTCGCAACGATGCGTCTTAAGAAATTCAAGAAAGAATTAACATGGATTTTCATAAAGTAACGACCTCGAAAATAGAATGTGTTTAAAATTATTGCAATCAACGAAGCGTAATGTAATTATACAATGAGAAATATCAAGTTATTACCTAGGTAAAATTACTAATAATTTTATAAATCAAAAATATGAGAGTATATAAAAAATATTTCTGGTGCAATGCATATTATAAGTAAATATTTCATTGCATTTTAATTAGCGTATGTATTTAATTAATTTTGTTAAAGTGCTAAATTTATTAATTAACATAGTGGGTTAGTTAAAATATTTTATTCACTTAAATTGGTTCAATAATAAAAAATTCTATGAATTTTTTAAACCAATTTTATTTTAAAACATATTGATTTTATATATAAAAAAACAACCTATTCTCTCTACTATAAATATGAAAAAAAAAATGGGAATTTATTGAAATAAATCTTTATAAGTAATCAATTTAAATTTCCACCTTTCCATCAAAGTTCGAAATGAAATAAAAGTAATTCCCCCCGTACGGGATTTAGAAGGCAATCGGGCGTTCGTTGGGTCACAATTCGCTTTTCGTGTCGTGACAATGGTTCAGGTTTAACTCGACATCGATCATCTCGTACCGACGATAACTTTAATAATGGAACTGAACACCCCCTCATACACCCTTCTCCCCCTGCCCCTCCACGCCCGACCGTACAATCCGCCCCATTTTCCCAGCGCTGGAACGAATAAAAAAAAAGCGGATCGCTATCGGAAACGGTTTGTTATTTCGCACATAAAATATGACGATTCGCTCCTCTCGTTCCTCCTTGTTTCATTTATTTGTTTATCGCCGGTTTGTGCTTTTTCTGGCGAAAATCATTTGGCTCGTATTAGCTTTTCGGAGGGGTGGCATATTTTCTGGAATCGTTAATTTCCATCAAAAACGCGTTATTCTAATGCGCTGTGACGCACATTTCGGACGGCCAGGATTGCGCAAACACTATAATAATTAGGACGGATTGCATGCTGTCATTGCCCTGCGCTTTTTTTTACATTTTCAATGATGTATTATGATTAATATTGTTGAGTAACAAAAACGTATTATGTAATTTTAAAATGTGACATGCGTTAATTATTTTAAATAAATAATGTAGCATATATTTCTGCATTGTATCGCTAATTATTGTACATTCAGAGTTTCTATTTATATTTTAATTTAATATTTCTCTTGTTGCGCTCACTAATCACAAAATATATAGAGCTCGCTATTTTAACACAAATAAAATGATGAGGATATGTTTCAATATATGTTGGTGACTGTTAAGGTTTTTTCTTTTTGCGTTTATATTTGCGTTCAAAGTGTTTACTATTGTATTTAAAATTAGTTAGTAATACATATAATTTTATTGCATTTTACATGTATGTCTTATATTTGTAAAAACGGTATATTCAAATGCACATTGCACATATTTTAATTGAATCACAAAGTTGATCATAAAAGCTGAACTTCTTTTAAATAAATATTTTTTTTATTTGTTACGTGAAGTTCAAGAAGTACAAATTAGTTTTTCTAAATCTAGATTTTAAATGCTAATTACTACTGGTAAATTAATATTGCGAAAATCAATATCAACTTACCAGTAATAATCGTATCAAGCGTTTAACGCCCACATCGGTATAAAAATTTATAAATTAAAAATAAACATTTACAACAAACGAGACAATATGATTACATAATTGAGTTCAGGCGATGTAAAAATCTTCAATTCTTTTTCTTGAAACCACTTTTTTTTAAACTGTGTCAAGGATTCTGGCTGAAAAATTGAACCCGATTGACTTCGGATTTTAATTTTTTAATTCAAAACTAAATTTAATAGATCCTATGCCGATTTTTATTCAATAATACAAATCAAAAACGGTCTTTTGCTTTCAATTGACTGCCATTTTGTGAAATTTAAACTAATTTGCTTGAGAATAGGTATAGGATTCAATTTCATTTATTTTATAAAACTCATATAATTGTTTTTGTCAGACAAGAATGAGCGGTCTTAGAATTGACATTGTGAAGCCCCTTTTTTCATTCGGTCAATATTGGCGCCGTAACTGCCAAGTTGTTTAGTTTTTCACACATTTTTTTATTTATTCTTTAAGCTAAAAATTCAAAATCTAAAGCGGTTTTCAATCACTTCTTTTACAATTATTTTCTTGTTTTTATTTTACAATTATTTTCCAAATTTTTAGGTAATCCAGAGCGAATACCTCATAAACTAATACATAAGCATTTTTTCTCGTCATTGGATTCAGTTAAACCTAAAGCGACCATTATATGATGGTTTACATCAAAAGGGGGTTTAAAAAATGTTTTTGGTGCCATATGAACGTATATTTTACATATTTAATAAAACATTTTAACTTTGTTTGCACAAATGTCATTTTTAATCTAAGAATTCTTATAGTTACTAAATAAAAAATATTGTACAAACAAAGTTAAAGTGTTTTATTAAGTTATAATAGACCAAGTACAACCCCAAGTGGAAGCCTTAAAAATTAACAAGTTAAAAATAATAGCGATATTTTTCTAAGTTAATTTCTTTTAATATAGAAAATAAAATCCATAATTGAAATTATTTTTCACAATGTTGTTTATGCGGCGAATATGAAACTGTATATTAAAAATCAATAAACGTTACTTACACATATTTGTTTGCAGAGTATATGAATTGATTGAAATATTTTAAGACAAACAGTAAAAACGGAAGGAAGCGTTTCGGCCCCGATAAGCAGATTAAAATGTGGCGCTGAGAAAACTTGAGACCTCGCTCTCGTTATTATTCAATTATTCGCCTTTTTCACAATTTACCAGAGCCCTTTTTAAGTACACATTGATTATAAATGGAATTCGGCCGCTTTGTGAAGGATTAAAAGGGCCTCGGGGCCGATGGGAAAGGGCCTCCCGTTTGATTCGCTCCGGCGGCGGAGGCGTTTATAAAACGCCAAGAGGAGGAGGATAAAAAAAGTAGAAGAGGAGAAAATATTCCCTTCTGCTTTTAGATCGAGACACGGTCTCGGCGGGGGAGGCGAATATTGTTTTTCACGTGGAGTTTATCCCCGGAGGAGGCCGCATTGCCATCCAGATATATAAAGTTACCGAAAGTCGGTTAAGTCGCGGAAAGTAAATATAATAAATGTTGTAGGTATTGAAGGACGAGTGTTTTTAAATTATTGTTTGATAAAAAAAAGAACAAACTTCAGAGTTTTCAGAAAAAAAAAACATTGATTTATTCTAAATTTATATAACCTTTCATGTAAACACTGTAAACAAGTATATTGAAAATATATTTACAAAAATCGAAAAAAAAAATATGTTTATATATATATATATTTTTTTCATTTCAAGTGTTATTGTCAACAATTTGAGTCTACAAGACCGAGAATCGTTGTTTTGTCCACTAAAGAAAGGCGAACTTGTCCTGCTTTAACTCGGCAACGAATGGTTATTTCATTCATTCAAATCTCATCAGACCGCAATGTGCAATGATGAACATTTCGAGAAATGAAATTCGTTTCCTGTGATCATAAACAGGACAAGTTCGCCTTCATTTAGTGAATGAATCAACGGTCAAAGGTCGTCTACCTTGTAGAAAATTGAAAATCAGCTAATTTATTTTAAATGGTTTTAATCAAATTAGCAGCCACGACTTTCGTATGCTGTATTTTTAATTTACTTGAATAAAATGTAGATATTTATAATTATTTTTATAATTACGAAAATAGACGGTGAAAATATTCAATTTGTATCACATTTAAAAACCTATTTTAAAGGTAAATCATTTTTTATGCTCGGTTCGTAATAATTGCAATATTAAGTTCTTAATCCTTCTGTTTAATAAATTTGTTTTGAAATTTTAAACGAAAATTGTAGTCTAGCTCTACAAATCGAAATAATATTAATTGATATATTATTATTAATAGCCAGCGAGGCTTTATTAAAATCCGTGTCGAAAATTTTTTTTTCACAAGCGGGATCGCGCTTTGCAATAGCGCGACCTGCCTGTCCAGATACGACCTCTGCGTTCACTTACATTGACGATCTCAGAGGTGACAGTGCGTTTTTAATTTTTAATTAATTAATTAACAAAAATGCAATTATATAAGGCACAGCTATACCGACAAGGGATCAAACCCCGATCTGCAGATAGCCTTATATTACGTAACTTTTTTTTGCATTAAATATTGTCGATAAAGATATATAATATTAATGACTTGATATTGTAGGACTTGCAATATAATTTGTTTCTTTTAATGAAGTTTTTAATCAAATTAACAAAATAAAAAGATAAGATTTCTTTCGATTTCGCTATTACAAAAGTTCAAAGGACGAGATCTTGTTCTCAAGCCGTGGAAAATTATCTTGCTCGCTTACAATTCTCTCCCTTCACCATGGAAATTAAACAAAACAAAAATCGGCCATGGAGTGCTTGTCCTATCTCAATCAATTCCCGTGTAATGTCACAATTATTAAAGTACAAAAATTAGAATAACTCAATACTCCATCCAATTAAATGCTTCATAATCACGAAAGGACAAATAATTGAACATCTGACTTGATTCAAAATGACGATCAAGAAAAAAGATCACTCGTAAACATACTTTAAACCCTTCTCATTCCCATGGTCATGTGAAGTCAGCTTGGTGAATATGTCGACTAGTTCTTCTGATGGTATATAGTTGACGTTGATGATCCTTTCCTCAAGCTTCTCATGGATGTGATGAAAATTGACTTCTACGTTTTTTGTTCTCCTATGAAAGACTGGATATGGATATGTTAAAAGACAAAGCTCTCCTTGGTTGTACATCTTCAAAGTTGTAGCTTCATGCACTGGTTTTCCGATGTCTTTCGGGAAATGATGAATCCAGGTTTCCTCTTTCGTTGCTTTCAAGGTAGCGACGTACTCAGCTTCCGCCGTTGACAATATCACAACCTTCTGGATTTAGCTAGACCAGGTGACTCCCCCATCAGATAGGAGGAAAACGAAGCCTATCATGGAACAGCGGTTGTCCAGATCGTTTCCAAAATCTGAGTCTTGTCTCGACAGTACTCACCCAAGATTTTCTGCATCCTTCAAGAACTTAAGAATGCGCTTAACGGCATTCCAGTGTGATAGACTTACTAAATTAATTTGTGGCGAACATTATATCTGGTCGTGTCACAATCGCTACGAACATTAATGATCCTACAGCTCCCCTCGACGTTCTCGCCACTCTCGTTCTAGCTATTTTCATCGTCGTCCGGCTTCTTCAGTCTCACTTGCGGATCAGCTGGAGTGCCGACTATTGCATCCTGCATACGAAACTTCTCGATTACTTTGCGAATGTAATTAGACTGATAATTATTGTTGGTTTTACTTATCTCGTTCAGAATCTCCATCCCAATAAAATGTCCAGGTGGCGAAGTTACCACGTGTTGTTCCTCTCTAGGGCATTGAGCTCATCAGTGATTGCATTTAACCACTCCCCCGACTCCCTGCTGCCCATGGCATCCAAATAAGTCTGCGGCTTCTGTACCACAGTGATCTTCGCGGTATATCACGATGGGCGTTGTAAGTTTTCTCTATTCTTCAGACTGTAGGTTCTAGTGACGTCGGCTGCTGCCCTATGCTTCTTTTCAGCGGCTGGAATTTTTTGGAACCCGTCAACTCAGCCAGCCTCACCCCGGACACGTTGACAATCTCTGTCTTAAGATTTCTCGCCAGCGGCAGTTGCAATTCGATAGCTAAACCTTGATAAGCCGCTTGATCTCCAATTCCAGGATCATCATCAGCAATGTTCTCGGCAATTTTTACTAATATGATACGGAACTGTTCTCTTCTCGGCATCGATCGTTATGTATTCATCAAACATCACGATTCTTGATACCCTGACCATCCTCTTCATAGGATCAAACAGCCGATAGTTGTCAGAATTACCGTCGTACCCAACAAACATGAGTTCACTGGATTTGTCGTTGAGTTTGGTCCTTTGACTGTTGGGAATGTGCATGAATTCAGTGCATCCGAATTTCTTTAAGTGTGACAAATTGGCTTCCTCAATGTGAAAATTTCGTACGGTACTTGTTCATTTTTTTTTTTCTCTTCGGAATCCGATTGATGATGTACACAACCGTGTTAACAGCTTCACCTCAGAGGTACTTCGGAGTATTCCTCGCATGCATCATGAATCTGGCACTCACTATGACCGTACGCATTTTCCTATCGATACACCCATTTTGCGTATACGGTGACGTGTTCTCTAGAATGATGCCTTCTTTCTTCAGATAGCTCAGCAGATCTTTGTTAATGTACTCACGACTGTTATCACAGTGCAATGCTTTGACCTTGCAACCTTGCTGTTTCTCCACCATCTGCTTGTACTAATTGAAGAGAGCCAGGACGTCCGATTTGTGCTTCATGGTGTTGACAGTGAGATAAAACGTCGCGCTGTCCTTGGGCAAGACAAAATAACTTGGCCCTTCAGATGATTCGGTCGTAATAGGTCCACACGCGTTAGAAAATACACCGTCTCCAATTTCCTGCTTGCGGACTTCTCTGGATGGATGTGAAAAACGGTGCTGCTTGCTATGCAAGCAAGATTCGCTAAGAATCTGTTTTTCCTCACTCAGTGTTATGTCAGTCATGACCCCACTCTTGATCGTGCCTCGAATATGCGTAAAACTTACATGGTCTGTCGTAGCACGCCTTCAAGCAGTTTTCGGTAACTTGATAGGCTTGATGAATGGCAGCCATTCTGAAGAACATTCGATAGACGTTGTGGTTATCGAGAATTGCACTTGCAACAACTTTTGAGTTGTCTAGGATTTCAGCTTTTGTGATAATTGACCAATCGAGGTTATGACGGCTTCCAAAACAGGTTTCTCTTCAAGTCCGGGACAAATAGAAAGTTCATAATATGTTATGGGAAAAGGAGATATAAAGATATAAAGATTAAAAAAATGATCAAAGGTGAATATTTGATCATTTTTTTAATCTTTATATATCCTTTTCCCATAACAGGAAATGATGCGTTGTTTCCTATCACCACATTAGTCGCTCGAGCGACATCTGACAGGTTTGAAAACTCCTCAATCCTGTACGACATATGTGCAGATACTCCGCAGTTCATGATCCACGCATCTTCCACGTTGTCTTCTCTTCCAGCAAATTCCATGATAAATGAAGAGTACTCCTTGTCGTCATTTGGTGACTTTCGTTTGATTTGCTCGCGCAGAACTGTATGATGTGCGACTTCTCGCGTATCTTAGGTCCATAACCTTCTGAATACTACGAAAGTTGAAACGACGAGATCTCGTTCTCAAGCCGCGTCACATTTTCTCGCTCGCTTAAAATTCTCTCCCTTCACCGTGGAAATTAAACAAAACAAAAATCGGTCACGGAATGCTTATTCTGTCCACCATTATCAAAGCACGAAAATTAGAATAACTCAATAGTTTCTTTTTGCTTAAAGTATTCCCAAAATTTGAAATTGTGCATAACTATTGAAAAAATGAATAAATGTTTCTATTTTTTGTATACAAGTAATTGCCGATACAAATAAGTCGTAATCAGACGGAGCCTAGTATGGTGCGAAAATATATCCCAACCGGTTTTGCTGTGTATGATGATGTTATTATAAACAAAAATCCTTCTATGTTGCTTGTTTTGATATTCTCGTCCGTTGCTGTTAGTAGCTTTCAGTAGTAACGATTTCGCCAGGTTTTAGCAGCTCATTTACAATTCGAAGGACAAATGACTTTCTTTGTATCTGACGATCAGCATTTCGCAAAGGGTTTTCGGTTATCCCGTTATTTTTCATTTAATTTATATAAAATCCATTTTCCCAGCTTTTGAATATATCCCATGGCCTCCAAACGTTTCTAGTTTACTTGTTTCTGATAAATTAAACATGACACAATTATGATTCATACAAAAAAAAGGAAAATAAATCAGGAAGTATTATGTTCTATGATGTAAGTTGAATATGGTTAAATTTAAAAATATTAGAGTATAATTGTGGACAATATAATTTCGAATTTGATTTTGTTCGTTCGCTTATTTATTTATTATTATTAATATTCAGAATAAATTCCTGACATAACCCGTGGTGAAACATTGTTAATTAAAAAAATTTAAAATCTGTGAAACATAAAAAAAAATGTTTTAATTTCCTATCATTATTATTTTAATTTATTTATTTACGGGCTTCTCCTTTGTACAAAAAAATATAAATGGATATTATATATATAATTGTTAACATAGATTATATCAAACAACAATATTAATGAAAAGATACAAAGTAGTGATTAAAAATGTAAAGATATAATTAAAGATTTTTTAGTGGATTTTTGTCATTTTTTTATTTTTAAACATTTTTAAACTTACGCCCTATATAAATGTAATGCAAATACATTTTCCACTTATTTCACCCCGATAATAAAACATATTTTATATGCGTAAAGCAATTTTTCAAAATATACGATCTCGTAGTGTGTGAACCAAGTGAAAATTTTAACACAGCCCCCATAAATCCGCGTTACCACGTTGCAACTTTGGATTTTATACGTCGCCGCTTGAATAAAAAAATAACAACTCCACATAAAAGGACTAATCTATAAATCCGAAGACAAAGGGCAATAACATAAAAAATTTAACGCCGCGCTACAGTGGAAGCAGAAAGCGCCGGTTTCACGGGATTCATATTAAACATAATGGAAATTTAATTTTAAGACGCTCCCGCGTTCCCCCGCGCCGAGTCCCCACTAAATTTATGAAATATCGTATAACTTCGATGTGGCTTATAACTTCCGGAAACAAACTCTCCATTAAAGCGAAATTTTATGAGGAATCCGCCGATTCAATTTATAATGAGTACATAATCGTTTGCACAATATTAAACAGGAGGATTTAATTAATTTTAATTAAAACACGCTACATTAATATGATCACCATTTACGCTTAACTCGATTTATATTAATATTTGTTAAACTTATTTTTCATATAATAAAACAAATTGGCAAAAAGACTTATTGTAGATTTAACATTTAACTAATTTTTGTGTGATATCCTTAATCAATTTTTGTTATGTTCTTTAAACTTAATTGTAAAAACAATTCATTAAATATTAAGACACGCTGTCTGTATTATTCGAAACGGTAATTGTGTTAATTCGGATGTTCCTATTTTGTTATTGTCGGCCTAACATTTTATTATTTCTGATGTAATCATAAATTTTCCGGCCGGGGCTAATTGGGCGGACGTTTGCTTTGAATTATAAATCAGTTTCATTAAAATGCTGAAGTATT
Organism: Philonthus spinipes; assembly: GCA_963082785.1. Taxonomy (NCBI): domain Eukaryota; kingdom Metazoa; phylum Arthropoda; class Insecta; order Coleoptera; family Staphylinidae; genus Philonthus; species Philonthus spinipes. The sequence goes on from OY720306.1 coordinate 10,228,771, forward strand.
TATTACCAACGAGTTTCCCCCCACTTTAATTGGTCTCCGTAGTTATCAATTTTAAATGTAAGAAAATATTTATCTTCGTTTAAGATCTCGAGCCTAGGCGTAGCTTTTATAATTCAAATTTTCGTTAAATATTTGTTTTTTGTATGGATTTGTACGATTTCATTATATTCATAATTGTTAACATCTCAATGGTAATGATCTTTACTTTGTGATAATTCATTATAATAAATTAAATATATTTAATATGTTTATTTTATGACTATTTATTCTTCATTATTGTTTTGTTATATATTATATATACACACATTTTCATTCGGAATAAACAAATAATAGAAAACAATATAACATAAATAATTCTAGGTGTTGGTCTGTCTGGGCTATCGACCAGAGTTATTTCATAATGTGTCAAAGAAAAAATCTACATTTGTTAGCTAAACTGTCCCGCTGGATCGCTCAAATGAATTAAATTAAAACTGCAATGTGAAACATTTTAACCATCTTTACTAATTAAAAAGAAATGTTGCTTAATTTATTTCTTTTATTAAATATAACAGATATTTTAACATAAAAACTGTCGTTTTAAGCTGTATTCGGAATCGCAGATATATATTATAACACACGGAAAACAATGCCGAGGAGATACGATTATGTTAAACTTACAAAGCCCTTGGAAAACTATTCGGCGTAGAGATAAACTGTCCGCTATTTTATTTTTAACGTTCTGTTTAATTCTCTCTGGAAAGCGTTTCCAATTATTTTATGCAGACCCAAAGTCCCAAAAGTGCACTACAGTAAATAGGGGACGTCTCTAGAGCTTATCTAGTTATTCGAAAAACCGATAAGATATATATTTTAACGGAGTATCGCTGAAACATTTACATATATTTACATGGAATAAACAGCGAAAACATAGATCAAATGTCGATTCCAGAAAATGTTTATGTGCAACACAATTATAGAAGTTTTTGTTATAAATAAAAGTGAATTAATAATAACACGTTTTTCAGAACAGGTGGAATTTAAATTGTTTGAATGAAATAATATAACGTGTTATAGTTGAAGCAGAATTAAATAATGAAAGCCATCCTAGAGAAATAATATAATTAGGTATTAAATTTTTATAAATATATATAAGTATTATTTAATTTATTGTTGATTAATGAAACACTTATTTTATGGAAATACATGATTACTTTAATGAAAAATTAAATAAAATATTTGTGAATTACATAATTGTCAAGGTCATTTGAATGTCAGTCAAGGACTAACCTATTCTACAACCTCCTTACGACTCTCAAGGTCAGAGCCTCCTCTAACCTTGTTCTAGAACCAGCTATTTCCCTCTAGTAAATTTTGTATAAAGCGCAATCTTTTGTCTAATTAATAAGAGGTAACAACTTGGGTCTACAAGGTAAACGACCGAGAATCGTTGTTTCGTCCAGGTTTTGTAGCACGTTTAATTTTCTCCCTTTGCTATCGATATGGAGAATTTTAAAATATTTTGGTTTGATGCATCCTTATTATTTTGTAATATTCGTTAATTCTTACCTGAAATGGCTCCCTGTTGGTCCAATGAATATGTTGGGGCACACAGCACAATTGACAATTGACAATGCTTTGTTTATTTTTTTATTTTTAGAGAGTTTCGTAGGTTTTTATAGCAATTTTAGTATCTAATTTGCTTAAATATTTACTTATATTATCGCTTAAATTTCCATTATATTTTAAAGAACATTATTGTATTTCATTGTATATTTCTGCAGGAAATATCAAATTGTTGATAGTTTATATTTCTTTTTCCTTTATTAATTTAGTAATAATTTCTATTAAAAAACCAGGAAAACTTCAAAAATAACGTAATATATTGGAATTAAAAATATGTTTTTTAATAGAAATTATTACTAAATTAATAGAGAAAAAATAAATATAAACTATCAACAATTTTAATGAGATATATCTTTTTTGAAGATGTTATTTGACCGCTCATGGTAGAAATAGACGTACATAAAATGTCGATAAGTTTGTGTTAGAGAACATTCTAATAAACATCGAAATATACACTTTTTCAAAGCATAGAAATTTTTAGACGAATAATTTCATTCATTACGAGGTTTTTTTCCGGAAAATACGTATAAAAATTCGGACGGAGCGACGTGTAAAGGCGTTATAGAGGGGCGGCCCGGTGGTCTCCCCTCGCTATGCAATCCCCTTCACGTTCTGCATTTAAGTAGAAATTGTCTGCTTGTTGAAAGTAACCCTTTTTTACCTGCCATCAGCATGGAGATCTCAGGAACAGCGCATTAAAATCAAGTTTCTTGCAAAACTAGGTAAGAATGGCTGTGAGATTCTTGAGTGTTTGATGCACGTCTACGGAGACAATTATCTGAAGGAACCTACCCTCAACAAGTGGTGATAAAGGTTTCGAGAAGGCGGAGAAGACGTGAGAGATGACCTTCGCTCATGACGCACCTCCACATCGAGTTCTGAGGGAAATGTTGAACGAATTCAGGTTTGTGTTCTTAAAGACCACCGATTGATAATTAGAATAAAAGATGAGGATCTGTCAATCCCCAAAACAATCGTCGACGAAATTCTGACTGAAAACTTGAAATTAAAATGAGCGTGAAAATCGTTCCGAATCTCTTGACTCCAGAACAGAAAGAAAGGAGGGCTACTTGCTGTGAGGATTGGTTGGAATCAAGGAAAGGAGACATCATTAGAGACGAGTCTTGATTCTCGATGTGAAGCTAAAACCTCAAACAAAGGATTGGAAGCAAGTCCCCAGAACATATAATTCGCAAAAATCAATATCCAATGAGAAAATAATGTTGATTTTTTCCTTTTTTCACCAGGAATTTGTCCTTCCAAAATGTTTTACTTTGAAGTTTTGAGACGTCTCAGAACTCGAGTGGCCCGAGTTTTACCGGATTTGGCATAAGGGGGCAAATGGATTCTTCATCATAATCTACCTGCTCACACGTTTCTCGATGTGTGTGACTTTTCGGGCGTAAGCTCAATCACCGTGACAGAACACCCGCCTTATTCACCCGATTTAGCCACTTGAGACTTCTTCCTGTTCCCAAAATGCAAGAAGTTGCTTCGGGACGGCATTTGCCATCAAGGCAGCAACGACAGGGCAACTGAAGAGCCTCGCATCTGAAGACTTTCAGCGATCTGATCAACAATGGAAACGGCGTTGGCAGAAGTGCATCTTGTCTCAAGGAGAGTACTTTGAAGGAGACCATATTGAAATATCTGAATAATTGTTAAATAAATTTATTATTCCACTTTTATACGTATTTTCCGGACAAACCTCGTATACGTCTAGTCCAGTAATGCAAAATTAATGCTTTAAATGGTAGAATATATCAAGATTATAAATAAATTAAACAAATCGTTTAAATTAGTAACCCTACACCTATATGGGTAGAAAGGGTCATTGAATATATATATATATATAAAAATAATAATTGTTTTGTTCTGTTTGAATTTCACAAATAAAAATGTTGGTATATATTATATGACCCGAGCATTCGCATTATTAAAAATTAGTATAATTATGAAATGAATTTTTAATGTTATTTATTTTTGTGGTATAAAAATGTTGGGATAATAAAACCAAAACTAATATATTATTTTGTTATTTACGTGTATACACGCTGGTAGCGCTGAGGAAAATAAGCAAGGGACGAAAGGAGGGCACTCCAATCAATTATTCGGAATGTCGAATCTGGCGGGCAATAAGTATTCCTCGCAGTTTTTCAATTTCATGGTGTGTAAACATTTGAACAACTAATTTTGCAACACTGGCTGGAATATAAGTCATGTGCCGGAAGACACAGCGCTCACTAAATCCATTTCCTTCCGAAGGCAAAGCTTCCTGCATACCACATTCCTGATGTGGCCAACAATATTTATTTTTCTGCCGCCCCCTTTCCACCCGCCTCGCCACTCGTTCGTTTTTATTGTGCTCTTTGCATTCATTCTCTCACAAAAAAATATATTTATTCCTGCGTGTGTGTGAGTGTGTGTGGGCGCACTTGTACACGCATTCATAATATTGTGCTCGCGCATAGAATGGGAATATATAAAAGTAAACAGATTTATATTGAACTCATAAAAATATATGCTTTTTATCGCACCGAATTTCTTCAAATATAAAACCAAGTATAATAAAAAAATTTATTTCAAATTTACACTGATATTTTTCTACTTAAGGGTGCGGTTTAGACGAAAGAGATAGCTATATAAATATTGGCAATTACTAATTCGAGTTAGATTTCTATTGTGATCAATGAACAATATTGTATTATACATTAAAGTAATCTTTAAATAAGCAGGAATTCCATGAGATGAATTAAAAATTGTTTTAATGTTTAGTTTGTGTGAAACACAATTATGAAAAACAATGAAAATTGATCGAATTTATAGCAAATTTAAAATTATATTTTTGCTAATAAAAACTTATGCAATGAAAATTTAAAGGATATCACTAAATTCTGCATTCAAATAACTTAGCAGACATGACCTATTAATTTCATTATATCTTACGATTTTCTTTTCTAACTTGAACTAGTAAATTGACGTAATACACGAAAATTAACGATTTATTTTTTATTCAGACTGATACATTATACTTGGTAGATAAAAAATGTAAAAACATATTCATATTATTAAATCCAAAAGAATGGCTCTTTTTTCAAACGATTATTTCCATTTCACTATATAGCCATCTCCTTCTACTAAACTGCAACCTTAACACATAAAAATTGTAGTACATATTCATATTAATGAATACTATAGATTGGATATTTTTTAATATATTTTTTTATTTTACTGTATTGCTATTTCTTTCTACTAAAACAATAGTAGTAAAATAAGTACGAATTGTGTTTTCTCCATTCTTTATTTATAAATTATTAAATGAGACTATTCCACGTTTAATTCAAATTTGTCAAAGATTTGAGTTTTTCTTAAAATTATTCGAATAAAAATGGGTCAAGAATAAAAAAAATAAAATCTGTATAAAAAATATATTGATTTGTACTATTGATAATACATTTTGAAAACTCGATGGTTTTAACTGTTGCTGTATGGTAAATAAAATCAAATTTAAATGAAATTATTACAACGTTTTTTTTATGCAAATATAAAACTGGTAGAAAACATAATAATAGTTTTATTTACAAAAAATATAATACATTTGATTGTATTATAAATGTATATTTAAAACTTTATAAATAAAGAGTGAAGAGAGTGATCACAAGGTATTTTACTTATATAACTTATGTTTACAGTGAAATTAAAAAATATTGTAATGTAAATTAAACCTACTTACATATAAATTAAATAAAAAAATATTTAAAAATAATTATTTCCACATTTGGCCCTGTGACATCATCATTTCCAGTAATGTCACAGAGCTAAATGTGAAAATAATTTATTAATTATTTTCAAATCATTTTTAATTAATTTATTTAAGCAACTTTAACGAAATGAATGAATACTCTTTTCTATTTATACGTTCTTAATCCTCTTATTAATTCTTTTTATCTAAGCGCGCTCGAAATTCATAAACTCACTTTATACTCTTTTATTAGCATTAATATTTTTTGCAGTGCTGGTTAATTGCATAACGCCATTATTCAGGCGTATATACCTATATATATGTATATATATATATTCGGTGCGTTGGTATATTGTAGTGAAGAGTTGAGTCGCGAGGACGGAAATTAATCGTCAAACAAAAGTTAAAAACTTTATAATGAATGTAGAAAGTGCGCCCCCGTTCTGCATATATAATATCTAAGCCGCTTACAAAGTGCTTTTATAGCTGCGTTTACGAAGTATTTAATTCCATTTATACGCGCCTATTCTTTGCGTAGCTCCTATATTTTGCTCACTTGTGGGTGGAATGATTATAAATTCGGCGAAATGGAGAGATTGAAAAAGCGTTACACAATTATAGAATAGAAATTTACTTATTCACCGAGAAACGCAGTCAATTAATTAATAAATCTAACAATAGTGCTATATTGAATCATACATTGAATAAAAGACCGTATATTGTATAACGTTTTTGTTCTCCGCGTTAAATATTCCCGAATGAAAAAATTGTTGCATTGCGAAATTATTTTTCGTACAACAACGCTATGTATTCCAGTGTTTGGCGGGATATTTGCCCGGAAAATAGTTGTTACAATGGAAATTTGTCCTTTTTCTAAGTGCATAATGTATGCAGTAACCAAAGAAAATAAAATTACTTAACTTTTATTAAGTAAAATTAAATAAAGAAAAATTACTGGCAATGACCACTAAAAATCATTTTTTTCATGTTTTTCAACATTTCCAGTAATTTTTATTATTTAATTTAAGTAACTTAAGTGTGAATTATCTCCGTTTTTATTTTTATTAATAAATTGTACAGGGTGTTTCAGCGTGTACGCCGAGTAGCTTTATGGCTAAACTGTTTATTTTCTTCAAAATCAGTTTCCGCAAGAGTATGGTAGGTATATTAGGACCACATTTTAAAATTACTCTTAAATATACAGGTAGTCCCATAAAAGCATTATGTATCATAGTTACATTTTTTTACTAATGGAACACCCCATATTTGATATTTTTTCATATTCTACATCAAAAATAAGGTTAACTTTCAATATAAACCTAACCTAATAATTTTTGAAATATTTAAACAATCTTTGAAAGAATGGCGTTTCGAAAAAAAAATCATAATTTTCAAATAAGTTAATGAAAATAAATGAAATTTTGTATCATACTAATGGGTGAATATTTAAGGGTTATTTATATGAATTTAAAATCTTAAGATGTTTTGATTATTTAACGTATCTCCAGAAAAACATTTAAGGTCAAATTTCATGCTTATTTCAAAATGTACACCCTATATGTAATACGCCTATCTTGTAACAAATTGTTTTGTCTTTCAAACAGTTTGAAGGTATTTTACACCCAATACTAATAGCTTTCAAGAAATATCCATTTTTGTTAATTTTCTACATAGTATTTATTATTGCCATTTATTAGAAAAGGCTTTTGTTCGTATAAATGTCAATTAACACAAAAAAGATTTTTGTTATATTTTCAAATTAACAAACTAATTACATAATTCATTTAATAATAATAAACTTTATTACCCAACAGGCAAAAAAAAAACAAATTACAGAGCAATTATAATATGCTATTAAATAAGACATATATACAAATATAAAGAATGACATATTTAAATAAAAATATAATAAAAATTAGAATACAATTGTGACACAAACGTTTTAAATAATAATGTATCTTCAACCTTATAAGTTAAATTCAACCATAAACTATAGTTAAATATGTCACAATTAAAATAATTATGAGTTTGGCAGATTCGACGCAATGGAGAGAAGTATATTAGTGCACGCTAGTTATATAGAAGGATACGCAACATCTACTAGATAATCTAGGTAGATAATCATTAATCATATGTACATTATTTGATAAACACTTCTTAGAATTGCAAAAAAAAAACAATAAAACATTTGTTACTTTGTTTGTATAACACTTGTTTACTTTATGCGACTACAGTTTCGACAAATTTAGCCTATAAATGAATTAAATTTACAAAATAATACAAACTTATAATAAATTTTCAAAAATACCGCCTTCGCGCCGAATGCATAATTCAATTATTTTTATTTAATTATATTTTAACATTTTTTTTAATATTAGGTGTAATTGTTCTAAATACATTCTTAATTCTGTCTTTCATGTCTTTAGCAGTTTTTTTTGTTGAGAGAATCAAAAATTTTTATTTTAATTGAAAAAAAAAAACATAAATAATTACAATACATATAGGGGTTAGTTTGGGCAATAATAGTCTTGAGGATATTTTTTGGTGAGTACGTGAAGTTTCTTGATATAATATAATAATATTTTATTCCTTTCTTCACTTTTTTTTATTTTTATCACTATATGTACATTTCAAGCACAACGTCCTCTTCATTAATAGCTTTTATGTATAATTGTCAAAAAAAATGTCACTTTCTTGTCAATTTTACATAAAAGCTATTGATAAAGAGCAAAATTGTCAAACAAATTTTTTCTCATTTTTTTTTTTTTGTCAATTTTACATAAAAGCTATTGATAAAGAGCACGTTGTGTTTGAAATGTGCATATAGTGATAGAAATTTAAAAAAGTGAAAAAAGGAATAAATTATTATTATATTATAATAATAGTCTTTCTGCCTTTTAATTATTTATTTTGACAATTAATTTTAAATAACTATGACCAAGTGAAAAAAATCTTTTTTTATAATATCAAAAATTATAATTCTGTTTCAAAATCAAACACGCCTAAAAGTAATAATTTTAGCAGGTGCAACAAAATTTCGACTCACTAATAATTCTCTCTAAAAAATAACATAATAAAAAAACTATAATTACGTCCCCTGTCTGAGAATGTGGTTGCAGATTTCAAGGATCGATTTCTTGTCGCGCGCTTGGTAATTTATGGACACGAATGAGCATTTATACATGTAATGCCGACGGTATCTAAAATTCGATACGGGCCTAATTTTATATATTACACATTTTTTCCGTTGTCGATCAACAAGTAGATTAAACCGCGGGGAATGTGACGGCTTTCGTGTACGAGCTGGTTTTTGTTGGTGCACGGCTTTGGTGCAGTATTATCAAAGTGTTTTTTGCCATGGAAATAATATGTTCTTGGGTAAATATGTTTTTTAGAGAAAAAAATGAAAAAAACAGCGTTTTATTGCGTGATTAAATGCATAAGCAAATTGTATTACATTTGTATAAATAACTGGCAATTAATCTTAAAGAAAGAAAACAACAATACCTTGAAGTTTATTATTGTATTTATGAGTCATAGTTATTCATTGCTAAATATAGTTTATATTTAAATGTAACATAACTCTGTAAAATATCATTTACAGAGTTATATTACATTGAAATATGAATATTTTATTAAATGAATCATTTTCATGTTAAATTCAATTAATTGAATGAAAAATTATTATGATTTTTTCTGCTTTTTAAACCTTTTTTTTAAAGTAGTAAAAAAACTTATTATTTTTTTTAATTGAATTTGAAATGTATTACCACGTAGACCGAAACACGTGTCAGGAAACTTAAAATAAAAACATTATGGAACAAAACAAGTGTAATTCTTCATCTAATAGTCAGAAAGCTAAATGTGAGAATAATTTATTAATTATTTTCAAATCATTTTTATTTAAATTATTTAAATAACTGTGATGAAGTGAATAGATACTGTTTTCTATTTGTACAAAATGTTTGTTTTTATTACTTGAATCGATCATTTCTGTTGATAAAGCACAGCTAAAATCTTCAAAATAAATATGCTGCAAATGACATTGTATTAACTAAAACGATAATTAATCACCATGACTATTTTGCAACATTAACCCAGAAATTGTAAACGTTAACCGGGATGCCCGACCTATTGCAATTAGGCGCATACGCATTTAAGCAGTTTACATTAAATATTCGCTTCTCTGTGTGTAGTGTAACCGTTTCGATTAACATATAACCCACGTAATGGTGTGTACATTCGACATATTGAACAGAATTATGGCCGCAATTGATTCTGTGCACAATCGTTCCGCTGGTGTAACGGATTCCACCTAAACTCAATTGGAGATATTAATTGGATCCATTCACATGTTTCAACCTTGCAAACGATTTTGATTAAAATCTTTAGAGGCCTTTATTTGTCGCTAGACTTTATTGCTACCAATGGATATTATTAAAAACAATTACATAAAAAATAGCACATTAACATTAAAAACAAACGTGTTTGAGTTTAAAGTTTTCTTAAAGATTATGTTGGACTTTGTTCAAATCGTTTTTGAATGTCGCCAACAATCTATTCGATTAAAATAGACGGTTTCAGTTGACTTGTCCTTAAAGATACAATGCTTTCATTTAAAATGCTTAACAACGGGAGTTTTCTGCGAGAAAAATATTTTTTTAAGTAATATCGACATCGGAGAAAATATGATTAAATCATCCAGACACGATTGTAAAGAATATGTCACCTTCAATGATAGCTTCACTTCAATAATGACCTTTCAGGATGAAAACGCCATGCTGTGGTCAAAACATTACGGTAAACAAAGGACATTTCACTTAGACTGTAAATTTATTTATTTACTACAAATATGTCTATTTATTAACAAAAATGTACAGTGTACTGTGTATTGTATAACTCTGTCAGTCTGTTTTGTTATTATTAAAAAAGACACTTAAAGGAAACAAACGATTCACACTAGTAATTTAAAACAAACTATTTCTTAGTCATAATAAATGAAAGAAGACGCAAGCGCCATCTGTCGCCTAATTTTATTAAAAAAAATAAATTCTTATTCGATGCTAAGTGCCTCAACATCCGGTTCCCTGAGATGAATGTGAAACCTACGGTGTACAGCAACCAGGCGCATGTCATGAATTTTATAACCTTAAAAACAGTAAATCACTTACCACAAAACAAAGATTTATGCAAAGTAGTCCTGATAAAAACTGATGTCTATGAAAGAGTAGGTGAAATAATTAAATTTAAACAAATAATGAACACAATGGCAAAATAACTCACGACGCTGCTATTGTCAAATATAGTTAATATTTATTAATTTTTTTCATGAACTTGGAGAGATAGAACTCCCCAATAAATTTCGGCAATACATTTAAATTGTTTGCATTTATTTTTCATCACTCTGCATCATTTTTATTTTACCTTAAATTAATTAATAAAAATTGTCCCTCCGGCGTCATTTCAAGATCTTCGAAATTTTAAATTTGCTTAATTTCAGTTTAATTGACATTTTATATAACTCTATCTTAAACCTTGAAATCACTTCAAGATATTAGAAATTTTAAAGTTGGCTCGTTTCACCGTAGTCGACCTTATTTACCTTACACTTTAAAGTCATGATAAGATATTAAGAATTTTAAGGCGGGATTATTTCAATCTAGTCGACCTTGCAATTATATCTACCTTGGGCTTTGACATTAGGACAAGATTTTAGAAATTTTACAGTTGACACATTTCAGTCTAATCGACCTCATAATTAAATTTATATTTATATAAATAAAGGAATTTTATTAAACTAACTGTACCATTTATTACAACAAATTAATATTTATAATAGATAAAAAGATTCACTCACATTTATTTAAAATAATCCTTGTTCTTTGGCGTCAATACAAGATATTAGGAATTTTAAGGTTGGGGCATTTCAGTCTAGTCGACCTCGTAATTATATTTACCTTAGTCTTGACGTCACCACAAGATACTAGGAATTTTAAGGTTGGATCATTTCAGTCTAGTTGATCTCGTAATTAAATTTACCTTAGTCTTGGCGTCAACATAAGATATTAGGAATTTTAAGGTTGGCTCATTTCAGTCTAGTCGACCTCGTAATTAAATTTACCATTGTCTTTGACGTCACCATAAGAAACTAGGAATTTTAAGGTTGTATCAGTTCAGTCTAGTCGACCTCGTAATTAAATTTACCTTAGTCTTGGCGTCAACACAAGATATTAGGAATTTTAAGGTTGGCTCATTTCAGTCTCGTCGACCACGTAATTAAATTCACCATAGTCTTCGACATCACCACAAGATACTAGGAATTTTAAGGTTGGCTCATTTCAGTCTAGTCGGCCTCGTAATTAAATTTACCATAGTCTTTGACGTCACCACATGATACTAGGAATTTGAAGGTTGTCTCATTTCAGTCTAGTCGGCCTCGTAATTAAATTTACCTTAGTCTTTGATGTCACCACAAGATACTAGTAATTTTAAGGTTGGATCATTTCAGTCCAGTCGACGTCGTAATTAAATTTATATTTATGTTACATAAATAAAGGAAACGAGTAGAAAAAAAGGATAAATATTTTATTAAATTAACCGTAGCATTTATTACAACAAATTATTATTTATAACAGAAAAAATGATTCACTCACATGTTCACAGTTATTTAAAATAAACCTTGCTCTTTGATGTCACCACAAGATTTGTCGTCGGATAATATTTGACATTGGGAAATACGTCAATGGTTGTCCACTTGATCGCTGGAATTTTGAAGTGAAAATTTTAAAATATTTTAATTAATTTTGACTTTTTATTAACTGTGCATGAGTTTTGCAGCATTATAAGTTCTATATCGTAAATATTTATATTTTTATTTATAGTTAATTTAATCTTTACTCAGAGATATTAAAAACATCTCTAAGTAAAAACCAATTTGCCATATATTAATTTGATTGATGTATTTCATATTAATTATTATTGTCGGTTGTCTTTTATTCATCAGAAATTATTCTAGTTTTTACTATCACTATAGCTTATAAAGTTGCACCTAATATGTTATTCTTTATAATCTAATTACGTTTGATTATTAATTTCTTTGAAATTGTATTTCTTTAAATATGCATGTTTTAAAAATTATTCTGAATAAATTCAATTATTATTATAAATAAATATAATTCATTTCCCCTAATTCTCAAAAATAATGTTATAAGTATAAACTTCTTTATTTTTTTATTATATTTTTTTTAGTTATTTTCTGTAGGTCAATTTCATGTTTTTAAGAATTTGCATTTATCATAAATTTGAATTGTTTCAATTTGTTCTACACCCCACAATATTTAAATTTATTAATTATATCCATAACCGTAGTACAGGAATGTACTAACAATATACCTAAGAATGTTGTTGTTTTTGTGTTATTTTTATTTTTTAGATAATGGTATTAGTTTCAATATTTAAAAAATATATATATTGGCTTAATTTTAAATAACTTTTAAATTAATTAATTTGTTTGTGATTAGTTTCATTTGAAAAAAAAAAAAATAGTGAACTGAAAATAATAAATGAAATAATATTTTAAAAACCAACCCAACCTGTTAATATATTAATGTAATAACAGGTCAGGTGTTACTTTTGAAAATTAAATATATTTTAATTAAAAACATTGTTGCTTTTTATATGTGTTGTTTTTTCAAATATATTAATTAATCTATAATTTTTGTATAAAAAATACACATTTATAAAAAATCAAATAACTCTTAAATTAATAATTTGGAGTAATATAGTAAACTAAAAATAATAAATGCAAAAATGTTAAAAAATCCTTCCGTTATTATTTGATAGTTTGAATACTAACCTAATGTCAAAAATCTTATAAAAAAACTTAAGGAATAGTTTTCTACTTGAGCATTGCATAACATTGCGCACGTTTTCCGCCAAATATATGGATCTGACCATCTTATTCTCTATTTCCATTGTTTCTCATATAGTTATTAGTTTTCATTTGTCATTTAACGCTTAATCTTATAATATAAACACAAAAGAATTTTATAATTGTGTTAAAAAGATGAATACTCTATTAGATTAAATTACCAATACAATATTAATCTTTTTGACACAATTAAAAAATACTTTTGTGATTTGAATAATTAATAATGATAAATCGGTACACCAACTGTATAAAAATTATATAATATGATAATTTATTATTTTGTACAATACATAATAAATGTTTTAAACATGACAAGAAAATGTAAACAAAATGTATATTTTCCGAAAAAATAAAAATTTAATTAATCAATTTCGCAAGGCCCCGAAACACAATTGTAATCATAACATTTTGTATTAAAATGTTTCCCCCGGCGGAACATGCATGGAATTTCAATAGCAACACGAAAGGGCCCCACTCGAAACCTAACGGAAAAAGGAAAAATAAAATACAATTACACGTCAGGAGCGAGGCGAATCAATCAAAAGCGAACGGAACCGAGGCAAATAATAATTTCAATTGCGGCATCCAGCTTTCGATCATGCGTTTCCTCCCGTTCCGAAGAGGGCTGGTGGAGGTCCGGGGGTGGAGGGCTTTACAATGCCACCCATTGTCATGGCACAAATGACTGTGTACTCGATACCCGCTTAATTACTGCGATTACAACATCTGGAGATGATTGGAATTATTCATCTGGAGACATGAGCGCGTCAGTTGTATGCTTTTATTTGTGAAGACGGAATGATAAATTAGGATTTATGGTTTTAATAATTATAAATTGAAAACAATCTAAATAGATTTAATCAATTCGTAGCAGTTAGTCATCAAAACAAATCAAATACGAAATCGATTTTCTTTTTAAAGATAAAATAAATTATTTTAATACACCAATATACTGATATATAACGTACTATAGGTACTGTATAATACACTCTGATAAGATACTTCTCCAAACATTTCGATTATGTCCATTGTAATCATCATTGTAAATTAAAAGAAAATAATTCGAAAATAATTAATGAAAGCAGTACTAAGGAAAAACAAATATCTATTGAAACAACTATGTCCCGTGCAAATACCCATGCCGAATATTGAATTATACAATACATATTTTCATCTCAATGATACTGATATAGCAACGTTTATTGAATCAAGCTTTTTTCAATATAAAAATCTATGACCTCATTATACATTAAATAAGGTCATTTCGGAATTTCAAACATTCCATTTTCTCCGAGAAGTAGTTGTTTCAATCGATATTTATTTTTTCTTAGATTTCATAAATCTATAAATTGCAGAGCAATTAAAATAGAACAATTAATTCGTAAATTATTTTTTTGATTTATGTTTATAATATTTAAAAAGAGGTGCGTCGTTTTAATTAATTAAATTTGTAAGTATTTGAACGGTGAATCGTTAATTCAAATAAAATAAATGAAAGTAAAGTTAATTAAAGATAAAAGTGTACACTTTTTGTGTCTCATTCACTCGTCTCTCACTCGTAAAAGCGTAACATTATTTTTGCAACATTACATTTAATAACGGATTTAGATTCTGGATCATTTAATTTGTTACATATTATCTCGGAACATAGCTAGACTTAAAGTTTCTAATTTTAGAAATTATTGTGTGTTAATCCTTTTTCGACTAACATGCCCGAACGTTGAAGTTTGTTAGATTCAATACGTTCTTCAGATTAATGCAATTATTTCTAGATACTCTAGATTTACTTACGTATTTGCCCAGCGTAAATTTCCCTAAGCGGGTAATACAAAAATTATCACAAAAAATATTTAATGTACCTTAAAATAAATTAAATAGAAATGAATTGCAAATAATTAATCAATTATTTCCACATTTAGCTCTGTTATTTTTGACTTACGTTACGTAAGTACGTTAAATAAATGCACATTAAAACAACTACTTCCCCGGCAAATACCCACGCATTTGTTTAACGTACTTACATAACATAAGTCAAAACTCACAGAGCTAAATGTGGAAATAATTTATTAATTATTTTCAAATTATTTTTATTTAATTTATTTAAATAACTATGACCAAGAGAATGAATACTCTTTTCTATTTATATGGCTTAAAATATTTTTTCTTTTAAAATATTGGCCACGGGTCAAGCCAAATAGATGTAAAATCCAAGGTCTAAAACGAATTTGCTATTTAGGTACTTTTTGTACTAGAATATTGATAATAGTCCATTTGATATAAAATAAATTAAATACAAAAGCATTTAGAAGCAATTAATTTATACAATTGAGAAATTTAAGTAATAATATTCATTGAAACAACTAATTCTCTGGCTAAAAACCCGCCAGACATTGACCTATGAAATGAATATTTGCTGTCGAGTAACAAATTATTGTATAATGCAACATTTTTTTATTCTAAAATATTCAATGCAATCATATTTAGTGCAGTGTAAGGCTACCTTAGGTATGTATTTCGTAACTTAAAAAATATTATTCTAACCTACAAATTTTGTATAGAAAGATGAACATTTACTCTAGTCCAAAAAGAAGAAGTTTCTTATTACATATGTACTCATTTTTAGTACTTGGTTCTTGCTAATTAA
This sequence comes from Philonthus spinipes, assembly GCA_963082785.1. Classification (NCBI taxonomy): domain Eukaryota; kingdom Metazoa; phylum Arthropoda; class Insecta; order Coleoptera; family Staphylinidae; genus Philonthus; species Philonthus spinipes. Next base: position 10,244,692 of record OY720306.1, read on the forward strand.
TGATTTAAAATAATTAGCGTTGCGGAAACTATAGTAGCAAATTCTTTGCATTTATATATATTTTAATATAAAACAGTAATGTGGTAAAAACATGAAATTAATTTAAAGTAATTGAATAATAGTTTCGTATTGAATCTGAAAATAACAAAAATAAACGAAACAAGAATAAAAACGGAGAAAAGGGTATTTTTATAATGGTTTATGGTTAATCAATGTCAATTGGAATTATTCCCATTTTAAAACCGATGGGCAGAGATAGACTCGCTTTGCGTCCTTAATAGTCATGCGATTTTTTCCTTCCTCAACGGACCGGTTTTTAATTACTGGGGATAATTCGCCAGGGCTTTTTTAATTATCATCCCTTGGATTTCCAGATGATGCACATGGAATTTGCCTTTCATTCCCGAATTAATTTCAGCTCAACGCAGGGCCTCCTTTCTCCTCCTCGCTTGCTCGCTCGCCGGCCCTCTCGAAGGGCGTTCGTATGGCATTATCGACGTTTTCCCTGAAATATTGCAATAAAATGCAATAACAATGGCGTGCACAAATAGTTTGTACAACTCCACTCCGGCCGCAGGAAGCTCGTTGTTTAAGTGTCTATTCAGTGGCTCGTGTGCCCTCCAAGGAGAATTGGATAGGGCCATTATTGGACACAATATTGTCAAGTAGATCTTGTAGTTCTCGTATAAAAGTTTATCGAGCGTGGCTGTTATTGTATTTTTCTGTAAACACTACAATGAAGAAATTAATGAAATGTATATATTTTTCAGAACAACAGGAATGCTTCAATGATATATTGAGAATTTTAATAATTTACATTTTTATTAATTTAGAACATTGCACGATGAATCTTTTTGTTATTCAATTCAATTTATTTATTTACGGTAAATCACCTTTATACAGAATAATAACAATATTCAAAATGTTTAGATAAATAGCATGACTGTAAATCACATATAAACAGAATAATACAATTTTACATATAGTCTAAATAAATTCATTGGTAATAAGGTACGTCGTTTGTGGATTAAAATACAAATAAAATAGATGAAAGTATCAAATTTTACTAATTAAACATAAATTAAATAAAAAGAAATATGCAAATAAAGAATTTATATCAATGGAAAATGGTATTCTTTCACTTAGTCACAGTTATTTAAATTAATTAAATAAAAGGGTATTGAAAATTACTTCCTCTTTAACTACTGTGATATTTTGACTTGCGATACGTATGTATTTTAAAATAAATGTACATTAAAACAACTACTTCTCAATCATGTACTCCGCCAAACATTCAATGAACAATTGATGTTGCATATCAACAATAAATTGCATAATGCAATAATTTTTGACACGAGAATATTTTTTTGTAAATATTAAAGGATATAAAAATAAATAAATTATAATGCCATCTCAATTATTGGAGAACGAAGGAAAGAGAACAAACATAAAATAACGACCATATTGATCACGCTCACCGGTATTCAGTGTCATACACACAGTTTGCACACATGACATCCATTAATTAACTATTTTTCTACTTCTGTGCAACATCGATGTGAATTTACGCGGAATACGAGGAGAAATGAATTATAGGTTCTGGGCTCGTGATATAAACACACCCTCTTCCCGACTACCTGGGTGTCTGGGGCAACGTATTTATGTAGATGTAATATTTCACGTCGTCCACAAATCCCGTATCTAAAACAATAAATCAATGGTGGCTATATAAGATTAAATAATTTATGTAGTGGTTGTGATGAATATATCCAGCATTTCCGACGGACCGCTTATTTCTCTGGAGAATCTTTTCCGATTCAGTTATGAATGTTTAATTGTTTTTGCCTGGTCATGAGAAATTGCGCTGTATATTGAGTGGGTGTAATAAATATTGATCGGGCTTTTTTTGCTAATTTGTTGGATTTGAATAATTCATTAAATAATATAATTTAACCATAATTTTAATTAATGAAATTTTATATATATAATATATTTGAAATAAAAAAATAGCCCACTTCTCTGCAATAATTACTGTTACGATATCAGCCTAATTCCATTTATTTTAACCCATCTTAATACGGCCTTTTGTTTGCTGATCATATTGTCTCATGCTATCTCCTTTCATATAGCCCGAAAATCTCTTCAAAAATCTTTTGATTGCACCCAAGCGTGGTTTTCCGTCAAAATAAATACTTCTAAGTTCCAACACTTCATCCCGTACAATTTTCACGTTTTAATACTCGTTTTTTCTATTTTTTATTTCAACGTTTTTTTTTTTTTAATTTTTCCTTCTATATGTTCACATACGTTCGCACCCAAACTATTCTTTAAGCCTCATATTCTACGCACAAAAATCAACTTCAAAATAAGAGCCCACAATTTTGGACTATTGACTTACAAATAAGTTTGGATACATGTCAAAACACATACGCACATTTATAAATAAATTCGACGGCTTTTATTAGATTACGGTGCGATGCTTTTTTATTCAAATCAAAAAATCCTCTCTTTATCATATCCAAGTAGCCGAAAGATCCTCTCTAAAAATTCTCACAAAACTCAGGTATCCCAATAATGCTCTTCACAATCCCTCTAATTAACACATATTCGGATTCAGCCAAGTTACTCCCATTTCCCAACGGATAATAAACCTCTCCCAAAAGTTTGCCAATTACCCCGATAAGAAAGTTTGTTCTTACAATTTTTTATCCGAAAATCCCTTCCAAATTCATACAACCGATACTCACCATTCATCGATTCATCACTACGAATCATGACAGTTCAGCTAACTAGCACTTTTTTTTACATCACCATAAATTCAAAACAGGATAGAAAAACAGCCCAGAACAGATGGTGTTAGTATGTCCTAGGCTGACGACTAGAGGTAATGTATTGTTTATATTATTGTAAAATGGCTATTGTCTGAATAAAGATGTTTATATATATATATATATATATATATATATATAATATACAAGCCTGGATGTCGAAGTGGCCGGATGCCTGTTCATCTCGCGCACTGCTTTAATGTAAGTGAGTTCAATTGTAACAATTGATTTCGAATGTAGTTATAATGTTAAATATATGTGTATAATATCTTTATTGAGGCTTTGATACAATTTAGATATAATAAAATATTTAATATGAACAAAATGGCTAGGGACTATTTGGTCTTTCAACCAAATAATAATATTTTCTATTAAAAGATTAAAAACTAATGGCCATTTATTAAAATTATTTTATTTAGATGAAAATAAAATTCCAATTTATGTTAAGAAGTGATTGTGAACGGGAGATCTTCCATCACTACGGTTCGTAAGCGAATGAATTCTCTGGCTTTGACTCTAACTAGACTTCAAGATTTCGATTTCCCCACTCCGACTTTCCGGCCTGTATATTTAGTAGGCACTGATTCATCAACATTTATTTCCCTCATTAATTACGCAATCTCTCTCGTACCTAATACTCTTTTTCTAAAATGAGAAAGTATTTATGCTTTTTCTGAAAATGTTTAATTTGTCAAATTTAATAACTTTCATTTTAAATGTTTTGCATTAAAATAAACATGAAAGAGAAAACAAAAGAAAAAAGCGTAGAGTAAAATTCCTCTTCTGTTTTGATAATTTTAATGAAACCCATTTTTAGATTTTCTGAAATTATTACTAGTTGCATAATTGCTCAATCATGAAGTTAATATGGGCTATTAAACCACTAAAACTGAAACCAGCTTGTTTTTCCCTTAGTGTTACAACTACGACTATTCCTATTCTGTTATAAATGATATTTGCCACGATTTTATCGGACTCTCGTAGGGTGTTGTTCCGGTGTCCTTGGATTATTACATAAGTGAGTGTGGTATTTTAGCAAATAAATCATGACAGTTTTATTTTTCTTTCATATGTATATTTCAGATATAATATTGTGAATAAAGTGAAAAGAAGTGTATCAATGACGTTTGATTAAACCAAATAAAAGGTAAATGGAAGACGATGCAAGCGTCATCTTTTTTGGGTCTATAAAGTAGACAACCGAAAATCGTTGTTTCGTCCACTGAAGCAAAGCGAACATCTCAGAAGAAATAAAATATATTTAAAAATAATTAATTTGCTCAATTGGATAAGCAATTAATTATATTTTCTTTTGCTACTGCAACTTTTTTACTTACGTTACGTAAGTACTTTAAAAAATCAAGCATTGAAACAACTACTTCTCATTCTCAGGCAAATATCATCAGACTTTGTACAATAAACTCACTCAAACAATAAAATTATTTTATTAGCAGTTTTGTTGGAGTTATGGTGTCAATTCTAAATTGCCTTTTGTTGATCTTCAGAGTATAACGATTCCAATCATAGTTCTTGTACTTATAATGTCAACGAATTATTCGTTTCATATATTTGGCCGGACGGATTATTTATGCCCGTTTGCATCGCCTTTAAATACTCCTTATTGCTAAGTAATCCCTTAGCTCATGACATTTGGTTTGCACCTCGCGCACACGACGTCTAAGGTCCCCTTAAATTTAAGCCGCCTATGTTGGTGGCTTAACTACACTAAGGGTTTCTTAGGGTTGACACACGACTGATTCTAACCAATATATTATAAATGTATAGATAACAAACAATTAAAGTAGAGAAAGCGAACCAATAATGTTATAAAGAAAATGACCAAATTTATACATTCTTAATTTAATTAAATATTTTGTTTACCGTTTTTTTATTGTTTCTAACGATAATAATTACTACAAATAATTGTGATTTTCTAAAATTAATAATAATTTTCTATGATTTCAAGGTTAGAAAGCGAAAATAATTCGCCACTGACATTCCCCCAACTAAGGAGACCTTAACTACGCGGAGATTTTATATGAGCTTTGGATTAATCTCTACTATGCTTTCCTTAACTTCTAAAGAACCCTTAACTAAGGAGGCCCTAAAGTAAAATCGGTGTAAACAGGCATTAGTCTTGTAACACTGCCTGTATATAGACAAATTAGACCCTCATTACCTTTGTGTATGTATCCGGACGACTTTACACCATTCGGCAGAATAGTATTTGCCAGATTAGTTATGGCTGCACCAGAGTTACGCGCGGTCAAATTCTCATACGGGCACGTCGCGATGTACGCTGTGTCTACAATACGAAACCGAGGAGGTAACTGCTGAACACATACTGGAATGCTCCAGACTTTTATAACACAGACCAATCCTTCCACTAACTGGAAACACAATCGCAATCCTTAACAATTTATCCGAATGTATAAAAACAATTCAATACCTGAAAAATATAGATATATACAAGAATAAATATTAAACTAACTACTTATCCCCACTATTGTAAACACCACCCCCACACTGTATATATAGAGTTGTAAGACTGTATTTTAATTATCACTCTTCGCCTGAGAAAAGCGTACGAAACAATTGTCGCGAATAAAGGACAAATTTATATTTTGAAAGTGTGTTTTATTTAAAACAAAAACTTAAAATGTTAACTTAAACTAACCAAATATATACGCCCTTAAATAGTCATGAACAATAGAGAAACTCTAAAATATAAAGAAAAGTGAAATACAAAATAAAATAATTAGGTATAACACTTATGACTACGCAAAGATCAACAAAAACTAAAATTTGTTTATTAAATTGGACAAAATATGGCGCTTTCGTATTTATTTTTGTATTTCAAGAAGTTTAAATAGTTATTTTTTCAACTATTAATAACTACCAATAAAAATTATTTCTTATTAATAATTATATATCATTGATTTTTTATTATTTATTTACAATAAAGTTTTGTTTTAATTTATATAATGGAAAAGGCGCCAAAAATCCACGGCGGGAAATCCGCGGTTTCTAATACTTACTCATAATTTTATAGGTGAATCCATATTTTTTTACTTAAGCTTGTACCATTCAGTCATATACTACCTAAAACTTAAATCCATATTTATTTATTTTTCTTTAAGTTACGTGTCTAAGTAATTTTAAAACCAAATCGCAGATCGGCGTAAACAATAGGTAAAAAAGATAGACATCGTGTTTGGAAAGTTATTTTAAGAAAATAATGTTACATGAAGGTTGGTCGTATTTTGTTTATTTTTATTAGAAAGTGAAAGTAAAACTTGAAAAATAAATATCAAGAAAAATAAATGACTATTAAAGAAAATTATTGTTTTAAACAGTTGTTCAAAATGCCATCTTAAACGATTCACCTATGTTGTGTATTTCCATGGCTAACTAAATTTTTAATTGTACTTTGATGATAATTAAATAAAACTTCAATTAAATGTTGCCCTGTGAATACACCAAATGCGACCTATCTTCATATAATATTTTTTTCTTAAAATTACTTTCTGAACACAATATCAAAGTTTTATACACCCATTACAAATCACCCTGTATATATTTTTAAATCAAATAATTTTATTTAATTTAATTTAAATAATTGACTCCACGTAAATTAATAATCTTTTTAATATTAATCCACTTTTTTAATTAACTTCCATTAACGCTCGAGTTTCCAAGCCTATTCATATTTTTTCTATGTCTGGAATATTTTTTCCAGAAGTACATCAGTTTTACGGACATTTAAATATTGGTCACACGATATATTTTTATTTATTAAAAAAAATGTTGGTTAAAAATATTGCATAAACATTGAAATGAAAGCTCTTAAAAATAAAAATTAAAAGTATATATAACGTAGTTTAAGGTAACATTAATGCAACATTGTTATAGCTCGCAAATCCTTACACACACACTAACATATAATTGAAGCCTGCTCTCTGGAATTTAGTTCTAGTTAGGTATTGAGTAAGTTTATCAATTCACGCCAATATCATGGCGACATCTTAAGTGGCTGTTAATGGAAGTATTCCCTTGCTTCCCATATTTAATTAAAAATTCAATTGCTCAATTGCACATGTCTGACTAAATAGCTTAATTAATTATATACAATTATTATTATTAATAAAATGTTATTAATAGTAAGTTTGTGTTATGCAAGCTCAATTGCACATGTCTGACTAAATAGCTTAATTAATTATATACAATTATTATTATTAATAAAATGTTATTAATAGTAAGTTTGTGTTATGCAAGCTTGTTTTGTTGGATAGCAAAAATGCATCAATTTATTATTTTTTATTTCTCCAGGTAGCGATTAACAGTTAACTGAGAGATATTCAATTAATTTGTTGTAATGGTCAGCGTGGATTTTGTTCCAATATTGCCTTTAAATGATTGTTTTCGTGGTAGGAGGAATGTTCCACATTTCACCTATTTCATTGGAAAATTCGGTTGTATTAAGATACTTGATTATTGAACCCAATTCAATATCACGAATCACAGAAATACCTCCCCAAAACAATCTCGATTTAAAGGAAGAATTTACGATCATAAATACGTATTCCTAAAATAAAAGACAACCCCAATTAATTAATAAAATGTATGCAGAAACACAGACCCAGAAGAGCTGAGCAGTGGAAGAAAGCGGTGCGAAATACATAGTATCTAGATGTTGGAAAAGTACCTGCTCCGACCCAGTGAGAGAGTTTGCTCCGTCTATACCAGCGAGGGTGCAAAATCCCGCCCCCACTTCAACCCTTCCAAAAATAAATAAAATTGTAAATATTTTTGTAAATCAGCATTAAGGAGCGAACATTGTAAACCTTCAGTTTCATCAATAAAAAGCAAAAACAAATTCGAGGTTTTATTTTTGAGCGACTGAAATCTTTTGGCCGTAATAAACTGTGAGGTCATAAATTGATAAATTATTACAGAATTATCATCAGTTTCTCTAAACTTCTTCAATCTAAGCTATATAATTGCACTCTGATCTCGTAACTGAATAAACAGCGACCCCAATCTTCTTCATTCGTACGAGGGTAGATTGAAAAGTTTCCGGAATGGGCAAGAAAACGCAGTAATTGAACAGGTTTTTGTTTTTATTTTTCAACATAATATCCTTGCAGGGCGATACACTTTTCCCAGCGGTGCTCCAACTTTTTTAAGCCTTCAGAAAAATATGATTTCGGGAACTCTGCAAAATAAGCTTTAGTGGCGGCGATGACCTCCTCATTTGACGTAAAGCGCTTGCCTCCGAGCCAAGTCTTCATGTTTGTGAACAAAAAGAAGTCGCACCTCGTAGCCCAATTCAACCAATTTAGCATTGGCGATTCGGGATGAATGGGCCGGCGCGTTGTCGTGGTGGAAGAGCACTTTTTTTCGCTGCAAATGAGGCCGTTTCTCCTTCAAAATGCCGTTGAATTGATCCAATAAATCGCTGTAGTATTGTCCCGTGATAGTTCTTCCCTTCTGCAAAAAGTCGGTGTGTATCACACCTTGCGAATCCCAAAAAACGGTGGCCATGACCTTTCCAGCAGATGGGACAGTCTTTGCCTTCTTCGGAGCAGATTCGCCTGGAGAAATCCACTGTTTCGACTGCTGCTTGGTTTCTGGTGTGTAGTGGTGGATCCATGTTTCGTCCACGGTCACGAATCGGCGAAAAAAATCCGTTGGATTACGATTTAACAAGGCCAAACACTCTTTCGAAGTGGTCACACGATTTCGCTTGTTGTCCATAGTCAGCAAACGCGGCACCCATCGCGCCGAGAGCTTCCTCATGCCCAAATGTTCGTGCACGATATTTTGCACACGTTCATATGAGATGCCCGTGGTCTCTACTATTTCGCGCAACTTCACTCGTCGATCGGCTAACACGAGATCATGGACTTTATCGACCATTTCTTCATTTGTGGCCGTTTTTGGACGTCCACTGCGTGGTTCATCCTTGGTGCTCGTACGGCCACGTTTAAACTCGCTCACCCAGAAACTAATAGTCGAAAATGAAGGTGTGGATGTGCCATGAACTTTCTGCAAAATATCTCGTATCTCCTGCGCCGTTTTCCCGTCCATCCAGAAATGTTTGATGACTGCACGAAATTCGTTTTTATCCATGTTTGCAAAAGTGCCTGAATTGCTTCACAAGATATCCTAGTAAACATAAACGGAACGACGCACGTGTCTGAAAATTTGACAGCTTTCCTAAAATAGGTTAGCCTTGACAACCATCATAACAATTTCACGATACGCGCGCCATCTCTTGCCCATTCCGGAAACTTTTCAATCTACCCTCGTATGTGCAATAAGTTACGAGATCAGATTGCGTTTACATAGCTTAGATACAAGAAGTTTAGTTTCTCCAAACTTCTTCTATCTAAGCTATGTAAACGCAATCTTATAATAACTCTATAATAATTTGTCAATTTATGACTCGTTTGTAACATTTTAACATGTTTACTACTCTAGCGCAACTCCAGCCTTCTTCTTTTGTGAACTCTGGTTAACAATGGGTATTTTTTTAACAGATCTGAGCCTTAAATTCACCGCATGGAGCCTTATTCTTCCTACTGAGTAGATATTTAAGTATTTTTTTATCCCAATCACCTCCTTCGAATTTGGAATATTCTTGCAGTAGAACATCCACGCCTTCGACCTTTAATTCCTCCTCACTGGCTGCCGTACCACGATTTCTCCCTTTACCGTACCGTACAGATTAAGTATCACTGAAACGCAATCGAATTCTTCCGATCACATTGTAGCCTGAAATGGGTAGCAACAGTCACGAGAATTCCCTTGTCTCATCTATTCAATCCAATCCCTAATAGAATCTCTAAAATGCTGTTAATGTTCTTCTCGAGTAAGTTTTAAAACAGAGTAGGTTTTATTATAAATGAGCAATACCGTTTCGTTTCAATTCATAATATGGTGAAGGTGCCGGGTATAAAAAGTCCGAAGCGGAAAATCTGCGGTCAACTAAATGAATGGGGATTTTAATATGTAAAATTGAATATGTGTCTAATAATTACATATACATTGAATTTTACATGTAAATCAATATTCATTTAAGATAAAGATCACAACAGAATATTTTTTTGGTAAGAAAAACTGGTTCAAATGGCTTATACTAATTAGGTATTAACTCATTTTAAAAAATTGAGTTAAAAGTTCAAGAATACATCATTTAATAAATTTTATGTTCAGGGCTTAAATATTTTATAGCGTAATATTAAACTTAAACGTAAAAAATATATTTTTAACCTTTGCTGTTACAATGTTTGTGGAATTCATATTTTTTGTGATGTAAAAAAAGGGGATGAACGGTCTCTAATGATCTTTTTACGCCCATACATATCAAGAACGTCAAGTGATGGTGTTACAAAAGAATAACAAAAAAGAGTGTTCAATTAAAATCTATTAGCCCCCCATGTAGCGAGCCCTTGTTTAATTTGCGGCAAAGTGAGGAGTGGGCGGTTGGAGGAGGGGGGGCAGGACGTGGGATTAAATTAAAAGAATAACAAAAGGACGAACGGAAAACAGGGTCGGGCAAAAAGGGAGCAAGAGCAAGAGCGAAGGGTATAAAACCCGGGCCGCTACCGCTCCCGCCGCCGGCGTAACACGTATAGGACAGATTGTGACGCGGCTAATTATGACGTCACCGGGGACCGACGAGCGACGGTGTCCTATCTGTGCTCCGCTCCGCTCGGCAAAACGGGGCCGCATAAAAAATAAAAACTGCGCCCCCGTTTATCTGGAAAAACCCCGGGTCTCGGACCTCTGACACTTTTTGCGCGCCCTTGTGTTTTACAGCTTTACAGTTTTGAAATATATATCGTGTACTGGATCACACACAGCGAGAGATATATGGTCATTTGTTTAAATCGACTTTTGTTTACGTTTATTTATTACGTTGGTAATGGCATTTTTAATTTTTCTCATTGAGAACACGAACGCAGAAATATTATTTAATAAATTTATAAACAACTTAATAATTACTACACTTATTAAAAAAATATCTAAGTTTACTGCTCGCAACTCACCTAAGCAAAGAAAAATTTTGAATTTGGGAGCTTTAACTTTTGTGGTGAAACTGTCAAAAATAATACATTTATTTTTGACAGTTTCACCACAATAGTTAAAGCTCCCAAATCTAAAATTGTTTGTTTTGGTACATTATAGTTTAAAATCTACTGCTTAAGTAAGTATGGAGAGAAGTTCCAGTCTGTTTTTTTTTATATTAGGTTCGTGTAAAGAAAATCATTGTTTTTTTCGACAAATGTAATCGATACCTCACAAAAGTATCAATTAAACAATTTCAGATTATTGCTCGTTGTTATTTGTTGAATTAATTGCCCATACCTTTAAATATTTAGAAATTGTAAACATATTATTATTGTCAAACTCATACAAAACACAGAACACATTTCCAAGCACTTGAAATAAAGTTCCCTAACGGGCATTATTTCCATCGATGTATTCACTTTTAATTAACAATATTTCCAGTTGACGCCGCGATTTCTCTGTCGGCGCTGATAATGTATTTTGAAAAATTGAAACGTTCCTTTTCAATTTTCCCGTTTTTTTTTTTTTTTGTTGTCCCGGTGCGCTTTGTTTCGGCCAATTTTAAATTGGCAATCCGCAGTGGCGCACGGTCGATAATGCATTAACCCGTTTTGCTGTTTAATACCGAAACCGTATTAAATGCGTTTGCAGCGGACGGGGACCGTTCCGAGTCCGCTGATGGATTATATCTTGTAAACAATTGATTGGTTCCGCGGTCTGACCATGAAAAGCGATTGCTTGGCGACTGATTATAATCCGCGATCGGATGACTGTTGAATTATTTTAGAGTTTATTCGAAATCGGATTGATTGAATTGAAATACTGTTGCATTGCGTTTTTACAAATGTTCAGTGTTTAAAGTACATGAAAAATGAATGCACTTATGTTTTTTTTTAATATTTTAATATTTACTTACAGTTCTATCTTACTTGCTATAAATGCAGAAAGAAACACTGATAAATCCGAGCTAGTCGATTCCGAGTTCTGCACCCGAGCAGGCCGGTCATGCTGCGCGAAAATTAAAAAGCAAAGCCAGCACGTGGTCGATCCAAATCCTAACCCATCCTTTCTTTTCCTTCCTTTTTGCATTTCCTTTTCCTTTATTTTCCTTCTAAATGTCCTTTCCAAACCGATTTCACGTGTATTTTCCTTTCCTCGGGTTTTTAATTTAACATAAGTTAATATAAAACATTAAAATATTAATTCAAATATTATTATATTATAAAATTAACTTAACTTTAATATTATGAAACATTAAAATATTATTAATTTAAATATTATAAAAACTTTGTGACTGGTCAACAGAGCATATTTGCTAGGGCCATTTAAACCACGCAAGAAGAAGAAGAAGAAGAAGAATCCGAGCTAGTCAATCGCGATGGTGCGTCATCAATGGTAGCGAAATTTATATCTGATAAAATACTTTAATTGTACATAGTTTTATTAAAATCATAAAAACCGAAATTAATTAAAAAAATAATTTAATGATTAATGAATTAATTGATGTGAATCTTTGAGGCGTTTTTTTTTTTTTTTTCGTGGTACATTTTTTTAGAATGATTAGCGTATAGTCGAATCTAGTCACAGTGAAATAAATTGTTAGTTTTGTATAAAAAAATTACTAAGTGTTTTCTTCATCATAATTCATATGAATTTTGCTTTGAATAATTTAATTTCAATAATACAATTATTGCGCTACTGTGTGGACTCCTGGATATTCAATACACATAAACACGCTCGAGAAAGTTAATAAACGTTTTCTTAAATACTTATATTTCATAAAACACAAAAAATATCCAGAACTTCACACAAGTAATTCTGCATCATAGACGAATTTAAATTTGATACTATACACAAAAAACATCGCTACATATCTATGGTTGATTTATATAAATTAATTCATAATTTTACTGACAATTCTGAATTGTTATGTAACATCGATTTTAATGTGCCCAGACTATTCTCTAGATATAAGCAAACATTTAATTATGCAATGCCACGTACTTCTCACTACATGTTTTCTCCATTATATAAAATGATACGGAATTATCATGAAATCCAATGTTTTGTCGACATTTTTACACCCTGTATAAAACAATTTATGTTTGACATTAGCGAATGTGTATTCTGAATTCATTATATACCTGTACTCACACTGTACAACTATATTTAGTTTAGTTTATACATATATATGTCTCTGTAATTAGGCTCTGCTTGTTGAGAAATAAATTATTGTTATTATTAATACAAACATTTGAAATATATATACAAACATCTTTATTCAGACAGCAGAATTACAATTCTTTACAAATATTTATATTTACAATACATATTGGTGGGTTAGTAGTCTGTCATGGGCTGTCGACCGGAGGTCTTTCTGCCCTGTCATGAATTTATGGTGATTTGCAAATAAGAACTTTGCACATTTGAAATATTTAACATAAAGATCAAAGTAAAACTAAAACGAATATTTACAATTATATTTACTAGAAATGTTTTTAATACATAAGAATTTTGCAAAACTAATATAAAGGAAATATATAATTACATAAAAATATATTTTTATCGGTTTTCAAATAAGGCGGGTATTAGAAATGTATACAGTGCGTCCATAATGTAATGAACAAATTCATTTAAACTGATAATGATTATTTCCGAGAAATAAATAATTCAATATATTTTTAATAAACTTCGCCTGAGGAAAGAGTTCATGGTTTCAAACGTTTTCTATTAATTTATTTTTATTTATTTTTGTCATTGTGGTGTTTGCGATATAACAAAGTGGAAAAAAAAATACCGGAAATGCTTTCACTACTGTATAGCTAAATAACTTGATAAATAATTCAAATAATAAAAAATTAAATGTTCCACAGCATAACTAAATAATAATAGAAAAAAAGAATTTATTCACATGGTCACAATTATTTAAATAAATTAGAATTTTGTGTTTGCATAAAATATTTTCGAATCAAAAATTATTGCATTATATAATATGTTATTGTTATGCAACGGCAAGTGTTCATGTTTTTATTTAAACTTAAAACGATATATAACGAAATAGAAGCCTCTATTGTTAATTATTTAGCAATTCCTAAAACTTGAAGTGAAATCAATATTCTCAGTTCCGATTTTTTTTCTTGTGTTGTTCCTGTATCCATTAAAATCAGGATTAGACACTGAAAATGACTTTAAAGTCAAATATTACGACACATACTTATTTGCAAAGTCAATATTAGGCAACGCATTAAAAACACTTTCAAATCAAGATTAGATACAAAATAAATTTGGAAATACAAATTAGGCAATATCAAGGAACAAGGAAGTGTCTTTAACGTTAAAATCAGAAAACAAAAGTAATTTATGGTCATAATTAAACAGCAAATAGACTTTAGAATGAAAATTAAGCAACAAAATAAACTTTAAAGCCAAAATCTCGCAATAAGAGTTACTTTAATGCAAAAAAGAGATTTTAAAGTTAAAATGAATCAAATGCAGAGACTTTAAGTCTAAATCTACAAAATATTGTAAGACTCAGTAACATTAAAGACAATATTAGACAATAAGAGAGATGATAAACTTTAAATTAGACAATATAATGAACTTTACAGTCATGATTAGGCAATATAAGTGACTTTAAAGACAATTTAAACAAATTTTACGGCACATACTAATTTTGATTAGGCAACAAGGGAGACTTTACAAAATAGACTTTAAAGTATAAATCAAGGGCTTTAAAAATAAATTTTGACAATTGTAGAAAGTCAAGGCTATGAGAATGACATTATATTTATAATTTAGTAAACATTGTGATGAATCATAATTTACAGGTTGTAAATGAACCACAGTGGAAACTTTAAATTAGGCAATGGAGTCTCTTTATTGTCAAGATTACCCAATAGAGTGACTTAAGAATCCAAGTTAGGCAAATATTAAGATAAATGCTAACTTATACCTCAAATGATCACCAGCAATGGATCATGGCTCGACTGACGCGCTAGACATTCATCGGCCGATTAAAAAAATCTGAAAACTACACTAAAAGAGAAGTTTCAAAGTAAGAATTTTGAGATAAAAATAAGTCACAGCGTCTTTAAATTTGAGCAAGACTAAATTTTGACGGGTATTGGGCTCGATTGCGACTAGAATACGACTTCGCTAATAAACACTGTCGACTCGATACAATATGTTGCTCAATTATGAAGTATATGGATTCTAGCTATGTACAATTAATTTAAATATAATTATTAAATTTTTAGCATTGCATCGTTATCATTATTTTTGTATTTTAATAAAATGTAGTAGCTTACCCGAGCAAGGTTCTCATAGTGCAAAGTTCAATAAATATAATATCTTTAAAAAAATTAAAAGATGTTTAGATAGAAAATGTAATTATTACCATTAATAAAAACTTCAATATAAGCAAGAAGTTACATTAATATCTACAAATTTATGAATAATTAATTTAAAAAATGACGATAAGTCGAACATAGTTGTAAAATAAAAAAAATAAGTGAAACAAACCAAGTGCCTATAATTTCAAATTCAATACAAAGACGATTGTTACGTCAATTAACTATTATACCATGGACCCTAAATTCTACAAGCAAAAGTTCATATTTAAGGGCTGTTTTACACTCACAAGAATTCTCGGAGAAATTAATAATATAATTATGATAATTAAAAACACACTTTGTTTTGTATAACACTTTATTTTTACTTGTGACTGCAGATTTACATTTTCAATTTGTAAATCACTTCACATTTGATAATTGTAAGCTAAATTTGCAGAAACTGGAGTCACAAGAAAAAATAAATATAAAGTGTTATACAAAATAAAGTTTAGAAGTGTTTTTAATTATCATACTTAAACATGTATAACGAAGTAAAAGCCTCCAAAATAGAAAATATCATAATATAATTGTACAGAGAAAAATATTATAAATTTGCGCAAGTGCAACACAGTGATTTTTATTATATATTTCTTACGAGAATTCTCGCGGGAAATATATTGAACATGTTCAAAATAAAAATAATACTATGTTTAATATTCTGTTTGTATTGGACGATTATAAAAACAATCTGCTCTGAAATTCATTTATTCTTTGCTGTGTAAAACAGGGAAATATATTTTTACATATAGAATTATAGCGAATTTTTTATATATAATTCTCGCACAACTTTCTGCGAGAATTCTTGTGTGTGTAAAACGGTCCTAAGAAAACTCAATTCAGTACTAAAGGAAGAAACATATTTAATGGAATTATTAGAGCCTGATTATTCTATGGTTGGATATAATTAATATATTTACTTCAAGTGTTTAAAAATAAAAAGCAATGATATGAATAATTAAGCAACGTTCACGTAGAAGCAAGATCAAACAATTTCCAGCACATTTAAACTCCCCCACTTGTAAAAATATTCCAACTCACTCACCCTTTTCCTCTAAAAGTCATTCACCCACTGAATATAGGCGATGTGTATTAATGAACAACCCCGACAACTTTCCACATACCGGAAGCGCTCACTGAAATTTTCGAGACTGGAACATTCCGGTCGCGGGGGAAAAGTTTACGCACGTCGACTGAGATAAGTCTTAATTTGCTTTTAATAACGGAATTTTCCAAAGTCTCCCTGCCTCCCTTTAAAGTGTTATCACATTCGTATTGCTGATGAAGTGGGCGAGAGGGACGAGAGAGGGAGGGCGTTAGGAAAAATACCCCCGGCTGCTAATAATGACAAATTGCGGATCTTAAGAGCTTTTTAAATTAATTATAACGAATGGGCCTTCCATTTCCTGAGTGGCACTCATTAAAACCTACTCCCTGCTCCGCAGTGGATTAGCCAGATTTTCGGCGGTGATTGTGTTCATTGTTATATTGCGGTTTATTTTTTTTTTCGGAGGGGAGTTTACGAATTTTAAGTTTTAATTAAATGATTGAATTATAAACGCAATTTTCACAACATTTTAAACTATTTATCAAAAACACAGCCCATTTTAGATATAAATTATTTGAATCATAATTAATGGAAGACGACGCAAGCACCTAATTTCATATGACATCGTCATCACTAGTTATGTATATGTTGGATGAATTGTATTTGAACATTTTATTAAATGAATTATATCATTTTGTAATTTAATTATTTCGTTTGTTGTATGCATCTATAATATTACCGATGAGAGTTAAATTTCGATTCACGTACAGATATGACAAAACGTCATGAATTAAACAATAATGAAAAACCCATTGAACATAGCCATATAAATTGTAAACTAATATATTAGTATATTTATAAATTCACAATAGGTGATGGAATATAAACAATATAAATTATTGAACAAAACCTCTATTTAAAAAATAAATAAACATTTGGTTCACCACAAGTACTAAAATATTACAGCAATATTTATTTTTTAATTTAATTTCCTGAAAATGTATTCGCATTTTATTGAGTATTAGTTTACTTAAAGTAATAAATTGAGTTGCAAAAAATACAATCACTCGACTAAATATAGTATTGTAGAGAGAATAATCAATAAATAAAGAATGAAATTATTAATTAATTTTAAAAAATAACTTTTTGTAAGTTTGAATGGGTATTGCAATAAATTGTAAAATGTCTGACTAGAACTAAAACAGATTAAAAGAATGTATTACCTTTAATTATTTAAAAATGATGTTTTTTTAATAATTCACTTGGTTTGTTTTACTTATCAATTTATTTAAATTACTCGACTAGTTTCGGCATACACATCACTTTTGATAATGGCTTCTACGCCGAAACTAGTCGAGTAATATAAAAAAATTATTAAGTAAAACAATACCAAGCGAATTACTTTCAAAACTTAAATTATTATTTAAAATGTTTTATCAAGTGATTTATAAGAAAAAATAAAAATGTATTACTTTTAATCCAAATATATTTACAATTCAATAAATTATGTATAACAAAACATGTATTCAAACACAATTTCAATGCAACTATCACCAAAGAGATTACGTTTGCTGACGAAACAGATTATCCAATTTAGAATATAAACCCTTGCGCCGTTTGCTCAGCCTTACATTAAAAGACAAGACGACAAAGTAGTGTTAATTATCTGAGTGGCTCGTTGAAAGTTATGTAAGGTCGAAGGCGGAACAGCCTAGTATTTATTTAATAATTTACGCAATTGCTCGTCACTAATTGTTTGTTTTTGTTTCCAGCAGGGACTAGGGAAGGTAATTCCTCACCGAAATATCCCGTAATTGTGTTTATCCATGGGGAAAGCTACGAGTGGAATTCGGGGAACCCCTACGATGGCAGCGTCCTGGCGAGTTATGGAGGTGTGGTTGTTGTCACTATTAACTATCGCCTAGGTATATTAGGTGAGTAAATATACACTCTGCTTTATTGTTCTGAATATTCTCATTCGAAATATTTAATTAACATTTGTAGATTATTTTAATTGTATTATTCAAATGATTCGTGCAATAATATTTAAGTTTACATATATTTTTTTAAGGCAAAGTTTACATATTACTAATATTTATTTAATTTATCCATCTTTTATGTTTGTTTTATTTTCTTTTTTGTTGGTGGTCTCTAGTTCATATTTTCATTAGTTCGGTTTTTTTTACTTATTTTATTAAGATTTAGATGGAAGAACAGTTGAGGATTTATTGCTGAAATTGAATCTCGCCTTAAAGTTTATAAATTTCTGTAAATAGTTATAATGTATACAATGTATCTTCTTTCTACAAATAAAGTTTTTATTATTATATTATTGTTAATAATAATTAATTATTTTATAAAAAAAAAATAACAATCAAAATAATTTAAAAATAATTATATATTCACTTTATTAACGGAATCTCTATTTCCAAATTACATTTATAATTACATATTAAAACTTTTACAAGAAAAGTGTGACGCACTAAAAACATTACATATATATAAAAAAGGGAAAATACCAACCACAAATTATGACAATATTAATCAATCATTAAGAGTTAATTATTTTTAAAATTCTTTTCATTGTATTTATTTTTAAATATAAATTATGTTTATATATACAAACATCTTTATTCAGAAATTACGACAAAATTAATCAATCATTAATAATTAATTTTTTTTTTAAATTCTTTTCATTGTTATTTTTTTAATATAAATTATGTTTATATATACAAACATCTTTATTCAGACAATATGACAACAAAATTTTTCAAAATTTACTGTAAAAATATGTGTTAGTAGCCTGTCATGAGCTATCAACCATAGGTCTTTATATATATATATAAATATATATTCAAATTCATTTGATTCAATTTATTTTGAATACCTGTAACCATGTAAGTGATTTTTTTTTCATTATTATAAATAACAATCAGTTAATAGAAAAACAACAAAGGGTCCTATTTTTGTAATTATTAATTTTCTTCAAAAACAAGAATATAAACGAATATTTATAATTAATTTTATCAATGATACTATTTCATTAAAATTATTGCCGTTCCTGAAAGTATTGGATTTAATCATTTTATTTACAACCATCTCAGTTTGAAAATTTCTGCGAAAGTGGGTTAAATCAATTGTTCGAAATGGTTATAGGCAGTAACTGGATATCGATATAATGTTTTTTGGGCGGCGGTGTTGTTCGCGGAAAGTTTTCGCCCCTCGGTTCCGCCCCCGTTCTCGCTGCCGCACCTCGTCCACACTCCCCCCCCCCCATCCCCTCGAACGTCCCTGTCCCTATCCCTATCCCTCAAAGTGCAGACATCCGATGGAGTATCGGTCCTGGCCCTTAATTGAAAGGGGTGTTCGTATCGTCAGGGCCGCCGCACGAGATACACATGTAAGGGTCAGGAGCTCGGGGGGGTGGAATTTAATTTGGAAAGTTTTTCTCGAGTTTCGGTCTTCGGAATTAAGTTTCGGCCAAATTGAACTAGAGCAACTATTCGCCGGAAACTGATTTACCGGATTTGCTCTTAAGCCCGAAATGCTTATATTTTTGCTGATTTCCTAGAAAACACATAACTTGTTTCACTGAAACATAATAGCTGAAAAATATTAAATTTTCCAAATTAACCAATTTCACATTGTTAAATAAATTACACTTATATGTATTTATTATAATTATAATCATAAATAAACATTTCTTCCCTCCACAACATTAATAAGTCAAAAAAGCCCCAAATTCGATTTTAAAAAGATGTACTTTATGCCATAATAATAATGGTGGACTTTTTGAGCATCTTATGTAATATTTAAAATTTTCTTCTATTATTATTTTGATAATTTCGGAATTATTTTACTTTATGTTGCTTTTGACAAATCTAAAGAAAGATAATAAATTAAATATTGATTTCGTTGCTATAAACAACCGCAATTGTTTTACTTTTGTCTTTTTCATGGCTAACTATTTTTTGGTGTATGGTAAAATTAAAAATGACTGTAACTTATTTTATTTTAAAAATAACTATGGCATATGTTATATCGGATTAAAGGGAAAAATAATAAAGTCATAGCCAACTATTGTTTCCATTTAAAAAAGGTAAGTTTGTGTTATATCTTCCAAAATATCAGCGACTTTTTTTTTTTATTTTTTGTTATTAATCTGTGTAAATTTTCTACAACTTTGTCCTTTACAATTTTTTTCTGTCTATGATAATAATAGAGATATATTGATTTCAAAAACTTGACACATTTTACCTTTTTCAAAATATCTAGTTACCCTTGACTTTTTCAAATATTTTGAAAGTGTCATTTTATGCGTCTTATAAAACTATACTTCTTTCCCCATTTAACCGTTTTTCTATCTCTTATAGTTTTCGAGATCCCCATAGAGAACATCGAAAAAAACTCACCCTGTATATATATATCAACAATTAATGATTTTATGATAAAAAAATTACAAATAAACTTTGCATATTTTAAAAAAAAGCAAATTGCTCAGTAATCGAAATAAGTTCCCACATTATAATATTAAAAGGGTACCCCCATTTTTATTTTTTATTGAAATATTTAACTCAAAAATAAGTAACTTGTATTTAAACATTTTTTCTAATCATTATAGATGGCGCTGTAAAAAGAAAAAATATTTGCCCATTTGTAATTGAAGGCAATTTAACTGATCAAAAATATCGATTTTTTTATAAAATAAACTACCTATTTTGCTTGAGGATATCATTGGATATACAGCAGAATATATGGTTCCAAAATGATGGATGCACGAAGTTAATACATAATCCATGACCGCCAAAAATGCATTGCAAGTACGCGCCAATGTCAATACGTGAGTGTGAGCAAGGTGTTACTCTTATTTACTACGTGATGTGTCAGCAAAGGAACTGAATAATTGTTATCAAAACAATTAAGTAAACATTAATCATTTATAGTATAAATATCATTCACTCATATTCAACGGAGAGCGAGAGTAAGAGTGAATGATATTTATACTATAAATGTTTAATGTTTACTTAATTGTTTTGATAACAATTATTCAGTTCCTTTGCTGACACATCACTCAGTAGAGCAAAATGGTTTTCGGTTTTATACTTAATGTCCGGATTTCATCAAATTTCCTTAGTAGAAGATTTACGCGATATTATAAGTTTTAGTACCGATTCTGGTTTAAAAGACTACCATTTGGACAACAGTTTCCAACGAATGATGAGCATAGCATTCGCAGCACTTAGACCAGAGAAAGCATTTATGTACATGGATGATTTTATCATAACGGGATGCTCAGAAAAACATCACTTGAAAAATCTAGAAGCAGTCTTCCAAACATGCAGGAAATATAACCTTAAGTTAAACCCCGAAAAATGTAAAGTCTTTCGAAAAGAAGTAACTTATCTTGGTCATCAAATCACAGACCATGGGATTCTTCCGGATAAATCAAAATTCGAAGCAATTAAGCAATATCCACGACCCAAGGATGCCGATGCGGTAAAAAGATTTGTTGCGTTCTGCAACTATTATCGCAGATTCATTAAACATTTTGCATCATATACTTACTGTTTTAACAAGTTATCTAGAAAAAAAACTCAACATTCACGTGGACAGAAGAATGCGATAATTCTTTTCAAGCTCTTAAAAATATGTTAACAAAACCTCCTACACTACAATACCCACAGTTTAATAAAGAATTTATAATAACAACCGATGCATCAAAATTTGCATGTAGTGCAATTTTAAGTCAAGAAGAAAATGGTATTGATTTACCTATTGCGTACGCTTCACGTGCATTTACGAAAGGAGAAATCAACAAATCAATAATAGAAAAAGAATTAGCAGCCATTCATTGGGCAATTTTGCATTTTAGACCTTATGTTTACGGGCAAAATTTTTTAGTAAAGTCTGATCACCGCCCATTAGTATACCTATTTTCTATGAAAAACCCTTCATCCAAACTAACACGAATAAGACTAGATTCAATATATAAAAGGTTCGAATAATGTCATAATGTACATTAAACGACCTAAAGGATATTCAAGAAACACATGTTAAAATAGCAGCAATGCAAACAAGATCAATGACGCGCAAAGAGAAACGAATAAATGAAACACAACAAAAAAATATAAGCTTGCAGAATGAAACAAAGCTGTACGAGGTAATCGAGAATTTCGAAGCAATAAATATACCAAAATTGGTATTTATATTAAATGAGAGTCCAAAAATGGAAATAAGAATTTAAAGGTACGCACCAGTTATTATATATTTAGACGATTTCACTACAGACAAACTTGCTCTAGCGTAAATCATGTCTAGGCTTGAAAAAATAGCCGGTGATAAAGGATTAATTAAATTAAAAGTGTTAGGTGTTACTATTATTTACTACGTGATGTGTCAGCAAAGGAACTGAATAATTGTTATCAAAACAATTAAGTAAACATTTATAGTATAAATATCATTCAAGGAAAAGCGAGAGTAAGAGTCAAAGAGATCTCGGACAGCTCTCGTATCCCATCTAGCTGTAAGTTATCATCAAGAAGTGTAAACGCTGTAAGATATTAAGAATAAAAGATGACATCAACCTAACTACTTTATTGATCGATAATTACACCTATTACAATACGGTTCGTGGGACTGGGTCATACATTTTATGGTCGCTGGATGGGTAGATCTGATGCTATCTATTAACCCACCAGATCTCACCTCACCGGACTTTTTTATCGGGATATTCAGTTTAAAAATAGTTTGAAAATTAGAAGAAATTAATACAATAAATGTCCCTCATTGTGGCATCATCTGTAGATATTAGGGAAAAAATGTTCAAATAATTCAATCAATTCTAAAATATGCGGCGTTTATTTGGAACTTTTTTTCATTAAATCACTAATTGTTTAGATATTTGAGTGTCTTTGCTGATTTGATAATGACGCGTTATATATTTCTATTACCGCGTTATTTAAAAAATATTACTGCATTGAAATGGTTAGGACAAAAATGAAAACAGCAGTGTTACTCAAACTTTATTGAAGGGCTACATTAAAAAGGCGTCGAGTAAAATATCCTCAACAGAGGTCCATATTTCTGAAATATAGTTGATCGCTTAAAAATTCAATATAATATAACAAATTTGATATATTCCACTTTTAAAATAATTAATTTATAAACAAATTTTATAAAGAGGATTATTTTACGCTATCGTAAGTTAATTATAACTATTTAATTTTTTTAATGTAAAAATGCTCGCGAATTTCACAATTTCACGTTATTTTAGGGAAATCTGTATTTAAAGTGTCATAATTCAACAAAAGAAAAAGATGTATATATGTTTTAATGAAGATAGAACGCTTCTCGAGACCCTCACGGTACCTGGCAGGGCATCGTGCGAATATAACAGAAATCGGTTGCTCGATCGTGCTCGATACCTACTAGAATACTCTTTCGTTAACACATGGTATCGACTCGATACGATACGCTGCTCAATACTGAACTAGAATCCCTATGATGAAATCAAATTATTCAATTTGTTAGAATTACATAACCTATTACGTATGATTACTTTTATTGCCAACATCATGTTTTTAATTAAAAAAGCGTTGTGTTTTAGTGTTTTACTATTAGTCAAAAAATATTCATCGCGCATAAAATCGCATTAAGGAAATTTGTGCAATTCTTTAGGTAAATTAAAATGAGTCACTCGTTATATATATTATTTAAAAAGAACAAAAAAATATAAATTCACCCCCTAGTCTCATTAATTAAACAGTATTTACACAAATTACTTACCCAAGAAAACAGCAAAAGAAGCAATAAGATACCCGTATTATTTCTCAATTCTCCTGCTGCGATACAAGCCGTTTCATAAAAAAAAACTTAAGTGTTTTTCTTTTTTCTTTTATATCCAGCAGGATCTTAAAACATTTCTTTTTATCCGCCATTCCGTTTTAATATCCTGTACAAACGAGGGATTCCCCTCAAAAATTATCACCTCGAAAGTTATATCCGGTTATAGATCAATTCAAATGGAGGTTGTAAAAATTCATTACGGCCTCTTTGTTTTCGAAACGCGGCCGTTACGTTTTCATTAAAACCAGATAAAAAAAGAAGAAAACTCGTTTTGATTACGAAACGCGGCAGTGAAAATTTTTCTTTGTAGAAAAAAGTTTTTATCGGATTCATTAATTAGGGAGTGCAATAAAAATAAAGGGGGTTTTATGAGTTTCGGTGTGTTGTATGAAATATTATATGTAATTAATCAAGAATA
Organism: Philonthus spinipes; assembly: GCA_963082785.1. Lineage (NCBI taxonomy): Eukaryota > Metazoa > Arthropoda > Insecta > Coleoptera > Staphylinidae > Philonthus > Philonthus spinipes. The sequence continues at coordinate 10,269,295 of OY720306.1, forward strand.
AAATTATATGATTTTATTTTAAACAGCATGGATGTAAATGTACAGGAAATGGGATATATTCAATCAATATTTGAATATTAGTATCTAGAGAGTTTTATTGCGTAATGTTACAATAAAACTCTCTCGATAATTAAATATACACCTGAAAATATAATATAAATTTCAGGGGACAACGTGTATAGCAGGCACTATATACGTTGTCCCCTTTCGGCAGCTTGGATATGGTATAGGGATGATAGTTTGATTTGGGTAAAGAGGTTTGCACCGCAGTCTAATAAGGGCCAGTAAATTGATTTATATATTTTGGTTTCGTTTTTCTAGGTTATGCCTTATTTATAAGTAAGAGGCCTAAAATTCCGAGCCTTTACTTTTATTTTGGATTTGTTAGAAAGGATGTAGGGTTTAAAGGAGTGTTTGCATACCTAGATATTTGCATGTATATAGAGGGGTAATTGTAATGTTATTGATAGAAATTGTGGGTGATCGAGGAGATATTTTATGATATGGGATAACGAGTTTGGATTTCAAAGAGTTTATTTTGATGCGCCTTTTGGAGCACTAGGGTTGAACGAAATCGATTTTTGAAGGGAATGCTGGGCTATGTGAATGTATGGGTGATAAGAGTAGTATCATAAGCTAATAAAAGGGTGTATTGGGAAGGGTTGAAACGAATAGGATCCTGGTAATGGATGTCGTGGTAGTAAAAATTATAAAGAAGTGGGAATAAGGGAGAACAGTGAGGGGCGTCTTGTAAGATTGGAAATGTGTGAGACAAATTTTCACGTATTCTTACTTTGCAGTATCTATTGGAAAGGTTAAGTTGTGAATAAGGATAATTAGGTGGCGAGGAATTTTTAGCTAGAAAATATGCCATATAGAATCAAATGCTTTCTCTACATCTAGCAACAGAATCATAGTTATTTGTCGTTCTGGGTGAGGGATTTGCATATTGGAAGTAAAAATAGATAGGGGGAGAGTGGTTGATATATTTTTTTTTTTTTTGGAAGAAAACCAAACTGGTAATCTGGGATGGATTTAGTGATATTTTTGTTTAATTAAGAATTCGAAATGTTTTCCAATAAATGGAAGAACCATTGTTGGAAACTAGGGTGGAATCTTAGGGATGCAGGTGATTAGGTCTTTTTTCATTGTGGAGGGATATATTTGTGGCAATAACAATAATTAAATATTTTAAGGATAAATATATTTCGTAAGGAAGCTTTTTTATGATGGATTTGGGGATTTTATCACAAGCAGGCGAAGAATTTCTTCTGGTGTGCAATATAGAAAAATAACTTGTTAATATATTAAATAAAAATGATTTGTTTTCTATTTAACTTGTTAATTGTTGAGGCTTCTACTTTGTTATACATTGTAATTCAATTTTAATAAATGATTAAAAATAAAACCAATCCGAGTTATACAAACAAAGTAAAAAAGTGTTTCATTTATTAATATAGAAAAATAGTCCATGTCGAGTAAGTCGTCTGACGGATTAAAAAGTAGATTTATAATTTAATAAAGATTTTACACAATAGAAAGTTACGATTACAATAACATACATTTTACACAAACAAAGCACACCTTACGTTAAACAAACGCCGTAATCAGAATAAAATAGCGCGATTCTTTTAATTCGAACATTCTTTTTACATTAAAATATGTAACGATTATCAGGGCAATTTATTCAGAAACTAATTATAGTCACACCGTTTATTACTTTTAATTGTGCGATTGCTCATTACAAGCATATAAAACCATGTTGCAGCACTCCGTGGGGTCTTTTCTGGCCGGCAATCCATAAAAGCATATCGTGACGTATTCAAATTACATCGTGGAAAAAATAGAGGCAAAAAAATATGAAATCATTGTAATTTATGCACGGTTTGATTGCTTTTAACCAGACCGAGCTAAAAGTACACATTAACGATCGTTAGCATAAAAGCTGTTGCTACGAGGTGTATGTTTAAAGGGTCGAAATATTAATAATAGCATGTGATTAATAATACTGTTGTTGAATTAAAGAAGTAATGAGTACTTTATGAATTTGTTTATATAAATTCATTAATTTTCATTAAATTTAATATTTTTTAAATGGTTTGTTTTACACATATATGTAACTTTCTTACCAGTCATAAAACGACTATTAAAAAAAATAATTGAATTATTAAAATGAATGAAAACTAACAAATTTATATAAATAAATTGATAAGTGCTTTCTGAATTTATCCCTTTTATTGTTTCTTTTTATTCACAACTAGTTTTAATAATCAGGAATTATGTCCAAAAACGAATTATAAGATTTATTTACATTTAAAACAAATTTATTCTAAACATATTTTACCTAGTAAAAATGACAAACAAAAATATAATAATTTATTAATTCTATTTCATCATAAGAATAGAAAAAAATATTTATTCATTTAAACACAGCTGAACAACTCAGACAGAATCTATCTTTGACACAATTAGCTCAATTAAAAAATGTTAAAAAATGAGTTATCACAATTGTTTTTACCTTTTTGCTTTCTATCGTTAAGTGTAAGGAGAATGTTTGATATCTATTTCTATATTTTTCTCTCTACGTTTTTTCTGCTTCTTCTCTGATGGATTTATCTCGGCATTCCCCGTTGGTTTCTTCCTTGCACTCCTGTTTCATATTTTCTTCTTGCTATACTCTTTCATGCGGCACACATGTTCAATCCATCTCACCTCTCTTACATTTGTATTATCTATAGGTACTATCTGCAGGTCTCGTCTTATTTTCAATTTTTCTTAAAAATCTTATATCTATTGCGTTAATTTTTATTTTGTATGTTTGTCATGGTTCATGCTTCGCTGCTATATATTATTGAAGATCTTATCACTTTTTTCACTATTTCCGTTTTAAGTTGTAGTACCATTGTTCCAGTTGCTTGATGTCTGAGTCATTTGCGTATTTTGACGCTGTCGTGGGGGTTTCGGAGTATATTATACATGTGTCGTCTGCATAATTAAATAGTTTTCCATTTAACGTTTGTTCCAATAAGTCGTTTGTGTATATTATGTATAACATTCAAAGAAATGTTCAGCCACCATTCATCTAGTTATTTATTATGTATAAATTTTAATTGAATAAATTTGAAAATTATGAATTTACTCAATTGAACAATAATTTTCTATTTATCTATTGCAACTTTTTGACTTCCATAACGTAAGTGCTTTAAAACAAAAATATAAAGTAATTAATTGTTCAATTGTGTAACTTAATGTTTTTTATTTTTATTTATTTTATTAATCGAAATTATCATTAATTTTATTCGAACTAAAACTATTTTTTTTTTCACAAAAAGTGTTAATCTTATTTAGTAAAAAATATATGTATGATTTACAAATCATTAACTGTTTGATTTTAGGAAAATATAGAAACGCCATATGTATTATTCTACGACCTCTCTCCTTTCTTTTCATCCCCTTCTCAGTGTTTATTACTTTGTGTACATTTTTATTGGGGTAATATTTCTCCTCCGATAAAATGGGCACTATTTATTTTGTTTCATTCTTCTTTGCCCTCCTCTACTGCTCCCAATCCTTCCTGGTGGTTAGCGTGTTTCTATTGTATTAGGTTACATTACTTTTTCAACAAGCTTATCATTTTCGATTGTGTTAACGTTAACTCATATCGTCATTAAATATTAATGCAAGTTTATTTATACAGAAATCTTTATTAACAACAATTTTACATACAGTAATAGGCTATCGACGAGAGGTGTTTCTGCCCTTGCCAGTTTATAACCTAATATTTTTTAAAGAAATTGATTCTACTGATATTTTATTCATTTCATAATGTTCGAAACTTTAAAATTCACAATATTTATTAATAACTGAAATATTAAATTCACTAAAATATATATAAGGCAGAAAGACCTATCAACGATTGCCATTAAACAATTAATTAATTAGTGTGTGATTAAGTATATCACACAATCAATTATTGATATGTTTTTGTAAACTTACTTATTGATAAATACCCGACACTCGAAAGGGTATAAAGGTTATATGATAATATATATATATATCATTATTGATAAATATTGTTACATATATTATTATAATATAAATATATTTCTTTAAAAATGTGCCAATAAAACAAAATAAAAACCCAAATTTAATTAAATATTAATATCTAAATTCTATCACTTTTATGGTGATTACTGTAAATTGATAAGGCAATAATGTTGGGACAATAGCGTAACAATTACCAGAAAAGCTCATAATAAATTAAAAATGTAAGTGACAAATTTGTACAGTTGTATACTGATAACAACCTATTGTCAGCACTAATGAAACGTACAAAAAAATAATCATCGTGTTATTACAAAACTTAAGTAAAACTGTGTCCCAGAAGGTCATGAGAAGTGCTTGTTTTTCACTCATACACACTCATTTTTCTTTTGGGTATAATTAACTAGAGCCACTCTCCAACAACAGAAAGAATGTTTACCCTTAAAGCTTTGCGAATAATCGCGGGTCTAACTTTTGTACATACAGGACACGTGATTATTCGCAGTGCTGTAAAAATGAATTTAAATAGTTTAAAATTATAACTACTCGTTTTATTTTTATTTATACCTTATGTATTATATTTTATAAGTCTTAAGATTATTAACATTAATTTCCACATAGTTCTGTATATACATATATATATATATATATGTATATATATATATATTTACAGAGCAAGGCAAGAACTAATCGTGAACTATGTCCATTTAAACTAAATTTGCAACAATGAATGATTGATGACAATAATTTTACACCGAAACTAGTTGAATAAAATAGTATTAAATTGAAATAAAAATTGAATTGAAATTGCTTGATTATCAACTAACATCGAAACAAATGGTACATTAAATTATTTATACATTTACATTAGTTTTAGAAAATTTTGCTTAATATCTTTTTAACTAATAATTAACTTGAAAAATTATTTAGAATTTATTTTTTTATAATAATATATTCCTTTCTTCACTCCTTTATTTTAAAAAAACTCACTAATTCATTCATTTGCTAAAAATGTATCCATTTGTTAGATGTCTCATTCAAAATATTAAACTATAACTACCATTTTATTCAATTACAAATTTCCCACCAATAATTAACTGGAGTCGCTTTTAGAAAGTGTACTAAACTTGAAATAAAAAAGATAGCTATAGGTAATACTAATATAGATCAAAATAAGGATAAATTATGTTAAAATATACACGGCGTTCCAGTTAAAAAATCTAGTATTGACGATTCTATTTACAAATATGTTAACATCTTGAAAACCAGAAGAGAGAGGTATAGGCAATACTATTGTCGATCAATGCAGAAATATTCTATTGTATGTCAGAATATGTGAAAATATATAGGGTGTTCCATTTAAAAAAATCAAGTTTTTAACATTTTGAATTAATTTCTCTCTTAACCCGTGGTGAAACATATATAATTAATAGACTTTGATTAAAACACTTGGTTTTTGACCTAAGGTAGGAGTAAAAATAAAAAAATCAGTGAAACAAACCAAGTGTTTTAATCAAAGTCTATCAAGTTTTTAACATATCTAATTCACTGGACTTCGCAGTTAATTTGGGACACACTGTATAACATTTTATTTTTATTTAATTTTCATTAATGTGAGTTCATTCTACTTTGTGGTATCATTTTTAAAAATTATGTATAAAAATTAATAATCTTCATAAGTATTGAAAAATCTCAAAAAGGTTAGGTTTAGGTGGGACCATACTTAAACATAACCGTTTTTGAGATTTTCTTATAAATTTTGTAATAAAATCATATGTATAATCCAAATTTGAAATAAAAGGTATAAAGTTACATTTAAAATAAGGAAGTTGGTATCGACTTCCGGTATAACCGGATTTGCTGAAATCTTAAAAATATGTTCATCAAAAAGAACATATCAGTTTATATAAATGGTCAAAAATTAATTATTGGGTTAGCAACTAAATAATTTCAGTTTTGTAGTATAAAATAAAACACTTTTTTTAACAAAGAATAGTTTTTAATCAATTATATATTTTCCATTTTGCTTAATTTTTTAGCTGCATGATTCCGCGCTCATACAATTTCCGCTCCTTATCAGCAAAAAACTGAACTAGGTGCGAGTGAAGGTCATCGTCATTTGTGAAAGTTTTACCATTCAAAGAATTCTGCAAACTTCGAAATAAATGGTAATCAGATGGTGCCAGATCAGGGCTGAATGGGGGATGTGCCATCACTTCCCAGCCAAGCTCCAATAGTTTCCCACGGGTTGCCAAAGATGTGTGTGGCCTTGCATTATCATGGTGGAACAGTACACCTTTAAAATTTGACAATTCTGGCTGTTGATTACTTCATCCAGTTTCATTAATTGTTGACAGTAAACATCAGAATTGATCGTTTGGTTCGTTGGAAGTAGCTCGAAAAACACAACACCTTTGTAATCCCCTCAAACCAACATCTTTTTTGATGCAAAGCTTTCGTTGTGGTTTATGCTGGTTCATTGTGCTTGCTCCATGATCGTTTTCGAACTATGTTACTGTACAGGACCCATTTTCCATCACAAGTGATGATTATTTTTAAGAAAGGCTCGGTTTCATTTCGTTTAAGGTGCATATCGCAAAAGTTGTTTCTTTGTGTTAAATGAATTTCTTTCAATTCGTGCGGTACCCAAATATCAAGCTTCTTTACTAGCCCAAGACATTTTAAATGTTTTTCAATTGTTGTGTGCGATACGTGTGGCTTCTTCGCAACCTCTCAAACAGTTATATGACGATCCTCTTCAATTATGACTTTGATTTGATCATCATCAACTTCAGTAGGCCGCCAGAACGTTGCTTATCTTTGAGGGAATAATCTCCAGAACATATTTTCTTATACCAATTCTGACATGTGCGCTATGTTAAGCAATCAGCACCATAAACTTCACATATCTCTTTGTGAGCCGCAGCAGCTTTCTTTCCTTTACGGAAATAAAAAAAGTATAATATGCCGAAAATGCTCGTTTCTGCAATCCATTTAAAATTAACCCACAACTAAAAACTTTAATAAAAAATCACGCACGACTTGCTTCTAAAGTTACGTGAATGTGACCAGTATCACGTGACAAACTAACACTAACATAAGTTATACAAAAAATAAAGCAGCGTTCTCTATCAGTAAGAAGCGAAAATACTTAGTTGCCAACTCAATAAAATCCAACAATATTAAATCCCTATAATTTTAATGTGATATCTCGGTAAGGCACCCTGCATATAGTATTTATAAAATAAGGAAGTGAAGAAAGGGATGTAATATAAATACTAAAATCAAGAAAATTTCACGTACTCACCAACGAATATGTTAATTTCTCTACATTGTTCATTTTCTTAGCAAACCCTTTTTTATTCAACAGTTGAATAATTATGTAAATAAGCCCCTAAAATTATTTTATAATATAAATCGCAAATATTTGTATATAAAAAAGTGTTTATAAACAAAATAGCAATTACAAACTCGTTTAAATATTTAATCAATGTAAAGCTGGATTTAATATGTAGGAATTATCTGTGATTTTGTCGAGCTTAATATATATATATGTCTGCGAGGATCCAGCAATCTGACGATTTATGCAGCACCTGCGCCCCCCGTTTTCGGTCGCGAAGCAGGAAAAACCCTGAAATACTGGAAGTAAGAAGACGTAACGAGGCATTTAGGCGTGTCGTTATAAACGCGCACATCTACAGGATTTGCGAATTGTGGGGAATATTTCAGATTATCTTAACCACTTCTCCTTGACAGCTGACACTTTTTCCTTTTCATAATGTTATCCGCGCCGCCCTTCATCCGTCTCTTCATCCGCACCGGCGCTGCGTTCACCCCCCGTTTTTCGGGCACAATCTACTAACTCATTGTTACCTTTATACGAAGGGAGGCAAAAGGAGGAAATCAATATGGAAATTCAGACGCCACCATAAAGGAACTGGGTGATGTACCATTGGGTGGGATCAAAGGGGTCCGTAAATTATTTGTTTGTACTCGACGGAATACAAATCGGGTGATCGCAGCTTATTTTTCCTTTGTAGAGGGTGAATTAGACATCAAATATACTATTCCGCAAACCAATGCTTGAAAATCTTCGCGATTTTAATAGATTTAAATATTTATCATGAATATATATCTGAATTTTATTTTTAAAATTAACACATTAAGGAGATATATAACAATGATATTGCTTTTTTTTATTTTACCTCCTTATTAAAGCAATACCTTTCTGAACATTTAATATATTAGATTATTTTCAAGTTGTACATAATTTAATTATAATACTTAGGTAGAAAGACCGACGGTCGATAGCCTTTTTCTGAGGTTTAACAATTTGTAAATGATTGTATTTATATGTACTATAAAATAAGGGGTTGTTTCTTACAGAAAATGTTAAGTTGAAAGTTTGCGTTATTAAATAAATGTATTTTGCTTCAAATAATGAAGATATTAATAAAAAAGAAAATAGCATTTTTCATTTTTTTGAAAACAAAGAAACTTAGGCCAGTTTTCTCAACGGGATATTAGTATTAACTTACTAGAGATACTTTAAAAGTATTATTTTGACACGTTTTATAGATTTGACATAGTAGTCATAGAAAGGAGACCATACCAATAAACAATAAACCATTTTCGGTCTCACGTACAACGTGCATAACTTCATGATGGTGTTCGAATTTTTGCAAGGCTTTGATAAAACCCAAAATTCTCATAGCCGAGTTCACCAATTGTGTATACTATGGACCAAAAGTACATATACTGGTTGAAGGTAACTAGTCTTGGATTAATCATCAACTCTTTAGATACAAAATACAGTCAATAAGTTAGAGATGTGGACCTGTAACTGCACAAAATTTTTCATTTAATTCAGGAAATTTAATTGAAATTAAAACGCTTGGTTTGTTTCACTTATTTATATTTTCTCCGACTAGTTTCGATCATTGAAGATGACCTTCAAGGAGGAAGAAGATTTTTAAGGGTAAACTTTCTTTGTGTTATTGGAGAGTGACTGTAGTTAATTATACTTAAAAGAAAAATGAGTGTGTGTTAGTAAAAAACAAGCATTTCTCATCACCATTTGGGACACTTTTTTTTATTTGACTTTTGTAATAATGCAATGATTTTTTTTACGTTTCATTAGTGCTGATAATATGTTGTTATCAGTGTACAGCTGCACAAATTTGTTACTTACATTTTTAATTTATTATGAGGTTTTCGAGTAATTGTCAATTTTTAAATAATTTGAAAGTGCCGAATCACGTTTATTTCAAGTTATAAAGACATATTTTGTATATAATATTCGATTATACTGCTTAAATATGATTTAATACTATTAAGAAACATGCAAAATGGTCCATAACCAAATGCAATATTTATGGTGGACGTGCCGGGATATTGTTAAAAATTTGAAAATGAGATGCACTATTAAACAGTGCAGAAAATATTTTAAATTAATATGTTGATTCTGCATTAAATAACAAGAACCATGATATCAAGCGAATATATTATGATTATTTCCAAGTTGGCTCCACTTTATGAAACTCGGAACAAATCCAACGGGTGCACAGATGCACCAAACAAATTAATCACGAACACCTCGAACCACACTTCGCAACTTCTTAGTCCAATTAGTCAAATCGCGAGGTGGATTTGTAGATTCCGAGCGGGAAGTGAATAAACCGGCGATTATGCGGGAATAATCCGAACGAAACATATATTTATTGCCCCGCATTAGTCAGCCGGCATAAGCCGTCTTAATGCCCCTCCAAAATGCAAATGTGAGGCCCGAGCGGAGCGGCCATGAAAAGATGATGCCGAAAATTCAATATTTACCGGAAGCACCTGCGGCCGGAACGATTGCACTCGTGTAGTTAACATAATGAAATATTAAAACGTAATTTACTATGTTTCCACACCTAATGGATTTTTCAGCGCTGTTAATTTATTCAGCGAGTTTTGGGTTAAATGTGCGAAGTGTTTTGGACTCGGCTTAATTGGTATTAATTAAATTTTAACCTTTGCGGGTATGGATGGGATTCATTGATACTTCACTCTTTCGTTTTTACATGAATTTCAATCAAACATGTGTTTTTTATTTCTTATTTTTTTTTGTTAATTAATCTGTAATCAAAAATTCAGTTTATATTACCATAATGATAAAAAATAAAAAAAAAATTTGATTATTATAAATACTGTTGATTTTTTTAATTAAATCCATGGTATAATTAGATTTAATTAATAAATAAATAAAAAGTATTTGAAACATTGATGTTTCAATTTTCAGATTACTTTAATGTAAAATGCAATATTTTTCATTAATTAAAACATCAATGTGAAACATATACATTTTACACCATCACGTATTTAGAAAGCATATAATGTTAGTCAACTTTCCTTTTTAAGTAAATATTACTGACAATCCAATAGATTCACTTATTAATTTATTTTATATTTTTGTTGTTATTTTAAACCGTTCAAAACATATAAACAAAGTCTGTCCATTATAATTTCATTAATGAAAATTGTAGCTATACTAGGTTCGTTGAATTTTACATATTTCTATTTTTTATTATATATATATATATATATATATATATATATATATATATAAAGAATCTTTATTCTCAGTACATTATACATATAAATGTAAATGAAATCAACAATACATATTATTATTTTATTTTTCGACAATCGGCTATCGGCCAACAGCCTTTCTACCAAAGTTCGCGCATTTTATGGGGATGTCTTGTTGCTGGTTAAGGAAAGTGATGAATTGGAATAGGGTTTGTGAAGGATTTTTGAATTTAGGAATTAAATTATCGTCTTTGGGGATGCAAAGTTGGGAGATAGATTCGTCTTGATATGTGTTGCAGAAAGTAAATAATTTATTATATGTAGAACTCATAAATGTGACAAAATTATTTTTTTTAATGAAAAATATAAAACATATCTTTAATACATCCCATTATTAATATGATAGAATTGAGAATTCTATTCTTGATGCTGTTACTTTTTGAAACTCTATGTTAATTTAAAAATAATTGCTTGTCTCGATATATATAGTCAGAACATAAAATAATATAGAACAATTCAGAAATTATAAAGTATTAATAATACATTCTTGGATTTCAATAGAATTCATAGAATATATTTTTAAGGTACAGTAGGGTTTAATTAACAGGATCTAATTCTGGTTTGCCATCAGGAGATAGCATAAATCCTGATAACAACTCACTCTTCTTAATCACAATTAATAAAAAAAACATTCAGGCAATTCACAATTGTAATCTACAAAAATCAAGGTATAATTCAAATATGATAGTAGATACCTATAAATCAATGCAGGTCCTGATTTTATTATGCAGCTGCCCTCCTCTATGATCCGTGTTGTTGAGAGCATATACAAAAATAATAATTTCAAAATAAAAGTTTTAATAAACAATCCAAATTTTAATAAGCCTATCCAAAATTAAAATATATTGTCTATTCCCATTCAATATAATGACAATATATCTGGCTTACTGCCACGTTATTTTCTGAAGAAACATCGTCAATATCATTACTGAAATATTTTTGAAGTAAATCATTTATTTAATATTAAATTAATTGAATTACTAAAATTAAACTAAGATTAGTAAATAAATTTTAATATATTAAATTGAAAAATCATAAATACTCGACAGGTAAGAGTATTTTTAACAAAAAAAATCGTACATCATTACAAAAAAGATAAAATAAAAGTTATTAATAATAATGTTACCAATCGTGCGCACTTAATCTAGAAAAACCTACATTTTTCCTTTAAATTTCTTATAAAATCATGTATCATATGGTTGTAACTTTTTTGATTGTGAAATTTAATTAAAAAGAACAGGCAATTCGTCCTTTCAATGTATTCAATACATTTCAATGCATCATACAATACATTTATTGTTTCTAAAACAATCGTTTCAGTATTTCGCAGTATATGATATGAAATATGAGATTTCGTGATGGATACTGGCATTTTTAAAAATTTAACAATGAGTTAATGTATCCATCATAGTGCTCTCCCTATTAATTTCACGTGCGGCTATTTTTCAAAATTGTGGATTTTCGGACAAAATATTATATTACAAAAATATTTACTCTTTTATTATATACAAATTTCATTAGAATTTTTTTGACAAATTAAATGCGAATTTACGAAAAATCATAAATCGCCAAGATTAACGTACCATTTTCTGTTGGCGAATTTGAATCAAGAGCTTTTCAGATCTTCAAAAATATTATTACGAAATTGGGTTTAATCAGACTCGTAAATAAGTACAGCAATGTCTATTTATTTATTTACAGTATACTTAACATATTAACTTACAACACACTGTCACTATTTATTTACAACGAGATGTTGAGCACTCGGACGACTGCAGCAGAGCCACTAGCGCTCGCTTATATAGCGTGCTTATTTCTCGAACCTTCCGGAACTTTCGATGATGCCGCGTTTACCGTCGCGCGCTCTGTGGAACGTTTTAGAGTAGTGTTTTCAGTTTCTTATTTCACTTTCGTTACAATATTAACAAGCTTAATTTAATTTTTATGTGTTAACAATTATTTATATAATATCCATTTATATCTTATTGTGCAAAGCAGAAATCCGAAAATAAATAAATATCTTTCGATTTTGTTATAGAAATGGCATACACAGACACGCATTAAAAAATATTTTGTAAAACAAATCAAGTGTTTTTAATATTCAATTAAATATCATTTTAATAATGTTTCACCAAGTGATAAATAAAAAAGTAATTCAAGAACAATTTTCAGAATACTTAAATGTAAAATACAAAATTTTCCATTAATCAGAACATCAATATGACACGTTTTAGTAAGTGTTAATAAGTATATAGCTATCCTTTTCTGCCACTTTTACGACATCCTTAATATGAGGAACATAAAACGTGGGTCATTTTATTTCGTATTTTATATAGATCGTAAATTTCAGATAATATTTTGAACTTTTAAATTCGTGTGATTTAATTATGTTAGAACAAGTTAGAAATAATAATTAATATTAATATAAATATTGTGAAATTTAAAAAAAAATATTTACAATATATATATATATATAATTTATTTATTTACAATATATATATATATATATATATATTGAATTATAGAATTATTATTACAATATATATATATATATATATATATATATATTGTAAATATTTTTTTTTAAATTTCACAATATTTATTATTTTCGCTTGGCGAAAAATAAATGGAGCAGTGCCTCTACAATAAATTTTAGTATGCTACCGAGTTTCATCAAGTAAACGCCTCAACCATCGATTATTAATTGATTCAAATTATAATTCATAATTATTGAATGATATATCGGTTTTGCATTAAACCGTTAATGGATATAAAATAATGTGATTTATTATCGTAATAATACATATAATTTAATAATTCTATAATGCATCTATTTTTAATATTACAATTTTATTAATATAATTAAATATGTTTATTTAACATATAGTAATATATTGTAGTAAATAAAATATCTTTCGCGAAAAGTTTTAAATTCATTTTTGTCTTGTAATCGATGATACTTTTATATCTGATGAGAGAAAATAATAATTACAAAAAAAGAAAACATTACTCAAATAAATCACAGGTTAATAATAAAACTTTCATTTTTTTTATATTTACAGCAAACTACACCTTTCTCTAGTGAGTTAAAATATAGCATAAAAATCATGATTAGTTTAATTCTTAAATTACTCGAAACATCTCTATTTTATAAATAGAAAACAGTATTTATTCCACTTGGTCACAATTATTTAATATCTCTATTTTATTTGTGAAAGCAAATAGTTAATAAACAGACGAGACTGTTAAAATCAAATGTAAATAAAGAGACGCGATCATAAGAATGAACTTTTTGTATAAATTTTGGAAATATAATAAATTTATATTAAAAGGTATATTGATTTTTTTAAAGCATATTTTAAAAATTTAGTGAATTTTCAAAATAAATTCATGTTCCGAGATTTGGAAGTTAATTTGGGTAACACCCGGAGCAACGATATTGATCTGGGAACGTCGTCGTCGGTCTGCGAGAGTCCCGGCGAGGCGGCGAGAATTCCCACCTCTTCTTAACCGCCCTCCCCTCCCCCGAGTCCTTCCCATCCCGTGCCATTTCAACCCATCCCATCCCGCCAAGACTCTTCCACACTTTCTTAACGAGGCGAGAAACTAGAATTTCCTGGTCTCGCCCAAATCACCTTATAATTACGGAGGGACCGCATTACATGTCGCCTTTATTTCCAGCCCTTACGGCGCGCCGCTAAAAATTGCCCCAATCTCGAATATCATTCCGTGATTTTGATAGATCGCCCCGCACGCAACACCGTTCCTATTAAATTCCGCCAGCCGGGTCCGCTTGTAAATATTACAGAGGGGGGAAAAGGATAAGCCATTTTTTTTAACAAATATTTCTCGCAAAAAGTCACCGATAAATCTTTAAGGTTAAGGTCGGGCCTACGGATTTATCGCCCTCGCTGCACAAAAAATACTCAACCAGAACATTGAACATTACGCCACATCACGTAATGTGTGTAATATATGGGCTGTTTAAAATTTTAGACGTTTATTCACCCATCATATACATATAACTCAAAAATCATTAAATTATGTTATTCTAAATCAAATTATTGCGTATTTTAATATACACAGCATATATATTTATTCATTAAAATGGTGGAAATTAATGGAAGTATAATTATTAATAATAATAATTATTAAAATTTACAAAATTGAAACATATCAGAATTTTATTATACAGAGCTATTATAAATGTTGGACCCATTTTTAAATATATATATATATATATATATATGAATAATAAAAAAAACAATTTTTAAGGCAGAGCTGTACTGACGAAAGATAAATCCCGAAATACGTGGACTCGCCTATTCAGTCATTAGACCGTGCGGCTCTGTCTTTCCACAAGTTCAGTAACAATCTCATTAATATCAACTGCTGTGTTGATTTCACTTATTCTGATTTTAGGATTATATTTTCCAAATCAAGAAACCTTGATATAGCGATATTAATTAAATCTTTAAAATGAATTATTTATTGTTTAAACGCATTCATACGGTCATACGGTTTTATTCAACTTATCAATCAAACAATATAAATCGATTGAGTTATTTGTGTGTTGTAATGTATTTGTATACAAATAACACGACCTTCAAATTTAATGTTAATAATGAATAATACTTGACTCTCACTTAAAGCAGACGTGTATATGAATGGATTTATTAGATTTACTATTACGTCTTATAAACGATGTATATTTGGCTATTTCATGAACACACATTCTACATTTAAAAATCGTAATGATTCAAAACGAGTGAAAAAAAAAATAATCGAACTATATAAATTTTTTGGATTATAAATTATAGTTAATTGCTAACGTAGTTAAATTAATGAACAACTAAGTAGAAATCTGTAGAATTTAAGTACTTCGCCACGCGATTAGTACCACTGTTCAGCTAAGCCCGGATTCTAGTTTACTCGATCGTGTAGATATCGACTCAGAACGAAGATAGAGCGATTCCAAATAGTGATTGATAGAGAGAGAACTACGATTCGTTGTACAATATCGTTTCATTTAGAATTCCATAGCTAGTTGCAAATATTTTTATGCGTTGTTTGTCTAGGTGTGTTCTATTTTTTAATCAAACAATTAAAAATTCACTACAAAAAATCAATAATATCTTAACAATATTATCTTTATTTATAAAATTCAAACAATACAAAACAATTCATTAAAAAATCATTACACTACGTTATAAATTATAAATTTCACAAATTGACAACCGACCAGTGGTCTTTCAGCCATACCGTATTATTTAACTTTATTAATTGATTAAGAACTATACAAATTATCGATTCAATGAGCCACGGGTGTTGAATCACGATCGAACTGTCAGAATCTAATTACAAAATGAAAACAAATAACTTATAAAAATTGAACACAAAAGCAAACAAACTTTTAATAACCTCACGCCGTCAATAAAGTGCATCATTTTTATAGGCGCATTAAAAAAAACGTATTGAACTGCTAAAAGTTCCACGAGGACTATTACAGTCCTCCGGCAAATCATAAATTACAATGGTTAATGTCGGGGAAGTTACATTATTACAGCAGCATCCTCATCCTCTATCACCGGCCTGCAGTGTATTTATTTCCTATAAAAGCCATCTCCTTTCTCTTTCCCTCTCACCCTCGCTCTTTCTCTCTCGGTCGCCATTTCGCCGGGGCGAGAAAAGTCTCAAGCGATTTTTGAGTTTGAGATTCGTGTACGGCCCGAGATAAACTTTAATAAAAATTTCCTATTGCTCTCTCTCGCAATCATAAAGATAGTGTCAGACTCAGCGTCTCGATTATTTTTATGGGGGGAAATGGGGTTGAAGGGTCGCGCTTTCTTTAATTTGGATGATTTTCTCGGGATGTATGGAGTTTTACTCGACGAAGTTTATTAGAGGGATGGAATTTATGTAAGAAGATACGCTTTCTTGATTAGTTTACACACATTGACAGACATACAGACATTATATTAGAAATAGTCTTAATGGATTCAGGGGACCTGAAAATCTATTCTAAGTTGTTGTTTCTGTTAAACAATATTAAGGAATTACAATGAAATTAAACGAGGAAAATGCATTGTAATTTAAATAGTAATTATCTTTTACAGTCTATGTCAGAAGTATCTGTTAGTCACTTAACTTTTTATAATAAAATATTAAACTAAAATATTTGAAATAAATTTAAGAAAATATCAGCGTTCATTTTACGTACAGAGAATGTACGCATACGTGACCACAAATTAATTTCTTAAATTAAAAAATGCACTTGCATATTTTAAAAAAGTATAACATAAAATTATTCCCAGATCCGTTTAGAGTTTATAGATAACACGCAAAAATAAATTTTCGCTCCGACAGAAGCGCACACAAACCGGTCCGCCCCCGCGCTTCAGATAACAAACGGTTTTGTAATAATTAATCCTCTTTCGGGGCTTCGAATGTAAATTTCAGTAGTTCGAAACTAGATATGAATTCGTAGTGTAGATAATAATCGGGAAATAAATTTGTAAAGTTTGGCTTGTCGAGTCAGCATGTGTGTGTGTTTATCTGTTTGTGAATGATATTGTATTAAGCGTACAACAAAGTGGAAGATTCGAGAAAATTTAATTTTGTACATAAGATAAATTAATGCAATTTTTAATGATCTAAATGGAAGTAATTTACATTTAAAGAAATGTTCAGCCACCATTCATCTAGCGTATGGATAGCTAGTGATGGCTGATCATTTCTTTAAATGTGACTTTCGTTTTCCTTGTTTTCATAAACAGGACAAGTTCGCCTTCCTTTAGTGGACGAAACAATGATTCCCGGTCGTTTACTTTGTAGACCCAAATCGTTGACAATGCCACTTGAAATTAGGCAAAAAGGTGGCGCTTGCGTCGTCTTTAATTTATTATGGAAATAATTTATTCATCATTCATTCATAATCGATACTCATTTATCGGCATTAGCCAGTATTGAGGAAATAATTTATTACTATAATTACTAAGTTTTCTCGAATTTTAACAAGAGAAGAATTAATTGTTAAAACTTCTATTCAAGTGAATTAAGAGAGTTACAAAAAATAATTAGAGTATACGAGGTAAACTTAATCACGCCGAAAAATGTGTTAAATAAAAATCAAAGTTAATGATCAAAATATGAAACCGGTTTGATTTTCTCAATAATATAGTTATTTTTAGATATTATTATTATACACATAATTTTTATTGACTAAAAAAATACAATATCTTTCGAAAATAGTACAATATATTATCAATTGGCTATAGACCAATGTTCTTTCTAACAGATTCTTTCATTTTCGTCCTTGTTAACAGTAAAACATTTTTTTTTTAAATATGTACTTCACTTAACTTTTTTTGAATATTGTGAAATTAAATGCTGAATTAATGAAGAATTCGATTGTTGAGTTTACGCTTAGGATTTATAGTTTTATTACGTAATATATGTAGGGAGTTTAATAATTCTAAGTATATGGAATATTTAGGAAAATTTGTGATATAAGAAGGAATTTGAAACGTTTTTAGGGCGCTTCGACAACATTGATCATTTGCGCTGAAATAGGAAGGAAAGTTTTTCCTTGATGGTAGTAATATTGGGAATTTATATGTATTTCAAAAATTGTTTAAAAGAATTCTAGGGATGTCTGATTGTTAGTATTATTATATTACTAATAATATCTCAATATTTCAGTAACATTTTTTGTTACTTTGGATAAATATACGTCCTATAATTCCATTACATATTTTGAAATTATTATTTACTTTTAACATCAATACACAAAATATATATATTAAACTTTCATTAAACGGCATTTGAATATATTTCTTTTTTAACAGAGTATTTTTTTATTAAAAAATAAAATAAATAAACAATTTCCATAACCTTTAGTCTCACAATTACTTTCTCCATGTATCATTAGGTATTGTATACAAATTGCATTTACAAGTTCAATACCTTATTATTGTTTGAGTGTTCCGAAAGTTTCCTATTAATTGAATAAGTTTGGCTGAAGTGTGTATAGAATATTAGTTAAGGAAATATTCGTGCACTTATACAGTTACCTTTACAAGAGTAATGTAGTGTGCCGGGCAAACAATAACCTCCCAAGTTAATAAATAGTAATTTATGACGCAACTAAGTGCAGAAGGCCCTTGCTACAATGGATATTGTGCAGCTCGCGACGCCTTAACGAGTTATGTCTAAGACAATAGATTGCTTGTTTATCTTCTAAGTTTTTATGACATTATATATGTATGCATATTATACTCATGTAATATAACCGTAACATATAACAAATGGCACAAAGCGGCATGAAAGTTTAAATATATATCATACATAAATAATTAATTAATTATCTGCCTGATGAGGCTACTGTATAACAAAACAATTGTCGCAGTGAGGATCAATGAAAGTTAAATCCCTGAACAAACTAACCTTGTTTGTATTTGTTTAATACATATTAAAATGGAATTTCACCAAGTAACAGCCTCTATAATTAAGAAAACTGTTAAACTAAAATCATGTTGTTTATTTATGCTTATTTATTTAGCAGAAGACATGTATAATTCTCATACGTATTGCATCAAATATATCATATAAAATAATATAGAATGAAATATATAAAGGTAAAAATAATAATAAAAATAAATCACATTAAAATTTATTTTATGTTCTTATATCGTAATGTGTTTTACGTTTAATACTGTCATTATTTTATATTTACTTTCTTGGGCTAGCCCAAAAAAATGAAAAGCTTTTGTAATTGTAAAGCAGAATTATGATCTATTCTTATATTTCACTAGCAATTCGCAAAAAAAACTCGGTAAGTTTTTCTAATTTAAAACTTATCAAACAAACTGAAATTATTTATAAAATCTCACATCATTATTTGGAGTGTTTGAGTTTCGTGAAGATGAAATAACAGTATTCCTTTGACTATAACTTCTTGTATGTAATAAAACGGTGTAAAAATAAATTTATTGGTTGAGGTTGAGAATTGTTTTAATTCAAGGGAAAGTACGCACTGGTATTATGATGATTCACAATATTCACAATAACCTGCCTTTATTAACTGCAATTTAATTTAGAAGATATTTGAAACGAAAGTCGTTATTATTTCAATATTTTAAATTTGTTTAATACCACAACACGTATAGAACTCTTACTATTGTTTTATGGATAAAAGATATTCGGGGATATTCTATAAGAGAAATGTTAAAAATAACGTGCCCGTTATTTATTAATATTCATATTCGGGGTTATTCTGTATGGAAAAAGTTAAATTTAACGTGTACGTTATTTGTATCATCACAGTCTAAGCAGATTTTTTTAATATATATTTATTCATAGAATGTGAATTTATTTAGTAACGTTACGTTAAGGTTGCGGTTTAGTAGAAAGAGATAGCTATACAGTAAAATGGAAATAATCGTTTGAAAAAAGAAGCATTCTTTTGGATTTAATAACATGAATATGTATTTACATTTTTTATCTACAAAGTATAAAGTATCAGTCTAAATAAAAAATAAATCGTTAATTTTCATGTATTACGTCAATTTACTAGTTCAAGTTAGAAAAGAAAATTGTAAGATATAATGAATTTAATAGGTGATGTCTGCTAAGTTATTTGAATGCAGAATTTAGTGAAATAATTTGATCAATTTTCATTGTTTTCCATAATTGTTTTTCACACAAACTAAACATTAAAATAACTTTTAATTCATCTGATGAAATTCCTGCTTATTTTAAGATTACTTTAATGTATAATACAATATTATTCATTGATCACAACTGCAATCTAACTCGAATTAGTGATTGCCAATATTTATATAGCTATCTCTTTCGTCTAAACCGCAGCCTTAAACTTAATATTTCCCGTATGGAATAGCCCCGATTGAATGATAAATATTTATTACGTAAACTGCTTAGACTGTGAGGATAAAATTAACGTACAAGTTAAAATTACTATTTCGTTTGCAGAATAGACTCGATTTTATACTAAATAAATAGTACAATGATCAAATAAAATATTTAAACTGTTTGTTAGGATAATAAAGATGGGATGGCATATAAGTAAATTGTTTATTTATATAACAACATGTCTGTTATATACGTAATGAACCCAATCATGTTTAGTTATCGAGAAAAAAGGACAATTTACAGGATCAAATAGGAATATAAACACGTACACGTTGAAAACGCAGACAAAAAAAGAAAGAAAGGGAGAGTCATCGACAGTCTCATAAAACATAATTGAAAGCTCGTCTGGAGACGTATATCTTGTCGGTCGAATGCTTTGCGAACGTCTTTGGCGATAATGATGCCGCAAATGGCTCAGTCGATAACAGATAGCAGATAACAGATATAGCGGAATCGAACGGTGAACGCGGAACAGTACGACGGGATATGAGCGTTGTTCCAATTTACAAAACTCCCACCGTTCTCGGATCCCTTATAGCATTTGTTTAAACTCGCCGCCCCCCACGTATTTATTTTTCCATTTCGCGATGAGAATAACGATTCCGGCTCCTCGGTGTGCGGAAAGGAGGGATTTCTGAAAGTCTTGCGTTCTGTTCTTTTGTAAATTTTTAGTTGGGGAAAGTCCGATTCCACGCACGGAATGAAATTGCAATTCGTATTTTGGGATGATACAAAGGAAGAGGAAATTTCTTTATTTGTTATGTTCAGTACTTTTACAATTACAATACAGAATGATTATATATTTTATTATGAATATTTTTTTGCTGAGTACATTTATATATCATAATAAATGGAAGATGACGCAAGCGCCATCTTCTGCGTAATTTCATGTGGCAAAAGATGGTACTTGCGTCGTCTTCCATTTGTTATGATTCTTATCAGGTATTTTTAAACGCAACACAAGATCCGTTCAACCGCCTTCACCAAGGCATTGCACATGGAACATACTAATCTGATGAGGTTCGATAAACCGAATTGGCCATCACTGGCTAGAATGGAATGATAGTTGAACGTTTTAATAAACATTTATACACGGTGCGGTAAAACGTATACTGCAGTTTTGAAGGGCTAGTAAAAAAACGGCGCAATTTAAAGAAATGAGGTTTATTTTGTCTTAATCGGTACATCATGCTGTTTTATGCATTAAATCCTGACGGCACGACCTCCCCGACACGATGAGATCCGTCCCAGATAGGTACCCCTACCACAACCTCCAAACTGCACTGTCTGTTTTGCCGCACCCTGTATATGTATAATAATCTTTATTAACAGATATATACAAATAAATAAGTGAAAAGGGATTTATTCACTTGATCACTATTATTTAAATAAATATAATATAATAATGCAAATAATATTAAAAATGAATAATTTATTAATTATTTTAAAATTATTTTTATTTAATTTATATAAACAAATATTTCCATATAACTTTAAGTCATCTGTATAAATAAGATTTTTACAAGTTGAAAGATTGCACAAGTTATTAATAAACAAATTGAAGAACAATGGGCCCTAGATTGAACCTTGGGAAACACAAGAGCTAGGAAAGTAAAACTTAGACTTGAGATTGTTGAATGAGAAATATATTTCACGTTCAATTATGTAAAGTTCCGTGAGTTAACAATTTTTCTAAAATATAAGATATTCTAATATCTTGCGGCGCGAAATTTCGAAAAATTGTTAAGCGTTTTTGAATTATAATGTAAAATTATTCTCATATATACAAGATGTCTCATTTTCTAATACTAATGACAACGGAGATATCGAAGACGAGCACTTCGGTGACTCACCCTGTATATTTTTTAAATTACCAAAAAATTGTTATTTCGAAATATGTTCTTTTATTTTTCTTAAAACATCTTTGGGCATAAAAGTAAAAATAAAAATGTTTGCAGTTCTGTGCAAAACCCTTTCCTGTAATCACGACTCTGGCTTTCTAAGGGAAGTACGAAGTGGTTTAGGCAAAAAAAGGACAAAAGTAAAAACAATCAATCTGATTGGGACAACAAAGAAAATTAGGATATCTTTCGGAATAGGAGTAAAACATGATCACTAAAATTTTATCATTCCCATTTTTCAACGCAGTAAAAATTGTTTTTGACAAATATTTAATTGAAGCTACTTTCCGGTCATATACTCCGCCAGACATATATTTGTTGTTACATGTAAGTACAATTGTACATAATAACGGTTTAAGTCGAAAGTATTTAATGAAAAGTACTCATAAATCATAATTACAAAGCAATCTGTAAATGTAGAAATATATTCCTCGATGCGAACATCTTAATGTTATGCATTTTACTATTTACTAAATATAGTCGTGTATTTACCTGTTACTACTGTATAAATTTTAGGGGGGGGGGGCTGTGCATGAATAAACATAATTCTGTGAGTAAACAAAAAACCTAATTAAAACCCAATCTTTCTTTTATTATTATTTTCAGAAATATAATACATTTACGCACTGAAGTTACTAAAAAATAACGATCCATTAATATTACATTTAATTAATTCCTCGCGGACCACCAAACATGTTTTTATATAAAATTAATATTAAACTTTTTTAATTAAACTAATTACTTTCTTTCACATGTGGGATTTAATTAAAAATAATATTTTTGTTGCAGCGGAAACATTAATTAACATATATTTCAGTAAATTATTAAATTATATATCCATACACAACACAATATTCAGCTTTATAGTGTAAGCAATGCTCAAACTAATCGCATTATGTGTTAAGTGGGTTTAGGATTTATTATGTATACAAAATCCCTTTGTACTATGACACTTGATGAGTGGAGAGAATATAGTTTGAAACAACTTGTTTGTTTTAAGAAAATGTTCATACAATGGCTGTTAATATTTAAGGACAACGAAAGATAATAAATAATTGTGGTATTCCCAACATTTAAATGTTAAGATATAAATCGCAACAAATAAGATTAATTAAAATGAAAATAAAAAAAATCAATTGTATATTGTATTTACGTATTGTTTGAATACTTCTTAGTTTTAAATATTAAGTAGAAACTCATTCATTCAATTGAATAATTAATTATTTTATCCTCAGCTATAGCAAATTTATTGAGGGATATTAGCCCGTGAAGTAGTTGCTTCAATGTTCAAATTGTTTCCATTTATTTATTCATTTATTTTCAAAAAGAACATGAACGTGTATTTTGTAATTATTTATGTTAATAATTACAATATATGTAAACTAATTTATAATATAGCTATAAATAAATTGTTGTTATTAAAGAATATCTTTTATAATTTCCGTTTAATGTTAATTCAGACGACTATATAGAAAATTTTAGTAATATAACATAAATAATTATAATATATTAGGTGTTAATCTGTCTGTCTGAGGTATCTCTACCTTGTTATGAATTTATGATGAAGTTAAAGAAAAATCTACAGTGTTTATTATTATCTTATATTAAAATATTTTTATCTTAATGAGTTTAAAATGAGGTATTTTGTTTTATCTTCTAAGTTTTTCTAGAGTGAGTCTGAATAAAAGCGGCAAGTTTAAGCAAAAGGTGGATTCCTTGCAAGCAGGCATTCCTCAGCTTATATATTATGATGTGTTGCCATTACAAAAGGGCGATGACTGTAAACTCGCAAATTGCCCAAGTTTCCCCCACAATGCAGCCTCGCACCCTCGCAACCCCGCCCGGAAACAAACTATCCAACTATAATAATAATAATCCATCAAAGATTCCTCACGAAACTCATCCAGCTTAATCGCCCCGCGATTAGACGCGGAAAAATTCAATTCGCAGCACCCTTTCACCCCGAAACCCCGCCTAAAATTCAACAACTTTCACAAGATACATCTTTATCATCCTTATACATTTTTCTTTTGCTTTGCGTTTGTTTTTTTTTGCCGACTTTTAATTACGAAACTTTGACTTCTCCGCGCGCGTAACTTAAGTGTTATTAATTAACCCGCGCCCAACTTGCATGAATAAAACTCGCGCTTAATTTGATTAATACCAAAATATCTTCCGCTTTACACCAAACTACGAACTTTAACAATTCGTCGAGTTTCGCGCGGATGAAAAAATAGTTCGCCGACTAAAATTTCCGCGATTTAATTGGTGGGCCGGGAAAATTGTGTTTGCATGTACGTGAACGAGATGTCCACTTGCAAACTAGAGTGAAATAAAACAGAATGCAAATGAGGCGTTATTGTAATTAGTCGGGCTACGGCCTTGTAAATGGTAATAGTAGACGAATTAAGCCATTATACCACCACCAAACATGGGCTCTGGGTTTCAACTGATGTATACCGTAATTGTTCTACAATGACACATTTATCATAATAAATATCGCAGGAGTTTCCACATGCATCTAAGCGTACTTAACATGTATTAATAAATTAAATAAAAATTGGAGTTAATTAAATGGGTGCTATTAAATCGCATACATTATTCTTAGAATAATTGAATTTTCCAAGAAATTTAATTTTAAGTTGAATAATTTTAATAATAATCTTTATTAACAGATATATACAAAAAATATTAAATATAAATTAAAAATGACACAATCAAATGTATACTTTATATCTGTTAATTTGCTGTCGTCCAATGTTTTTTTTTGCCATTATATTAATATTATATATAACAATCATTATTAACAATTAAGTTTACACCAACATAACTATAATTGATTAATTATATCACACAAAAATTAATTAGTTTTTAAATGGCTATCAACCATCTGCCTGAGTTTTAAATGAACCACCTTTTTCTTATTATGTGTAAAAACGAGTCATGATTACTAATTTCGTCTTATAAGTTGGTATGAAGGTGTAATTCAATTGTCATAATTGCTGATGTTGTGAAAAGATGTAACGAAATCATGAATTAGGAAGAGAGATATTTAAAATTGGAAATTATGTTCTTATTACGGGGAAAATAAAGTGGATGTAATAGGTTAAAGTGTACAGGATTAGAGGCAAATTTTGAAGTTGTAGATCGAATTGGATAGGAGTGAATTAACTGAGGTGATATAATATGATATTTTACGGGTTGTGTCGCGGGTTTTGAGCGTGGCGGATTTTAGTTAGCACTCTTAGGGAAGAGATCTTTCTGTTATTTCTAGATTACTTAGGGTGAGGATTATGAAAAAGGATGGATGCGAGTCAAACAAACGACGACAAATCATTTTATAAATATATACAGCTGATTGCGTGCTAATACCTTCGTTTTTAAATGGTAAACTTAAAAAAAAAATGCGATATTTAACGAATCACGTTTGAATTATATCTATGAGGCCCTGTAGATTACTGAGGGCTTTAGATAGGATGGAAGCGTGAGCAATTAGGGCAATATCGTCGGCGTAATTGAGAGGATAAGCTAATTTATTTATATAATTGAGATTGGGATTATAAATGTCATGGACTAGGAAGTGATATAGCATATATATAGAATATGGATTCTTGAAGTTTTATTTGTAGGGATCTTTTATGAAAGAAACAAGCAAGCCTCTGCGCCAAACATAGTCAAACGTTATTAATATTATAGATGCGTACTCCTTTTTAATAAATTTTTTGTAGAAGGCTGTTTTCTTATTAAAATACTTGAGCCATTTAATAAGAATTGGAAAGTTTCTTTAATGTTCTAATGAAAGTTTTTATCGACGAGAAGCTGACCTTGGATTTCCAGCCACAGATTTTGCTACTCCGAACCTCCACCACATTCATATCATTATTTCTGTAATTCTTCCGTTTTACATGATTTTAAAATTTTCACTATTTTCAGTTAGGATTTTTTTTTAGAAAATTAATTTTCAATTAAATAATCGTATTAGTCAAGATTTAGATAAACATAGTTTTCCTGAATAAGATTTGTAATGTATGTTTTACTTTCAGTAGATCAACTGCATTGTAATTTTGTAAATATGGATTATAACAATAATGGAAACTTGTTGCATTACTCAATTGTTTGTCCTGCAAGGCAAACTTCCATTGTATAATCCAATGCTTGGTGAGGTATTTGTGCGGGAACTAGTTGTTTTAATGAATATATCAATTTCAACATTTACGTTATATAAGTCATAATTGTAGTGAATGGAGAGAAAATAATTATTTTTTTGTTAACTACGTTATTTGTTTCTCATTTAAAAATAAAATCGTGTTTATTAAATAATTTATTTTATTTATTTACTTGATTATAATTATTTAAACTAAATTAAATATAAAGAATTTGAAATAATTTACTCAAATGAATAATTATTTATTAATTATCTCTTTAATTACTTACGTTACGTGAGTACTTTAAAACAAGTATACAACAAAATAACTACTTCTCGGGCAGATACCTCTCCAGGCATTTAAATATATTGAGTGTATAACAAAAATCGACGACGAAGTTGGCGTTGGAAGTCTCGAGTCATGTCTGTACTAAGATCACTCGCGAGGAATGCTGGTTGCGGTTAACATGACAACTAGTACTTTACGCGTGCGCCTGTGATTTTAGTTCAGACATCACTGTAGATTTCCAATGCCAACTTTGTCGGATTTTTGTTTTACGCTCGATATAATGGATATTTGCTGTTTAATAATTTAAAAAAATATATAAATCCCGAAACGAGTGTCTGCTGATTGCATTAAATAATAAAAAAAAGTATTTATTTTAAGTACTTATGTAACATAAGTCAGAATGTCAAAGTAGCTAAAGAAGAAATAATTTATTAATTAATTTCGAGTTCTTTTTATTTAATTTATTTAAATAACTGTGGCCAAGTGAATAAATCATATTTCTTTATAAAAAATGTTGCATTATACAACATGTTATTGCTATAATGTTGCTATAGAAATATTAATTTATAGAAAAAAAGCCTTTTTGGAATTCCAGGTCCCCGTGAATATTTATTATAAATCCTTTATTACCTGATTTCATTATTTTAAATTAATTAGGTTTTATATTATGACTGAAGACATATTAACTACTGTGATTTACAACCAAAGTCTATGTTAACTGGAATGAATGTAAGCAAAACAATGTTTAAATTTAAATATTTTATTTATAGTGATTTTTTTTTCAATTGCTTCAATTATCATTGTCAGACAGATCACTTAATTCAATATTATCAAACTTTTCAGTTATACTGAACCAAAGGCAATGATAATACCCCTTAATTTCACTTGGCCTTTAAGTGTTAAATTAACTAATTATTTAATACTCAGGGGTTAAAAAAGTTTAATGTTATTAAATTAACTAATATATCGAATAAAGATACTATCACCACAGCCAAAATATATGTTTATTTGTGCTACTACCAAATCTTTATTATGTGAAAAAAAAATTCACTGTATAAATCTGTTAATATGTTAAATTATTTCGTGCCTAAATTAATTGCGCACTCTCACGCGCTATCAAATGTACCATTCCTACTAAGCAGTGGCTCATCCGCCAATGCACTAAAAGCCGAAATAGCAAATACATTGCCGTTAACCACAACTAACAGGTGTTATTTCACCTATACATACACCCAAACCCATCAATTACCTTCAAGACATAACAAAATCTGACACAATATAAAAAAATATTTTCATAATATATTCTCAAATTATGGCTATCTACCATAAGTCTTTATGTCCAGAATAAAGATATTATAATTGAATTGTATCATATTTAATCAAATTGAAATTAGTAAATAAAACGGTTTAAATAAAAAATATGTTTCTTTATTTCAAAATTTGAAGCAGAAGAATTTCCTGAAGAGTATTACAATTAATTTATTTATTTATTACCGTACCAATATTTATGAAAACATCCTAAAAGTATCTTTTCCTTAAATGGAATCTGTGCCGGTTGTATTTATAATTATTTTACCAATTTCCATTAAAGGTACATTTCCGAAACGTGACATTTCAAATGTTTTGTTGTTAGAAGTTGGGATTAGATAGAAATTATAATTTAATGTGAATCAATCAAAAGCGTATTTTGCAGTAAGTGCCTTAAAATCTTAATAACGTCAGTCACTCTCGTGTTAATTGGCTGTAAAATGATTGTAAATTAGGAATGGATTTTGAAGTGAACTTTCTGTGATAAGTTCGCTTTAAAATTATTTAAATATTCTTATATTTAAATTAATTGATAATTTAAAATTGGTACAAATGTTTTAACTAACTAACTAAACATCTTTATTCATGTAACATTTATACATAGTTTAGATAATTATTTACAATGCATTTGTAGATTTATATTCACATATATTACATGAAATGGTTAACGACCGAAGGTCTTTCCGCCTCAAATGTTTTATTTATATCTATATATTGATTAAAATAAGTTATCGCAATAATAAAATATTATTTACAATATTCCCACTTTTATTGAAACAACGTTTTTTGTTGACTCAAAAAAAAAAATAAACAAGGATTACCAAATATAAACTTCGCACTATTTTTAAATAAAACAACAGTTTTTTTTTTAAGTTTTACAAAATTTATTGTAGAGAATAATTAATTAGTCAAATGCC
This sequence comes from Philonthus spinipes, assembly GCA_963082785.1. NCBI lineage: Eukaryota > Metazoa > Arthropoda > Insecta > Coleoptera > Staphylinidae > Philonthus > Philonthus spinipes. The sequence goes on from OY720306.1 coordinate 10,298,461, forward strand.
TAATTCAACATAATACATTTTCTAGTCAAGTGGTGTTAGTTTTGGTCTTCTGTAAATTTATCATTTTGAGAGTGATGTTCATTTGCATCTGTTATTTCAATAGTTGGAACTAAGTAGTCTTTATTATTCGATTTAATAAAGAGTTTAGTAGTGATAAATAACCATTTTCAAACTGTTAGTGTAAAATAATTTGCGATATGGGATTAAAATTGCAAATACCAGTAAGTTTAATTAAATAATTAGCAAGTTAAACTACTGACTAATATTAAAATAGCAAATAAAACAAGATTTCGAACTGAGAAAAAAATCTATAAAGTAAAAGCAAAAATGATCGAAGATCACGACATTATTCTTACGATGGTTAATACAACACTTTCTCAGGCAGAAAGTTTCACAAGTTTAGCTTTGGTCAGATCATAAAAAGAGGAGATTAGGGACAAGCAAAGACATAGTATTTCTTATAAAAAGACACAATAAAAATGATAGAAGAATTAGAGAAGCATTAAAGATAAGAAGCTGGGGATTCTGGGGATTTTGACATCTAGTGGACTAGTCAAAAAACGGAGGTTTACGACTTAATCACTGATTATCACATATTGACTACAATTTGGCACGATCTTGACTAACTGAATATAAATGTAGACATTTTTACAAATGGTTTATTGTTCCTTCGGTCGTTTCGAAAATCTCTTAAAATCTAAGCTGCATCCGCTTAGGGTACCATTGTGGTACCTCCCCTCACAGTGACAAGACCCACTCCGCTTCTTCTTATCCGTGGTTCCTCTTATGTTTTACAGCACAGAGCACTCGTGAAGGTTTTATTTTGTCGCATTTTCTTCTCAATTACAATCTTTGTATAGGTCCTCCCCATGTGCATCTAATCATATATATACATATATTTTTTTATGAACTTGTGGGGATGTTTTCCAATAATAGCATTAAGAGATTGATATCTCTTGCTTGACTTACATAATTCTTACTACTACGTTTATGGCTCACATCTTACGAGATCTTTAAGAATATTAAAATACCTTCCTATATTTTACATTTATTAAAGACTTCAAGAAATACTTATGTACACTGCCAAGTTTAAAACAAAAATAAAATCAAGTCTTCTAAAAAGCTATAATTACAATAACAAAGGTCAACACACTCCACATCCAAAATTATGCAAATCTCCTCTCATGAAAAAATATTGTGTATGTACATTGGAGGGCGGTTCCCGCCTGTCCGCTAATCCTTGGATGATATGGATGTGCCCCGGTTAATTGGATTATAACAAATTTCGTAATTTATGCGCGTTTTATTTGAATTACTCACTTTATCCGTCCGCAAATGCGCTTTTATTGCACGCTTCCAGTTACTAACGGATAATTAACATATTTTTAAGCTCGCAGATAAATTGGCTTAAATTATATTATCAACTTCGATTTATTAGCATAATTAATTTGCATGAATAAATTGCCCATACAAAATGATATTTCGGTAATCCATTCGTTTATCTGAAAATGATATTCGTTATAATATTTATGCACGTATAATACAAGGTATAATTGATTTTTTTTTCAAATTGTATAACTTTTATGTTTCCTTTCAATCATACAATATTATAATTATTCATCCCCATATAGCTCCTAATATAAAACACCTATGCATCCCTTGTAATTGTAATAACATTAGGATTAATGTTAAGGATATAAATGGCTAGGACTGTACTATGGAAGTATATAAAAAGTACTTTATACTTTCTCTAAAGTATCAAATTCATTAAGCTAATTATAAAGACTCACCGATATGAAGTTTGCCCCACGGTTTCTATTCTACGATTTTATGCCCGTGGAATGTCTCTGAAACGTTTCTAAAAAAAGGATTTTGAAACTTGCCACCTTTATATTCCTAAAATATGTTAATATGGCCCTTGGCAACAAATTAACGTCAAAACTAAAAATTTCAAAAATGACAAACAAAGTTTTACAGGACTTTGAAAGATCCGTGCGCCGAGACAAAAAAATCATAAAAAGTGTATTTTGAAACAACCCTCTTTTATATTATTTTTAATAAGGTCCTTACCAACAAAATAACGTCAAAACAAGAAATGACAAACAAGGTTTTACAGGACATTGACAATTTTCGAGCGATGAGTTTCCCAAGACAAAAAAATCATAAAAACTTTTTATGATTTTTATTTTGAAACATCCTAGTTTTTTTTTTTTTTTCAAAATGTGATAATAAGGTCTTTAGTAATAAATTAACGCAAGAATAAAACTTCTAAATAATGACAAATAGTGTTATATAATATAGGGAATACAACTGCCAGAAAACGTAAAATTTAATTTTCATTTAGAAAATCCATATTTGAAACTTTAATGTACGCTTTAATTGAGCGCAGCGCTATTGCTAGCAATAAGTGTAATAACAAATTAACCAATTCGAATGTAAACATTCTAACAGTTGAATATTGTCATGTGTTGATTTTGTTATTATAATTTTAAAGAAAATTGAATTTAAAATAGTGCCATTTTGAAATATACCATTTTGATATTTACACCTTTAAGGCGGTTGACGAGACCAACAAAATGTGTAATAACAATTTTAGAAAGTATAAAGTAAAGCCTTTGACAAGTGATATTTGTTCATTAGGAATAGTTTAAAGAACTCTAGAAAGATAGTTTAATTTAAAGTATCGAATTTGAAAATATAATTATTTGAAAATGTCCCGAAAGAGAAAAATATGGGAGCTGGCAGAAAGCCCCATAGAAAATAAACTAATAAGAATGAAAACATTTTGACATTGGAAATGTATTGTATATTAATTGTATAATCATTTAGTGAAAGAAAATTGAATCTAAATTAGTGCACTTGGAAGAAAAAAACATTTTAAAAATTTGACTTTTGGAATTATTTAATTCACCATTAATTTGGTTAGGATGCAATTATAAAATTGTTTCTTATCGCGTTTTATATATTGTTTCTTTTACTGAAATAGTTATAAAATATTTACCTTTAGTCGCTGATTTGTTGTAAAAATTAGTATTTAAATTATTTAAAAATGGTGAAGGCGCCGGGTTGTTGCTGGAATTATTGCCAGCTTCACATACATGAATAACTTTACATAGGTTAGAGACTGTTTTATTAAATTAATAAATATTATTGTCTTTCTACTAATCGTTATTAAATTAAATATATTTTGGATAGTATTTATATCTTCAATATTATGTAGTACATATAGAAGTTCATAGAAATAAATTTCTCTAATGTAAATTATTTGTTTTTCTAGTAAAGTATTTCTTTGTTTACGAAGATATCTAAATGTACTTGTTTTAATATTTATACTATTATATATAGCATTTAAAGTTTTTCGATTTTGAAACTAAATAAAACAGCAATTGGCTAATGGATAGAAGCTTTTCTGTCAAATTAAATGTATTTATATGAATTATGTATATAATTTAAAAATATGTGTTTAAAAATATTTGTTTGTTTTTTAGCTTTCTTTGTTTATGAAGATATTTAAATGTACTATTAAACATCTTTATTAATGTTATGATTTATTATTTATACTATTATATATTGCATTTAAAGTTTTTCGATTTTGAAACTAAATAAAACAGCAATAGCTAATGGCCAGAAGCTTTTCTGCCAAATTAAATGTATTTATATGAATTATGTATATAACTTAAAAAAATGTGTTAAAAAAATATATGTTTTTTTTATAGTCGAATTTTAAAGTTCGTAGTAATAATTTCAATAATCTTCCCTTTTCGCTGCACACATTTTCAATATCAAAACTTATTCATAATAAAAGCAAACATACAGAAATTTCACAGGTTATTCAAATTTTATCTACATTTATACGCATAAATATTCCGTTTGTTTGTTTTTATCTAAATTGTCCATTCCGTGCTCTTATGAAACAAAGTGAATCCTTTGCCCTCATATTCAATGCAAATAAAATTTGCATGACTCCATTTCTTTTCATACCGCATCGTCCTTTATGGATACTGCTAATGAAAAAAAGGGGAATCTGATAAAATGTACATCCCATCTCAAAAATTGTTATGAAACGCGCGAATGAATTGTGCGCATGTGGAAAAAATAATAACAGTAAAAGAGTAATTCGGGTTATTAAAAAAAACGCGGTTAAGTTTTCGTATTAAATTTAATGGGAGACTAACGGAAAATATCAGTTTTATTTGTGCGTGTTTATATTAAAAGTTCTCGAAATAACGTCATGAATTGAAACGTTTGCATAAATGAATGCGGTTGGCTCAATTTTACTTGAATGTAAAAACACAAATTGAGTCGCGAATAATCGAATGGTTGTCAATATTTTATATGTGAGCATTCGGAGTACATAAAAATTTACTGGTGTATAAATAATATTAAGTTGTGTTTCATAAATAATTTCGAACTTTTATATCTATATCGATTTTAAATATTTTTCTTGTATTAATATAAAATCTTTTATATACATATTCATTCAGACAATTACATACATTTTTTGTTTGGCTAGATTTATTAGTTTTAAGTTTATATATATTATATTTTCTTAAGGGTTCTGTGAATGAGTTGATCAACTGTGACGAAAATATTTCTTCCCCTTACGTATAAATCCGTGAGCGCCTTAGTAGAGTCCCGTTGGTATGAAGAAGATGGAGAATAATGGCAGCCCTCACTCTAAAAATCCAACAATTTTTATTTTTTACACATTCCGTATATATTCGCATACTTCAAAGTTGTGTTTCCAATTTTGTTCATTTAAATTTGTGTGGTAAAAACAATTTATAACAAAATAAAAACATACGTTACGCATTTAGAAACGTATTTTAGAGATATATTCCAAGTTTCATGTAAAATTAGAGAGTAGTTTTTCCGTAATCGTTAAAATGCCAAATAGGATTATTTCACAGTAAGGGTCCTGTCAAGAAGAAAAAATCCATTTTTTGAGGCCGAACTAATAATGTGTAAATGATTGTAATGATATAAATATTATAATGTAATTTATCTCTTAGAAATAAATATGATTTTTTATGTACATTGTCTAATCACCTTCCTTCACAATATTTATTGTAAATCGCAAATGTTCACTTCTTGACTGAAATATTGAAAAGGAAGGTATTATAATTTTTTTAATAATTCAGTTCATCTTCACAATCATTTAAATAATCTCTTTCTGACTTGTGTTGATTGCATTGTATTATCTTTAACACCATGCTTAGATAATCAATACCAGTTATATATAACCATATAAACGTCAAAAACAATTGATCGTAATGATAATATTCACGGGGGACATTAAAAAGCCGTTCCCTTCGGAATATATGTTTTTTTGCGGTGCCCGTCTCTCTTTCCCTCTCATTTTATCGCGGTGACAACAAATGCCCATTGAAAATCGACAATATTCAATATAAAACTGGTCGCCGGGAACAAAAGAGCGCCGGCATGTCAGCGCTGGTCGTTATTGAAAAATGTCCACAATGCGATAAAGCTCCTTTTCGGAAATAATTTCTGTTCCTTCCTGATATTAAGGAATGGCTGGCGGATGGAAGGAAGGCGGAACGTTTCCTACAGAAAGCACTTAAGGAGATATTACGCAAACATTTAATTAACGCCGCCGATTAATTACGCGCTAAATATTTACCATGGTTAATGGGTTAATGTGTTTCCGCTATGTTTATTGCGACTCTGCTCAAATTAGACGAAGGGAGAGGGATGGATGGATGTTTCTATTGCGACGGAACGTTTTACCTGTCGTGCATTTTCATTAACGCTAGATGCGATTTATATTTGTTTTACACTAATTTATACGGCAGTAATTTTATATAGGACATGCAATAAACTAAATTCCTTAGATTAAATACGATATTTTAAACCGTGTTATTTTATAATTGGAAAGATAGCACATAGCGCCATCTTTTGCCCAATTTATGTGTCATCGTCAACTATTTAGGTCTATAAGGTTTTGTCCACTAAGGGAAGGCGAACTTGTCCTGTTTATGAAACAAGGAAACAAAATTCATTAATTTTCAACCATCATTATTGACGATGCCCCTGGTGAATTAGACAAAAGGTGACACTTTCTGCCATCTTTCCAATTATATTAACTTCATCAATGCATTGCAAATGCAATACACTGGTCTGGCAAGACCCGAAAGAATAAAATGGCTATCACCAGTTGAATGAATGCGATGAATGGTGTATGAACATTTTTTAAATGTTATTTAATCAACAAATTAGAAACTATTATAAATAGAAAAGAGTATTCATTCACTTGATCACAGTTATTTAAATATATTAAATAAAAATGATTTGAAAATAATTAATAAATTATTTTCACATTTTGCTCTGTAACTTATGACTTACGTCATGTAAGTACGTTAAAAAATCATTTTTATTTAATATAGAATCTATTAGTGTTTAAGTTTTTTTATTTATGTAAAAAATATTTGATGATTTTGTACTAAACATAATATTTATGCAAATATTATATGTTTTGATATGTTCGCGATTTACAATAATAAAACATAAATACATTAATATGTAATAATAGAAAAGAGTATTTATTCAATCTGTCACAGTTATTTAAATAAATTAAATCACACCCATGCCATGCCATGCCGTATATCGTTATTTATTTAATGAAAACAAAACAAAATTTTATTTTATTTTTTATGTTTACTTTATTCTCCTATCCGTAAGAACGAGAAGGTTGCAGACAGGACGCATAGATGGCAACACAATATTTTTTATTGTTTTATTTAAAAGAAATATTAATTACATAGAAAATATTCAAATCTTGATTAAATACCTTTGATTTTAATGAACATTGAAATTGAAAATAACAATTACAAAAAATTTTTTTGTGATTTTTATTTTTTTATAATTTCCACATTATTTGCGTATCCGTAAGAATGATAGAATTGAGGATGCGATTCATAAATGCCGACACAATGTTGTCTGAGGTTTTTATTTAAAGGAAATATTAATTAAAAACCAAATATTCAAGTTGAGATATGTATATAAATATTTATTTTAATGAGAACCAAAAAAAATATTATTTAATTCTAACTTGTCCGCCCCTGTGGTGCGCTGTTTAAGTGTCAGACAAGCATTTCAGGGCCTTAAATATTGTTGTTATCCCCCAATTTGAAATTATAAATTTAAAAATGTTACTGGGTTAAATTGTTACAATATACCTATAGTAATAATTTAGCCGAGTATTAATGGCAAAATCGGTAAAATTAAAAAATAAGAATTTTTTTGTTTCCAACCACACATGGGTACATGGTTAACAGGCTATTTGCAAAATCTTTCTCCTGGTTTAAACTATTTTTTTCTTCTAACAAATACTAAAGGATTTTAGATGTTTTTTTTTTATATATAATTTTCGTAAAAAAATTGACAGAAAAACAGTAAAATACATTTTTTTATGAAGTTAGACATCTATCAGTAGCCTAGTACCAGCAAATTGTGCACGGCCGTAGAGGAGACAAGCATTCAATACATTTGTATACGCTTAGCCCAGCCAGATTGATTTGCATTGAGATTCCGAACGGACACCGGTGAAGTCCATAGGGAAGTTCCGCCAGCGGACACCGATGTCCGCCATAGCGCTCAACCTGTTAAATTGTTAAATCGGTATGTTGCTGTAAAAAAAAACAATATACCGATTGCAACAATTTAATTAAAAAAATATTTTCAAGCAATCAGTTTATTGTAACAATTTTTTCCAGTACCAATATATGAGTGGATATAAAAAACAAAAAATCTTAATACTACAATAAAGATATTATCTTTATTATAAAAAGGAATGCAATAAATAAACTTAAAACATTCTTTAACAAAGCAAATAAAAATGTTTCCTTTTCACAAAGGCTATCAACCATAGGCCTTTCTGCCCGGTGTTTGATGTGGAACTTTGTTTTTTATTCAATTTTAAATTCTCCCGAATTTGGCATAGCTACATTTTTATATAATATAAAGTCAATTAATGGTGATGGTTGAAAGAACGTTGTCTATCTAGTTCTCAAAAATTATTCCCCCATTCTTTAGCTACATTTCTGTATATGAATTCAATTTGTGATTTTTAAATTTTATTTACTAAAATATTTACAAATTTCAGTAATTTTTTTTGGGTTAAAAAATATTTGAAGAAATGAAAAATTCTTACTGATAATCGAAAGAACGAAGCTTATTTAATTTTAAGAGGAGTAATTATTCTTAGATAGACTGACACCGCCAGTAAAAAATCGCAAAATCAAACATTTTTGCCCAATTCGCGAAAGTCAAATTTGTGAGCATACTGAACGAAAACTAAATTTTTGCTGGGAATTTAATTTTCACGGATTATGTTCTCATTTTTTAATTCCTTTTTTGTTTAATTTCAAGCCATTTGTGACTTTTTTAATTTTCGTCAGTACAGCTCTTCCTTAAAAAATCAAAAACAATAGAATAAATAGAAAGTCGCATATGGCGGAAGCCAAGGGGTATATTGAGGTTAAAACTAAAAACCACTTCATCCCCCTTCCTCTTTATAGTTTAAACCATCCTTATATTTGGAAAATATATGCGATTGTCGTACTGAAGCATAATAATGAGAGTTTTTTTATACTATTATTTAAAGTTTTTTTTAATATCTGCACAGATTAAGGAGCGTAAAATAAGAATAATTCAATTTATTTTTCTCATTTCAAAATAACATTAAAATAATCTAAAATACTTGCGTTGCAATTTGAATCAGTTCTCATAATTAGCAATGTGTATGTAAAATTCAAAGTAAAAGATGACAACAAACATATTTTCAATTATGTAAAATTAAAAACTATTTGTCGTTTATAAAAATTATACAAAACACAAATTAAAACTGTTTTTTAAGTAAGTTATATCTACAATGAATAATTATACAAAATAAAAAGACGGAATTTAAAGACGTTCAAGAAATAATTTCTGACATAATAACCCGTTTTAACTTCTTCCTTTCACATTATATTGAAGATAGATTTTTTTAAATTTTAGGGGTATGTAGCTAAAATTAAAAAAAATCTATCAATATTCTCTACCTAAATACATCTTGCAATTATTAAAATACAAACGTCAAATCTACAGAGACAGTAATTTCTACTTAGACAGTGCAATTAAACAGACATTTTACAGAATGATAAGACTAAAAAAAATATTACTATGGTTAGAAACTTGCAATAGTAATAATGACGTGCACGGAAAAAAAATATTCGACTGAAATTAAAAATCTTTCAAAATTCAAAAAACATACATAATATTAAAAATCCAACGGAGGGCTCAATAATGACAGACGATTTAAGGGTGCGGTTTAGACGAAAGAGATAGCTATATAAATATTGGCAATCACTAATTCGAGTTAGATTGCTGTTGCGATCAATGAACAATATTGTATTATACACTAAAGTAATCTTAAAATAAACAGGAATTTCATCAGATGAATCAAAATAATGTTTGGTTTGTGAAAAACAATTATGAAAAGCAATGAAAATTTATCAAATTTATAGCAAATTTCAAATTATATTTTTGCTAATAAACACTTGTGCAATGAAAATTTAAAGGATTTCACTAAATTCTGCATTCAAATAACTTAACAGACATGACCTATTCATTTCATTACATACAAAATTAACGATTTATTTTTTTATTTAGACTGATACTTTATACTTGGTAGATAAAAAATTTAAATACATATTCATATTATTAAATCCAAAAGTGTGGCTCTTTCTTCAAACGATTATTTCCATTTTACTATGTAGCTATATCTTTCTACTAAACCGCATCCTTAATTGCAGAAGCTTTTGCCGGACATCTGGAAATCTTTCAGCCGAGAGATAACAATAACTATAACAGAAACTTTTGTTATTTGTAAATAACTGGTTCAATCCTTACGACATAACCCCACATCACCTCCAGATGACGATTCACTAGATGAGACTGACTACTTCTCCACATTACACTCTGGGAAAAACTTAGCTTAGGTTTTGATAAAATTTCGAGATTTATCTTAAAACAACTACCTTATTAAATCTACATGCTGATTCTAAAAATCTTTAAATATTGCAACCTGTATCCCAAAACTAGAAAACGATCCCACCCTGGTTTCCAATTAGCGTCCCATTACTTTGCTCCCAGTAATTGGAAAACTATTTACATCCTTAATTATACAAACAATCTAAAAAATACCAGTTTGGTTTCCTTCCTAAAAAATCAACCGCACTTTCTCTATCAATTTTCACCTCCAACCCAACCCAGGTGGTTGGCGAAAATCTACCGTACCTTTTTAGCGATTCAAAAAGCTTTTTACTCGGTTTGGCAAATTGGCCTCCTTTACTAATACTACCTCCTGAACTTAATAGTGCTATAGATACGCACTACGCTGTGGATACGCTTCCTCTCAAATTGAACCTGCCATGTAAGAATTCGTCAAAAACGTTCCCACATATTCCCTATCTTACAAGATATTCCTCAAGGCTCACCCTTATCCCCACTAACTTACAACATTTACAGTCACGATATCCATAATCCATATCTCGCACTCTTTAACTCTTATTCGACAATGATGCTGCCCTTATTTCCCATGCTACCACTCTCCAGAAAGCACAACAGAACCTCCAAAAATCCTTTGATTCGGTTCCAAATGGCGGATCAAAGTAAATCCTACCAAATCCAAACTGTTTATCCCATACCACAAAATTATTTTTATAGAGAAATATATAATAAAAATTAATGTATTAAAAAATGAAATTATATTAACTATAAAAAATTGGCATAATTCCAAATAATACATATACTTGAATTCGAGCGAGAGATGTTTCCGTTACGACGGTCTGCGGGTGACTGAATTCATGCGAATTTAGAATCCCTAGACTCCGAGATTTTGAATTTTCCCACTTCAGCATTCCGAGCTGTATCTTTAATAGGCACTCATTTGTATTATTTTAATGTGTTACTGCACAAATTAGTGCAGGGTATCTAGTTCGGAACAGTTAAGTGAATGAGGCAATAAGCATCTGGATCCGCAAGGAAAACGGCCCCACATAAAAAAAATAAATGTGTTACTCTTTTAATATATTATCAATATTTTTTTAATTATTTCATTTTATTTTAGTCATTGTTATTGAACTATATATGTCTATATATGTGTGTCAGGCAATAATGTACTTATTATTATTATTAAATTATTTGAATAATTATCTTTCTAGAATTTATCAAAACTACTACATTGTGTTCATAAATTTTGATTAACCTACAATCAGCCTAACTAAATGGAATTTGACTATAATACCACAATTAAATTAAATACTTATCACCGGCCGTCCCTCCGTGTATTAATTGTTAAATTGTAGTCGTCGGAGCGTATCCGTCGGAATTGACATTAGAGGCGAATTATCCGAGAGTAGTTGTGTACTGGGTTGAATCAACATGGAGGGGTCGGTCAGAAAGGGAGAATGTAAATATACGCAAAGTAAATGTGTTTTCTTTGGCAAATCCCGATTAACTTGGAAGTATTAGGTTCCCTTAGGAGGGGCATGGATTAGCTCTTGTGGAAATGGAAATTCGATTCTGTTGGATTTCGCCAGAAACATTTACCATGTTACACCGCAGCGTAATTCCGAGCATTACAAATATAACACCCACTTATTGTAGAAGTGTAGAGATGTAATAAATTAAAATGTTTTATTATAATACAGTACTTTATTACATAAAATTTTTAGATGTAATGAAATTATAAATAATAATATGATAAAATAAATATTACAGTTTTTAAATTATACCTCACTATATATCAAACGGATTTCCATTTGTCTCAAATATATTTCCCAATGTTCAATTAAATTTCCCTACATTTCAATGTATTTTTCGCTTTTATCAAAATTATTTTAAGATTTATTAATTGTATTTTAGCATTAAATGAAATGACTGCAGTCAATGAAAATATTAATTAATATTTAAATATTGGTAGTTCATATATAAACAACATAGTTTACCAAAATTTAAAATAATTTAAAAAATAAATTTAAAATATTCAAAATTCTTTTGACAATGGACTTGATTATATGTTGTATGGATTAAGTTTCGCGAAATGGGTCAATCGTCAAAGGCCCTGATTAGAACCGAAATTAAATTGAATAATCTCGTTATATTTGAATCATATTTCTATTAGAAACGTTTTCTAGAAATCCAAATATTTTATTAAAAGACATTCCAAAACAGCTCAAATAAAAATTAGCGTCATAACAATAATAAGTAATAACTAACTTATAATTAAAAATATATAATAACCGTAGAAACATTGCTGAAAGACCTTGGTCGATGGCCTTTTGTAACTCTTTAGGATTAAATAAATCGATTTACTACTCTTATTATAAACGACATTTAATCTTCAATTTTTTTCCATATTATTTGTGGATTTAAAAAATATATACAAAATTTAGCCCAATCATATTAATATAATTAATTAGCCTACTTTAAACTTCTACTTTTAAATATCCCTTCTAAATACACCCATCCTCAACATTTATGAAATCATTAGAACACTGTAAGACATTTCAGCTATACTTTTTTGCGAATCACCGTAAATTCAGACAGAGCAGAAAGACCCCAGGTCGATAGCCCGGACAGGCAAATATAATATTTTTCTTGTTGTGTAAATATAAATGTATGTATAAGCTTATGTAATGTTGTTGTCTGAAGAAAGATGTTTGTATATATAAATATACAGAGAGATTTTTTATAAGTATACATTAGGGAAAGTGTATACCTGCAAAAAACGCGAGCCAACCGCATTGAATAATTAATGTGTGTATGTTAAGTTAACTATTTGGCATATATATGTTCAATTGCGTGTTATAGGCAACTAAACACACATATATTATTGCATTTGACTCGCGTATTTTGCAGGTATACATAGGGGCAATGTATACTGATAAAAAAAAGCTCTCTGTATAACATTGTTATATGGGTGGTTCCATTTAAAATAACAAAGTTGATATCAATCCCGGAAAAATGGGAAACCCTGGATATATAAAAAAATAATTTAACATTACGATCCTTTAATAGCCGAAAAAATTTTATTTATAAATTAATGCTAAATTTCTAACAATACGGGAGATATCGAAGACCGGAATTTCTATGGCTCCACATATATTTATATATATTTCCTAGCAATTAATTAATGCCTCCACAATGCATCATAAGAGAGCGTAAAGTATGTTTTTTTGTAATTTAATTCAGATTTAAGTTAAAGCAATCACAATAATAAACTTACGTTATGCAAATTATAATTTCGTTAAATAAATTCGATAATTACATCCGTAATGTACACAATCTGGAATTAGTTAAACACGTGTCGGTTGGCGGGGAATAACCACGTAAGACATGTCATACAAACATCACCCGCCCACCGGCGGAGCGGAATAACAACACAACTATAAACTCAAATACACCGGAAACGTTTATAAGTACATTTAAGTTTCGGTTTGGTTTAGTGTGGTTCTGTCTCACTAATTAGTCCCCGGGAAAGTTGCCATGACACGAAACTGAAACGCACCTAATTTGCAAAACTATTTACATTAAATGCCTACAAAATTACGATTCTCTCTCGTTGTATTTGGAAAGTGATCGTTTATTGAATTCCCTTTATTCCTATTACTCCCAAGGGAATAATAATCTCATTATATATTAAACGCTATCGTAATGCATTGGAGGGTATTTTCAACGCGATGTTATTAATGGTAACATTAGTAGCTACAAAAAAGAGAGAAATAATGAATTAAATATAAATGATTTGAAAATAATTAATGAATTATTTCCACATTTAGCTCTGTGACTTTTGACTTACGCTACGTAAGTATGTTAAATAAATGCACATTAAAACAACTACTTCCCGGGCAAATACCCACGCCGGACATTAAATTACATAATATACACCTGCTGTTGCATATCAATAAAATATTGCATAATGCAACAAATTTTGATCAGAGAAAAATTTAATGTAAAAACAACAAAAGGAAAAATGTGGAAATAATTTATTAATTATTTTCAAAACATTTTTATTTAATATATTTAAATAACGGTGATCAAGTGAATGAATACTCTTTTCTATTTATAATTAATAAATCATTTCCACATTTAGTTATGTGACATTTTGACTTACGTTGCACATTCAAACAACTATTTCTCGGGTAAATACCCCCGCCAGATATTGAATGTACACCTGCTGTTGCATATCAATAACATATTGAATCATGCAATAATTTTTTTTACCCCAGAAAAAATACAAGTGTTTCGCTACGCTGTAGCTTCTTCCCTGAAAGCAATTGTAGTGAAATTAATAAAAAGTTTAAAATCATAAGCTATTTTGTTTGTAATAAAAAGTATTCATTAATAGGTTCGCCTTCCTTTAATGAACGAAACAACGGTAATCCATCTTGAAGACTAAAATTACTGATGATGCCATTTATTAGTTAGACAAAAAATACCTTTCATTAATAGGTGATGTTCACCTTCCTTTAGTAAATGAAACAACGATCATCCATCTTGTAGACTCAAATTATTGAATTTGTAAAGATTTCACAAAGTAATAAGTGGCATACTTATTACTTTGTGAAATCTTTACAAATTCATTGGATCATTTAACACTTTTATAATTTTCGAATGCCAAGACACATCCTTAGCTCTTATCTAACCGATATGAACGCATGTATCGATCTATAATTACTTGAAATTTCTAATTATTGTTCATGGTGAATATGCCGAGTTATTGCTATAAATATTACCCCCTTCACAAACATATATAAATTGCCTTTGATTAATTTGTAATTGGTCTAGTTAAATGGAACTACAATTACAAAGCCATTCTGAATACCTCAATAATGACCCCTCAGATAAAATCGAACGAAAAGGGCAAAATCTCTTAATGCGAGCACATAACAATACTCACACCACCCCGCCATAAAATGTAACCAAGCAATTACGTAATTATATTGTAAACGTGTTTGATTTAATGCCGTTGCACACGCGAGGAAAACTATTATTTCGACGGGCGAAATTGAAAGTAAAACTATACCGCGGCGGTCTCATTTGCATAATGGTGTTGCGCATTTAACAAACATCATTTCATCCTCGCCTAATGGTGAGTTACGCAGCGAATTATCGGTAATTATGAGTTATACATGTTGGAGAGGGACGCGTTTTAATTAATTTAATGTGAATTTTGAAGGGAGAAGGCGCGGTCCGGGGCCTAATATTAAATTAATTCGTATTTGTTGGCCGACCGGCCGGTTCTCCGGCGAAAAACTGTTTTAATTTAATAGAAATGTGTTTGTGCTTTTAATGCTCGGTCACACTAAAATTATTAAAACCGTTTATTTGCATTATAGGGGAATTATTAATGGTTCGTTAATTATTTTCAGTTAAATGTATTTGTGGTTGTAAATAATGTACAACGCAAACTTATTTACTTTTAAAATCAATTAAATTGTGTTTACTTTAATTTTCGTTATTATTCATAAAAATCAAATATTATAAAATTGTTGTAAACATGCTCTTGAAATCAAATAATAATAATTTGTATACATAAGGCGAGAATCGACTCCACATAGGTATCTAGTTATCGCACAATTATTCTGCCTCCAATCCTCGGCAAGTTCTCATAAACAGGATAAGGTCGCCTTGCTTTAGTTGATAAAATAACGATTCTGGGTCAAGGTAGACGACCTAGAATCGTTAGTTTATCCACTAGATCCAAATTGTTGACGATGCCACATGAAATTACGCGATAGATGGCGCTAGCGATATCTTTCCAATTATTATGAATCCACAATAAGTTACTGAAATCCGTACTTCTGAAAAAAAAAATAACGTCGTATATACAATATAGAATTTCCTTCTACCAATTTGATTTCATTCAACATCGATCCACTTCCCTACCCATACTTACATCAAACTGCCAGACGACACATCTAGAAGGTTAAAAATCGGCAGTTTTGTACTTGGATATACAAAAAGCTTATAACTCGGTAAGGCATTGAGGTGTGTCGTATAAATGCATTTTTTTTAGACATTTATCCCAATTTAATAATAATCCTAGACAGTTTCCTCTCTAATGTCAAAATCAAAAATCATTTTCCAAATCATTCACCCCACAGGAAGGACACCCTCAAGATTCCAAGATTTGTTCATGACATTTATAACTCAGATACATAATATGTAAATCCTGCTTCATTTGATTTTCCCATACTTCCACTTCTTCAAGCCTTGATCAACGATGCGCAGACATGGTTTGCAAAATGACGCGTCTTCCTTAACCTAAACAAAACTTGACTCCTTATTCTTTTCCACCGACACCAAAACTCGCGCTATAGCATAACAATTAACAGCCACGCCAATTCATTCTAAAGTTGCCTTCCTCGCACACTCCCAAATAACTAAAACCAATATTATGAACAAGACTCGACATTTCAGAGTGCTTACATATAAAAACAAATGAATTTCCACGTGTACAGCAATACATATGTCGATTTCTACTCGAATATGCTATAACCCTCTATTATAACCCAATGTAATTAGAAACTTAGAAATCGTCAAACGATTAGCCTTGAGAGTTAGATATCCTAACATTTTTTTACGTAATCCTTCTAATATACTCCTCTGCGAAATTTGAAACATCCATACCATAACTGAACGCCTCCTAAGTTTGACTCAAATATTTATAACAGAGAAACTTTGTATTCCTCATCAATCGCAAATATGACAGTTGAGCTAAAAAGTTTGTAAGCTAACATGGAAAATTACAAGGATGCAGAATAATGTTTCTGCATATAAAAGCCCTATGTATACCAGGTTGCAACAATGCACTGTAATATTTCGTACTAACCTCCTTTCATTATAATTTCATTATTAATCTGACTTATTCCCGAAATAACAATAACGATTTCAAAAATACATTACTCGTTATTCTGGGATTAATAAACATTTGCACGAGAATTTATTAAACAAACGACCCCAGGAAAGTCCCTTGTAAATCATGTTTTAAAACATATTAAAGCCGGACGTCGCCGGATTTAATTTATTTCGCACTCGCGAAATGTATTTTTCAAACAGACACAGAGCAGAAACAGAAAAAAGAAAAAAACATAAATCCTTTTAATCTCGAATGGGAAACACATTCTATTTAGACAATTCTCTATGATTACTGTATACCAGGAATGGAATTCAGTGTGTTCAGAATATAAATTTCGTTGTGCTAAATGTAAAAATGGTCTATAAAAGAACTTAAAATGAAATAATATAATATAATCTTCAACTCGGTTTATGATTTATGATTTTAAGTAACAAGTTTGTAATACTGAACAATATTATCATTAAACAAATTTATTACTACGTTAATACAATATTTATACAATTATACATAATATTTCAAATTAATGGATTTTGACAGGCGGCGATTAATTTTCTTAGTTTTTTAATTTGTCTCTAGAATTATTCGGTAGTGCAAGAAAATTAATATCTGTAATTTTATATGTTAAATGTCTTTTAAATAAATGAAACAAAGATGATTCACACATTTGCAGTTATTTAAATTACAATGAAATTAAACAAGGAAAATTTCTGGCAATTATCAATCGAACAAATTGATCGAATTTTATTGATCATTGCAATGATCAATCGATCAAATTGATCGAATTTTATTGATCATTGCCAGAAATTTTCCTTGTTTAATTTCATTATAATTTAAATAACTGCAAATGTGTGAATCATTTTTGTTTTATTTTATTTAATTTAATTGAAAACGATGCTGTTTTTTTTTTCTCACGTCGAGTCGTTATTATTTTTTGCTCGGAGCCGATAAATCCGCTCAATGCGCGCGTCCTTCAGCGCGATCTCGTTGACGACGGTACGTAAAAATTAATTCAAAATTGTTTAAAAACTGAGGGCTTGCAGGGCATAGCTATACTGATGAGGCATGAAATCCCGAAACACGTGTCTACAGTTAGCCTTGTAACTATTATTTGTTGTTTCCTTTCATTAAATAATTTCAACTCAAACCGTTGCAATTCACAGTAGTGCTACTATGCAACAACAAATATCTATTGAGTAATCCAATGTCCGGCGGGGTAAATGCTCGGGAAGTAGTTGTTTCAATAGATGTTTATAAAACTTACAGTGTAAGTGTTTTTTGCAGTTGGAAAAAGGGATTGATCGAATTTTATTTGTCATTGTCAGAAATGTTCCTTGTTTAATTTCATTGTAATTTAAATTTCTATGATCGTATACGATATAATTATCTTTTTGTATACTTATTGTTTAAAAATGTGTCAAGTTTTGTAAACTGGAATATCAGTTAAATAGGTTAAATTTAAAATTATTAAATAACTACCTTATCAGACTTACTACACAATATTACACTCTGGTAAAAATTCCTCTCCAGTCTTCGATAAAATTCCCCAGATTCGTCCTCAAAAAACTCCCAAACGAAATTCATCACTTCTCATTCTCAAAATCTTCAATTATTGTTACTCCCGACAATACTTTCCTTCCAAATGGAAAAAAAGAATAATTGTTCGCATCCCGAAATTCGAACATAAACCTATACTATATTTTGAATTAATTTCTCACTTAACCCGTGGTGAAACATATTTAATTAATAGACTTTGATTTCACTATGAAACAAACTAAGTGTTTTAATCAAAGTCTATTAAACCTATACTAACTACCGTCCTGTTACCCCTCTTACTGTCATCGGAAAGTCTTCAACTGTTCGATTGTTTCTATACCAGAATATCAATTCGGCTTCCTTCTCAAAACATCCACAATGGATCTCCTATATATACTGACTTCCAATATGCAAACTAAACAATTGGAAGGTCAACAATCGGCCATATTATTTTTGGATATACAAAAAGCGTAAAATACAGTAGTATTTGACTTCTTTACAAATGTTTCCTACTACACATTCCGCGTCACCTAATTATTCTTATACATAAATTCCTCTCCAACAGATCCTGCCAAGTAAGAATACGTCAAACTGTCTCCCATTAATTTCCAATCTTACAATACGTCCCTCAAGGTTCTAATTTATCCTCACTACTATATAACATATTTTGCCATGATATATACAATCTCTATCCCACATATTTTAACCCATCCCAGTATTCCTTACTTTTCGCTGACAACACAGCCCTCATCACCCACACGTCAATCTGCCCAACGATCACTACAAACTTCCTTCGATTCGGTACAAGCCTGGTGCTCATAATAGCGCATTAAAATTAATCCTACTAAATCTAAACTCTTTATCCCATTCCACAAAATTGCACCACAGTCCCCCAAAAATTTTCATCAATAATTTCCTAGTCCCTAAGCAATACCTAAGCATTCTATCCGACTCAAAACTCATACCAACCATATATCCTTTAATCTAAAATCAAAATTCAAAATAGTGCCCGGCATTTCAGATCTCTTACGTACAAAAAACTCATATATACAAATATTTTTAAAGTGTGTCTACCGTTCCATAACCAACAATTGACTTTCATGTTAGATTACGGCGCTATCCTCTTATATAAAATCGAATTTATAGTTTGGCGATAAATTAATAATTGCGTCAATATTGACTTAATTTCTTCCAATAAACGTGAAATTTTTCAATGTGAAATATAAATTTGTATATCACTATGTACACTATTTGTATAAATAATAGCATTTATTACTTTCCCGGGGAAAGGGAAAGTATTGTTTTCACATATATTGTAAAATTGAATATTCACTGTGAAAATATTGCATGCAATATACCGTGGGTTTTTATTTACACACCAGTTTATTTTTGCATTTTAAAAATTTATTGATTTATCTTTACACTTAACTGAGTTCTGGCAATATATATATATTTTTTAATATCACTTCATCCGCGTAATGTTTTCAAAAATATATTTTATTGATTTAAAAACCGATGTTAGTGAAATTATGCCATGTTCATCTGTTGCATCGTCCGATTATGTTCCTACATACATTTGTGAAATTCAATCTGCCTATGAATAATCATCATCGCATTTCCATTGTTTTAATTATTTCATAGATGAAATAACTGACTCAGCAGTCAGGGTTTCTGTGTGATATTTTTCCCTTAATAAAATATTTCAACCATCAGGCTATGACAAGTTACCATATTGCCAGTACTACAGTGTGCGTAGTCTAGTATTTTCTTCTTTGGTATATGAAAGAAACATTTCCACTTCATAGCCCTTGCCACTATGTTCCTCTACATGGAAATGTGTTTCTTATTTGATGTAACATTTTCGTCCATTCGCTCATTAACGGGATGTTTTCCGTGTAATATGGTTCAAGGCAGCCGTGATGATCTTCCTATCTCTTGGTGTGGTGGCTACTTGATCTTGCAAATCTCAAGACCACGGCAGTCAATCGCAATCCCTTTGCTAATCTTTTGAAATGTGTCTACCGTTTCACGACCAACAATTGACTTCCTGTTCCTGTGTTTTTTTTTACGTCAAACTCTCTCCCATTAATTTCCAATCTTACAATACGTTCCTCAAGGTTCTCATTTATCCTCACATATAACATAATTTGCCATGATATATACAATCTCTATCCCACATATTTTAACCCATCAGAGTATTCCTTACTTTTCGCTGACAACACAGTCCTCATCACCCACTCTTCAATATGCCTACAAACTTCCTTCGATTTAGTACAAGCCTGGTGCTCAAAATGGCGCATTAAAATAGATCCTCTTTATCCCTCCTCAATAAAATATTTCAGCCATCAGGGTTATCATAAGTTATCCTATACATGTGTACAAAATAGTGTTATAATCTTCTTGTGTGCTGTTTGTTATTTAGACGATCAGCTATTCCCTTGGGCTGCGACGTCCTCTTCGTTGAAGTTAACTAATCTTTGGATCATCTCTTCCCTTGAGAGCATTCATCGTTCAACTTGACTACCCGTGTGGCTTTTCATTTGCAGGAGAGTCTAGCCACTATTTCCGTTATTAAATATTCCTGTTCGTTGTTTGTTAATTGAGTCGTCGCCTTCGCAATTCCAGCGTTTCATTATGCTTGATCTGCATGCTTGTCACCTTGTTTTAATCTCCCTGTTTATATGGTGACAGCCATCTGGCTATGACGAGTCCTCTTCATCCAGCCGACACGCAGCCCATCCCCACTCAAAAATATATTTCACAATAAAGAGATCGGGAAAGGCCAATAACTGCGAGGTCTAGAGGAGGTAGCCATCCCTTTTCAGCTAGGTAATAGTGTGTATATTAAAAAAAGACTATACATCGTTTTCTTGACCATTCCTCCAAAATGTGTCAGCGGGTGGCGTATCATTTTACTACTTGTGTGGCTGAGGTCTGTAACTTATTTATGTGCATTGCACTAAATATATAAGCGACACCTATGTTTTTTAAATGGAACTTCTAGAAATCCTTTTGACTGCTGCGCCTACGGGAGTTGAAATTAATTTCGGGTTTTCACTTTTTTACATACAGTCGATAGTCTGTACTGAAAATAGTTTTACAGATAATTGTTTTAAAAACCAATATTATTTTCTCTACAACTCAATAAACTGCTCTAACTTACATAACTGTGAATGTTAGTTAGACTGTGAAAAACCGAAATTATGTTGTATATTTTATGTCACGATAGTATAATAAAAGTATAAAATTATTTCAATATGAATTTATTAGATATTATCATAAATTTATTTGTAAATATGTTTTTCTAGGTTTCTTAAACGCAAACACCGACCCCTATCTGAGATCACCTGCCAATTACGGCCTGATGGACCAAATAGCCGCCCTCCACTGGATCCAAGAAAACATAGCCGTTTTTGGAGGCGATCCAACGAACGTCACCGTTGTCGGTCACGGGACCGGAGCCGCCTGCGTTAATTTCCTACTCACATCCAGCGCTGTACCGGAAGGTAAGATTTATGCCGCCAATAAATAACCGAAAATTACATACCTCACCGAAAACAAACAATGATGGAGGATCAATTATTCGCACGCCCGTCCTCCTCGTGTCGTCGCTTCCGCTCGTTTCGTTTTTTTTATGAATGCGCAATCTTGCGGAATTATTAATTTAAAAAAGTGCGTGTCGGGGAGAGTGGAGAGTAGGTGGCGGTAAAAGGCGGTTAAAGGCGGTATCGATCCGCGCTCATTTCCGGCCAATAAGTCAATTACAGACGCGGACAAAGCCAGTTGGCACATAGTCAAGACGCCCACTGCTTTGATAAATGACCGCAGCGTCGGATAGATAGCGCTCTTTTCGATATGCTTTGAATATATCTATAGATATAGATAGATGGTATCTCGTTGATATTAATACTATAAATACGGAGCAATATTAAAAGCAAACTTTCACAAACACGAAGGGCTTACGAAAATATTGAATTACATACTTCACACGACTTTGAAAACTTTACAAAACACAAATTTAGGCCTTGCTTATTATTTATGAAATATAATAATAATTAATAACCAACATTTATATAAATGTCAATGCTCAGAAAATTATATTAACCTATACTAATTTATTAGCTTTAATTCATTTGTGCATTCTTCCAATAGGTGTGATATTATGGAAATTATGAACGAATCACAAAATATGATATTTTTCACTATGGATCATTTATTTTATGATGTATTAATTTGTACACAAATTACACAGCCAATTCCAAATTCACTTTCGGTTAAGTTTGATGGATAAGTATGGTGTTTCCTAAAGTCCAAATATTTAAGAAATGTTATTTGAACCATATTTGAACCAACCGCGCCTCTAATAATTACACAGACTATACGATGGAGCTAGTACACAAGAATACGATAGAAGTTAAAAAACATATGGTTAATGGAATAAATTCGCAGCTAATGTTCGTTTCGATTAATATTTATTTTGATAAAGCCTTGATCAACTCACGGTCATTCTAGCCAGCGATGAGGCATACTGCAAAAAGAATATGCGGTATAAGCACTTTAATAAACGCACTATTCTATCAATTAAAATGAAGTTTATAAACATTTACGTAGAATGTTGTAATTTCAACCATTTAAAGATTTTGTACACAGTTAGAGGTATGTTGAAATTGATAAATATTTGTAACATATCAAGTATTAATTATTTAAGTAAATACTTAGGTATCACACTAGATCCCAAACTATCCTTTAAACCATACTCACAATACCTGAAAACTAATGTAATAAGCAGGGCTCGACATTTTAGAGCTCTTCTAAAATATATAAAACTCTAAAATCAACCATCTATCAATACATTGCATCCAATCACCCGGACATTGACAATGACGTTTGAGAAAGAAAGAAAGACCACTGGTCGATAGCCAATTTGTGAAATTTATTATGTATAATATAGTAATATAATGGTTTTCTAACGTACTGTTTATATACTGTTTCAATTTCACAAATAAAGGTGATTGTATACATATAAAATTAAAACACTTGTTTTTTTTATGTTTTTTTTTTATTATTAATTAAAAATATTTCACGACTGGTTAAGTGAGGAATTTATTCAGAATTTATTAAGTATTTAAATACGTATCAAATATTTATCAATTTCAACTGAGGAGAATATTCAGAACATTCTACTACTCTCGTCGTATTTTATGTTAGAGGAATGAAATATCCTATTTAATGATATATGACATAACAATATAATCCACAATCAAATGTAAGTTATTTTTAAACAAAATTTAACAATGATCCTCCACCCCTTATACAGTGTCTGGCTATGCATATGTTTTCTTGTCTTATTTTCTCAATGGATTAACTTCAGAAATATTTTACTTCATATAAACTTTTGTACTTTAAAAACACACCCGTGAAGCATAACCGGTTATTTAGGATGCCTTACCACTCGACGAATTATAGTTACAATGATCCATTATCTAAGGCACTGCGCAAATATAACTAAAATAATAACAGAATAGATGTATATTGTTTGTATTTATAATGGATAAAAATTGATAATAATTTAAAAATTGTCCAATTTTTTCTTCCATTTACAGTATGCTACTTAATTACTTTTTTTCTATGAATATTTCTTTTTTATACAGTTAATCCGATAAAGTAACACCACTATCAAAATTGGATCATTTTTATAATACTCAATTACATACACGATGTTGAAAGCATAGTTTAATATTTGTTCCGAGTATATATTTAGAATTGGTTACTAACCGTACTGTTTCAAATATGTACACGTGTGTGGGCTTTCTAAATGTTCGGATGTATTTCATTATACAATGAAATTGTCGCCGACAAATAGAATTTATTATTTATATGTTTGTTTTATGTCTACATCGAGTAAATAAATCTCGTGAAATTTTAAAATATATAAAAAAAACAGTTTTATGGAAAATTTATTAATGTTATAAAAAGTTTAGATACAACGTTTTCATTCAATCTGTTCAGACATTAAATAATCGAGGTTTTTACTTAATGAAACTACATAATACACT
Source organism: Philonthus spinipes (assembly GCA_963082785.1). Taxonomy (NCBI): domain Eukaryota; kingdom Metazoa; phylum Arthropoda; class Insecta; order Coleoptera; family Staphylinidae; genus Philonthus; species Philonthus spinipes. The sequence goes on from OY720306.1 coordinate 10,322,974, forward strand.
ATTTGTAAATAAAACAACATTAATGCAGATGATTAATAATGATTATTAATCATCTGCCTGATTATGCCACTGTGTTGGCAAATAATCGTAGCGGTTTATCTACAATAAATTATGTGAAACTTAAAAAACTGTTATTTTATTTACAAATAGTGTTTATTCATTTTTCTTCCGCTGTCGCGGAAACACTCAGATAATTTTCAAAAATATGGAATAGACCTCAAAAAAGGGATATCCGTTAAAATTAACGATTCGAAAATTGTTACGATCACAACACTTTCCCTTGGACATTTCCGAAACATAATATTTTTTGTTTCATCATTAATAAAAAGACTATTCTTCCAATTACGAAAAAAATGTCATTGTGAATAGATTTTGCGAATTTTAATCTGATTTTAATATTCTTAGCCTATAAGAAAGACACTTTTTTGTAGTTCCTACCCTTTATCCACGACTTTGAAAGTGCCTTCTTTCTGTTATAACATTTGCACACAAGTTTCGCGTTTAAACTAGCTGGAGCTAAGAATATATCTTAATTAAAAAAAATATTTATGTGGAGATAATAACAATAATGTCTTTACTTATATTAAATAATACTATTTAGTCTTTCAATGTCTATTGTAATATCGCTACAATTGGCTTCTTTAGGCGAAGAAGCCACAGTGTAGTGAAACAATTGTAGCGATATTACATTAGACATTGACAGACTAAATAGTGTTATTTAATATAAGTAATTATGAACTTTCAACAATTATCAGCCTCATCAATCAATTAAATAATGCCTTTATTTATCACACAGAAAAAATATACAAAATTAAATCTTATGAGTGTAGGTGAAGTTCAGTCAGCTTAACCTGTTACTGATCTTCCACTTAACCTACGAAAAATGAAACATAAATATAATTGCAACATGTGAGATAAGATACAAAGAATAATGCATCTTAATTCCAGCTTTTGATCTATCCGGAGCTAAGAATAATACATTTGATTTTTATATTTCAATCTATCTGGAGCTAAAAATAATGCATCTTAATACTATCTTTTGATCTATTTGGAGGAAATAATAATACATCTTAATTTTAGCTACCGATGTGAAAATACCTACGGATTTATCTGGCTCCTCCGCCATAGCTGATTTTATTATTTTAAATCATTATTTAGACCTTTATTGTCAATAGCTCATTTTGGAAAAGTTCGTCTCTCTATACAAAATCCATCGCTGAGCGTTAAAAATTGTTTCAAACAGTTACGAAATACATACCCCTAATTTTATTGTTTTAAATGATTATTTAGACCTTTAGCAATAATCTAGTAAGAAAAACAAGTACCCGAAGATGATTGTCACTAATCTTTGTTTTAGACCTGAATCTATGTCTTGATTCGAAGCTAATAATTGAAAGTAAAAAATATTTTAAATTAAGTACATTAAGCAGGACTCAGGTTTAATTAATTTTTTTTTTTTTTTTTGGAAAATCGTTTTCTACATAAAATGAAAGCTATACATTTGTAGAATGTGTGGGTGAAAGGATATTTCGATCGGGCAAATATTTTGTTCTTGCAGTATTTTGAATGCGGTATGGGTTGCCAGGTATACTTTTCATCGCGCGCGCTCAGTATGAAAGTTTTTGATCCGCTAATTTGGATCTACCATTTTGAATTTTTCATATCTGACCACAGATTCATATTCAGTGACCCAAAAAACCTAAGTATTGACGACTGTTTGAGCAATTTTCGCCAAATGCTTTGAATTGCACAGAAAAACCTTTCCGCAAAGTTTAAACCAGTTTTTCTGGAAACAATATTTATCAAAACTGTTTTTGACCGTTCAACCAATTCACTTCGTTCTTTGCTCAAAATAAAGAATATATAACTGTCGGTTAAATTCTCAAATTTTAGAATTTTAACTGGTACGCTGTTAACAATCTAAAATTTTAGAATTAAAAAAATTGAGTGAAAAACGTACTTTTTTCAAATATTCACCATTTTGTATTCTATAGAGTGTTTACCGTTATTTTAGTTCATTCCATTCTTTGTACTATTCTCTTCAAAAATATGCTATTCTTTCCTTTCTAGGTGACAAATTACGACTCCTACGATGTCCGCAGATTTCAAAAAACCTCCCAGAAAAGCCACCATATTTGCCGTCATTTTTCTTTTTCAGAGCTAAAAAAAAATATACTTGTAGAGCAAGAACAAATAAACATTTTGACAAAATAGATCTCTAAGTCTTACCAGTTCCGTAAACAAAATCCAAAGTTTAGGTCAAATATACCGGAGTCCCTCCTTAAGTTATATTGTCACAGTTCTTGTATAATTGGGTTATTTTCATTTGTTTATAAACTGTGAATCGGAGGAACCGAACAAATCTGTGGCTGGAAATCCGTGGGTAACTTCACATCGGCATTCTAGCTTTGTTCCACCTGGAGCTAAATTTAATATCTATCAGGAGTTAAGAAAAATTTTAATTCAATATTTGATTAATCTGGAGCTAATTCGGACATTTGATTTATCTGAAGGTAAGAATAATATATTTCAATTCTAACTTATAATCTAGCTGGTGCTAAGAAAAATACATCCTAATTCTATCTTTTGATTTATCTGGAGGGAAAAATAATACATCTTAATTCTGGCTTTGATCTATTTGGATCTAAATTAAGATATCTTAATTCTAGTTTTTGAGCTATTGGAGCTAAGAATAATACATTTTAACTCAAGCTTTGATCTATATGAAGCAAAGCATAATACATTTTAATTATAGCATTTGATCTATCTGAAGCTATGATTAATAAATCTGTTATCACTTTAGATCTAACTAGAAATACAGTTTATAAATCATATATATTTCAATCTAGATTTACTTACTTCTCACATTTAATTTAGCTAGAGCTAAGATTAATAGATCCAAATTATATTAATTTATTTATACAAATAATCTTTATTGACAAACCTAATACAATATCTACATATAAAACATTACAATTTATATTGGAAAAGTCTGTCAATTGGCTATTAATCAATGGTCTTTCCGTCTGGATTTTGTGTCAAAATATACGAATAAAATTAAATGATCGTTAACAGTCTATGTCAAAAGTCCCTAACAGATATGTACGTTACTTAAGTGTCTTGAATGTTGTGAAATGAAGTGGTGAATTCATAAAGGGTTAGTCTGGCGAGTTTACGTTTCGGACTTAAATGTTTGTTTCCTATTTATCATTGATTTATTAGGTTGTACTTGTAAATTTAATTCACTTGATTTAGTTTTACTTATTACTTAGTACATTTATTATTATTTTTGTAAATTAAATTAATTTGGTTTACTTTCATTAAATAATAAGTAAAACTAAACGAAGTGATTTTAATTTAAAAGTCCAATATAATATTAACAATGTTTTACCAAATGATTAATGAGAAAAAAGTGTCCAATTTCATTGATTTATTTTTCGTTCTTCATTTATTACATTGGCAATCACATACATAAAAAGCACTGACTAGTTGGCGTGTGACCGAAACTAGTCATTGCTTTTTATTAATAAAAAAAATGAAACAATAACCAAGTGTTTTTATTTTCAAAAAACCTACACACAGTGTGTAATATTATTATTCTTGCGTAGCTTAAGAATTTTGCGTCTTTTTTTTTTCTGTACAATGATTTGCAATCTTTAATTGATTTATCACAGGAATTTAATGACAAAAATATTAAAACGCTTAGTTGATAACTCAAGTATTAAATACGATACTCTTATTTTTGACCAGTTCATTATAACAATAATGTTTAAATAAATAAATGAATCTACAAGAACAAAACAATCAATCATATTTTCACGCAAGTGTATGAAAATATGAGTAGACAATAACGTAACATCAGTAATAAATAAATTGCTTAATCATAATAATTGGAAATATAACGCAAGCGCCATCTATTGTCGTAACCATAACGCTAGATGAATGTTGGTTGAATATTTTATTACGCTGAAAAAATCATTTATTTCTGTATTCATTATAAGCACTCTTATTATTTTTTATTTCTATAACTGTATTTAGAAAGCCTGGACAATTACTATTTGCCGCATATGAGCCTTTACATATTACTTTTATTTATCAGAATTTTACTTATATCGATTTATGATGGGAGTTGTAATTCAGCCATGTTTATTACGAAACAATATACAGTGCACAATATACGCGCTCACTGATATTGATATTAAGCTTAGCCGCTTTGGCTGGATGCAGGATTTGAATATTCACATGCTCTGTTGCATTTCATTTGCATATACAACATCCACGGCTCTGTTCTACGTGGAACTTTGCCTGCCTGCATATGAACGCTCCATTTTTACATTATCGTTCCAAATTAAAATCCCCAACAGCGAACGAACAAAAAAAAAGCAGTGTACGCCACCGAGGATGATGCAAGGCGATAACCCCTCTGAATGATACAAGGCGATGCTATGCAACTCTGAAATTCCATTAAACACAATTCGTAATTATGTTTGCTACATTTGGCGCTCTCATTTCGTTTTATTGCGGCGTGTAGATTTCATAGATACAAATTGCGATTACGGATTGTAAAGGGAATGTGTTTAACTGGATTTGCAGTATCCGAACTGAATACTTCCTGAATTAAAAATAATTCTATTAAATTTACACGATTTAATTCATTCAAATACAATTTAAAAAATGGTGATGTGTCCATCATAGTACTTTCCCCGATGAATTCAGTCAAATAAGTGTTTGAATAAGCATTTAGTAGCAAATTAAAAGTTATTTAAATAAAAATATTTATCTTTCTAAGTATGAGATAGGACAACTATTTTTATTTAAATAATTGAAGTCTCTACAATAAACAACCAACATAAAGAAGATTAAATTAAAAGTTATTACATGAAAATATAGATTGTTGTCTTTTACTTAAAATCAAATATTTAAAAGAATGTTATAAGTTATTTTGTTATTTCTTACTGTACAATGACTTTATATAATTTGCCATCTGTTTATATTTTTTAGAACATTTTTGTAGCCTTTAGCGAAATATTTATTGTACAAATAATACAAAACATATAACTTAAATAATTACAGTCCATGAAGATATTAGTCTATCTGGGTTATCGAGCAGAAGTCTTTCCCCTCATTGTAAACATATTTAATTAACTTAAGACCTTAACAAAGATGAATTCAGTAACTTCCGACTCCTTCGATTGTTATAAATCCACCAATGTGTCCGTCAATAGATTTTCCCTTACACCCTTCACAAAAAAAAGAACGGAGCAAGAGGAATAGGGGATTTGAAGTTAAAGAATGGATACAAAATTTACAATTCATCCGCGATTGCAGCCCAGGACTCGCCGACCGCATTCACGTATCATTCCATAACATTTTATATCGAAAATATTGATTTTGTACCCACAGGGGAGTATTCTAACCGACGATTTAATATTTCGCAGGATGCAGCAGGAGGCGATAACAGTTTCCCCATTATACGGATGTAATGTTCAAATCACAACTGTGCCAAATAATAAGATGGAAGTAATCCAAAAAATAAAAAAATAAACGAAGAAAATAATAATATATATATATTTATATGAAATCACCCCCGGCGAACTATACGTTATCTTTTCTCTTGTACTTGGGACATTATATAAAATCAGGCCGTTCTTTATGTGTCCAATTTCAAGTGATGTGTAATAATGTAGTCCTGGAATCATCTTAATATATCTATTTCCTACCCTTCTCAAACGGAGCGAGCGCTTCTCGGGGATGACCTTACATATACATATACTCGGGGTGGGCTCTTGCAAGAGGGGATGAATTGATGGACGGTGGAAATTCTAGCTGGAAGTGATCTTCGATTACACCTTGCGAATACATTTAGAGGGTCTCATTGATTTTTTTATTCTTTGCATCAATATTGAAAAGGATGCAAAGTAATGTATTCACATAAAAAATATTACCACGTATTTTATATGCCATTTTAATATTTTATTTAATACATATATATTTTTTACTCTATTTTATAAATTTTGGTATTGGAATTTTTATTTTCATCAAAAAATAATTATTGAAAAATCAACTTAGATTCTACACTATTTTAAATAATATTTCAGAAAATATAACCTATTTATTATAATAACAGCTTTTTTTATTAGAAACTCTTAATTGAAAATCAGAACTATATTTTTCAGAAAAACTAAACTAAAATTAAGAAATATAAACAGAATATTATATAATATTCAAATGATATTATACCACAACGATACGGTCAATGGAGCAAGGTTCCATTCGATGAAAACGAACTTTTTTTTACCAAAAATGAAAGAATTGAAATTGGTTGACATGTGGTTTTAACAGGACGGTGCTACATTTTTTATATTTGGGAGAACTTTAAAAATTCCAGAATCTATTTTTTTGGCTTTCACCCCTATTGTTTAGCAGAGAGATAATCTTTATTTCCAAAGGAGCCACCTTTAATAACTCTGAATCTAACAAAAATATGGTTTTAGAAGAAAGCACACCTATTTTTTGTTTTAAGGAGCAATTTTAAAAATGCCGTTTTTTTTTTAAATTTTATTATTTTATCGGTTATGCATACTATTAAAATCATAAATAAGTATTAATTATAAAAAAACACAAATTATTAAATATATGAGAACATAGTTATTGTAATGATTAGTTTTTATTATAAATCCTTTCAAACCTATAACCCCAAAAATCTTCCAGGTCCCCAATTAATTTACTACACGTATCCTCTGGTGGATAATTATTCAACAACTTAATTGTCTTATTCGAATATACGGTATAGACATCATGACATAACTTTTGCGTGTGCACATACTTCTTCCTCATAAGCTCAGTATCAATATCCCCATACTTAACAATCATCCTCCCGAAAAACGAATCCAAAACCAGCGTGCAGTAAATAATGACATGCACCTTACAAATTTCCGCCTCGAACAATTTAGCCTGCTTCAAATGAATAGGAAACCCGACGAAAATGAAGCCCTTGCAATGAGCGTAGTTCAAGAAAATGTGCTCCTTGATTAGCGTGATAATGATATTATCCGGAACGGGACGGTCCTTTTTGATACACTGCTCGATTACTTTCGCCCGCGCCTTTCCTTTGCCCATTTCCTCTTTCACCAACTCCGGTGTGCGCACTACGTGGTATTTCGTGCACTTTTTCAGCATGCAGGCGAGTGTCGCTTTTCCGCATCCGAACGGTCCCATTATCCAAAATATCGGCAAGCGGCGCATGACGAACGGCTGCAGATCGAAACGATCCTTAACTTGTTGACGGCCACAGGAACATGTAACACCCATTTCGAAATTTTGAAAATAATTAAGAAATATAAAGGGAGATTGCACTCGAATTTTAATTACGTGTCAATTTGGCATTGTCAAATATTCTCAGGTAAATATCAAAAATTGACGTATAGTTAAAACAAAGTCCAAAGGAAAGTACAGGGTCTTCATAAATTATCGTACGTTTTCATACAGCGCGACAAAACATTGCAAGTTATTTTTACTATATAAGGTTGGCAGTGACATTGAATTTCTCATTGGCGTTCCTATTTATTACAGATGTTTTTCTTACAACATTATACAGGGTTTTCCAATAAGAGTGATATGATTTCTTTAAATAAAAAAAACACACTTATTGTTAAGGAAATTCAAATGTATTTAATGTGAAGTACAATCGATACAATTAAGTTCTAAATAAAACGTCATTCAAATGGCCTCCGCGACTTCTTCTGCAGAAACGAATTCGATGAACCCAATTTTCGAGTACTTTTTCCACTAAATCAAGTCGTATGTCATGAATAGCACGTTCAATATTGACTTGTAAAACTTGAAGAGAGTCTGGTTTATTTCGAAAGACCAATGGCTTCAAATAACCCCACAAGAAATAGTCTAATGGTGTTAAATCACAACTTCTTGGAGACCATTCAATATCACAATTTCTTGAAATAATCGAATCTCCAAACTTTTCTCGCAATTATTCAATTGTTGCATTTGCTGTGTGGCATGTAGCCCCGTCTTGTTGGAACCAAATGTTGTCAAGATCAACTTCTTCCAATTTCGGCCATAAAAAGTTGGTTATCATCGATCTATACCGCTCTCCATTGACAGTAACGGTGTTACCAGCTTCATTTCGAAAGAAGTACGGACCGATGATTCCACCAGATCAAACACCACACCAAACTGTAAATTTAGATGAATGTAATGGTTTTTCTTGAATAATTTGTGGATTTTCTTCGCACCAGAATCGACAGTTTTGTTTATTTACCGCACCACTCAGATGGAAGTGAGCTTCATCGGAGAAGATGATTTTCTTAAAAAAATCGTTATCGTTTTCAAGTTGTTCCAAGGCAAAATCAGCAAATTCACGACATTTACGGTGGTCCAATGGCTTCAGTTCTTGAGTGAGAATAATTTTATACGGATGCAAACCCAAATCCTTTTTCAAAATCCGCCAGATTTTGGTTTGAGACAGTCCCAATTGTTGAGAACGTCTTGGAATCGACAAATTGCGGTCTTCAGTAACATTGCCTGAACGGCAGCAATATTTGCGTTACATCGAGCGATTCTTTGTCTTATTGGCACTTTAACATTATGTAAAGAAAATGTACGCTCACAATTTTCAACAATTCAACGAATAGCGAGCACACTTGGACGATTATTATGACCATAAAAAAGCAAAAGCGCACGAAAAGTTGCAATTGAAGAACAATTATTTTGACAATAAAACTGAATAATTTGTAAACGTTGTTCTTGTGTATATCTCTCCATGATGAAATTGTAAACACTACTGAATACAATGGAAAATAAATGACAGATCATAACATATTACAAATGGCCGAAACGACACTTCAAAATCATATCATACCTATTGGAAAACCTTGTACAATCAAGTTCCCCAAAACCTAAAACAGTTAAAATTTAACAGCTTCAGATGTCACTTGCGTTCTCTGTTACTACGTGATGACCTTTGAATTTACAAAATCAATTCGGGATTATTGACCTCGAAATATATTTGTACCTTATCTCACATGTTGCAATTATATTTAAGTTTCATTATTCGTAGGTTAAGTGGAAAATCAGTAACAGTTTAAGTTGACTGAACTTCGCCTACACTCATAACATTTCATTTTGTATTTTCTCTGTGATAAATAAAGGCATTATTATTAATTCGTAAAAATTTGCAAAACGCTAATTTCAACGTATATACCCGTTTTGAGATCAACTGAGTCCATTCAACCGTTTTTTATTTCCATTTAATAACAATTTTATTCAAAAATTTATAAAAAAATAATTCAATAAAATATGAGAAATGTATAATTCCAAAATTTTTTATAAATGTAAACTTTATAAAACACACAAACACATTAAAATCTAATCAAAATATAGAAAACTATGTAAATTACAAAATCTTATAAAATGAATATCTTGAATAATAATTATGATAATAAATAACCTTCGATATTTTGACTAACCTGCTCTTCAAAATTCTTTCTGTGCTCTAATTTATATGATATATTTTTATTATTTCTTCAAAAACTGCTATGATTGATTTATTAAAGACCTAACTAGTTTTCTTGTGACCACAGTAAACAATTTTTTGACTGAATCGATTATTGTAATTAAAATTGATAAAAATAGTTTATTAATGCAAATAATCGGTGATTTGTTAAGTTTTTGGTTATTGAAAATTAAAGAAAACGCAGACATTTTGTAAAGGTGAATGAAATATATACAAGGTGTACAGAAAATGAGTGAAAAGCTTTAGGTAGCGTGACTCTTTGACTAATTTTTAGATAAAAATATTAACGAAAATAAGTTACGCGGTCTTTAATTAAGCCTCACGGGCCACTTAAAAGAACTATACATTTGGCAACGCTGGGTCAAACAAGTGTGCATTTATCCTGTTTATAACTGCTACATCATCCGCTGGAGGTGTTGCATACACCTTTTCTTTTAGAAACGAGCGTGCGTTGTTGCCAGATCTATTTTCATTAAAAGAATGCTTCTGAAGAAGTTATAAAATTGTAAAAATATCCAATTTATTAATCATTTACATCAATGGAATTATACACATGTCTAATTGATTGTTAATGCTATTGATTTTTTACAAAATATTTAAAAAACAATACTAATTTATAGTCACATATTTAAAATTCCGAAGACTTCGTGAGCCTCAATGAAGAACCATACAACATTTTTTTTATTTGGCTTTTCTATTAAAAATTAATTAATGAATTGAGTTACCTAAAGGTTTTCACTCATTTTCTGTACACCTTGTATATTTGAATTCATAAATCAATCCAACATCAAACGACACTCCCAACATGTTTCTTTTACACCGCCCTTATAAAATATCCAAAAAGTGAATACAGCATTACTTCCACCCCCATTATACATCCCCATTCTCTGATCGCCTCCCGGAAATTACTCTTCCTCCCATACATTTTTATGTGCAAATTACTTAAAATAAAATACACCCTCTTCTCCCCGGTTCTTTAGAGCGCCGGCATCCCCCCATTGTTGGGATTATTCCTTCAGCCCTCCGATTTCTCAGCGAACGGAAAAGCGCGAACCCCGTTGCAAATCATCCCGTCAACATGATGCTATTAGCGTTGCACACCAAAGTTGATTATTGTTACAAAAGGTATTTATTTGAAGCCGTTTCGTGCCTTAGCGAGCACAATCCGAGCAAATAGTAATTTAATTGTTTCGGTCAAAGGGGAAAATCGGTATCGTTGATTAATTTGTTATGTTATAAAGGATTTTAAAATGTGCATCTCTTCATTTGGCTCGGTAAAACAGTCTTTGATATTATTTGAAAGTTGTGTGATCTTATTAAGTGGAAATTAATTTGCAAGAGGGTGTGTATGTTTAAAATTCATTGTGTGAGCAATTAATTGATTCTTTTGAAGATAATGCAGTAAGTGTATAATGGATAATCGAAATATAAATTTAATCTATTTTCTTAAATAATTTTCATTTGTTATTTAGTGAAACGTGTTGGACTATTAATGAGTAAGCTTTTTTATTTAATTGCATTTCGTTTGTTTCGCAATTACTTATAAAGCTGGTACATGAGATCGAAAATAAATTAAAACCAAACTTATTCTGCAATGCATTTGGTTTGAAATATCCTGTATAGTTACAATAATTTTATATTAAATAATACATAACATAAACATCTTTATTTCTGAGATTGGAATATACAATTACAATACAATATCTAACAATAACGTTCACAATATATTTCCAACTTTGAAACTGGCTATCGACCATTGGTCTTTTATTAAATAACATTTTTCTTAAGTTTCAAGCTTACACAGTGGATTTTCAAAGTATTATTTTATTTTCCATACAGAAAAAAAAATCAATTGACGTATTAAAAAAATGTTTACATTTTCAATTATACAGCCTTTTGTGAAATTCGCTTAAATCAAAATGCACAAATAATTAATTTTTACCACCGTTGCAACTTGTCTACAACAACAGCCTTTCATGCTCTTTTCATATATTTTTTTTTACAATATTTTAAAGTGTATACAGTTTGTTAAACATTAATTACATCCCGTTTTATATGCCCGCTCAATGGAAAAATAATTCTGACAAAAAAAAAATAAATAAAGAGAGAGCAAAACACGTCCGTTGATTCCGTTCCCTGGCGCATAAAAATATAAAATAAACAAAACGGCATTCCATGCCGGCGAAATGACGGCCATTATTTTCATGGTTGAGCTTGCAGGACGTCACTTAAAGGATAATTAATTATTGTCTGGATCTTCGTAAAAATAGTTCCGTTCGGTTTACTTTGTCTCGGCGAAAAAGACTTATTTCCCGTTGTACGAAAGAAGTAAATGCATCATTAATGGTCGACGCGACGTTTCAGACGTTGCCTTATTCCTAATAAGATGGATCTCCACTTTTCATTTTTCAACAATACACCGAGATTTATTCATCTGTTCTAGTTTGTGATTTTAATGGATTTCGTTTTATGGATGAGGATTGCGATTTGTGCATACGTAACGATTGTGTAATGTACGAGGGATGCAATAAATGCAATGGAGTACTTGAAATATTTTCTATTGTAGAAGCTTTTACTTCGCTATTTTAATAATGGAAACACTTTTTACGCTTTTTTTTATTTAATTGATTTTAGTGTTATTTAAATATTTTTAATATACAAAATAACATTTAAAAACATTTATTTTTTATACACAAAATAACATTTAAAATGTTATTTTGAAGGTTAATAAATAATGCTATATTCATGGCAATTCCGTACGGAAAATGTTTAGTTTAACGTGTACGTTATTTTTTATCATCACAGTCTAAGCAGATTTTGTAATAAATATGTATTCATAGAATATGACCGTACATTTTAAGATAAATGTTAATCTTAAAATGTACGAAATAAACCCGATTGTAATAAATAACGTTTCGTTCAATTCGCCATTTAGAAAAATAAATGAATTTGATTTATATTTTTATTTATTTTTTTATTTCCAGGAGTCCTATTCCATCGAGCAATTTTAATGTCCGGTTCAGCCTTATCCCCGTGGGCGCTGGTCCAAGAGCCTTCGAGATACGCCGCACAAGTAGCCATCCATGCCAACTGTTCGCCAGAACTTCCACATCCACATTTACTCAAGTGCCTAAGAGAAAAGCCATTAGAAGTTCTTATGTCCACACCTGTCATAGCTCCTGAGTTCGCGTTTGCCTTCGGTCCCAGCGTGGACGGCGTTGTCATCGATACGGGAGAACCGTCAGGTAAATATCGTACAATTTTTAAGCTTACCCATCGAAACACTAAATAAAGAACGGCACTGAATGTACAATCTATTAATATCAAATTTTACATTCACCCGTTTCTTATTTAGTGTTAGGACGAGGAAGTTTTTTAAATTATTAAAAATCAACCAATAAAACACAGATTAGATTGAATAACTTTAAATTCTCGACTAGTTTCGGGTTATTAGCCCATTTTCAAATGAAAATGGGCTAATAATTTTTAATAATTTATTCATATTTATTTCATACAATATGAACTGAATGTCTAAATATTAAAACCATTAATTATATTAAAGTTGATGTACAAACATTTACAAAAATATATTCTGAAATCAAAATATGAATTGAGCGGTATTTCAGCAATTTCTTTTAATTTAATTATTTTAAATATTTTCTTTTTTTTTCAATTGCGTTTCCATAAATATATAAAATACATTTCAATTGTTTAGATAAATCTCAAAGGAATTAAATGTTCCTATTGAAATGAAGGGAAATCAGTTTGATATTGCAATTTAAAATACAATTGAAAAACTCTGTAATAATGTAGAAATAATTTCTGAACTTATCCTATTAATTGCTTCACAGATATTATAGCAATTAATGGGATTATTTAATAAATTCATTTTACCTTATTATAGAGTTTACAGAATTTAATTTAAATTTATATTTATATTGTATATCAGAACTAATTGTAATCCAGTTGGAATTTTGAATGTCTAGTTTAAATATATGGATCTTAATATGTAAAACTCTAAAATACATTCAGAGACTTAAATATTGACGTAATTTCTACCGATTCTTATTTATAAGCCGAAACTGAACTGATTATTTAACTCTTTTGTCCACGTCAGTTCTTTCATATTTGATTCTTCCTCAAATCATTTGTGCTCTTCTTAATTTTCAAATCAAATGGTTCAAATTTGTTGAGCAATCTATCTTTTTTTGTTTCCATTGCCTTCTTCAGTTCCCGTCTGTTTTCGTCTGCCTTTAATTTTTACCGATTCTTATTTATAATCCGATATTGAACTGATTATTTAACTCTTTTGTTCACGTCAGTTCTTTCATATTTGGTTCTTCCTCAAATCATTTCTGCTCTTCTTAATTTTCAAATCAAATGGTTTAAATTTGTTGAGCAATCTGTCTTTATATTCGTACTAACCTGTCTGAATAAAAATTTAAAATTTCCTTAATTGTGCGACTGCTCTCTAATGACCCAGTCTCCTGAATATCAATTTTATGGTGAAAGCGCCGGGAATTAAATAATTAACTAGATGTTGCTTTTTGGTGAATGCGCCGAGATATTACACTTTACTTCCTAAATATCAGAATACCATTAAACTTGTATACAATTTTATAAAGATTCAACAATCCCTAATATTTAATATCTTGATAATAGAATTAATTTCATTTTTATTGGTACTTACATAAATAGTGTTTTTATTTTTAGCAAACTGAAGAATAAATAATCGAAAATAAACATAGATATAATTCATAATAAATGGAAGACGGCGGAAGCGCCATCTTTTACTTAATTTTATGTGGCATCATCGACGATTCTAGATGAATGGTGGTTGAGCATTTTATTAAATAGATGTAATTTTTCGGCACTAGATTATATTTGGAGAAATGCATATTTTCACATTTTAAATTTATTTGCAGGTGAAAACACCCACTATAACGAGTTTGACAGCAACAAACCGGCCAAAGTGGAACCCCAAAACACCATAAACATCCTAAACAGCGTCCTCCTTCGCAAATCCGTCGTCTCGAAACTCTCCCGCTACGATCTGATGCTCGGCGTCGTGAAAGCCGAGGCGTACTTCGCGTTCAATGGAGAAGACGTCCAATACGGCATCGAAGCGGACCGGAGATCAAAGATCCTGAGGACATTCGTCAGGAACACCTACAGCTATCATCTATCCGAGATCCTTGCGACCATTGTTAATGAGTACACGGATTGGGAGAGGCCGGTGCAGCATCCCATCAACATAAGGGACGAAACGTTGGAAGCCCTTTCGGACGCCCAATACGTGGCGCCCGTCGTACACACCGCAGATCTGCATTCCGCCGAACACAGGAATTCCTACCTTTATGTGTTCGATTACCAAACTAAATTCGGGGATTATCCACAGGTAAGGGAAACTTTAATTAATCACTTCCATTAAATTAATACATTTCAGTATTATTACCTGACTATTTTTAACCAAATAATTAAAACTATTAATTTTAATCATGACACAACCCAAGCTGATTAACATTATTTTTATAATTACACGCTAATGTTGACGAAACTGTAAATTCTAACTTATACAAACATAATATAAAGTATTTTAAATTTAAATACAATGTATAATAAAGTAGAAGCCTTTACAATTAATTATGTCCATATTAATTTGTTTATTGTTAAGGCTTTCACTTGGTTATACATTTTGAATTTATTAAAAAAGTGTTATTTAATAATGTTCATATTTATTCTTTAAATATACTTTTATTGAATTACAATTCTGTTTATTTTGATGAATTCTTAATAGAGGAAGAAGTTACTCTGTGATTCAATTTCTCTATCAATTAACAAGCACGGCGACAAAAGCGGTCCTGTTTGCAGTGCACAAGGGTTCAATGCATCCTAGACGAAACTTTAACATGACACCTTATTGTTTGCACCCACAACACATGTTTACCATAACGGAATAATGTAAATTTAATACTAAATAATAAAAGAAAATAATAATTTTGTAATATGACCTTTCAAATTTTACATTTCGAGAATTTTGTATGAGTAATACAAGCTATATAATTTAGGTTAGCGTAACATTATTTAATTAATTTTCAATTAAAAATTCTAAAGCTGCGACGATTCACACTTTTGCAGTTATTTAAATTACAATAAAATTCAATTAATTAAGGAAAAATGACTGGCAATGATCACTAAAATTCGATTACCTTTTTCCAAATGCAAAATTACTTGCACAGTAACTTTTTGACAAACATCTATTGAAACAACTACTTCCTTAACATATACCCCGCCACCAGGTCTATTGCGCATCGCAACGATTTTAATCGAAAATATTTAATGAAATGCAACCATAAATGATAGTTACAAGGCACTTGATTTAGGTTTAATCCCTTATCAGTACATCAGCCTGTAAGTCCTGCAAGTAATTTTGCAGTTGGAAAAAGGCAATAATCGAATTGTAGTGATCAATTCCAATATTTTTTCACTAGTTTAATTTAATATTATTGCAAAGTATTAACTTATATATTATTATTTATTCTTAATGTTTATAAATAATTAGGTAAATGTTAAATTTTACGTTTGCGTCAATTTTTATCCTCACAATCTAAGCGGCTTATGTAATAGCTATATATTCATATAATGTGAAGTTAATAAATAAAAGTCGAAATTTCCAAAAATAGCAGAGTAAGACAAAATCCCGAGAAAAAGTGGAATTTTCCAAAAATGACCGAAAAATGCGAAATCCCCAGAAAAACTGGAAATTACCAAAAATGACCGAAAGGCGAATCCCGAGAAAAAGTGGAATTTTATAAATATGGCCCAAAAAGATGAAACACCGAGGGAAAGTGATTTCTTTTTAAATTTTCCGAAAAAAACGAAATCCCCAGAAAAAGTGGAATTTTACAAAAATGGACAAAATCCCGAGAAAAAGAGAAGATTTTCAAAAATGGCTTAAAAAGACAAAATACCGAAAAAAAGTGAAATTTTAGAAAAATGGCCGAAAAGGCAAAATTCCGAGAAAAATTGAAATTTTCCAAAAAATGGCCATAAAGTAGAAATTTCCAAAAATGGCAGAAACAGACGTAATCCCGAAAAAATGTGAAATTTTACAAAAATGGTCCAAAAAAGCGAAATACCGAGTAAAAGTTGAATTTTAGAAAAATGGCCTAAAAAGGAGAAGTCCCGAGAAAAAGTGGAATTTTACAAAAATGGCCCAAAAACATGAAACATCGAGAGAAAGTGATTTTTTTATAATTTTCCGAAAAAAGCGAAATCTCCAGAAAAAGTGGAATTTTACAAAAATGGACAAAAAAAAACAAAATCCCGAGAAAAAGTGAAAATTTTCAAAAATGGCTCAAAAAGACAAAATACCGAGAAAAAGTGAAATTTTAGAAAAATGGCCCAAAAAGGCGAAATTCCGAGAAAAATTGATATTTTCCAAAAAAAATGGCCGAAAAGTAGAAATTTCCAAAAATGGCAGAAAAAGACGTTATCCCGAGAAAAAGTGAAATTTTACAAAAATGGTCCAAAAAAGCGAAATACCAAGAAAAAGTGAAATTTTAGAAAAATGGCCTAAAAGGCGAAATCCCGAGAAAAGTGAAAATTTCCAAAAATGACCGAAAAATACGAAAATCCGAAAAAGAGTGAAATTTTCCAAAAATGGCCGAAAAATACGAAATTCCGAGAAAAAGTAGAATTTTACAGAAATAGCTGAAAAGGCGAAATCTCGAGAAAAAGTGAAATTTTACAAAAATGGCCGAAAAAGTCGAAACTCCGAGAAAAAGTGGTATTTTCCAAAAATGGTTGAAACACATTAAACGTTTCACTTACTATTGCCCGTACGGAATAGCGCAGAATATTTTAATGTAGTTTATCAGATGTTAAATCTTAAGTCCGTTAAAAGGGTTGAAAGTAGAATTATCTTGATAACTGTATAAATATCATTGTGATAAAAGTGTATTCCACAAATTTCCCGATTATATCTTTTGATAATTTCCGCATTATTCCGGCATTTGAGAAAGCGTCCATTTTCGGATACATGGAGAAAAAGTCGAAAGAAAGAAAGAGAAAAAAGAAGGGGTGATTCGGCGCCGGGTTGAATTTCAATTAGGTGGGTGGAATTAAGTGCATGGGTAAGATTTTATCGAGGCAGTCGGGCCGGAATCTTTTTACCATAAAAATATCGCGAAATTATCCCGAAATTCGGACGGCGGCTGAGGGGAAGTGGGCGGATATAATACTCCTTTGAAGTCGGGCGGAAGGACGAAAGCCGAGGGACACTTTGGGAACGGCGCGGACGGCCGCCGAATACAGATTAGGGAATGAAAAATCGGGAGTCGCTCGAGATTTAAATTTTCTGATGTTTAAAATATTTCGGGAATTTATTTACATAACGGATTAATAGCCGAATATCAGCCGGGATATTAAAAGGGGGCCCCAACGATTTTTTTTTTTTTGATTATTTAATGACTCAGGTTAATTTAATGTTTTCTTTTTCAACACACGACTTTTTTAAACTAGAGATATTACTATAAAATATATTAAAATATTACTGCTCCTTGTTACAATCGTTTGGCTACACATTGTAAATTAGTATTGGGCAAAAACGAGTGAATTTAGCAATTGAGTGCTTTTTAATAACAAATTTTAAGTAACTAAAGTTAAAAAATAACAAATAATTTGTCTTTATAAGTAAATAAATAACAATTCTTAATACAAATATTACAAATGAGATTAAAAAAATGCTTTATACTTAATTTTGCAATGATAAAAAAATCGATTTTGTCCATAAATTAAAACCGACCTGAAGTTGTCCATGGGTTTTATTATATGGGTTTTCTACATTTTTTATTTTCACTTTTTTCATTATCTAGAGGAAGATATTGTGATCATAAAAAATGAAAATATTTAATTCACTATTTATTTTTTCAC
This sequence comes from Philonthus spinipes, assembly GCA_963082785.1. NCBI lineage: Eukaryota > Metazoa > Arthropoda > Insecta > Coleoptera > Staphylinidae > Philonthus > Philonthus spinipes. The sequence goes on from OY720306.1 coordinate 10,341,440, forward strand.
TTTTTTTCATTATCCAGAGGAAAATATGTCTGGGTTTTCTATATTTTATTATTTTCACTTTTTTCATTATCCAGAGGAAAATATTGTGATCATAAAAAAATGAAAATATTTTAAAATGAATTTAAAAAATGAAAATATTTCATTCCATCGATTTTTAAAAAATATCTGCGTGTTTCCGCCATAGAGCAAATTCAGCTTCACTTTGAGTTTTACATTTTTGTGTTTCCTATTTTTAAGAATCAAAATTTTAAACAGTGATATTATTAAGAAAAACAGGAACATAATCGCTGACTAAAATTAACCTATAAGACATGGCGTATTTCGGAGGAATCCTTATTGATGCTAACAACCCTCAATAACTTCCCTCAAGAAAATAAACCTAAACGATTTATAAAAGTGGCGATATCTGAAAGGCTTTTTGGAAAAATCAAAACTCATTAAATGCAACTTTACTTTTAGGTTTTTTACAAATATTGATCGTATCGAGGATATTTTCAAATAAAAGTTTTATATTTTGAAAAAGTCAGTATTTTCTTTTATTATATTTTTTTTTTCTTATAAAATCTTTAGTTCTTAGCAATTATTCATTTTTTTATTGAAATAGAAAATGTTTCATTCAATATTTCAATTTGTTGTGATGTTAACCCTTGTAATTATTTGAGTTCTTTGAGTTTAAATTTTTATAATTATTTATATAAGCCAGGCGTAAATATTTTGAGAAAATTGGGATGGGTAAGGGAGAAAAGAAAGGGATATTATGATAATATGTAAAGAAACACATGTAAAAAGAGGATATGCCAATTAAGGTTTTTTTATAAACAACTTTAGTTTCTAAAATGTTTCACTATGATTTAAGTCAGAAGTAATAACTTCTAACCAAGTTTATTAATTAATTAATATATATATATATATCACTATGAGTTACGTCAGAAGTTATTAATTTTATACGTAACTAGTGGTGAAGATATTTTTAACTAATTAATAAACTTGATCTGTTTCAGGAACCAAGGTTTTATATTAAAGATATTAAATTTTCAGTTCAATTTATATTTTATTCGCAATGGTGTTGAAATTTAAATCGATCACCTTAAATAATGGCGAAGCCGTATACTTAATTATAAAGTTAAATAGATATTTATATAAAGGCCTTAAATTACACGTATGTAAATCTAATGAACGAAAACGTCCATACACCGCGCGTAATTAAAACAATCTATGATTGAAGTAAATAATGAACAACACAAGGCCTTTAAATCGGGGGGATTATATTTAATTTCTGTTTTAATTAATTTATATGCAAATTGCCTTTTCCCGTGTATTAGTATGAGAGGAATATTTTCCATTATGCAAATTTGAAAAATATACACGTCAGTTTCGAATTTTATTAATTTCCCCGTCATTTCGGGGAGCGCGGCCCGGATTCAATTTGGCTCGTTTTAATTGCCGGGCTCCGGCGATAGATAAAAAGACAAAAAAAGTATTGTTTTTTTCGGGAGACGGCGCGTGATTAATGTATGTGTCGTGTGTAAGAATAAATAAAGGTTTTTCGAAGAAACAATGTTTAACACACACAAAAATGATGATGTGTTCATTATATAACTTTGCTGGTTTATATAATTTCAACTAAGTATATACACGGAAGGGTCTAGTTTTCGATGTTTTTTTAAGTAACTCTTAATATAGAAAAAAAAATAATCGGCCCTATTCCCTATCGAAAACGCTATGTTTGACAGCATGTTATTCTTTAAGGTTACGTTATATGGCTGTTTCGTATTCCGTATCGCGCTAAATCGTTATCTCAGTCAACGCTCAGCGCCATGACAGCCGCTAAAATCGTTGAAAATAGCAGGCACCGAAATAGGTCAATTTATCATAGCGTTTATCCGCTTTTCGAGGTTATTTTCAATTCAAATTGTTTTTAGCGGTAGTTTAATAAATATTATTGTATTTTTTGGCTTATTCTCTTGTAAAATTGTATTTAAACTATCAAAAAAGAACATTTTTATACTTCACTCCTTCAGGAATCCATAGAATGTGCATAAATTGAGGAGCGAGTGTGCCTTTTTATAAATTTTCCCATAATTCGAAACAGGGATTTTTTATATTAAAGATGTAATTTTAAATGAATTTTTTTTAATGAGGGCACTGTGGGCGTTGAGAAAACATAGTGATTGTTGTTTTAGGTAAAAAAACGTCAAACCCCTTTATTAATGATGTGAATAGCGAAATTTACATAACGGCTGGACAGTGCAATAAAACATTACTGCAATTTAATACAATCATATAACAATTTATAAACTTTAAATCAGTGAAAACCAAAGCACAATTTGATTTTTTTTTATGATAGCCTTATGAACGTTTCACACACGGAAACACGAGTAATTTGCATTTTACAGATGCTTTGAGTACGTTTTTTAATAAAGGATAAAATCGCACTGTTTATGGATATCTTTGGTTTTCTTCGATTGCATAGTTTACACACACACATTTTGCTAGGTTAGAATTCAACCATTCAACAGCCATTTGATGAGCGCAACGTTGAAATTTATCGGGCTTGTCTTACTAAGACCTTGTTTATAGTGGGGAGTCCAGAGCCTAGAGCCAAGAGCTCCCAACTATAAACAAGGCCTAATAATTCGGCATATAATAACCTCTCTCTTTCTACCGACACATCAAAACTATATTCTGTCACTCGATACGGAATACAGAATTATCCAGAAACGTTGCCGTACACGCTATCGTAGACCGCTATCCTAACATAACTGTCAACCTTTCTGTTTAGCGTATTCGATAGGGAATAGGGCCGAATATCTATTTCAAGGGGCCACTTTTTGGTGCTACTTGCATATACCTACTTTTGACTCACTTCAATTGTTTCAAGGATATATTTCAAAATAAAAATTGTTATAATTATCATATCAACAAAAGTCTTTTATTTGATGAGATATTTAAACGAAATAAAAGTATTCTTAAAGTCATATTATTTTGTATATCTAATCTTAGAAGCATTGGAAATAAAATAAAGTCCACGCTTATCCGGGAATTCCCTTAATTAACGACCAGGTTGACCTAATTAAAACCTTCATTTTTATCACTGTTTTATATTGTACATATACCTGTAGAATCTCTAGTTTAAGTTACTCCATGTTTGATAATGACAAGCTAAATGTGTCGTGTTTTTATAAAAAGAGTCGTTATTCACTTGGTCACAGTTATTTAATAAATAAATAAAAATGATTTGAAAATAATTAATAAATTATTTTCACATTTAGCTCTATGTCGCGTTTTATTGTGAAATTATCATGTATAACGAAGAAGAAGCCTCCACAATACAGAAGATTAAATTATTCATGAATCAAAATTAATTATTATTTTAATATACACTATATTTTATAGAACCCTACACCCAAATGGGTAGAAAGGGTCATTAAATATATGTATATAATATATATACATTTTATAGATAGAGATTATGGTCACACTTAAACTTGATAAAAATTGAACCTCATGTAAACTTTTGTTGTCGAAATTTGAAACATTTTTTTTTATTTTATTAATAAATCAACATTTTTGCTGCGAAATATATTGCTAAAAGGACATTGACATATTGAATTTCTTTACTTTTTTTAGTTGTAATTTATAACATAAAAATTTAAGAGAAAAAATCAACTTGGCATAAATGTCATAATGCTTATTGACATTTTACGCCAAGTTTTAAAGTTTGTTAATGTGAATTTATGAAAAAAATATCTGTTTATAACATTGAAGAACGAGTAGAAATTGTTTCGGCATATATAAAAGATATATCAAGCAAAAAACTGCGGGCCAGTTCGCTGCGGCACATCAAAATCATAATCAGTGCCAAGTTGATATTTTGGTTTAATTATTTACGTTATAAATTTCAACTTTGAATGCTGAAATAACAAAATCCAATATGTGTATGACCCTTCTAGTAATGTATATTTTATAGACAAATGTTGATTTATTAATTAAACAAGAAAAATCGACGACAACAAAAGTTGCATTAATAACCGTGCATTGTTAAACTTTTTCAATAGTAAAAAAAATAATTCAATTTTGATTCATGAATTATTTTATAAGAATTTGTACTTGCTTCAAAATCATTTATTTATCTTGAATAAAAACATTTAGAATCCTTTCTTCATTACTTTATTTGTTACCAGATGTACATTTCGGACATTATCAAAGATTGATACTAATTGGTAGTTTGTTAATGTGAATTTATGAAAAAAAATATATGTTTATAATATTGAAGAACGAGTAGAAATTGTACCGGCATACATAAAAGACATATCAAGCAAAAATCTGCGGGCCAGTTCGCTGCGGCAGATCAAAATCATCATCAGTGCCAAGTTGATCTTTTGGTTTAATTATTTACGTTATAAATTTCAACTTTGAATGCGGAAATAACAAAATGCAATATGTGTATGACCCTTCTATGTATATTTCATAGAAAAGTGTTGATTTATTAATTAAACAATAAAAAATTCGACAACAAAAGTTAACATGGGGTACAATTTTTACCATTTAAATCCCTATGATCAAACAAATAAAACTCACTGTATAAATAATCTTGCATTAATAATTCTGCATTGTTAAACTTTTTCAATAGTAAAAAAAAATAATTCAATTTTGATTCATGAATTATTTTATAATAATTTGTACTTGCTTCAAAATCATTTATTTATCTTGAATATAAACACTTAGAATACTATGGTCACTACTATTATTTATTACGTACATTTCGGACATTATCAATGATTGATACTATACTAATACTAATTAGTATCAACCATTGATAATGGTCACTTTGTCTTCGAAATGTACATCTGGTAACAAATAAGTAATGAAGAAAGGATTCTAAGCGTTTTTATTCAAGTTATTATCATCTTCACGTAACACACTCAACCCCAAAAATCATGTATTTATGTTCCATATTAAAAGCTGAAACATTATTACAGAAATATTAATAATTTCCCATTTTTAAATTAATCGTGTACAGTTTCGGGGTTTGGGATAAGGGAAATGAAAAATAAAAGAGGTGGACATTTAAAAGCAACACAATCACAGCTTAAGCGTTTTATGAAATCCAAATTAACGACGCCGGCCCCCGACGAAATCGGATTAAGTTTTATTGTTTGGCAATGGCATATTTCTTCCGGGATTAAAACGTACTGAGCTGGCAAGGAAATGGATTGCGTTCCAATATACGGGCTACAAAGTAGTTTTTAATAGATTTTTCCCCTCTTCGCTAATCCGACTCTATGAAATAAAAACAAGTATGCTCTCTGGATTTAGTTGCGTTTAATTCCGGGCTTTGTGTGTGTGGACACGTTTGAATTTATTAAACATATTATATGCGAAATATGTATGCAGGATATATGGGATTGATTCACAAACATAGAGAAATTCCTTTGCTTTATTTCTCGTAATCATTTTTGAGATTATAGTGTTAAATTAATTAAATAAACAGAATTTGAAAATAATAATAATAAAGGCTGAAAGACCTCCGGTCGATAGCCGATTCATCATCTACAGAATATAATTCTAATTTTTGTATATTATTGTACATACATATACACTTTTGAATAAAGATGGTTAGTTAGTTAATAATAAAGTAATTAATTATTTAATAATTAATTACTTTCCCTTTAGTTGCTGCGACTATTTTGACTTACGTTACGTAAGTACTTTAAAACAAATATACATTAAAACAACTATCGGGAAAAATCGTCGTGAATGATAATGAGGATATATGGTATTCCCCGATCATGAGCGTCCTTCTTACCTGACGCACAAAAATTGTGTATATGAACTTTATAATTCATAAAATATGTGCATTCCTTGAAAATGACCGTTAGTTGAAACTAGTCGGAATAAATACATAAAATTAAGTGAAAAAGAAAACAAATGACCTATTTTCTATTAATCTACACAAATTAATTTATATATATTTCAATCATTTTTCACTATGTGATCAATGAGAACCAAACTAAAGATATAATAAAACAACTACTTCTCTAGCATATTAATATATTAATAAAAAAAATATTTTCAATTTATTTTTATTTGATTAATTTTAAATAGCTGTGACCAAGTGAATAAATACGCCATTCTCTTATTACAATGTTAAATTGTATATCCTTACAAATGTAATGTTCTCTTCAAACATTCCACTACTTAGCCGTTCACATTAAAGTTTGGTGTGGACTGTCCAGAGTGATTCCCCGATCACTCCGTTTGCTATGTTTAATACATAATAATAGCTTACCATATATCAATATGTGCTAAAAGTCGCATATATTTGCATTGTATTGTTTTTTTCAAAAAACATTTGTCTCTTTAGACGTTAATATTAGAATTATGTATGCACTATCTATTATTTCGGGTAACATCGCATTTATAAACAAACAAATTATTTTTTTTTTCATTTTATTTTTCCAAAAATTATCATCTTTGTATTTTTTTTTTTTTTCAATGAAAACACCTGTCTCACTTTTAACGTACACGATAAAGTAACACAATTAGCTGTTTGTTATGTGAAGCTTACCTTGAACCTATAATTACATTTATAATAGAAATAAAACAAAAATTTGTGTCACTTAGGGTCGTTTCTACCATTGATAGTAATAGCTTCGGTATTGTGTATTTTAGTTTACCTGATTGGTAAACAGCCTTCTACAATTATTTAAAATTTACTACTTAGTTGGTATAAATGCGCATGCGCGATAAACAGCTAATGGGCTGCTGACAAAACCATAGAAAACCAAGTCGAGATTGTGAAAGTTGACAACTCTACAAATAATCGCGCCAACTGCTGTCGGAAACTCAACTACTAAAATTCTAAGAAATTTCACCAGTGAAGAAATTTGATAAATACCAAATTTCACCACTGAAGAAAACAATTTCTTAGAATTTTAGAACATAAATTTAATTTCAAAACGGTATTAAAAAATTGAGATTTTGTAGGCGCTATTTTTGAATTATCCGCCCGCGTGCGCCATCTTACGCCGCGGAAAGGAAATGTATTTTATGTTGGCTAGACTTATGAGATTTTAGCTATGTTCAGGTTGAAAAGTTATGGAGAATGATTAGAAGATTAAGGTTACGTTACGTTATGTGAAATTGTTGTTAGCGATTATTAAAGTTTTAAACAAATGCAGTCCGTCTAATTTCCAACCCCTCGAAGAGGCCATCCCCGACTACAATTTCAAAACACATTTCAATAGAAAAAACGCCCTTCTCGGAACCATTTTCAACCCCGAACCATCTCAAAAACTTCCCGCTATATGTTTCTCCTTTCTTGTTCAACTTGTATCTTTTTCACATTTCCTTCTCGCTCTGTACTCCCACTTTTTCCCGTTTTTGTAAAACTTGTGTTTTTATTTTCTTACGAAAAACGAGTCTGTTCTCAACTTTGAAACGAGCAACAACACGTTCCTCGTTCGTATCCGCGTTAAATCTCACACTTAATTCTAAGTTTAAATTCTATATTTTGTTATCTGTTTTTATACATTAAGCTAGTTGTTAAATAAATCTTTATTTAATATTACTAGTATTATCTTTATTTAATATTACTAGTAATTTTGATACCAAATCGCGCAAACCGCGTATTAACAGTAGTTATTTTACGAGATTATAAAAATACCTCATATTGTCAAGTTAAACGTGTACGTTATTAATTAACTTTAAATTTTATGTATTTGTATATCTATTATAAAAGTTGCTTAGACTGTGATTATTAAAAAAACTCAACATGTTCCTTAGAGAATAGTCCAGAATGTATTTGTTTACGGATTTTACGTCGTTTTCCTTGGCCATCGAGATCACCAGATCACTCCCATAGATTTTTTTGGGGGGATGGATGAAGTCATTAGTTTATGCTATCAAAGTGGACGCAATGGATTCACTACTAGATCGTATTCTTAATGTTGTGGCTTTAATTAGAGCGAATTATGGTTCACTGAAACTGGCTACTGGGCGGTGGAGTTTTCGAAAATTTTATGCGAATTAATACTACTTGTTTTTTTATATAAGTTCGCGATATATTTTTCTTTACTTTTACAAATTGCTATTGTTCAAAATATCTCTGAAACAAATGAAAATCATATGAATCTTTAATCTGGTTCTCATTATATGAGCTTATTTTGCATATTGTTGGTTCCTAGGCATACCTTTAAAATATCCCGAATCATTGTTGAAGCTTCTACTTTGTTATACATTGTAATTCAATTTTAATATACGAAACACATTTTTACTTGAATGGTATAACTGTTTTATGGATGACTAAGTAGTTTTGATAATGTCACGTTAACGTTGTCGACACTATAGTCAACAATAAAACAATCCGAGTTATACAGACAAAGTAAAAAAGTTTTTCATTTTTTTATATAGGATGGTATTGGAAGGGTTGTGTAGGAGATTGTTTGAGTAGCGGATTTTTGTGAGGATACGAAGAGCTGATCGTCCAGCCACCGCTATATTGTTAATCGTTGGAGATTTTTTATTAAGGAAGAGGATTTCGTATTTATATTATTTCCCGAAACTCATTCAATCTACATTCTCATTTATATTATTCACTCATCTCTAAAAATAGTAACCGTTTAAAACACCGTGTTTATTTTTCATTTACACAAAGCCTTCGTTATATTCCCTTTTTAAGGCCGGAGAACGGCATTAAGGAAAGTTCAAGGGAAGGGAAGAAACGGGAAAGCAATTACATTTTAATAACAGTGTGATACATTTCCCATTAAAAACCCGGTTGGATGTCTCTAGATTTTTAACCGTAGTTCGCCTCTTATTATGCATGGCAACGGCAATATACCAAAACCATATAAAATTGCATTTTGTATTCATAAGAGTTATACGGCCGTGGCTCACCTCATAAAAGCCAGGATCGTCGCACTGATATTTTCTATATAATATTTATATTCCTAGAAGGTAATATGTCGATATTAAAAACATGTTGCCCTGATGTATGAGGAACAATAATGTATTTCCTTTTTATGGTTGTTATTTTTAATATGTCATCGAGGAAATTCCGCATTTTATCCTTGCAATTTTCTAACGTTTGATATAATAAACAATATACAATATAAATTTAGTATAAATAAACAATAATCACATTTTGTAATCAATATAGCTCTTACGCATTGCTTTTCTGGCAGGAGAACTATGCAGAGTGTCTCAGGCATGACTAACAGGACCTGTAACTTCCTTATTTTTAAAGATAAAAACTTGATAATGGTCAATGACAAAAACTAGTCGGAAGAAATAAATATATTAAGTGAAATAAACCAAGTGTTTTATTCTGTACATTTTTAAGCTTCAAATATGTATGGCTAATGTATCATATTTATGTTAAAATAAATGAAAAATATGGTGTCGTTGGTGAAGCACTCGGCTAGAAATCGAGGGACATGGGTTCAAATCCCATCAGAGATATTTCTGATGCCGAATTTTTGTTCAAATTAATTCACAATATTATTGATTGTCCTTATATGCTAAGTAATGTGAATTTTTATGCTCCATCACTAACCTTCAGAAATATATCAACATTTAAATTACCATTTGCGAAAACTAATGTCTTAGGTAAGTCGCCTATAAGTCACATGTGCCGCAATGCAAATAAGCACTTTCGTGACATATTTATTGGTGAACGTAATACATAAAGAACGCTGAGTTATGTTCCATTATTATGAATTTTGCAATTTAGTATATTTTAGTTGTTATTACTTTTTTTTTCCTCTTTCTATTATTATTATTATTAATAATCTTAAGTTTACTTATTTAAATCTTTTCCCTGTATTGATTCTTTCGTTTAGAAATAAAGAAATTATTATTATTATTATTATTATTATTATTATTATTATTATTATTATTATTATTATTTTCCACTTATATTTAATTAATTTAAATCATATCTCAATGTTATACATTGACATTTTTTCAATTTATAGAAATAAAAACAGAGTTTAGATTGAGTAACATTAAAATCTCCACTTTTCGGTTATTAACCTATTTTCAAGAAAATTTAAAATGTAATTATAATAAAAGTTATAAAGATTTGTGAACAGGTAAAATATTTTCGGTCCCAGCATTTTCTAACGATTAAAAAACACATTCTCAATGTCATTACTATTTTTTGTTTGTTTACTAGCTTGGGATTAAAAGTTACGTTTATATGATAATTTCTAATTATCAGAATCATGAAACATATTTCAGAAATCATTTCAAGTTTTAAAAAATCGCATTAACTATAACCATCGTTTGAATGGAGGCGTTATTTTTCGTAACTTCAGGAAAATTTGAATACCCTCAATGTCTGTAAAGTTGCTTACAAAACTCGAAGTTTAACATGCCTAACGGCCTCGTGCTTTCGATTATACTCCTCGACTGCAATAGATAACTTTCCAGACTGTGCGTAATAAATAATTATTATCTGAAAACTGAGGGATCCCATTATTAGAATTTAGAAGAGAAACGTTATACAATAGTTAATTAAATACATATAATGCAACAAGTTTCTAGCTTGAATATTTCGTTGTTGTAATAATTAACCATTGATGGATTAATCCATTTCATTAATTAAAAAAAAATAATCCTTATATATATAATCGTAACTCGCGTAGATTATCTGTTTATTTTTATAGACTTTCGCGGGTTACATTTTTTTTTTATTTCCAATTTTCTTACTGCCAGAGTATAGTACTTTATGAGTACTAGGGACGCGTTGGATTCTGATCGCGATTTGACAACAAATTAAAAAAAATCGAAATTTCGTTTAGAAAACTTTTACCGACTATTGGTAATAATATATATATTTTTAATCCATACACGTAAAAGAATTATTTGTATTATATGAATTATATAAACATGGATAGCATTGGCTATCGATCAGAGGTCTTTCTACCTAATAAATTTATATTTTTTATAATTAATGGTTTTAATATTTAGACATTGGTAGTTCATATTGTATGAAATAAATATGAATAAATTATTAAAAATCAACCAATAAAACACAGATTAGAAACTAGTCGAGAATTTAAAGTTATTCAATCTAATCTGTGTTTTATTGATTGAATTTTAATAATTTATTCATATTTATTTTATATTTTTTAAATAATAAATAGTAATGACTTTTTTGATTAAAAAAAATGTCAATTTTTTAATAACGATGAAGTGAACGCCTTCACTTTATATAATAATAATAGTATTTATTTACCACTGAATACGAAAACATAGATTATGAGTGCGTCACATAAATCTAATTAAAAAATTACATTAGAAAATAATATACAAACTTATTTGATTCTTTATCTAAGAAAGAATTAACTAAATAATAATTAAAATTACATATTCAGAAAATCTATTAAGGAGTAAAAATATCTGTCCGTCAAGAATAACTTTTACTTATTTTTTGAAGGTTTTTTTCATCTTCGGACGTCTTGACCCTGTATTATTTATTTTATTGTAACATTTTGTACCTATGTACGCCAGTTTGTCTTTATTCATTTGAAATAATATTGTGGGCATATAAATATCTAGTTTATTTTAAATTAATAAATTAATTGAATTTTTACCAGATTTATGATAAAATAAATAAAAAATGTTGAATATAAAATAAATGCTACTACAAATAAGAATTTTTTAGAAGTTCTTAATATGTAATTGTAGATTTAGTCAATTCTTTCAATTATGAGGCAATTTGTGAAATTTTCTCATGAAGAAATAAACAAGTATTGGCGAACTTCTCTACAATGTCAAGAATTATTTGAGACATTAATTAAGTATGTTGTCAGTTTTTTCATGTCCTACTCTAATTCACTAAATACGAAATATTTTATAATACGTATTTTTAAGTATTATTGCTTGAAACTTAAATTTCACTTTAATTGAAGTTTTAATAATAAATATTTATATTATATTAAATTGACATTAAGATAATTCAATTATTTGGTTCGTTAAGTTTAACCTATATGTTATTATATAACTTCACATTGCATGTATATCGTGGTTATTATATATGGATAATTTTCAATATAACATGATCGTTATCCGTGAAGTATCATAGTTAAAGTGGATTTTCTATAAATTATAATAAATTAAATCTAGTAGCTGTGATTTCGGCCACAACAGATACGTTAAATATCTGTTATAGAAGCTGCTTAGACTCTGATGATTAAAAATATTGTAAACAGAAAACCTAAGATTTCCCTTAAAGAATTGCTCCGAATATCGTTATAACAAAAATAATCCTTATTATCGAATAAAATGATATATTTTTTTCCTAATAATTCATTGATTTATTACAAAAAAGGAAATAGCTCCACTAAACTGCAACACATCTAAAACCCCGTTTTGAAACTTGCGCAATTAAAATTTCAGCCTGCAGGATGCAAGCAGTAACAGCCTTAACAACCTCGACACATTCCTATTGCCGTTGCCATTCCCCGGGATATCTGGGCTTAGCCGGGAATAAATCTTTAAGGATGAAAGGATTAAATGGATCGGTACTTTTTGTTCGAACGACGCGAACAGGGCTGCCGGGCAAAAAATAAATGAAAGGGGCTACTTTATGAAAAGGGCCGCTTAAAAATTTCCACCTATTGTCTTATTTATTGCTATTAAATTTTATTAATTAAGCGGATATTAGATTTTTTGCGAAAGCCAAAGCGCTCCGGGCTTTCGCATACTTAAAAATGGAGAATGTTTTTTTTTATGCCTGTGAATTAATTATACATAAGCCTTGTTGTAATCAATTTATGAAAAAACAAGAGTAAATTGCTCTCAAAAATGTTTGCTAAATTAGTAGGGATATTTCCATTACAATGTTATTTTATTCAGGATAAGCAAACAATACAGTGGTAATTACACAAAACATCATAAATTTTATTGTAATAACTAAAATATTAAAACACGAATATGTAGATGGCTGTAATCATTTAATTAGAAATGTTTTATAATTAACAATTATTTAATTAAAAATTAGAATATATTTCAAATTAAATGATTATAGTCGAGATAACTACAGGATGCAGGGCAGACATTTTTTTAATTAAATTAAAATAAATTGTCTAGGCTGAAAGACCTCCGGTCGATAGCCGATTCATCATCTACAGAATATAATTCTAATTTTTGTATATTATTGTACATACATATACACATTTGAATAAAGATGGTTAGTTAATTAAATTGTCTAAAATTACAATTTTCTAACCTTATCATCATCTTTGAAAAAGTTACAGTTTTAAAAGATCTAGTTATTTATTTCGACAAAAATCTAAGCTTCAATTATCACGTCAAATCCATCGTTAATAAATCCATCTACATCTCTAGGCTTTATCTGCCAGAGCACCTCCCTGTTTCAAAATCTGTAAACTTTAAAATCTTTGAGATTGATCTGGACTTAGGTATATAATTATCGGATCACGTCAAATTCGTAAAATGGATTCCTGATTTAAACTGTTATACTAGTGTAGCGATATTATCGGTATGTATTTATCATTTTCGTATTATACGACAATTGGATTTCATAGATTTCCTGGACCACGTCGGACTCCCCATTACTATAGCCATTAATGATGTGTATTTCCATAGCAATTATTTTATAAAATAAAATACAAGTTAAGTTTGTCAATTCCATCGAATCTAACGTTATTTTGTCATGTGTTAAAAATTTACAAATAATCGTAAAATATCCAAGAATTTAGTCAAGACACGTAATCATGACTTCAACACTCTAAACAATCCTTGGGTCCACCAATAATATTCGCGAATCAATTCATTAATCGTTTTTAATAAAATCAACACATTGCACATATAACATACTGGTCTGACGAGGTCCGAAAGACCGAAATAGCCATCCCCACTTATACATACGCCAAATGAATTATGGTTGAACACTTTATTACCAGTTCGCCTTCGTTTAGTGGACGAAAAAACGAATCTCGATCGTCTATTTTGTATACCCAAATTTTGCTACTTGTGGAAGGAAGACAAACTTGTCCTGTTTATGAGAACAAGAAACGAAATTCATTTAATAAAATGTTTAACCATTATTCAGCTAGCGTATGGATAACTGGCGATGACCATTTCGGCCCTTCAGACGCCATTAGATCAATGTGTAAAATGGGAAAATTATTTAATTTAGGTCTATTTTCAAGTAATTAGGAAAAATATAGCACAAGCGCTTTCTTTCCAATTTTTAATTATTATGATTCATCAATCGTGAATTGGTTCAAGCAACTATTGGATTTAAGATATCAACATACTCTGTAATGCTATTAAGCTCAATAAATATAATGTGACTATTAGTATGGCCATAAGAATAATTAATTTAAGAATTTAATATATAAAATCATTTACACTACATGATAAGTTATGGTATAATAAATCATTAATGTTTTAAAAAAAACAAGAGCTTGGTAGATTGTTTTGCTTATAAGTCATAAATTTATAATGATCTTTTTTCGCAACGCCCTATATTAAAAACAAATTGTGTACATACTTTCTGAAGCACAAATGAAATATTCCATATGAATAATTTAAAGCCGTTGCCCGAGTAAAGGAAATGGCGGCGCTCGTTCGTTCGCGGTGGGGCGGAATTGGGGAGGGGAGAGCACGGAAAGCTCAGGAATTACACGGATTATCCCACAATACATCCTTACTTATTAAGTGTATTTTTGTAAACAAATTTCCCCATTTAAATTTTAGATTCGGCGCTGGGTCACCACTTCAGCCCGAAAATGGAATTCTTTTTACGAGGATAATAAGAACGCCACGAACCGCTGCACTTGACAATCAAAGAGTAACAGCCACCGCCGGGGGCGGTGTTTTATTTTTGAATTTAAACAAAAAGCGTACGTGTACCAGACGAGATATATATATTCGGAAAAGTGGAAATATTTGTGTTTCTTTCTTGAATTATGTTTTTATACTAAAATTTACGTAAACTATTCTACACCAAAATGCAAAAATGTATAAATAGAAAAGAGTATAATTGATTTAATTTTGCTGATTGATTGATTTGAATTAATTTAATTGATTTATTTTAACATCTTTAAATTACGTAAGGCATAGCTGTACTGACGAGGGATAGATCCCGAAACACGTGTCTGCAGATGGCCTTATATTGAGTAACGTTCCTTTTGTTGTTTTTACATTAAATTTTTCTCGGATCAAAATTTGTTGCATTATGCAATATTTTATTGATGTGCAACAGCAGGTGTACATTATGTAATTCAATGTCCGGGAAAAAACAAAAAACAACTATTTGCCCGGGAAATAGTTGTTTTAATGTGCATTTGTTTAACGTACTTACGTAACGTAAGTCAAGTGAAAATAATTTATTAATTAGTTTCAAATCATTTTTAATTAATATATGCAAAAATGTAGTAAATAATAAATATCTTATATGAATTTCTAATTGCATTTCACTATACAGGACTTAAATTAAATGCCCAGCTAATTGTTATTAGTTGAGCTAGAGAGTCGGTTAAATTAGCAAAGATTTAATGTTTTCCAGGGATCACAACACTGTAATAAAAAAAGAGCATCGACCCTTTAAGATATTTGCAAAATAAATATTTTTGTTAAGAGGAACAACTTATACCGGGTGTTTAAGGGCAGGACTGCTCAAATGCCTTTCGTTATGATCAGTTTTACTATTTAATCATTTATTTTTTTACAAAAAAAAGTGCCGCTTAATACATGTTTTTTCGTGCTATCTTACGATATACATTACATTCTATAAATAAAATATTAATTAGAAACTAAACATAATTTGAACTATATAGAAATTACCTCTCTTTGAATATATTAGAAATTTGTTTTGTTAGAATTTCTAGTTTTGTATTAAATCTACCTTTCTGCGGTATTTTAAAAATGGTCATTTAAAGTGTCAAACAGTTTAATCATTCTTGAATAGATGGCATAATTAATATATTGTGCAATAAATTTTCGTTACCTACATATGAAAAACTACCTTCTACTCCCTAAGAAATGTCCCAATTATTTTAATATAACTAATTCGCTTTTCAACCTTAATTTATCGCGACCTTAAACAATTTTATACACATTCCTACTTCGCTGTTAAATTTCGAGAATTAAAATATGATCAGAATTTGAAAATCGACTATTTGTAAATAAAACAACAATTTTATAAGTTTCACAAAGTTTACTGTAGAAACACTGTATTTCGCCAATTGTTTGTTATTTCGCCAACACAGTGACGTCATTAGGCAGATGATCAATCAGCCTCAATCATCGATTATTTCAAAATCTGCCTAAATAAATTGAAATATTTTTATGGTTATAGTTTAACATTGATTTTTTATAACTAATGCAATTTAAACATGTGATATTTAGCAAATATATCGATTTTAAAAGTTATTGAAGCATTATTTTTCAACAGAAAAGAGTCCGTGTCGTATGGCGATACAACATATTTTTAACAAGCTATAATACACCATTACTAAAAGACTGAAATAACACTTGGTTATTGTTTCACTGTATGTTTTTATTTTTAACCTGACTAGTTTTGGTCATTATAAAAAAATTAAGTTACTAGAGAAGCGGTGTGCGTTTTATGCCTAAAGGGGGATTAAGTCATTACCTAATTCTTGGGGCGCAAACAGACAAACATATCAAGCAGTGGGGTGTTAAACGTTTCCAAGTTGTCATTAGTAACGAGCGATCATTTTTCTATTGAATTCTTAATTTTAAAAGATTCCCAATAATTAAGCTTTTTGTTGATTATTTGTAGAGATGGGCAAAGTCGAAAAGTCGATCTTTTTTGTCACTGCAAAATGAAGTTTATGACAATTTTCTTAATGTTATTTATAATATTAATATTGAAAAGTTTTACCTATTGATTAATAAACTCAATTTTATCGTTATTTAATAACTTTAGCTACTTAAAATTGGTTATTCAGAAATACTCGATTACTAAATTCACTCGATTTTGCTCAACACTAATTATTTGAATTTAGAAGGATCGAAAAAGTGGTCCTCATCTATAATAATAATAATAATCTTTATTGTCCAAACGGAAAAACCCAATACAGGACAAAATCAAAAACAATATAATAACATAATACACTTAATGATATTGAAACAAACAAACAAAAACAATATTCGTAGCAAGAGCAAGTAAAGCGCAGCAATGAACCAAAAATAAGATTAAAAATAAATAATTAAGATTTCTTCACATTACAAAAAAATATCGTCAAAATATTTATTAGAATTGATATTCACATGAGAGATAGGTGCTTTTAATAAAATGTTAGTTCTAGCTGTAGGAGTATAAAATGTAATATCTTGACGTGATGACAAGTGCGGAACATTAAATTTAACAATTGAGAGTAACTGTGGCGAATCAATAATATTATTAACCAATTTATACATAAATGTGCCGCTGAAAAGCTCGCGACGATCCGATAGTGATACAACATTATTGATTATTAATAATGATTTATAATCAACAGTATGATCAGGATATATACTAGTCATTTTGTAACATATAAATTTCATATATCTTTTTTTAACACTTTCCAACATTAACGACTGATTAGTATAATGGGGGAAAAAAAATATAGAGGCAAATTCTAAGTGACTTCTGACCAACGCATAGTGTAAAACCTTAAGTAACTACACATCATAAAAATACTTAGATGTACGCATTAAAAAGCCAAGCATCCTAAATGCTGATGATGAAATATTACTGATATGCTCAGAAAACGATAACCGATTGTCAAACAAAACCCCAAGATCTTTAAATGTACGTTCACGAATTAACATATTTTCTTGAATGGAATAATTGAAACAAATAGGCTTAATCTTCTAGTATATGTTACGGTATTACATTTATTAATGTTAAGAGACAAATTGTTATTGTTACACCACTCACAAATTATATTCATATTCTGCTGCAACGCAATACAATCATTTTCACTATTAATGATGTTATTTATTTTAATATCATCTGCATATGCTAATATTGGACATGATATTGATACAATTAAGTCATTAATAAATATGTTAAACAGCAAGGGATCTAACTTAGAGCCTTGCGGTACACCTGAAAGGGAGTTAAATTCGTATGATTTAAATCCGTTGAAATAGACTTAATTTCTTCGCATATTAAATAAAAATGATTTGAAAATAATTAATAAATTATTTCCACATTTAGCTCTGTGACTATTGACTTACTTACGTAAGTACGATAAACAAATGCACATTAAAACAACTACTTCCCGGGCCGAACATTGAATTACATAATGTACACCTGCTGCTGCATATTAATAAAATATTGCATAATGCAACAAAAATTTTATTTAATATATTTAAATAACTGTGACCAAGTGGAATGAATACTGTTTTCTATTTATATTTAATTTCTTCGCATATTGAGGTAGGATGAAATGAAACCTATAAAATGTCTAGAGAGTCGAAAGATGTCAAGTTTACTAAGTAAAATTTTATGATTAATTGTATCAAATGCTCGCGTAAAATCTGTATATAAAACATCAACTTGCTTACGAGAATCAAGAGCTTCAATCAGGTGTTGTGTTATAATAGCTAAATTTGTCGTTATTGATCGACTCGACATGAACCCATGCTGATGTGGTGATATATAAGGTTTCGAATATCTATATATAATCTCATAAATAATTTGTTCAAAAATGTTGGCAAAGTTAGAAAGAATAGCAATAGGTCTATAATTTTTTTATTATATTAGATTCACCACGCTTGAACACGGAAGTAATAACGGCAAGTTTCCATATATCAGGAAATATCTTATTACTTAAAGAAAGATTGAATAGTATATGTAGGGGATAAGAGAAAATAAATTTAAAATCTTTGATTATAAGATTTGGAATTTTATCATCACATCACATGATAAGTTTTCATACGATTTATACTTTTAATGATATCTGTTTCATCTATATTCGGAGAATATAATGTTTCATTGTTCGATATCATACCGGGTAGCTCATAATAAGCAGTTGAAGACACAGTTAAAAATGCACTTGCAAATTGATCTGCAAAAGCATTAACAATGTCCAGCGGAGATTCATAATTATTATCGTCGTCACGGAGCTGACCAGGAATTCGCGTTTTACCTTTTTTGTGATTGATAAATTTCCAAATATTTTTAGGAGTAGTCTTTAGTTCACTCTCAACCCTATTTACATAATAAACATGATTCTAATATTTGATTTTTGACTAACTTACGAATTCATTTAAATTCCCCACAAAAAATTGTAATCCAGAGTGTTTCCACTTTTTATGAAAGTTAGTTTTTAATTTTATGTTACGCCTGATGTCAAAATTGAACCACGGTGGATATCTAGTGTTGATTCTCTGTTTCATTAAAGGTATTGAAGTATTTGAGAGCTTAAGTCTAAGTGGGCGAGCATTCACAGGACGACTGGAATCATATTTTCCGAGCCTAATGGGTTTTACATCATCTTGATTAATTTGCAAAGTGACAAGAATTTGTTTTGATATTTGGATGTCAATTGACTATCCTTAGTCTTGCAAGTTTCTTGTAGCCCGTATATTATTAGGTGTTGTTTTCTCTTATCCCTTTCTTGTATTTCCTGGATTATGTCCTCAGCAGATATAATTTCTTTGAATGATGCAGGAGGTGAAGATTTCAGAGCCTTAACCTCTGCTTGCAGTGCAACTATATCAGATTTCAATTCATTGAGATCACCACCTAGGGCACTGCAGTTTCTACAAGTCCAAGATAACCCACAATTGGTATTAATTTTGCGAGCTTCCGACTTCGTAATATTAATGCAAGAAAATTGATACTGTTTCTTGCAAATGCAACAAGGAACTACCATATGTGACTCGCACTGGGCATTACAGCATGAGCAATTCATCATTACGAAGAGTTAGGGTAGAATTAATAGAGGCTAAGGGATAAAAACGTATTTCACGCTAGCACGGTCCACTGTAGCGACTTAATCATAATTGGAATAAATAGGTAAAACAATAGAGAACACAGGAAGAAGAAAAATAAAAGACAACACAAGGAGTCGCAAATGAGTGAAATCAAAAATATCCTACTATCAATAAGTCACCTTGAATGGCACAAAATACGACGTGAGTCATAAAAATAAATTATTCATAAATCTGGCTCGATCGAAAATGAATGTGGCATAAAAAAATCATAGCAAAAAAATTTAAAAAAAAATGAGACGATATGCTGTATTTGCATAGACAATAAATCAATACAAATCAAATATATCTATACAATGTTTTACTAAACCCGACTTTGGCTGATTGCCTAATATGGATTTTTTATGTTTCTTTAGACGGGTGTTGTTATATATTGGTCAAACTGGTAGAAATTTCAACACCCTACTAAGGGAACATAAAAATCCATATAAATAGAAAAAATTATTCATTCTCTTGGTCACAGTTATTTAATCCATAATAGACAATCAGCCAAAGACGGGCATCGTAAAAAATTGCATAGATGAGGTCCACTTTTTTCGATCCTTCTAAATAATCAACAAATATAAAAAGCTTAATTATTGGGAAACATTTTACATTAAGAATTCAATAGAAAAAGGATCGCTCGTTACTAATGACAAATCGAACTTAGACAAGTTTCATTCGACTAACGTGAAGTCGATTAGATATTCTTCGAACGCTTATATTGCGACTATTTTCGATCATGTGGAGGATAGCTTCTTCTTCAACAAGTTCTTGCAGTACGGGTCGTTTTGCATTAGATCTAGGAAAGTTACCTATTTTTGTCAAATGACAATGCACATTAATGAACACTTTCTTTAGGTATTCGTTAAGTAGGAAACCTCCCACACTGATGCTCTTGCATTGCGGTCTCAATAGCCGTAAATAAAATTGATATCATCAGCATACTCTTGGTTAAAAACAGTGTTAGTGATAGAAATGACAATGAGTAACGTCAAATAATAAATAATGACATCATAAGTATTTGTTCAAATAAAATACAATTTCAATGCATTATTATATAGACATGATGTAATTAAGCAACCTTATTTTAAGTACATTAGTCAGAGAAAATAAAACGCATTATTCTTCCGTAATCGAGATCTCGCTTTTTACGACCATTGAAAAACTATTAAAAAAATCCCATAGTCCATCCATCCGCCGGATACACTTGTAATTATCTTAAAAGCGAAGGAGGCCGACGAGCCGCCTCTGAGCAGCTATTAAAGAGGGATTAACGTGAGTATTTTTTTACATTGATTTGGCGGCGATAAAGGGAAGGATGTAGTTCGTGGAGGGGCGCAATAAAAACGCCATAAAACCGTTGATGTGCTAAGATTTCTCGGGAGGTTATTGATGCCCGCCAATTGCGGGGGGATACTTCGCTTTGATGGCTTTTTAAATAAACATGTTCCCTCCCGGTGTGAGCACATTTTGGAATTTACGATTCCGCGTGTGGAAGAAATGGTGCCGGTCTGGAAGGAATCGCATTTTTCTCGATGTACTTTATGTTTTTCTGTCGCGAAATCGAGTATCTAGGGAATGGTACTATTTTTATGAGGACATTGTATCCAAAGATAACATTATTAATAGACGAAATTGTGATATATGAATAAAATCTAATGAAATAATTACAATATTATTTTACATAATATCGAAATATTTATTTCATATATATAATAGAAAAATACAATTAATGGAAACGATAAATTTCCTGGACTTATTATATTTTTCCATATATACAATGACAATTTAAATATTCCACCATATAGTATAACGTCTGGAAGTGCAAATGATGACGTGGCATCTAGAAGATTTATATGGCCATATGATCATTGAATTGACAATCCAGCATCTAACCCCCTCTCTTAATAATATTCTTTAACCCACATGATATAACTACATTTTTGAAATGTCAAACTTGAAGGAAGGCAGAAGATATTAATTTTAAAAAATTAAACACACTTTCAAAATATAATTTATACTTTTATTCGCGAAAATTGTTTTGCACTTACTAAAAAATAATTTTGTTACAAATATAACTGTTAAAACATTTCTTTAAATAGGTATTTATGCAACAAGTAGGAATTTTATATTTTGCATATTTTTTTTATGAATGATCTAACCATTTACAAGTATTTCAACAATAACTGTGAACCAGGAGTTGTACTATTAAGTACTTTGATAATTAAAATGTTTCCAGTATCATTAATATCCTCACACCTCATTTCATACAATTCTTCCCTCCATAGAGCATTTCCGAATATTAGGGCAATCTAAAGTATGGTACAAATAATAAGTTTGTATTAAAATTTCAAGCTACCATACCTTATTCATGATATAATGATCATCTGGAGCTTCCAATAAAAACTTATAGATATCATCTCAGGAAAATCTTGTGGATTTCTTCGGTTTGTATCCAGTTCATTTGTTTTTTAAGTACGCAATGACAGTATTTACTAACGTCTATATTGTTGTTTATTTTAGAGTGGTCTTGAATTTTGAATAAGTTGACCAAAGAGTTTTATACTTCCATATTTTGGATTTCACTTGAAAGAACAACCGCTAGGACTCTTTCCGAGAAGCTGTTTATGCCTTTTATAATATACCAGTCCATAAAATAATTATATTCCTTTAAATATTGCTTCTTACACTTCGCAGGGAGAAGATGCATGGTCGCTGTAGTCGCCAACTCAACAACATCTTCGGATGTGCAATTGAAGCACTGTCACTTTCCAGTAATAGTTACCAATAATTACCTAAGGACAATTCTTGTAACTATACTTTACCTTTCTTTTAACAAAACACAGGTTTTACAGAGCATAAACGAAAAGTTTGACAGTTTACTAAGGAACTGAATCTCATAACACTATACACATTCCTTCGTAAATTGTCAAACTTTCGGTAAAACCTGTTTTGTTAAAATAAATGTAAAGTATAGTTAAAAGAACTGTTCCTCAGTAAACTGTCAAACTTTCGTTTCTGTTCGGTAAAACCTGTCGGAAAGAATTTAACTAGCTGTACTATGAAATGAAATCAAAAATATGGAAGTCTGAAACTTATTGGTCAACTTTTTCAAAATTGAAGACAATTCTAATGGCTAATTAACGAAATAAATATGAATAAATTATTAAAATTCAACCAATAAAACACAGATTAGGTTGAATAACTTTAAATTCTCGACTAGTTTCGGGTTATTAGCCCATTTTCAAGAGAATTTAAAACTAGTCGAGAATTTAAAGTTATTCAATCTAATCTGTGTTTTATTGGTTGATTTTTAATAATTTATTCATATTTATTTCATACAATATGAACTACCAATGTCTAAATATTAAAACCATTAATTGGTTAATTAACGATTTATGGAAAAGGGTTTTTTTAACTCAAAAGTATGAAAAATGAATCATTTTTTAATGCATTTTTATCCATTTAGAAATTAGATATTTAAAATCCAAAATGTATTAAAAAACTGTTAGTTTTAAAGCGGATGTAGAAAAATGCATTTTAAGTAATATTTTTACTTTAAATATCGAATAAAATATCTGCATTGAACACTCGTTCCGCACAGAACGAAATATATAATTAAAAGTAAATAAAGGCTTGGGCGGACACGGAACGTCCCATAAATAATACATCCTGCGAAAACTGGATAGGCGAGGGAAAAGAGAGCAGTTGGCCGAGATGCTGAATTTACACAACGACTGCGGAATTCGGGGGCTGATAAATTGAAATCCGCACTGCTAATACGAGCTCGGTCATTTAAATCCCATTTTTATAGGCAAAAAGAAAACGGTTTATATTTATTCCATAAATCCGAGGACGTAAGGTAGTAATAAAATGTAATCGTGAATTATGATTAAAATTAATGCGCATGTTTTCCTCTTCTAAGTTGGTTTTGTTAGGGTGACATTTTTGTTGATAATTAGGAAGTTTATTAAAACTTTGAAAACTTATTCTTACACTAGAATCAGATATAACAAAGAGGAATTCTATGGGTCGAGAGCTAACTAAATATTAAGGTAAACATATTTTATGTTTAAAATAATGTAATGTAAATAATTATGTCACTTGTATGGAATAGAGATTTATTATTATTAGGTTTTGTTTGAATTTATAACACATTTTTCTATTACTTTCTTCTCATTAATCACTTGGTAAAACATTGTGAATAAATAGTTTAAAATTATAAATATCATTCACTTGGTTTTGTTTTACTTAATATTAAGTAAAAGTATTACATTAAGTAAAACTTGGTTTTGTTTTGCTTAATATAAAGTAAAAGTATTATATTTAAGTAAAACAAAACCAAGAGAATGTTATTTCTAATTTTAAACTAATTATAACGCATTAATTTATATTAATTATTCATATTTTATATAATTTATGTAATTATTTTAAATTATTTTGTTAAACTTAAGCTGTTACTTGATGAAACTGCATTATATATAACTGATTATACAAGCAAAACACAGGGTTTCGTTTTTCTTATATTATTTTCTGTATTTTTTATTTAATTTCATTGTCCCGTTTCTTTAATCCTCTTATTTTTCACTACCACTCAGTTTTATTACTTCTAAAAAGAATTCAATTAAAATATTTTGTTACATGATTATCTCATTAAGTGCAAAGGTTTATTGCCGCAGAGGGCTAAGGGAAATCTTGCAAAACATCTGCAAAGGTTTAGCCCACGACTGGCTTGAATTTAATCCCATCTACCTGGACTTGGGCCACGTGGGTTAAAGCGCAAAATACACCCACCATTTTTGTAAATATTTTGTTAAATAATTTTTGGTATTAAGTGCGTTCTTATTCTGCTTTCAAAAGGAAAAGCTGAAAAAATCTGTAAATGTAAGATTTTTGTAAATATAAATTTATGTGAGAGTTAAACTCAATTTCATTGTTTTTATTGACACAAGAATTAACAGGACAAGTCTTCAGAACCACACTACTCCAAACAAATTTAACATTTTTAGATATGCTTAAAAAAGCGCCGAATTATTGGCTTTACAAAAAATATTCTTTCAATCGTAATATTAGTTAAAATGTAGCTTGCTTGTAATTTTTTAAAGGATTTTCAATACTTTAAAAATAAAACCAATATTAATCCAACTTGAATCAAGTAAAGTAACCCTACTTTACTTGATGCAAGTTGTATTAATATTGGTTAATATAACAAAAATACACGTTTAATCATTACTTTAATAAAGTAATAATATTATGATATGGTGATTGAAAAAAAAAATGTAAGAGAATATTTAAATATAAATTAAATATAACATAATTTGAAATTAATATGTATAACGAAGTATACGCCTCCACAATACTAAATTTAGCATAATTGATTTCAATTTCATTTTATTAAATGTTAGTATATTCAAGCGAGTTTCATGTGCATTGCTATGTTTATGCTTTAGTTAAAATAAGTGCACAGTGAACCACCATAAATATTTCATTTCAGAAAATAAATAGGTATTTTTACAGTTGTATAAATAACAGGTTTTATTACGTTTGTTTTATATGTAATGGAAATATGCATTCATTTTATATTCAAATAAATACAATAAAATTTAATAATGAATAAAATACAACGTACATTTCATTTATTTTATTCCGTTCATAAATTGATCAATCTTTTAATGACTTAAGAGGGCATTCGCAAAAAATAAAATATTTGTTTTACGCTGAAAATATTTATCATAATAAATGGAAGACGACGCAAGCACTATATTTTGCCGGAATATATATATATATTTCATGATACGAACATATAAATTGCATGTTCTATAGTTGAAGCTTTTACTTGATGGAACTCCATTATAACTAATTTTACAATAATTAAAACACTGCTACAATTGTTTCGTTACACAATATCATCATCAGGCTACTGATCATCAGCTCACATCAGATATTGATACTAATATTAAATAAAAAATGATTTGAAAATAATTAATAAATTATTTCCACATTTAGCTTTGTGACTATTGACTTACTTACGTAAGTACGTTAAACAAATGCACATTAAAACAACTACTTCCCGGGCAAATACCCACGCCGGACATTGAATTACATAATGTACACCTGCTGCTGCATATTGATACTAATGATGGTACAGTGTTTTCTACAATAAATCCATGCAACTTAAAAACAATCCAGTGTTTTACTTGTAAAACTAGTTAAATTGCATGTGATATGATAATATTTTTAACTTAAAATACTATGTTGTGTCTAAAAATGTCGACAAAATTATAAGAACAAAACATTAAAGTGACCTTGAAGAAAAATATCAAGGTAAAATTTAAGAATACTTAATGTATTCTTAATTAAATTAAATTAAATTAAATTGTAGAATATTTTATGCACCTTCATACATGACATAATTAAAAGATTCGTTTTTTACTTCCCTTTTTATTTTTAAATACTAGATGTACATTTCGAGTACCATGTGCCCTAGCGAGCGAGCGATTCGCTCTTGATAATAAGTACATATAGTATTTAAAAATAAAAAATGATGTAAGAAACGAATCTTTCAATTATTTCATATACCACTTCACATAACTCATCAATAAAACTCAGTTTAATCTTCATACATGTCTTCATGGAAAACTATTCTAATTTCAGATGGTCAAATGCGAAATTAAAGAAACGAATTTTAAAATAATTAATAAATTATTCCCTCTTTAGCTACTGTAATCATTAATTATTCTCATTATATTGCTCTGCAAGTAATTGACTTACGAAGTAAGTACAATGAAAATAGAAATATCCATTAAAACAACTACTTCCCGGGCAAATACCCACGCCGGACATTGTATTATACAAAAGATATTTGCTGTTGCATCTTAGCAATACTGATAATGCAACTTTTTTTTATTAAAAACCCTTTAAAAACAAAAATCTAACTATGTATAATAGATATTCCGTATAGACGTGTTTCGGGATTTATCCCTCGTCAGTACAGCTTTACCTTACATACCCTTTAAAAATATCCAAAAACGTACCGTTTTATCCATGAATCTGCGAGATACGACAGAGGTGACGGAAGTGGCATAATTAATTAATATCAAGGAAAAATATTCTTGATTCAAATTAAAAAATGAAATAGAAACTCGCATAGCTAAGATGGTAGCAATATCCCACTATAAACAATCACTGGGTATGACTCCAGCGAAAAATCACCGCTGTAGCAGAATATGTTCTCGGTAAAAATCACATGTGAAGCGACAGCCATGATTTGATATCAAATGCACGGAGATAACAAACAGAAAAGACTATGCGCGAAAGAAGAGTACAGAAAGCTTAGAAAATAGGAGAAAAAGCTCCATAGGAAAAAGAAACGGACAGACATAATCTATGAGTCAGATGTTGGCAATTTACCACTAACTTTTTATCCACTATACATCAATTGTTTCAAATGGTTCTGATACAGAATAAATACTATTCATTTTTGATAGGATTGGTTTGAGGGATGGCACTTTGAAGCGATATATTCAGACTGCAAAAAGCTATGTTTTTCAAAGATGAATTCAGTTTGATATTTACACAACATTTCGAATCAGAAGATTACATTCCACTATTATCTCTTTATCTCACTTAAATAAATTTAACAGCATTTTTTATTGCGAAACTAGTATGTTAGTAGGATGTTTAATGAAGTAGAATTCACCACAGTTGATACTTTAATTTTATTTTAATTATAAAATATATACAATTTCACGTGGAATATAAATTTGATATAAAATATATGTGTTAATATTTACACTTTTAAAGCTGCATATTTCCGCCGTACCCAGAGGGTGAAACAGAAAAATGTACAGCATCCAGTGATCCCCTCAAAACCATCCGGATATTTTTTGTACGTTGCATATTTGTCGAAATATTTCACTAAATTAATTAAAACAGGTCGCCCGGTATTTTTAAATTGATTTAAATTATCAAAAACCATGTTTTATACAATTTACGCATAACTTGTTTCATAAAATATATAAGTAATTACATATATAATTGTAATTAAGGATTAAAAAAGTATACTTTTTTACATTTAAGTTATAAAATAACTTAAAAGGGATATTTAAAAGTAGTAAAACGTGAAATATTTGTTCGCTTTAAAGAAAGATCAGAGTGGGATATTTAAAATTTTATTAGGATTTTTTTTATTTTAATTGATTTTATCTTTGGAATTGATAAGTAAAGATGACAGTTTTCTATTCGATTTTAATGCCATTTTAATGTTTTTTTTGTATATGCGACCAATCTCCTCTATATTTTTAACGTGATATAAGATATATCCGATGAGTTTCCTACTTTAGAATAAATTTTATACATACTCTTCTGGTATTGTTTTTTTATTAAATAAATTTTAAACTAAATTAGGTGGAAAATCATGCATAGTTCCAATTTCTATTATCCTATCCGGTTTTCTCTTTTGATTATATTTTTTGCTATTAAGTTATTTGATTAAGATATTTAAAATTATCACATCAATTTATTTCGTATCTAACCATCTTATTTCTGCAATATGTAAACTAAGTATTTGTGGACAAACCAAGAGGTTTAGGATAAAATGTATTTTTTATACAAAGCATATTTACTATTTACAATTAGGCAACTTTTATTTGCAAAATTATATAGATTGTAATAAAAGAATCTATTGAAGACGTAACAACTATCACAATTATTGTTTAAAAATGGAAAACTGTGTTTCATATATGGTGTAATTTAAATTACCCATTCTTGATTTGTCCACTATTGTACTTATTAACTTTTGTTTACAAAGTTATATGGATTGTCATTAAAAAAACAATTGATGACATCACAACTGTCATTATTGTTGAAAAAATGGAAAACTGTGTTTCATATACGCTGTAATTTAAATCGCAAAACCCCTTTTTGATTTGTCCTCTATTGTACTTATATATATACAATCATCTTTATTGTGGTATTTACATATACATATATTATACAAAATATTTGATCTAAACTTATAAATGGCTATCGACCTTAGGTCTTTCAGCCCATTGTACTTATTAACTTTCATTTGCAAAGTTATATAGATTGTCATAAAAAAAAAACAATTGATGATGAACTGTCACAATTATTGTTCAAAAATGGAAAACCGTATTTCAAATGTGGTGTAATTTAAATCGTCATTTTAGATTTTTATCTATCGTACTTATTAACATTATTTTGCAAAGTCATATAGATTGTTATTAAAAAATAATTGATGTAGACATAACTGTCACAATTATTCTTTAAAATAAACTGAAAACTGTGTTGCATATGTGCTGTAATTTAAATCACTTATCGTACTTAATAACAGAATTATCCTGTACTTAATCTCTAACCTCTTAATCTGTATGTATATAAAAAACAAGTACCATTAATTTTAATATGATACACCGGGTTTATGAAAGTGTCACCGGCTAAAAACACTTTCGGGACAACTTTACGTCTACATCTGTATATATACAAGTTTAATCAGATACACCGCGCCGGAAAACTGAAAATTTCAGTTCCCTCCGGTTTTGGGGATAACACCGCTTTGCACTTTTCTCCTAAACGCACAAAGGAACGCTCCACCTGTTTACCTTTTCAAGAAAGTCTGTTACCTTTACCGCATTTATTTCTAACACGCAAAAATACTAAAAAGTAATGCGATACGAAGTTGATAAGAAAGCGAGCACTTAGCCGGATTATTATTTGCATTTTTGTAAATAGGATGTTTTGTTTAATGATACACAACACGTTATTATGTGAAATTATTCGTATTAGTTTAATTATTTAGAAATATATCTTAATTAATAATATTTCATGTTTTGAAGATTTTTCGAATTCTTTCAAGACGTACATAATGGTATATGGAGTTCATTTTAATTAAATTATTACCTAAAAAATATTCTCTTATACATTTAATAAATTGCGCTATTTTTCCAAATACTTTTACTCGATTCATTAATTATTATTGTTGTAACCCTACACCTGAAAGGACAGAAAGGGTACTAAATGTATATAGATATATTAATTATTTTTTAAATTCATTGATCTAAGTAAACATTAGATTAAGACAGAGGCGACCAAATATACAGGAATGTCGAAGTGATACATACGTATACCCAGTGATTTATGGTCATTAATTAAAATTATTTTATTTAGTTTAGATAAAAATGTAAAAAAAATGGCTTCAGGTGAAAACAATTCGCCCCAAACCACTCTATGGGCTGTACAATGGCATTTGCATTCATAACCACAACCGTATTCAGATCATTACTACAAGTTATCAAGGTCGTTTATCAGTGAATTGAATTACTAATAACTCCGTTACATACGTAGGAAATTCATTAACATATATTAAAAATAATAAAGTGCCAAGGATTGACCCCTGTGGTAGTCCAAAAGTGAGCGATAGCGGTTTATATGTTTTACTGTTTATTCGTGTGACTTGTATTCTTCCACTGAGATAAGACTCAATCAACTTTATAATGGAGAAGTCAAAGTTAAAACAATTGAGTTTATTTATTTATAATATCATATCATTTTGGAAAAAGAGATAAAAAATATTGTGGAGAAAATAATAATATATTTATATAACATTTTATATAAGCTGCTTATACTATAATTTTAAAATTGTTAAAGTTAACATTCTTTCTACAGAATAGCCCCTAATAGACAACTTGCAATAAGTTTCCACTAAAAGTTAATTCATGTCATTGAAACATAGTTTCGTTAAAATCAATGTACCTCCGTGATTAGATGAAATGCGAGAAAAAGATACAACTGGTTGATATTCAATTTTATTTAACCAATATTCACAAATACAGAAAATATTGTCGTTTTTAAAAAACCTTTGGCAAGCCCAATATTTGTGAGTTGCTGAATCAGATGTTGAAAAGTTGCCTAAACCAACTCTATTGCCAAATAATGTAACAGTTCGTGAATTTATCGTCCTCGTTCTCTTGTGCAGCTTTGTAGGTCTCGTGATAAGTCTCAAACCATTTTGTAAATTATGTGCCATTAATTATTTAGTCCAGGACTTACGTTTTTTTTGTTATTTCCTCTAATTCATTTTATTAAAATATCCTGCCCGTTTATCGATTTTATAATTATTCAATTAACTAATTATACAAAATTTTCAATAAAGTAACAGCAATTAAAGATATCGGCCGACAGTAACACTTTCGGGTGTCTGAGGGCTCATTTTAATCCAATTATGATCGGGTCCCAGGGTAATTTCTCGGCGGATTTATAACCGTTCTCAAATGCAATTTGCAGTAAAATATATTTTAGTGGTTTGGTGACAAATAATCCCCATAATTTCGGTACAAAGGTGGAGCCCCGACGCGCGGGTCTGGCGGGGTGTCTGCGAGGAGGAGTCGAGATAACGAGAGAACCGCTATCGCAGCTGAGATTTTCAGTTAATCAATCTCCCTGTCTCCGTTAAGAAGGGACATGCTCAATCTTTATAATCGCGACCATCCATCAACAGCCAGCACACAACCTTACTGAACATTTCTTGATATTATTACTTATAACTTTGTACAAGTGGAAGATCAAATTAGTCTCCTTTTTTTACCACTAAATGATCCAATAATATTTTACACAAGTAACACTTTGTTTTATTGAATAACATTCGATTAAGTTAATATAATGAAATACTCTTTTAACTGCTTTGTATAACTATGAATTTATTATAATTTCGACATTACAAATGTCATTATCAAATCAAAGTGTCATTTATAATGTCGAAACTATAATCACTGATAATAAATTTGTAATGATGCGCTCTCGTCTTAAATTGATATAATAATACACGTTTTGCAACTTGGTTGTATAAGATATAAAATCTAAACCTAAACCTAACCTAACTTAAATTAAAAAACATTTAAAACTTAATCCTAATATAAAAAAAAAACTTAACTAGAGTACCACAGAGTTGTAAAGGGACTGTGAGACGGACGACACGGAACAAACTAAATAATACATCACAACACAATAAATTTAAACGAATGCACATCACTACAAATTTATTATCAGTGACTTTAGTTTCTACATTACAAATGCCAATATAAAACTAAATCGTCATTTTTAATGTCGAAACTATAGTCACTGTTAATAAATTTGTAGTGATGTGCATTCGTTTAAATTTATTATGTGTGTGATGTATTATTTAGTTTGTTTCATGTCGTCCGTCTCAGAGTCCCTTTACAACTCTGTGGTACTCCAGTTAAGTTTTTTTTTGATATTAAGTTTAAGTTTTAAATGTATTTTAATTTAACTTAGGCTAGGTTTAGGTTTAAATTTTATATCTTATTTATTTTATGTTGGGTTGTGTGATTTACATTTAAGTTTTTTTTTTCATATGTTTTTTGTGATGTTCTGGGGATCCGGTATCAGGGCCTTTACACCCTTGTATTACGTACACTGTGATATTACTTTTAGAAAATCTGTGATAAAATACGGATAACAAAAAAAAAGACAAAGATCCAATAAATATGCCTGTTAGCCTGTTTAGCATTATGCAGAGACCGGCCAATGGGTATTAGTCGGTAGTCTCCTAGACAAAATCTAGGAGGAGACCGACACAACGTCCGTCAATGGATTTTCTCCTTCCTAAAACACAAAAATAATTAAATTCGTAGTTATAAAAAATGTTATATTATATCAACTTCAAACAATGTATAGCGAAGTGGAAGCCTCAACTATTCAACATTTTATTAATAAAAAGGATTGTTTCAGTATCATTTTACAAATGATTGACAGAAGCGAAAAAAAAAAAACATATTTTCGAAAATTGAATTAATTTGAATATCATTGATCGTTACTTTGTGGTAATCCATTGTAATATTCATTTATTACAATGGATTACATTTATTGTGTTTGAGCATTTCAAATATTTATTACCACATGGCAATGACAGAAATTCCTGTTGAAATTCGAATTGTGGAATAAAATTAATAAATAGTGACACAAACACAATAAATATATTTCATTTATTGAATTGGTTATTTAAATAAATAAAGTAAACTTTGTTTTTTTAACATTTATTACAGAATTGAATTTAAAACATTTTTTTTAATAATTAAAAAAATGTTAAAATAAAAGAAAATTTGAAAATAATTAATTAATAAAATATAAATAATTATTTTCTCTTCGGCTACTGCAACTCTTGATTTAATAACGAAAGCACTTAAAAAGACAAATATCTATTGAAACTACTACTTACCATGCAAATACCCCACATGATCATAATAAATGAAACACGACGCAAGCGCCATCTTTCCACTAATCACTTGATATTGTATTACATAATGAACATTTGTTATTTCGCGAAAACAAATGCATAAAGCAAACATTTTTCATTGTGGAATATTTAATGTAAAGAACAAAATACGTTACGTAATATGATAATCTTCTGCAGACACCTGCTTCAGGATTTATCCTTCGTCAGTGTAGCTTTGGATCATGTTTTTTTTTTTTCTAAATGCATACATTATCTCAAAAATTACATTAGTCAAAGAGCAAAGTCATTCATTAACTCATGCATACATGACAGTTCAGCTAGCTTTGCATAGTTTTAATTTGCAAATCACCATAAATTCATACAGGGCAGAAATAAATAAATTATTTTCAATTTTGTAATTTCATTTAATTTAATTTAAATAACTGCGACGAAGTAAGTAAAACTCTTCCATTATTATCAAGAAATATCTGTGCTATATGTGTATAGGTCGTCGAATCATTAACTTTATCAAAATACATTCACTCATTTTTTCAATAATTTTGATCTACTATTCAACATATTATTAAACTAGCATTTGTCTTTGATAGTATAACAGATAAATCACTATCAAATACCCAACACGGGTCACCACTGAACGTACGGAAACAATAATTGACAATATTATTACATACGAGGTGTGTTCAAAAAGTAAGGTAAATTTTCAAATTTCGCGGACTACGTACATTCGATTATCTATATATTATATTGTTGTGTTGGTACACATGTCTCGAACATATGTTCACAATTTCAACTACAAAGCATATAGCATACTTCGTTTGTTTTTTGATAGGTAAAAAAGTCAGATTTTTTACATGGAAATTTTGTGTGAAAATGGAATCAAGTGCTCTAAAACACTTGAAATGTTGACAGTGGCGTACGGTGAGTCTGCTTTAAGTAAAAAAAAATGTTTGCAAGTGGCCGAGAAGAGGTTTATCGTTGGCGATGAACCTCGCTCTGGACGCCCCAGCACGTCAACAACAGAAGATATTGTTGAAGCTGTGAGAAATATTGTTTTTGAAAATCGTGGAATTACCATAAGAGAAGTTGCTGGGCATGGCATATCAGTCGGCTCGTGTTATGCATTTTTTTCGGATCAGCGAAGTTTGTTCCGAAACTTCTGAATTTTAATCAGAAAAACCGTAGCGTGAGCATCGCTCAGGAGGCCTTGAATGGCATCAGTGATGATCCTGGTTTGCTCCAAAGGATCATAACTGGTGACAAATCATGGGTAAATGATTATGACGTCGAAATCAAAGCCTAATCGGCCCTGTGGAAGCACCAAAGAGAGCCAACGCCGAAAAAAGCACGCCAAGTCCGATCAAATGTCAAAGTTTTACTCACTATTTTTTTTTATTACCATGGCGTAGTGCAATCGGGAGTTTTACCTCAAGGTCGTACGGTTAGTAAGGAGTATTACCTTAAAGTTATGCGCCATTTGCGAGATGGAATCCGAAAAAAATGGAATTAT
This sequence comes from Philonthus spinipes, assembly GCA_963082785.1. Classification (NCBI taxonomy): domain Eukaryota; kingdom Metazoa; phylum Arthropoda; class Insecta; order Coleoptera; family Staphylinidae; genus Philonthus; species Philonthus spinipes. The sequence goes on from OY720306.1 coordinate 10,376,191, forward strand.
ACAATAAGTCGATTCATATAAATATTAACCTTTAAATGAAAACGTCAATAATTTAAATATTTTGATCATCTCTGGAAATTATATGTACTTTTCTATGAAATTAATAAACACGCCATAAATCTATGGCATTTGTAATACGTATCATTTTGTAATATTTTTTTAAGACTGCTTAATGTGAAAAAGTAATGGCATAAACTTTTAATTACAGAATCATCCAACACTTGGTGAAACTTTTTTTTAACACTGAATTTAAACTTAATTTAAATAATATAAATAAAACACTTGGTTATTGTTTCACGGCGAAACAATTTATTTATATTTTTTAAATTATGTTTAAATTCAGTGTAATGGCATAAATTTGAATAGGTTAATTTATAATTGCCCTTGCTTTTATTGTTGATTTAAATGCAAATTCAGTTTAAAAGTCGACATAGACAAGCAAACACTGAATTATACTACTATAATATCTTTATTGAAAAAGGAATACAATAAATAAACTTGGGACATTCTTTAATAAAACCAATAAAAATGTTTCCTTTTCACAAGGGCTATCGACCATAAGTCTTTCTGCCCGGGGTTAGATGTGGATCTGCGTATGTTTCGATTCTGAATTATAATAATTTACCATTTGTATAATTATTTAATTTTTCAATTTAAATATGTAAACCTACAATTCTCTTTCATTCAAATATTCTATTTTTTTTTAAATATTGAAAGTTTTTATAGTTAAAAAATATATACTTCTTATTACGAAATTGAAAATGTAATATATAAAAGTTTGATAATGACAAGTATAAGTTATTGAAATTATTGCTATTAATAAAAAATATTGTATAAAATAAATATGAATAGATTATTAAAAATCAACCAATGATAACCCGAAACTAGTACAGAATTTAAAATTATTCAAATTAATCTGTGTCTTATTTGTTTTATTGATGATTTTTATTAACCTATTCATATTTATTTTATACAATATGAACCACCAATATTTAAATATTAAAACTATTAATTATTAAATAAAAATGATTTGAAAATAATTAATAAATTATTTCCACATTTAGCTCTGTGACTTTTGACTTACGTTACATAAGTACGTTAAACAAATGCACATCAAAACAACTACCTAATACCCACGTCAGACATTGAATTACATAATGTACACCTGCTGTTGAACATCAATAAAATATTGCATAATGCAACAAATTTTGATCCGAGAAAAATGTAATGCAAAAACAAACAAAAGGAACGTTATTTAATATAAGGCCATCTGCAGACACGTGTTTCGGGATCTATCCCTCGTCAGTAAAGCTATGCCTTGCATAATTTAAAGATGTTAAAATAAATCAATTAAATTAATCAAATCATTTTTATTTAATATATTTAAATAACTGTGACCAAGTGAATGAATAATACTCTTTTCTATTTATACTATTAATTATATTAAATTTGCAGGTTGAGAAGAGCAAAAAAGAATTTATTATCGTGTATTCAAATAATATTGCTATATAAACAAAATTTACAATTTATATAAAACGTGCTTTTATGTTTTATATAAATTTTAATTTTTCAGAGAACATTTAAGTCCCACCAATAATTTAACCCGAACTGCACTTACGTTTTAACAAACTAAACCCCAAAGTTTGTACACTATTCCCGCGTTAAAGCAAAACTTTCAATACGGACAGTTTTTTTAATAGCCGGTAAATCACATTAATCGCCGCCCCCGGATAAAAAACAAAACGCCCCGGAATCGTATCCGGCAGGTAGAAATTTTTACTCGCGAACTAATTTAGCAGCGAGTGCTCTTAGTTATTAAATAATAAGTGCTGCAGTTCCGCCTTCGAGATAAACAATGCTCGGCAATAATTCTTGAGAGTTTGCTCCCGTGGAACAAAGAATTACGAAGTTTGCCTCCGGCCGGGATTAAATTTGTAACGGATTCACTTAATTATGCTAAAACTATTCGCTCGACTGTTTGTTTTTGTACTATATGAAGAGCTCGGGTTATTCGCATTACAAAAATTAGTGAAGTACTTTTCGTTATTTATACAAGGTGTCCCTGAAATGTCTGTACAAAATGTTACCACATATTCCTGGGTCTAAAATAATGCGATTTAACCAAATTTACCTCTATACCAAAATCAACGGTTATGGAGATATCGGTCTTCAAAAATCATTTTTGTTATTAAAATTTGTTAAATATCTTCTGATGGGCTTTAGGTAGCAAAATGAAATTTGGCATACTTATTGATGCTAGGAAGGACTATCTTATTGACCTTCTTTGGTTTTTCTAAATGCTACAGAAGTGGTAAAAAGTTGATCCTCAACTTACAAAAAACTTCATAACTTTTTAACAGATGGACCATTTTTAATTTTTATTTATTAAAAATATAGGTAATTTTATTTTAAAGTTTTTCTGTCTCTTGTTTCGTTTTGGTATCCATCATGGTTTTACCAGAAAATTGATTTTAAAGTAAGTACACAGCATAGCTAGTGTTGAATAACAGTATTAATCAAGTATGTAATAAATGTCATATTAATGTCAGTTAACATTTCAAATAAAAATAAGCAAGGTTATTAAAGTTTTTAATCGATAAAATGAAAGAATTTTCATTTAATGAATTAACTGACATGGTTCTGGTTTATGGATTTTGTAGTGGAAATGAAAGAGCAAGTGTTAGACAATACAGACAAAGATTTCCAAATCGACGCATACCAAACCACCAAACGTTTGCTGCAGTGGAGAGACGTCTTCGGGAAATGGGCAATTTTAAACAGACTACAGTGAACCAAGGTCGAAGCCGCTTTATTAGAACAGCTGCCATAGAGGAAGAAATTGTCGAAAGAGTCGAAGAAGACCCCACTATAAGTACCAGACGATTGGGAGCTGAGATGGGTGGCGCAAAGAGTGTTGTCCATCGAGTAATAAGGAAACAACTACTGCACCCCTATCATGTGAGATTAACTCAGGACCTTTTGCAATCGGACCCTGCTCAGAGACTAGAATTTTGCCAATTTTTGAACAACCAACTTGAAGAAAATCCAAATTTTTGTAAGCATATTTTATTCACGGACGAAGCCGCTTTCACAAGAAAAGGCATGATCAATATTCGTAATGCTCATGTTTATGCAGATGAATATCCCTATGCTACAAGAACAGGCCACTTTCAACACGTCTGGGCAGCACTAGTGGATAAATATTTAATTGGCCCTATTATTCTTCGAGGCAATTTAAACGGATAAAATTATTTGGCATTTTTAATAAATATTTTGCCGGGCCTTTTAGAGGATCTGCCATTACGGATCATAAGAGACATGTGGTTTATGCACGATGGAGCGCCTGCACATTTTGCTGTAAATGTTAGGGATCAAACCTACCCAAACAAATGGATTGGTAGAGGTAATGATGCCCCAGTCAAATGGCCTCCCCGATCCCCTGATCTGACTCCACTGGACTTCTTCTTATGGGGCTACCTAAAGTCAAAAGTTTATAGTAAACCAGTGGAGTCAAAAGAACAATTATGGCAAAGTATTGAAAACGCTGCAAGTTGTTTAAAAAATAATTAAGGAATACAGCAAAGAGTACATTTTAATTTACTACGTAGAATAAACACTTGTATCAGAAAAAATGGAAATCTTTTTGAGCATTTATTGTAACATATGTTGTTTATTTTATTCTTGTTTTTTTTTATTGATAATTATTAATATTTGTTTCAATAAAAAAATCTATTTTTGGAGGCCGATATCTCCATAACCGTGCATTTTGGTATAAGATATCCTAACCTTAGAGGTAAATTATCTTAAATCGAATTTTGGTCCCAGGAATGGTACTTACTTTAATATCAATTTTTTTGGAAAAACTATGATAAATAACAAAATGAAACAGAAAAAAAAACATTAAAACAAAAATACCTACATTTTGAATAAATAAAAATAATAAACCAGAACTATGTTAGTTAATTCAGAAAATGATAACTATTCCATTGTATCGATTAAAAACTTTCAATAACTGTTTTTTTTTTAATTTGAAAATTAACTGACATTAATATGGCATTTATTACATACTTGATTAATACTGTTAATCAACACTAGCTATGCTATGTACTTACTTTAAAATCAATTTTCTGGTAAAACCATGATAAATACCAAAATGAAACAAGAGACAAAAAAACTTTAAAAGAAAAATACCTATATTTTGAATTGAAAAAAATAAAAATTGGTCAACCTGTTGAAAAGTTATGAAGTGATTTATAAGTTGAGGATCAACTTTTTACCACTTGTGTAGCATCTAGGAAAACAAAAGAAGGTCCAAAAGATAGTCCTTCTTAATACCAATAAGTGTGCCAAATTTCACTTTGCTGCCAAAGGATAATCGGGAGATATTTAAAAAAATTCAATAAAAAAAATCATTTTTGAAGGACGATATCTCCGTAACCGTGCATTTTGGTATAGAAGTAAATTTGGTTAAATCGCATTATTTTGGTACCGGGAATATGTGGTATCATTTTGTACAGACATTTCAGGGACACCTTGTATATGGTGTTTAAAAAGTATGGAAACAGGTTGTCAAAAAAAAGCTTGAATCCTATTTTGACTTATATATACATATATATTTATATATAATATATTTTTCTACTTACATCTTTAAAACACCAATGTTTCAATGACACGAATGGCCATATTAATAGTCGCAACTTAATTCTAGAATCAATTGAGGACTGATGAAATCCAGATTATTGAATATTATTAGTGAATCCAAGGATTGTTTAAAATATAATCAAAGATTATATTTTATGCATTTTATACAAATCTAAGAATTAATACTTAATTCCGAATCAATCTCTGACTATTAGTACGGGCATAAGTGATCTCTTAAATGCACATTCGATAAGCCGTGGGTTCATGCGTTTTATGCCCGTACTAATAATCATGGATTGATTCAAAATTTATAATGAATTCTTAGATCGTATCAAAATGTATGAAATAGACAACGTAATTATAGATTATATTGCAAACAATCCTTAGATCAACCAATAGCATTCGCGAATCCGGGATTGATTAATCGTAGATCGATTCAACGATTAAGCTTCGACTATTAGTACGGCTATTAGTCACTGGGTGAAACCAATAGATTTTTAACCACGACCAGAAAGCAAGCTTTGGATTATTAGTTGTCACATGTCAAAAATATCAACGCGAGACGCGGTGCGAAAACGTGCAAGTAATTTTCAGTTTTACAACAAAAAATAAAGTACCTTTCGTGTAAATAATGAACGATAGTTAAAGTGACGAGGATCCCCCCGAAATTATTGAAGCAGCAGCATCGGCAATTGCTAGTTTGTTGCAGCCGAAATCAAAAAAACAATACCAACGTGCAGGGTGGTGCCATTTGGATTGTTTTAACAGAGAAAACCTATTTCCAGACTAGATAGAGAAAAACGGATCTTGTATTGTGGTTATATACCTGATATTAATCATATTAAATGAAAGAGGACGCAAGCGCCATCTTTCGCCTAATTTCATGTGGCATCGTAAACGATATATAACCACAACACAAGATCAGTTTGGCCGCCTTTATTTACCCATTGCACATGGAGGTTCGAATGACCGAAATGGTCATCACAAATTATCCATACGTAATAATAATAAAATGTTCAGCCACCATGCATTTATTGTTGCTGAACATTTTATTAAATTCCTTTAGTGGACGAAACAACGATTCTTGTAGACTCGAAACGTTGATGATGCCACATGAAATTAGGCGAAAGATGGCGCTTGCGTCGTCTTTCATTTATTATGATTAGAGAGAAAATAATTTATTAATTATTCAATTCAGTAAATTAATTATTTTTAAAATTCTTTTTATTTGATTTAATTATAACGATAATTTAATCTATCTATCAAAAATTTTTCAAAAACAACCAATTTAAAAAGATGTTTTAAAATGATATTATTTTTTGTATGTTTAATATTATCTTGTAAGAAGTGATTTTAACTGTTGGATAATAAACTGCTATTATTATTATATTTTTTAGACATGAACAAAACCGATCATTTTAGAACTTAACACAATAAATTGATTTAATTAACTTCGCATTAAATATATTAAAAAAATTGTTATAGGTGAGTTACGTGAAGATAATTTAATTTAAGGAAAGTTTACAGTGTCTTATTTGATATCTATAATAATTAAGCAATTCTAAATGAATAACAAACAAAAAATAATATTTCTACTATCTACTTACTTATTAAAATCAAATTCAAATTAAATACATTTTAAATTTAAAATTGAATGCATTAAATAACATTTTAATACACCGACCTCGTATTAAGCGAACACCCAATATATTCTTTCTTAATCTTATCCTCTTTTACCCGTATTGGGTGTCGATGTACATCCAGTATATAATGATAAATATTTGCCTCATATTTCATCTTAAAGCAAATATATAATTTGCTTTAATTCTTTATGAAAATTTAATAAATCCTCAATTGCGTTCATTTTCGCCTTTCATAAATACACGCTAATTAAAAATAAACATAAACCCTCTGAAAGACCTAATAAAACGATGGGGGGAATTTTCCAACTGACGCTGAAAAAAATTATATATATTTAGGAGGTAAACATAACACGTCCTCGTAACATCGCTTCAAAACTGTTGGAAATAAGTCAAGCCGCAAACGCGAGCGACGGTTTACCTACATAATTTGCATCGGAGCCCGACTGAATAAAATTAAAATAAAAAGAGCATAAAATTAAACAACCAATAAAAGTTAAGGCTCTGTGAGTTTAGATGTTTTGAATACTGTTGGAATTTATGGTGCCACCCCACCCCCACCCCTTAACGAATTTTATTACTAAGCGAATTGTAATGAACGGTTGGACGTTTTTTATTTTCCATAATTTTATTGTTATGATTTTATTACCTTAATATTGTATCATTTATTTTTAAATGCTTTTAAATAAATATTTTAAATTATGCATTTTTGTAAGTTGTATTTAATAATTAAAAATAAGTCGAAAGATTTTAAAATGTTACTAGACATGAAATTGTAACTTATATTTCAGTGTATGAAGGTTTTTCTTTTAATAAACAGTTGATAATTTTTTCACGATTTTTATTTATTTTTTCTGACTAGTTTCGATCTGACGATTATTACCAAAGAAATGCAAACAATTTATTTGATAATTGGTCGTCTGACCGAATCTAGTCAGAAAAATAATTAAAAATTATGAAACAATAACGAAGTGTTTATTTAAAGAGAAAACCTTTATACAGTGTTAATCATGTTTTACCAAGTGTTAGATGAGTCAAAAGTGATTAGTTTATATTTCAATTTCCATTCTCTCTTTCAATATCGTATAAAACACCGTAAACTTTTATTCATTGGATGTTTACTTGCACTAAATATGCATTTCGAAATGTTATTTCAGTACCTACTAAAGATACAGGCCGGAATATCGGAGTGGGGGAATTCGAAATCTCGGAGTCTAAGGACTCCGAATGCGCGTGAATCAGTCGCCCGCAGACCGTAGTAACTCAAACATCTCCCGCTCGAATTTAATTATATGTCTAATTTAGAATTATACCAAATTTTATTGTTAATTTCATTTTTTAATACATTGATTTTATAATTATAAATATTCTAAAAATGAATAACTAAAAATCAATGTAATAAAAAAATAAATTATATTAACTATAAAATATGGTATAAATCCAAATAAGGCATATAATTGAATTAGAGCGAATGATGTTTCCGTCACGACGTTCTACGGGCGACTGAATTCATGCGCATTCGGAGTCCGTAGACTCCGAGATTTGGAATTCCCCCACTCTGACATTCCTGTATCTTTAGTAGGCACTGCTTAATCAAATAAAATACTGTAAACGTTTTCTTCTACATTTATACAATCATTTGTGATGCAACAGCAAATGCCCATTGTCTAGTTCAATGTCTGGCGGGGTATTTGTCCGAAAAGTAATTATTTCAATGGAAATTTGTTTTTTAATTGCACTTATTTTAGAAGTTTTACAATTCTTGCGGTTTATTCGATAATGAATGGTTTATTTGTTTCATGGGTCATGAATTTTTAAAAATTACCAATCAGCTATATTTATTACTGATTGTAATTGAATTTTCAATATTTCCATTTTATTACATTGAAATGAAAATTGCTTAAAACCAACTGATTTTTTTTTATTTGATGCAAATAGTGCAAAGTATAAAAGCAGAGATCGAGTCCTTTATTTTAACATCATTAAAACCTCATCTATACGGAAACAGTGCAAACAGCTCGCGCGAATCGAACTCATCCCGATTTTTGATTGCCCCGCTCGTTTCCGACAAAGTGTGGGTCCCATTATCGCGAACATCCAGCTGCATTTATGCGACGGTTAAATGTCTCGTGTACAAATTCCGGTTCGATGTTGTTTTTTTTTTCTGCGTACACGCGGACGTATTACAGATGGTAATGTGGAAGGATGCTTTTACGGCCCTCGGCGTCGTTTTGAAAACATGGCGCGCGGGGATAAAATTTGAATATCCTCTGGAATAGTTTATGGTCCTGTAAAAGGCTGCTGAAAGGTACAGAACAGATTATGGCCCGACACGAGGTGCACAATTTTATGGCACTTGCTCTATGCTAAATTATGCGATGAAATATATTATGCTCGTCCCTCAGGGGGTTTGCAAAAAATTGTTTCGAGAGTAATTTAAATTGCACTTATGTGTCACGGATGTTACGTGGGTATTTTTAAATTATGAATATAAATGCAATTGAGTCTTTAATGAAGAAGCAGGTATTTCAAAGCGCAAATAACTTAATTTTGTAAAACAGCAGTAAGTAAGAGAGCGGTAAAATAGTTGTTAATTAAAGACAATTCTTATACGAGTGAAGAATTCTTAATCTGTGAATTATTCTGATGTGCTAACGTTTTATTACTTTATGATTTTGCAAAACATTTTATATATTATGATCTCACGATGTTTATATGAATTTTCTGAAAAATAAAGAAAATAATATGTTGAAAATAGAATTTTAACGGCATTTTCGAATTTTCGTCTACTTTGCGACGAGATCCGATTTCTGGTTTTACACACCATTGATTTCTTTTAAAAATAGGAAAACAATATTGTAATAATTGTGCCATATAAGTTTAACAGTATTTATTTCTTCAGAACTTGTAAATAATACAAACAAACACCCCTTTATAGCGGTTTTTCATTAACAAAAAAAAATAAGGCTTTAAAACCGCTAGGCACGTGACCTCTTCTGATTTTAATTCTTGGTCTAGTCGTCTTCAACCCCAAGTCTAGATGCCTACTCGATGCAATTAGACCAAGTGGAAATGGGATGACGAGTGCGATATCAAGATGTTCAATACCACAAGAGCTAGAAGTTGGCGCGGGGGTGCCTCGCTTTGAAGCGAGCAGCTGCAAATATTTCTTGATGACTGAGCCGCGAGTGTCACTTTTTAATGCTTAGGAAATATATGATTGACGCGTATCGTCTGTGGCGAGAGAAGCTATCATCGATTGCGAAATTACGAGAGATTTTCTGCGATAACAAGAAATGCTAATACCAATATTGATTTTAAATTCCACTGCAAGGGAAATCCTTTACGTATATAATTTCCCCAAAAGAAGTTCCATATTTAAACACACCTCATTTCATTAATTAATTTTCGTGAAACATTTAATTTATTGTATAAAATAAAAAAATGAAAGTATTTTAAACGGTGTGCGGACAAAACGAACGAGATTGATTGTATTAGGTGGCTAGACTTTACACAGTTATTGGAGATAGTACTGTGACGGATCATTTATTCTATTATTCCTAATTAAGTTTTTGTTATTATTACAAAAATTGATGTGTGAAAGTTGATTGATATTTTTAATAATAATAATATTAAATATATGAGTGCGAATGTTGTGAAAACCATAATTTCCAATCCATTCACGTACAAGCTAAACGAACACCGATTATCAATCATAATCCCTTACAATGTCTTATATAGAAACGATTTCCAGTTTCCCTGTATGTACGTGCAAACAGACGTAACAGAGAAAAAAATCTGGATAATTTATGAATGCCTCCGGGATGAATGGTGGATTAAAGTGTACAAATAAAAATACACCAGTGCCGAATTTCGCCTATGCATTATTCACTGTTATCTCGGAAAAGTTTCCTCCTGCTCCATCCCCTGAATACATATGAAATTGATGGATTACTTTCGTAACTTGATGAGAAAATGCATTTCTATTTTTCCTCCCTCTCCTTTGACGGAACTGACACGGGCGTGGCGTGCACGGCTCCTCTCTTTTTTTCGATGCGTGAAAATAATATTGTTGGATGCTTGTTTGTTAGGGATACTCTACACGATTCAAATTGGATTATTCACAAAGCCTTTTGAGAAATATATTAAATTTGGTAATTATTTATTTTGGCGTGTGCACATAAACATACTTAAGCAAAAGAAACGACAAGAATTTTATTTAATTAAATAACAAACTGGCAAATACCTAGTTTTTTACTAACTATTTAGAATTATGATACTGTATCCCTAAATCAAAATATCATCATGATTATTAATTTCATGTATACAAATAATACATGAAATTAATAATCATGATAATATTTTGATTTAGGGATACAGTATACAGTATAATTATGTCTGCTTCATTGATTTTAAAGATGAAACGCATACATGCATTTTTATATAAATAAAGCAAATTAAATAAAAATGATTATACTATATTCTGCATCCCTCGCAATCTTAATATCCCTCTCAAACATAAACACCCTTCTATTACAATTCCTCAATTCATCACTTATTTACCTGACAGTTCAGCTAGCTAGCAAAGTTCTTATTTGCAAGTCACCATAAATTCATGACAGGGCAGAAAGACCACCGGTCGATAGCCCATGACAGACTACAAACCCACCAATATGTATTGTAAATATAAATATTTGTAAAGAATTGTAATTTTGCTGTCTGAATAAAGATGTTTGTATGTATAAAAATGATTTGAAAATAATTAGTAAATTATTTCCACATTTAAAATTCCATCATGCAACAAATTTTTGATCCGAGAAATAAAGTAATTTAAACACTTTAAAATCTATACTGTATAACGCTACAATTGTTTTGTCACCCTTTGACTTCTTCGGGCAAAAAAATGATATTTAGAATCGGCTCGGGTATATATACAATGTTTTCTGATGGGATGTTTTTTTTTTTTTTCAAGAATTTTTAAGTTTAAGTTTTATAAGCCTGCTTGATCGTTGAGAAGATGTTCAGTGTGTTTTCTCTCATTAATTTCCATACACTCCAAGATATTAAGTTTTATGCCTCTTCTTTCTTGGTTTCTGACTTTGAAGTTTTCATAGAAGCGATGGTTTTCTTCTATGCGGTGGTTGGCATATGAAGAATTAGTTTTTTTTTATGTGAACAAAGCATCTACATCTAAGTTGGGCTGTGCATAATAAACTTTGAATTCTGCTATTTTTGAGTATTTTTTAGATATACGCAATTCCAGATTAATTAAATTGCATTACACAATAGTATTTTAGTTTCACAGATAATTAATCATCTGCCTGATGATGCCACTACAATAAAAAATAGTGAATCTAAAATGCTATTGAGTTTTTATTTAATTGAATAGGCAGTTTCATCAAGTTAAAGTCTCAACAATTTAATTTTTAAATAAATTACCTATGATAAATGATAAATAGTACAAATATCTTCAAAATCATACAAATATGTTTCTTTCTTTCTTTCTTTTTTCTTTCTCTCTTTCTTTCTTTCTTTCTTTCTGTCTTTCTGTCTTTCTTTCTTTCTTTCTTTCTTTCTTAATCTTATCCTCTTTTACCCGTATTGGGTGTCGAGGACAAATATGTTTCTACTAATTAATAAGATCATTAATCTCAAATAATATAAGAATATTTATATAATTATATACGTGTACACATAAATTCCCTGCAAGTATTCTGTGTTAATGTGATAAAATCGATTGTGCGCGGAATTAAAGTGGCGGTCCCAAATCGGCTGGGGCCCCCTTTGCAAATAATTTGCGATCATTTCGGGTCGTTGCATATTAATTAATAATTTTCAGGCATCAATAAATCACACAAATTGGGAACGTAATTGTGAATCGGGTGAAGATATTTTAATGCCGTCATAATTGCCGAACAAACGTTTATCCTACATTTGTTTCGGGCGCTGACTGCTAATCGTTTTATAAATTTATATTTGCATCAGTATTGTTATTGAATTAATACTGTCAAATATTGAATTTAATTACAATTCCGTCTGTTGGTTTCAATGCGACGGAGGTTTTGAGGTTCCGGTCGCTCGTTTACATTAAATTAATGACATTGATTCCATCATGAAACCCGCAATCCTTCCAACAACCATAAAATTATAACACATTAGCATTTTCTTTATTAAAGCTGATTTTTTTCTTTCGTTATTTAGCCTAAATTGAATTTACCCCTTGAAAGAAAAAAAAAACTGATTGTTCTGAATAAAAGTGTAATATAATCGCTTTGATATTTCTGTATATTCGCAAAAGTATTCCTGAAGTGACCATTTCCATAATTCGTGTCACAGTATTGACATTACTATCGGAGTCACGTAGCGTTCGCCCTCCAACTTCGCAATAAAATATTTACAAATCGTCCATTATATCCATTACTACGTTTATCCGTATAAATTTATGGCAAATAATCGCTGCAAACTTTTTTATAAATAAAACAAAAGTTCTTCGTATCAGCATCATTTTTCTTTTATCGTATATTTTAATAAGTAATCATTTTAACGATTTTATTAATTTTCCATGGCCATGTAAATATACCATACATCTTTTTTTTACAAAATAAAGATTAATTAATTCATAGAATAAAACGGTACAATAGGATTTTTTTATGTGAGATAAAGACAATTTTTATGGCAATAGTAGACTATTGCTATAAAATGTCTTACAAAATCCTTACCATTTAATTACAATGCCAATATTTTACTTTCAAATAAATGTCATTAGGCGGAAAGAGCTATGGTTAAAATGCGTTTTCTGAACATGAATTTAAATATTAAAACAAACTATATATTTATATAACATTAAATACATGTATTGCAATGAAATATTTGGAAATAAAGTTTATATACATAAATGTCATTCTATTATTTATAATCAATTATTATGATATCTATAATTCTTTAATTCTCACTTAAGAGGGATATTTATGTCTGAAGTACATGATAAGGTCGAGACAAAAATTTTCAAATATGGTTTAAAATAACTAAATTTTACTTTCGGAAAATCATTATATAATTACGCCTTTATCACATAGGCGTAATTATCTATAATGAAAATATAATGAAATATAAACTACTGACTAAAACACAATCATTGAAACAAATACCAAGTGTTTTAATCAGTAGTCTATATTATGATATCTGCGAGCAATTGCAATCCTGCTTTAACGGCAGAGGATTCTGATTGTCGATTTTTTTTAAAACGTTGGTATTTTTAAATATAATTCAACTCATTCCACTGAATATTTATAGTTACAATGAATATTTTTAGATACAATAAATTTTTAATAATCACGGATCCGAGTCGACGAAAAATAATTCAATTTCCCAAGATTTCCTCCAGCCGAGAATGCAGGTGTTGAACATTTGACGAAAAAAAAAAAAACAATCCTCCTTCGTTCTGAGGTTTAAGACGCGATTTTCTTTAATTAAAGCCCCTCGAGGCGCAAAAGGATTTAAGTGTAATAATGAAAACTTTTGCGAGCGTCCGTAAAAAAGTAAGAGCTTTGCGATAATACCGGGCGACAAGAACAGAGCGAAAGGAAAGAGAAAAGCAGCCGGTAAACAGCGCCGAAACAGTTTATTCTATATCTGTGCATGCATTTAAAATCTTTTGAAGTCATTACTTACTGGGGATGTATTGCCTATGAAAGTAATACCGCGCAATAGTATTAATTAAATTCTCGTGTCTACGTGCACTTGAATGAATTTCCGTGTTTCGATTTAGCTATTCAACACGTTTGTTTGTGAAACCTGAATTCTGTTTAAGTCGGTATAAATGGGTGTGAGTAAGATGAATGTAATTGGAAAGCGTAAATCGGATTTATTTAATAAATGTTAAAATCATTGTAACCAAAAATACAGATTTTATAAATACAAAATAATTATATTTTAAAAGAATTTATTTTTTAAAAAATAACAGAAGAGCAAGGAAATTGATGTGCTATATTTTTTAATATTATTTCGGCAGAAGGCCTAACAGAGTATTATCTAAATGGGCTAAATCTGAGTTGATTAGATTATTTCAATTGCCTCCAGGATATTTAAATGCGGCTTGTTTGATTTTTTAAAAGTTTGAAATAAGAATAAAAATTACCAAAAACCTCATATTAATTCCCCGCCTTTTCTTGTTTGCAACAACCACTGATTACTTTTTGGATTTCCCCAAAACTAATTTTTATATGTATACGTAACACACTCTAAGCCATTCGCTATTGATAATGAGTACGTGGTAATCGAAATGTACATCCAGTATTTAAAAATAAAAAGTGAAGTAAGAAAAGAATCTTTCAGTTATCTCAAAAAAATGACATTACAAATTGTTGCTATATTTGAAAAAAAAAAAACTTTCACGATATACATATAATAATAATATAGCAAAATGGAAGAATATAATTTTTAAGTTTAGTAAATAAAACGCAGATCAATGCGAAAATAATATAGCAAAATTTTTAAGTTTCAGATATATGGCGTGAATACAGTATACAATTTATTCAATGAAATATTCACATATTACTTTATATAATTAATCAATCTCTTTATAAAACCACATTATATTTATTTCCTTTTTTACATCATGTAAAATAATCAAATGGGAGGTTTTATTTAAATACCATTTGAGAAGAATATAAATATTGCTAGGGCGTAAGGAGCTTTGGAAAAACGCTGTGCAAATATGTACACCCTGAGACGGCAATTTATTTCGCCTATCAGAGATCTGAAAAGGACGGCGTCAGCTTTAATTCCACTACGTTTATCAGCCGCTGCCACTTCGCAACTTTTATGCTAAATAAAAGTTCCAACGCGAACAACGAGCGCTTTAATCAATTGCTTATTTACCAGAGAGAGACAGAAAAAAAACTACAGCGCAACTAAAATCCCCATGCATGATACGAAAATAGAAAGTTATCTACAAGAACTCGATTAACAATGTAAAAAATAACATTCTTTCATTGTGAAACGTCTTCATTTAGCTGTCAATATTCGCTGTAGATGTAATGTACCCCAGTACATTTTATAATAATTTATTTATTTGTTTAATAAAGTTAAAGATACATTCAAGACAAGTCCCAAAAAGTTAGGGTTTGTTGATGATCAATATATTTTCGTTCTTTTAGATATTGAAATTTCTGTCGTGTCTACGTTTGTTGTGGTATAGATGTTTTGTGGTCGTATTTTGCGTTTTTTTGTTTTGTTTATTAAATATTTACCCTACACCCATGTGGGTAGAAAGGGGTCATTGAATATATATATATATATTATTAAATATTTAGAGTCTTGTCCATACACAGTTATACCATAATTAATGATGGTTTCAGGAAGCACGTGGTAGATTTTTAGCATGACATTATTAAGTCTATATATTAATAATTTGTATATATCTTTAAGTCTTACATATACATTTATTTTTCTATTCATTAATTTAGAAAGAATTTCTAAATTGTTGATATTAAGATTTGTATAAAATTAGTCATCATCAAACAGACAATGCTAACTTCTTAAGACAAAATACTTTTATATTTTACCGTGCCACAATTGTTTTAGAGAAGCTGTAGAACTTTTTATTACGCCTGGAACCACTAATCATTTACTCTCTCCTTTATACAAAAAAGCTAATAAAATATCACGAAGTACAGTATGCAGTCGATATTTTTTACCAAACCATAATTAATTAATAATTGCAGGCGTCTTCATTTTATTTGTAATGTACATGTTTAGCTTATAAGTGAACTTGTATTTTCCTTTTGTAATTAGACTTAGGCCTGTTGAGGAATTAAATACATGAAAAACTAAAACTTAGATTTCTATTAATTTAAATCGGCTATAATGCATACTACAAATTAACGCCAATATAAACATGATTTATTTAAATTAAATCATCATTAGATGTATAATATTCTGTCTCCGATTAGTTTTTAACTTTTATTTTACTGTCACTACTTCTTGAGAATGTTTTTTCAATTTAAATCGAGCAATAAGTCAGAAAACGGGGATAAAAGCAATTTACTATTAATTGTAATTTTCTGCAATATTTTAATTCAATCATTTTTATTTTTTTTATCTCTTCACATAAATCTGCGATATAAAACTATCCATTGTTTTCGATGATAAAACATAGATGGAATGTAAAAATTTTTACGGTGGGAATAAAGCGACCGGGACTGAATCAGAACAACGACGAAGATGGCGAGATAGCGACCGTACGGTTTTTGGGGAGACAATTATCGGGATTCCATTTGCAATTAGAAATAAAGCAGGCAACCTAACGGCTGGCACACGTGCTCAATTTCTTTCATGGGGTGCGTGACACCATTATCGCAGACAATTTAGCCCCTTCAGAGACGGTAGCAGGAATCGGCGTCGCGGCTAATTTAATAAAGCCATCTCGAACGACATCTATTTATGATGATAGCGTAATTAAAGGTGTCACATACACCTGATTACTCTAGTTGTTCTCTACCTCCGCCGGAATTAGTTTTCCAAGCAATTGTATATATCACGCGACCCTAAAACCCCCAAGCTCACTTACATCCACACAAATATATATCTATATATAACAGCGACTATATTACGAACAATTAGATTTAATTATTGTATACTAGAATATACGATAAATATGTGCTATTGCTAATACAAATATATATACACAGAGGTTTTTTTATCAGTATACATTTCCTCTATGTATACCTGCAAAAAACGCGAGTCAAACGCATTGAACCGATTGATGTGTGTATGTTTAGTTGACTATTTGGCATATGTGTGTTCGGTCCGTATTATAGGCAACTAAACACACATACATTAATGCATTTGACTCGCGTATTTTGCAGGTATACATAGAGGAAATGTATACTGATAAAAAAAGCTCTCTGTATATATATATATATATATATATATATATATATATTACTTTTCCAATATTAAATACATACGGAAAATATTATTATCGTGAAAAAAGAAATTCTAATAATCCCTGGTTATTAGAAAATTTTTGTGGTCATGTTGTGGTCGTTTATTAAGATTCTTTCTAAAAATATCTACGAGTCCTCTCCATCTAACGTGACTTCTGAATTTAATCTATCTTTGGTGACAGAACGTACTTATTTCTTTTAATTCCCTTGGCTTAATTGAGAAGGGCTTTTAATCAACTTAGCATAAATTCAAAGATTGTTGTTTATTCTTAAGATAACGATATATACACTTCCTAGGTTTGAGATTATCTGGGTGTTAAGAAGTGCACGCTTTCAATGCTCAAGAATGTCTCTGCTAAAAAAAGGGCTACCGGATACGAGAACAACCCCTCCCCTTTTGAGTGATAATGATATATTAAAATCTAATTAATTAATTACGCATAACATTTTAAAGCAAAATATAAATCAGAAAATGAAAAATAATTATTTTATTATAGTGAATTTTCAGGCGGACATTAACAGTATTTATTTTTTATATATATATTATTTTTAAAATATATTTATATTATTATAGTGAATTTTCAGGCGGACATTAACAGTATTTATTTTTGATACGATTTGGAAATGAATAATACATGAATTTAGAATTAATGATTTAATTGTGGTTCCAATGTTATCTATGCAAAGAGATATTGCCTTAATTATCTTTTAAATAAAGTTTACATACAATAATTAATAGGAATAATGTATAAAATATATATATATAAATTCATAAATTAATATTTGCATATATTAAATAAGAAGGAGAAAGGAGGAAAGATTAAATAAAATTGTTCTTCTACTTCTGTTATTCAACAAAATATGTAATTCCATTTATTAATATGACCTTTCAAATTTGATATTTCAAGAATTTTGTGTGTGTAATTCAAGCTATGTATTTTAGGTTATGGTAAGATTATTCATTTGTTATCTTGTAAGACAAGCTTTTAATCTAAAACAGTTTCCACAACTAGCCGACAGAACATTATAAATAAAAAAAATAATTAAACTCTGTATCTGTTGAAAAGATAAGTCTAAGCAAATTTAAGCAATATATATGATGTTAATAATAATACTTTCCATTGTCCTAGGAAAAAAGATGGTATTTTTATTAAAATTGAAAACCTTATCCACAATTAACTCATGAAAAATTAAAATATGTCATGATTCTGAATAAAAATATTTCATTTATTTATTCCAGAGACAAGGCTGTATTCACGGAGAGGAACTCCCGTATATATTCGGGGCCCCCTTGGTCGGGGGCCTCATGCACTTCCCGAGAAACTACACGAAGTCCGAAGTGCTGTTGGCGGAGACCACGATGATATACTGGAGTAATTTCGCCAGGACCGGGTGAGTACACTTAATTTAATCAGGGGGAAGGGAAGGCCAATAACCCTTTAGATATTTAAACAGCAATCGAAGCTTTAATAAATTAGCGCCTCGAGGCGGAACGGCTGTGGACTGGGTAAATTTCTGAAGGGCGTTTTCTCCACTTAAGGGATTTCAGTGCTAATTTTCGTAACGTGTGTGTCCCCAGGAATCCGAACGAACCTCCAGAAGCGGATATCACGCATGGGGCACGTCAGGAGAGGAACAGGTTCAAGAATTTCGAGTGGACCGGATACGAAGCGGTGCATAAGAAATATTTGAATTTAGGTAAGCATACAGAAAATTGAATATTAAATATGTATAAGTAATAAATATATTAAAATTGTCATTGCTTATATAAAGTGGTTGTTTGATCACGCAACTGTATGATGTTTGTGTTTGGTGTGACCGCGTGGTTGCTCTCCCGAATATATTTTGTCAGAGGCATCTTACCTGTAATACTTAGGCGAGTCCTCCGCATATATAAATTCACACTAATAAATGTACTTTTATCACTGTGAAGCTCTTCCACAATAACCGCTAGATGTTGTTTAATTAATCACGCACTTCGAAGCTTCTTCTTGCCGCCACTCTTATCACGTACATGAGCGCTAACCATTCAATTACAGGAAGGAACCCAACAAAATAAAATATAAACATTAATTCGCGACCGAACAGTGGTCATAAAAGCTGGGATTAACTCCAGGTAAAAGGATTCGTTGATTAATTTTGGATAACTACACTAAATAAAAAATAATAGAAAAAAGGATTTATCAATATACTTACGTAACGCAAGTCAAAATGTCACAATAGCTAAAAAAGGGATAATTCATTAATTAATTTCAAATTCGTATTATTCGTCTCAATTAGGTCGTATTATTCATATGCAACATTATTAAAGTTTACTTCATATTGACATATAATTTTTGAAAGTTTCTTTGAGTAAGTTAAAAGAATGCTAATATTTATATGGTATTTGGATTCTGCATTTTTTAATACAAACAATGCGAAAGAAGACTGTATCCAAATCGCCAACAGCCAAGCGTAAACCTTTTCAGGAAATTGGACGAAAAGCTACGCACATTTGGCTAGTTAGACAGATGAAGGGAGATCGAGGGTTCGTCGCACTTTTCACACATAAGAGTATTTTCGTACTCAACAACAGATATTAAATACGGTTCACGAAGATCCCATATGCAGTACGAGACAAATAGCTCAACAATTGAATGCCATAAGTATACAGCAATAATTAATAACACAGTATTAACAGAAAATTAATTTCGACCATTTTATGTAAGGAATGTTTAATACTGTAAGTAAGTGAATACATTAGTAAGCAGCAATATTAAAAAATATGAAATTTAATGTAAATCCATATATTCAACATTGAAATAAGATATCATGTTTTGTAATATATTTTTTTTTTAATTTTACTCCTATACCGAAAGATATATTACATAATGTAATCTGAATAATAAGTAAAATTAATAATTTCATAATATTTATTTAATATAATAATTTTACATTATTACTAAAAGAAAATAAAGCGATATTACAAAAATAATGTTCCTTTTTGCTTTGTCTGTAAACACACGTCCAATTATTTTGTTTTCCCTTTGTGCGTATTTTCATGATGTTGTTTGTTTTAAAAAAAATATCAAAGGGTAGGGAGATAATTGAGTGGATGTAGATTTAGGAAGTTGTTTCGCGTAGGAAGGAAGAGCACACGTCGTGCGTATATACGTACATAGAGTGCGGGCGCTGCGAGTGTGTATTTGAATTACTGAGGAAATTGGGAGATTAGCAATTGGAATAAATCTAGCCTTGGACGGGGGGTTGAATTTATTGCACGTCTTGGGGATTTGAGGGTTAATTATTCCTGCACTTGACACTTTTCCCAGTTTACATGATGGCGGTTTCGGGTGCGATCTATTTCTATCTGAATTCAATTAAATGAAAAAAGAAGAGGACTTCCACCGCTAGCCGTGCTTGTCTACGAGGATCCTCCTGCTCAAAGCACGCCCACGCCCGCCCCTCTATAGTGAAGACATATTTCAACGTTTCTATTCTTTGTATAATTTTTCTAAATAAAATCTCTTTTCAACGCCACCCGCCTTATAACTGTTTTAAATTAAATTAACCTGGAACATACTGGTCTTATGAGGTGCGAAAGACCGAAATGGCGGTTACAAATTATTAAATAATGGTGGTGGTGATTGAACAATTTATTAAATAAATTATTTAACTAATGAAACGAATTCATTGTTTTAATATTGTACTTTGATCATTTTAAATAAACACTTATAGTAGTTGCGTTATAAATGTAATAGCAGGGAACTTGACATATAAACGAATTTAATCCAAAAACAAACAAAAAAAATCTATTAACTTAGAGGATATAAAAGCGGGTTATTATAAAGAAAGTCAAACATACACATGTTCCTTTGTTTAGTTGTACTTGGCTCGGAGAACGAACTCTAAAGTGCAATCCTTAAATTTTACGACCGTCGGCGAATAATATGGCGAAAAAACTATAACAATTCCGGGGCGCTACAATGGAAGGAAGTAATTAAATTTTGAAACACGTACGCGCCGCCGCCCCTCAACACTGGAAATTGAATTTTTTCTGGCGAGGGGTGTTCGTTTCTTGTTATTGTGTCCGCAAACTTTTCACGCCCGTCGAAAAATGCATTTCAGCTCCGTTTCATGTTCAGAAACGGTGGAGCCGCATCGGAAAAGTGGATTTTCCGCGCTCTAATCATCTCTGATTTATACTGTGTTGCAGTTATTGACGCCCTCTAGGGCTTTCGTGATTTACTGGATTTCACAAGTTTTTTCACACGGTATGAAAATTGATGTTTTATAAGGCTATTCTTTTTTAATAATAATAATGAATGTGCGTTTTTAACTTTTATAGAAAAAATATGGTTTCGAGAAAAACGCGTTTAAAGTTTTCGGTTTACTAGCCAACTCACAAACGACTAACCTAAGTTGGCAGTCAGTAGAGCTCGATAATGATGTCATCAAGCGTTTCACCAGTTTTATCAACTTCCAAAATAATTGGCATCCCTGCGTTCAAGAAGCGTCAAATCCGGCTTGTGTATTTTTTCATGCAATATACGATTTCACTCAAAACGATTTGGAATTCCAAAAAATCGTTTTAGGGGCATATTTTATAGACATTAAGGATTACAAAAGGCAAAAAAAATCTTTTTTTTCGGTCGAAAATCACCCAAAACTTTTTTTAAATATTCATTTAAAAACGTATTTCACCGAATTCACCGGGGAAAGTACACAAGATGTACACATCACCATTTTTTTACATACATAAACATCTTTATTTCTGAGATTGGAATATACAGTTACAATACAATATTTAACAATACACTAACGTTCACAGCATAATTCCAACTCTGAAACTAGCTATCGACCAGTGGTCTTTCAGCCTCATTTTTTTTATTTAATTATAGTTATTGTTATTATTATATTCTTTGATTTTATTATTAATAATAACCCCTAAAGTAAAATCGGTACAAACTGTCAAAGAACGTATTTAATTCATGATGAAAATGGATGGAAATAAAGAAACAAAAAGTTATTCTCGTTAAATGGTGTATGAAAAATAATCATTTATTGTGGAATTAAAATTAACTTATATAATAAACATTTTCATATGAAAATACTCGGAAAACATTAATTAATGCATTGGTGGTGGCATGTTATTTTAAATTCAAACGAAATTTTTTACTTATAAAAAGTTTTGAATAAACACTCGGAGTAGAAGTAAACAAACAAAAGTTGTTTGCTATGGATAAATGATGTAAAGAAATAAATCGATTTTAATTACTTGATTACTAAATTAACATTGACTTACCTAATAAAAATGTTGGATGGAAATAATGAGAAATAAATTTGTGATGGTGTTTTTAAAATTTAATTGAGTTTTACTTAAGAAAAGTTGTGGAAAACACTCGACGTAGAAGCACAGCGCTGCGGAGAACAAACAAACAATATTTGTTTACTATCACAAAATGGCGTAAAGAAATTCATCAATTTTTATCACTTGATTATCGAATTAAAATTAACTAATCCAGTAGAATTGTTAGATAAAAATGCAGGGGAAATAATGTGGAATACATTGGTGGTGGTCTTTTTGAAATTTAAATGAGTTTTACTTACGAAAAGTTGTGGGTGAGAAAAACAACACCGCGTTGAAGGAATGACGCCGAAACGGGGCAACCAACCTGGAAATAATAAAAATCATATTTTTAATTAATTATTTCATTTAATTAATAAAAAAAATGTTGCCTTTTCTTATATTTGTGTATAGAATTAAATAACAGGCACAAAAGAATTTCGAAAAATTTGTGAATAAAAGTTGTAGATCTTAAAAACTAAATAAACGTTTTATTACAATTTTTTATATGAATTGGAATGGATATTTAATAAATTTTATTAACACGTATTTTGTTTTTATCTTATAATTCATTTACTACGTTTTTGAATATACATTTATTTAAAAACTTATTTGATCGAAGTCACCTGTGGAGGTATGATGAATACACCGCCGTTTTAAAATTATTTGATTTGATTCTGTTCAGCCAATTTTAAAAACTGTCGTGAAAACGTTTTGAAATGCTATGTGGTTTACTTAGAAGGTATTGACACTACAAAACACCATATTTTCGTAAGCAAGTTGACCACACTTTTGAATAAAAGTAATCAATTCAAATTACACAATTTGCGTAGATTTGATACATTTTGAATTAAAGAATATAATTTGTAAATAATTAATTAATTAATTATTCTCTTTCTATTGCTTTGCAATTAATTCAAACAACTACTTCCCGGGCAAATACCCACACCGGACATTGAATTATACAATAGATATCTGCCGTTCGATCTCAGCACTGCTAATAAAGCAAGGTTTTTTTAAACAAAAAAACCGTTTTAAAACAAAAAACAAAGCTATGTATAAAAAGCCATTTATAGACACGTGTTTCTCTCTATAGCTTACTCGAAGTTTTCATATAAAATCAACGCGGTGTTATCGACGAATTAGAAGATGAAATTAAATCTATATTCGGCAAAGATAGATTTAATTTCATCGATGGGTATGGGTATGGGTATGTGCCATTGAAATAATTATTTTAATGACAAGTAAAATGTCAAAGTGCCGTCAAATTTAATATTCGCAAACGCCTCCAATTTAAAAATATTTAACAAGGATGTGGAGACATTTTATCAAGTCATTTTAAGGTAAGCAACAATTGAAACAACTGATTGTGGAAGATTGGTGATAAATCTTCAGCTGCTCTTCTCCAATACGAGCAAATGTTGTTTTATTAAATTCTGAAACTTTTGTTGTACAGAAAGTCTACTATCTTGACCAACCACTGCGAAATACAACATTTTGTGAATCTAACCTTCTCTGCATATCCTGTCAAATGCTTTGGCCACATTCAACAATACAGCAATATAGTAGTCTTGCTGGACTGTTGAGGGTTTGTTTCGGAATACCAATTAATGTTTTGAGATGAATCCTTTAACATCCAAATGTTCCTTTTATGACTTCTTCCTTGATTATTATTTCTAAAGTTCAAAGCAGAACTCAAAACCCATGTATTTGATTTCAAAGCAGTGATGGGCAAAATCGATTATTTGAAGAATCGATTTATTTAAAATATACGAAATGATTTTAGAAGCAGTAAGTATAATAATTATGTTTAAGGTTTGAATCATAGATTTCACAGAAATAAGAAAAATAACAATCTGTTTTAAAAATAATCGATTAGTGAAATAATTACAATTCATTTGGATTAAAATTTAATAACTACAACCAACAACCCAACCACAAAAAATAAGAATCACGATCTATAAAATAATTACAAGAATTAAAGAAAACTGTCGAGCTTCTGATTATTTTTAAAAGGCTAAATTCGAAATTTACCTTCTTATATCGTCTTATCATAACCATGATTATACACTGTCTTTTCTGTTTTTTTATAATAACTATTTTATGTGTTTCAGATACGAAACCCAAATTGAAAAATCACTACAGAGCTCATAGATTATCGTTCTGGTTGAATCTGGTGCCGGATCTTCATAAACCAGGCGGAGATGACGTTCCACGCTCGCACCACGATCTTCCAGACGACGAGCCTCAGCCCAAACTGCCATCATTGAACCCTCGCAAGCTGACCACGGTTGAACCACCTGGTGGCGACCAGAAAACCACGGCCGTTGGTTTAAATTCCTCCGCGGTCGTCACTGCCCCTACTTTAGATTCAACTGAACGGGTAGAAGAACTTGGAGGTAGTATAAGCACCACGACGCATCCAGTCGAAGATGGATTCGCCGCGTATTCGACAGCACTTAGCGTTACTATAGCAATAGGATGTTCATTGTTGATATTGAATGTTTTGATTTTTGCTGGGGTTTATTATCAGAGGGATAAGACGAGAATGAATGAAAACGGCGGGCATGGGCAGGCTAAGAAGAGGAATGAAAACGGGCAAATGCCGAATAATATCTGTGGTGATTTGGAATCGAGTATTATTGGTGTGAAAAGTGATCCAGCTACAATTTTAGGTCACCACCATTCCCACCACCAACTTCCTCCGCCCGAATTCGCCGATCTGCCCCAAAACAACGCGACTTTACCGCGACCCCCGCCACCTCCAAAACTCTGCAAGGCCAACGTGAACACCCTCACCTCAAACCCGATGCCGGAAAATCAACCCCTGCTATCCACCCACAGCATACAGCTAATCAACACCGGCACCCTCACAAAGAAGAACACCCAGCTCAATAGCAAACAGAACATTCCAATGGAAGAACTGCGAGTGTGACGCGAACTGAAGTGATTCACTGCAATAATTTTTTAAAAGGGATTGCTCAACTGAAGAAGAAAAAAATAAACAAAAGTTCCAAGTGATTTATAGACCTAACAAACACTAAAAACATAACAAATAGTGATGTTTTAGTTTTTAAAATTAAATGGCGATTTAATAACAAAAGAAGATAAAAAAAACTTTGAAATCTTATCAAAAAAAAAAAACCTTTCATAGATTTCATCAATTGGAAACTTACGTATTAAAGAAATCAAAATAAATAAATGAGAAAATGTACATAAACCAACCTTACTATTAAACGAAATGTATGTATAAAACGGAATTTATTTAACGCCTAATAATAATCGTACACAATTCAGGTGTCTTATATATAATTTTCCGAAGGGTGAAAATCTTGAATCGACAGTTTTCTTTATATACATGTTTCCACTAATGTAAAGGAATCATAGATTTCTCAGCGTTGCCGGCTTCGACGGATCGAAAGAAATGATGTAAAACTCGACCAACGTGTTGTTGAAACGGCAACGCTGCCAAGTTGTATAAATATTTTTAAAAAAATCGTCCGCCCTTAATAGGTGGAATAAACGTACTCAAAGGATGGTGAGCATGTGCGCGTGGTCAAAGCCGCGTCAACGCTTGCAGATTTTTATTCTCACTGTGCACGTTCCGTTGGTTATTGTGTTTCGCGGATCTGCGAGTGTTGATGGTGCTTTGCCGAAATCATGACTGTTATGAAACTTTGTGTGAATGCCGTGTACATATACTAGATAAAATGTTAAATAAATTAATTTGAAAAAAAAAAGTGTTTTATTTTTATTTATATAGTTTTTGTGTCAGGATTTTAATTAAGGCTTTAACTAAAGCTCTGTTTAGATACATCAATGTCGCCCATCATATAAATAAGTAAACTATTTTCTAAATTAACGGTTTATGGTATTGTGAGAGGTGTGCGTGTTGCGCATGTACATATAGGCCTCGTTAGGTTCCTAATGTTTCCTCCTTGCCCACCTCGTCAAGATAGGTAGATCCCTGATTTTTCACCATTTGTGATCATTCCTCGCCCAGGATGGATTTTCTACTTGATTTTAGAATTGGGCAATATCCAAAGATCTTCTCCGTTATTTCGTCCTCCAAACAATAACTTCTGCAATCTGGTGATTCTACAATCCCCAATCCGTGTAAGTGTGCTCTGAGTGTGCAATATCCAGTGAGAATGACGAAAATTCATTTTAACTTTTCTCTGGACAGCCGCAGGTATTGATTGGCTGATTTTTCATTTGGATACCAAAGGGTTGCCTTGAAAATTCTTTAGCCTGTTGTGTCATTCCCTTTACATCAAAATTGGCATGTAAAA
Source organism: Philonthus spinipes (assembly GCA_963082785.1). NCBI lineage: Eukaryota > Metazoa > Arthropoda > Insecta > Coleoptera > Staphylinidae > Philonthus > Philonthus spinipes. Next base: position 10,403,039 of record OY720306.1, read on the forward strand.
ACTCATATAGGAATCTTAAATATGGACGCATCAGTGTGCCGAATGTGTGAATGATCATTCTGGCCGCAGCTCCAGCTAAATTATTAGCCTTCCTGTTCCCAATGGCAATACTGTGCCCTTTCATCCAGGAAATCTCGACTCCGTTGAGTGTCTTGGTCTACCTGAGCTCATTGTGGCACTTTTTAACTGTCTCTGAGAAGGTGTAGTTTCTTCTCAGAGACTGTAGAGCAAGTCAACTGTCCATGAGGATTAGTAACCATTAATTAGTTACAACACGCTGAGTTATAATTTCAGCCGCATGTGTTATGTCCATCAGCTCTAATTGCTCGATGGTTATGCCTATTTTCATGAGTATAGGTTTAGGTAGGTTGGTTTAGGCTTTTCGAGTAAATTCCGAGGCGCGAACCTTCTTTCTTCAGGTATTCATCTGTATAAATTTGCACAGCAGATTCCCTCATGTATTTTGTGATTTCAGTGGTAATTTCATAGAGTGTGCTCGCCATATAGGTGGGTGCACTGGTATCAGTGCCAGCTTCCAATTGAGGTATGCCATTGCAGACATTCCTCCTGAAGTAACTTCTGATTTTCCCCTACACTATTGTTCTTCCAAATGCCACTGCTATTAAGGCGAAGAATAGCCGCTATGGCCTCTCCTTCCACGTGGAAATCCAATGGTGGAAGGCACGGCATCACCATTGTTAGAGTTGTTTGCATGGCTCCCTTGACACAAATACATACGGTCCTGTCTCTGTGACAGCTCTTAGTGATGAAGCCTATTTTAGTCCTAGGCCAAAAAAAAACTACGCCATAAGTAAGTATGGGTATTTTCACAACTGTATACAGCCACATCGTCGTGCTTGGGTTTAGACCCCATGCCTTCCCCACATCACACCGACATTGCCAAAAGGCCCTCAGTACTTTGTTCACTTTGATTTCCAATTTAGTTTCTTGTCGAGGGTGACTCCCAGATATTCCACATCCCCGTTAAATTGTAACATCGAATTCAATAACATTTGGTGCTTTGAAATTCGCCTTTCTCTTCCTGATGAAGACGACCATCTCTATTTTTGGCCGGATTAACCGAGAGTGAGTGATCCTCACACCACCTGGATAATATGTTAAGGGTAGTTTGGATTCAATCACAAATTGCACCTTCATACTTATCGCTTACAAGGATAGCCAAAATCGTCAGCATTTTTTTTTTGAGGCGGACCAGAGCGAAAGTAAGTGTTAGGTCGCCCAAGCATTTAGCTTATTGTACTGCTTTCGCTCTTATAGTTAATCAAAGAGTTTTATGGTTTTTACAAGCTCCAGCATCCTCTTGATCAATTTGCCTTTTGGGAAGAGTTGGTGTGGATACCCTTGGTTCAGATTTTCTTCCCTCCAGTTGGTAAGAGCTGCACACTCGAATAGCACATGTGAGGCGTCTTCATCCTCTTCTTTGCAAAGCCTGCACACTGGTTCCTCTTCAAGAATTTTCATGTTGTGCAAATGTTTCCTGAGGGGGCAATATCCAGTTACTAGTCCTGTAACTATGCGCAGATTGTTTCTAATCGTCAGTATACGCCGTTACGAAAAAGTTTCTCGCAAGTAGTTGTCCAGTACCCGGTTCCAGTAAAGTGGAGATAATACACCACCTAAGCTATTAATCGCTGTCAGGGTGTTTTCTTTTTTTATCAGTCAATCCGCCAAATTCCTGGTCTGAATTATTAGTTTCTTCCTATTTAGCATTTTAACCATGTTGCAACCAGGGAAGTGGATCCTGAACATAAAACATAGACTTTCTTGGAGATCGGCAGTATAGGAACCATTCTTCATTTTTAAAAGTCCTACCGGTTGTTAAAGATCCCGTGGAAGTAATTTCTTGAGTCTACTAGTCTCCTGGGTATCCTCAATGCTCTCGCAGAAGACGCGCCAGAAGGACCTCTTACGCTGCTTTATGAGTTTCTTATATTCTCTAAGGCCGTCATTGTACAGTATCAATTCACAAATAAGAATTGAGCTCTTGGATCTGTTACACCTTTCCTTTGTCACTTTCTTGGGGGAGTTGCAGGCACCACCAAGGTACGGAAAGACTCTGTCTTGCTTTTGAGTGGACAGGAATAAGTATATGCCTTTAGTATCCACACCTTCAAAAAGGGATGCAACAGAAAATTAGATTGGAATGCTCTGATAGTACTAGACTAGACTTTCTTGCAAGGGAAGGAAAGTCTAGTCTAGTGCTATCCTTGTAAGACTTTCTTGCAAGGGAAGGAAAGTCTAGTCTAGTGCTATCCTTGTAAGACTTTCTTGCAAGGGAAGGAAAGTCTAGTCTAGTGCTATTATTAGAGCATTCCATTCTAATTTTCTGTTGCATCCCTTTTTGAAGGTGCCTAACTAATCCTTGTCTGTATTTCTCGGATTTCTGAACGGCTTGCAAGGACGATTTGCTAAGCTTATTTTATTTGAGATGCTCATGGTGGCCACTGTGATGTCTATGACAGTTTGTCTACTCGTGTTAACTAAATAGGTTCCGTCCCGCGATAGAATCTTTCTAAGCCTCTACTTATTAAAAAGTCATGCAAGGACTTACCTCTACTATCGGCGGTGCTTCCCCACGCAATCTAGTGTGAGTTTGAGTCGCATCCCGCTGTGAGTGGCAGTCATTCCTTCCTGCAGTTAAAAACCAGTCCTTCCACGCGTCTGGATGGAGGGCGGAAGATTGATGTCTCCGTGGAGCTAGACTACTGCCAGGATGACGTCATTTTTCTTGCTCAAGCCGACAATCACTCTCACAACGGTGTTATCGCCATCTGAGAGGTATTGCATCATATGGGCTGTAACTTACCTAGGGGGGTAGATCACCGTCATAGGCTACTGAGATGGCCTGGAATCTGCCTAGGCGCGTAGATCACCGCTCTAGGCCTGTAAAATCATTAACGTTAAGTCTGCCCAGACCAAAGTTCCTGTATCAGGGCTATAGTATCCGGTGCCAGCTCAAGTCTTCTACAGAGTGTTGCTGTGGCTGCCCTCGAATAGCCCAGATATAATTATACTGCACCAAAGTTAATCATCTATGCAGTGGCTATCCTTCTGCCCTTATCTACCAATCTATCTTTAGGTCAACAAGCATAGACCCATTCGAGCTAGATGATTTGGTAGCAGATTTTTCTGACGTAAGTAGTGATTCTATGGCGGTTGAGGGGACGGAAGAATCGTCTATAACTTCTGGTGTTCTCCTAAGATGTGGTTCCACAGCCTCATGCCTCTCGCTCCTGACGAACTGAGAAGTGTAGAGTTGGAAACCACGGGGGAACAGCCCCGGGACTGCCAACATTTTGAACAGGAAATTTTGGCAGCCCCGGTATTGCTCTCAACTTTTTACCGGGGCTCCTGTATCTCATTACGTAGGTGTAAAACCTGTAATGGATTCGATTCCCCTTCTCTTTTAGGACCTTTATATTCTCCTGCCCCATACCGTAGGTGAAGAGTTGTCCAGGTGGACTGTCTCCAGTGGAATTGTAGTAGACAGTCAGTCCTTAATATTAAGCTCAGGATTTTGTACTCTGAGCCTCTTCATAACCTCTTCCCGCCCTTCAGTAATGTCAAATTTCTCTCTGGGGACCCACTGGGTGGCTTTCGACAGCTTTAGGAGGCGGTCTTCACTGGTTGCGAACAATCTAAAGTCTGGCCAGAGGGTCAGTCTTCTGACTGTTTCCTCCAGCCATAGTACGGTGTGCCGATCCTCGCAGTAAATCCTGAGTGCCTTGGCGGTTCAGGACCTGGTCCTTCAAAGATGAAACCCTCATGACTTACTGCGAGGATCGGCACAACATACTATGGCTGGAGAGTTAGTACCCATACAGGACAGATTGCAGAAAGGTTGCATAAATATTGCACTGTAAGATTGAAATATTACAGATTATGCAGATTTTTGTAGTAAGATAGATGCAATGTTACTACAAGATTAAAATATCTGCCTTTGGTAATATTGCATTGCGTGATTGCTGTAAGATTGCATTGCGTGATTATTGCAAGATTGCATTACACGAATACTGCGAGATATTTAGTGTCCTCATAAATGTAGCTAACAAGATAGCGGTCACCGGGTCTCAAACAGTCATCTTTTGGTCAACACATCCACGAAGGGAAAGGTACCAATTTGAAATCAAAATAATTGCACCGCTGTGGTTGCGACATCTGTAAAGTTCGTATTGAACTAAACTGAACTGAACATTGATTTTCCGCGAGTCCTCAAAAACTGAGGCAAACGCATTCCTTATATCGGGGACCACGCGCGTTCGGTGATGCATTTGCAACACTAATGCAATATTGCTACAATGTTGCACCGCAGTGGTGTAGCAACATTGCAATGTATCATTACATCAACATTGCGTCAATCATGTAAAGTAATCTGCAACATTGCAACGCTAATGTAATATTACTGAAATATTCTGCGCTGTATGGGTAGAGATTGTAGGACCAAACACAACCTTTTCAAGTTCGTCAGAGAGGGCGCGCCTACTTAGAGCAGCCCTCTCCTGACTGATCTTACCACAAGGCGTTCGATCCATCACAGATAACCAACCGCTAGTGGCCTTCAGCAGCTTTTTTGTAGAAAATGATAAGTTCCGAGGTCACGACCCCCCTGGGGCTCCCCGGGGCTTGTACCCTTTACCTTGCAGGGAGTTTGGGCTCCGCAACTTCTTGCCTTAGCTTCTACCTTCTCGTGTGGATTTTTCAACCCTGACCATAGTGAGTTTGGTATTGGAGAAAGTACTTGTGGTACTTGTCCACCTTAAAGTCTGACATTGTTTGGCGTGCGCCTCCAGGGCTTTTCTTCTCCTCCTTCTCTTCGCTTTTGCGCCACAGATCCATATTTTCTTCCTCTGCTCTCTAAAACCATCCTGGCTTGACTGAAGTGATCTTAAGTGTTCAGCTTTGGTCTCGCTTGGTTATGTTTGATTACATCTTAATTAAAAGCTTTTATTGAGTAGAATCATCAACTCATGGGTAGCCATGGCGCTCAACTTCTTAATTTTATTTGGACCATCATTAGTTTTATTGTTTCTTATTTACAATAGTATATTGTTCAACGAGTGAGAAAGTTGGATGAATTGCTCCACTCGCCTTCGGCTCGTTACGCAAACATCATCCTCGTGGAAATGGCCATTTCTCACGAGTTTAACAGTATACTTTTTCTATTTGTATTAAAGAATCAAATATAGCCCTCAGACTTTTTATTCAAAAATGCGCGTAATTTTGGATAGGCTTTAATATTTATATTGTTATGAATATTCAGAGTGGATCTAAGCATTGAGACCATAATGTCGAGGATTTGTACTTATCTGCTAATTCGGAGAAATAAGCCAAGATAACATTTTCGGAGAACGAATTTTGTATTCTTTGTAGTGCACCAATCCATGAAAATTTTGTAATTTAACTCGTATTTCTTTCTCGACTTTTGTGGCAAGAGGTTAAGTGTTATAAGTTTAACAGTCTCCTGCGGGTCTGGCGGGGTACAATTCTCAATATCATCATCAATTTCCATTATTTTAAAATGTATGATAACCGATGACAAATCTAAATTACTTTTCGGAAAAATAATAAACAATCATTTAATCGTCATAGCAACGATAAATGTCCAAATTTTTCAGGGTTGTCCAAACTTTCCAGGGTTACCAGATTAAATGCAATCTGTGGAGAAAAGTAAAATCTCGTCATATTATTGGCTAGTATCCGTGGAGAAAGCATTCAATTTTTTCCATAGTTGAAGAATGAGTAACTTTCTCAATTAAAAATGCATTAGAAATAAACAAATTCTTTAATATGATTAGAAAAATATAATTTTACAGATGGGAATGTCATATTTGTATAATTTCACGTAACAATTATTTATTTTTATTCTATTTTATAGATCCTAATGATTAGAAAAATTGTACTCACCGAGTTATGAATATTTCAATAGGCCCGATATTATAAGGAATATGTTAGGATTAACGTGTTAAGTTAATTAATAACGTGCATGCATTTCCCGTACGGAATAACCCCCCGAATATTTCCCTCTCAAAATCGACGTCTCATACAAGGGTTTATAAAATTTATTTCACGCCACGACCACAACAGCGCTGTAAGTTCATAGTTTATCTATGTAATGTTATATTTATGATCAGGAACTTTTAATTTATTAAAAATAATTTTAATTTCTTTATTTAACACAAACTATTATTTAAAAGAAACATAATTGTTATATGATATTGATATTTTAACTAATTATAAGGTTTTTATATTGACTTTTTTTATTTTTGCGCAAAGTTACCGCCCTGCGAAAAATTAGGGAATTAGTTGCCAACATGACCACGTAACAAGAATCGCACGTGAATTGTCATTTGTGAAATTAGATTTTTTGTCAAAATTATTTGGAATCCTGATTCAATATTGTGCAACGTAAACATTTACTCATAAGGTACGTTCAAATATAAATAAGAACAAACAAACCGCCTTCATCCCGACAGTCGGTAACTGATATTCGCGAACGTACTTTCACCGTAATAAAAAAAACCGTTAATGCCCCCTTTTCCAGGTCCCGAAAGTGAGCTTATGTCCCATTGGGACGACAACGGCGGTGCCCCCTCGAGGGGATGGTACCCCAACAACGGCTTTAATTCGACGCACGGCCACAGCCAGGGGAATGTTTACACACTGGAACAAATCGAGGGGCAATATCAAAATAGGAATAATAACTACGGTTCATATCAGGATGATGATAGCGGTGGTGGGAGCAGGAGGAATCAAATCTTCGATGTGAGCACGTCCAATTTACAGCCGACTGCTGCAGAGTTTCGGCCGGGAACCTCGTACTCAGGGAATACATCCAGTAATGGGGCTGTGAGAAAACATTATAATAATTCTGATAAGAAGAGAGGGAAATCACGGACACAAGAGTAAGTTTAAGATAATGTTATTAAGAAGAGCTTGGTTATGTTTGATTACATCTGAATTAAAAGCTTTTATTTTTATAAATTTATGAATTAACTAAAATGTAATGTTAAAAAAAAAAAATTAAACCAGATTATTACATAATATAATAATAATTGGAGCTATTCCATACAGGAAATGTTAAGATTAACGTGTATGTTATTAATTAAATTCACTTTCTATTAATTTATATCTATTTCATAAGCTGCTTAGATTGTGAGAGTATTAATTATTGTACATATTAAACGTAATATTTTTCTTACAGAACAAAATCAAGTTGTGAAAGACCAAAAATGTCGAAGCGCTCTATAATTCATAGGTTAAGTGGAAGATCAGTAACAGTTTAAACTGACTAAATTTCGCCTATACTCATGACATTTCATTTTGCATTTTTTGTCTGTGATAAATAAAGGTATTATTATTATTAAAATCAATTCAAATATTTTGTATATGTAGAATATCTTTATTCTGAGAGTTACATTAAATTGCATCATTACCATCATTGTTAAGCCTCAGAAAATGGCTATCGGCCTTTGGTCTTTCTGCCTAATATTTGTATATTAATTTGAGATCATGAAATTTGATGACATTGAATAATTAGGTGATGAAATGAATTGCAATAGAAAAATTCAGCACAATTAATTATTGACATTGCAAAATCAACGGCTCAATTTTTTATAGATAGATCTTTTTCAATCGATCTAATTACAGATTGATAAATCTTTCAAGAGATTGATCTTGCCCATCTCCAAAAAAAATCCATTTTTTTATCTTTGCAGATATACGACACCATAAATTCTGATCTTATACTTAACAACAGTCAAATGCTTCATTTTCATTTAAGGGGAGGTTGTGAATAAAAAATTGAATTTATTTTTGGATGCTAAAAGACACCAATTCAAGCATATTTATGTGCCCGATGTGCATTTTGAATGCGATATTTTGTTGCTACCTTAGGTTTTTCATGAAGGTGGTATTAAAATCTACTTAAAATATGAGGTGTTGTTAGGTTAGCTTCTATTAAAAGGTGCTTTTAGTTGTGCCGCTTGTGGAAACATCGTAACAGCATACATTGCCTGAATTATCGGAAACACAGTGAAATGTGTGGGTAATACCCGCCCAAATTGGGAAGTGGATTACGATGACATCAAAATCGACGTGAGTCACAATTATGTGATTCTTAATTATTTAACCGTTTTCAACTTTCTGTCCCAATGTTTTAAATATAAGAACTGTAATGCAGATGTGAAATTCACATGGAAATGTGATTGTGGACTTGGATTTGCTTCAGTCCTGACGTGCAAAGCCAATTTACACCTCAAATTTCTTGAGCCCGAAAATATATCAAGTCTTCGAAGTAAATCGTCGATTGATGTTCATCATGTGTATGCCTCTTGGAACAACTTTGATTAATATTTTTGATTCATTAATGGGTCTTTGTAACAGCTACAGTAATGACTTTTCTCAATCATTTACACCAAGCAGCCCACCCAATGAAGGGCTTTTAATAATGAGAAGTAGAAAAATCTTGAGGCACTTCGACTTTGATAAGGAAGTATTCGCATAAAGTTCTAGATTTGGTAGTTAATTCATCCTTCTGTCAGAGCTGCAACTATTGGTATCCTCAAAAAGACAATAAAATAATGAAAATCAATCAAATTCTGCAACAAAAGATGTTCAGATAATTGTGTTTATGGCGCTGGAATAACAGACTAACTGTAGGTTGTCAAAAACCTCGAAAAGGTTCGATTTTTCCAAGGGATAAACCTTAACAAAATCGAAATACATTTTTCTCAAAATTTTTTTTTGGCCACCTAGTGCCAAACTGATGAACTTCATTCACTTCACTTCATTCTTTGTGTTCAAGACAGAAAATTCAATTTGTGGAGTTTTGCCGTTTGTCTTTTTTCAAAATTCGAAATAGAATGTTTTTTTATACTTTGAAGGAAAACAAAATCTGCCAAAAAATCGTTTTTTTTTTATTATTATTTTAATTTATTATTTGGGCCACGGTAAGGCCCCCCCAAATTCAATTTATTTATGATAACTGTCAATTTTTTCTATTTCTGACACTGGGAGGAACACCTCGGGTAAAATTAATCACGTGTCTGGTTGTAGACTAGAGCCGCCATTTTGAATATGTTTTTTTTTATCTAAAAACTGGAAATATGATACTTTCAAGTAAATAAATATATATATATATTCAATGACCCTTTCTACCCATATGGGTGTAGGGTTCAAGTAAATAAAACAAATAGTTAAAGTCCTAGGTAAATTTGAAAAATAAACATTAAAAGTTTTGGTTATGGTCTTCCTATAATGGAGTACTAATGATAAAAAATTCACATATGCAAAAGTATGCGTAATTTCAATTGTTTGTTTGCAATTATCCATGCGCAAATTTTGATGTAGCGGAATAAACCGCAATTTCTCTGAACTTATTTACAATAGAGTGTGTGCGACCCTCGCAGCATGGACTGTTAATTGCATTTTTTTATGTTTGCAACAACGTATACACGAATTTCTAGAAATTTCATATTTTGTACATTGTTGCAAAATGTTCCATCCTTTTGATTCATGCCGGTAAAATTCTACCAATAATATATTGGTAGAATTTTACCCGAGATGTAAGGGAAAATTGTACGCTTGTAAATACTGTATATATAGAATGTTTCTCTAACTTTTAAAGAGTAAACATCTAAGATACAAAAAGGTTTTCTTGAAAAAATGTCCATTGAATTAAACACAACTTGCATCGGAATTGGAAGAGTTGTTCAGTTCGTTTTAAAAAGATTTTTTATTCCGTATATGCTGCCGAAATTCGATACTTCTCTGAAGTAAATTAACTGGCTTGTAGTATTTACGAGTGATTTGTTATCTTAAGCATAATAGAAAACATATCGAATTATAAATATGAAAATGAGTAAAAGTCTAGTTAGAATTAATTGTTTTTTTTTATATAAAAACAATTTAAAATGTTTGACATTGGCAAGTTCTAGAGGAAGGTCATAAGATTTTGCAGAAAAAACAATGTAGCTCTTTCTAAATATATGTATTATATTTATTTATACAGTCTATATATTGGGCACAATATATTGAGAATGACTTAGGTCCTTAAAATGATTTATTATTATCTCCACCAGAAAGCTCTGTAAATATACAGATTTATATTAAGAAATCCCACAAGGAAGCTTCAAGGTCGATTCGCAATCCCAGACTCATGGATAGAAATAATTTTTGAGAGAGGGGGGGGGGTGTTATGATTTTTCACTGTTAATAATGTAATACAATTTAAATAGCATTTAAAAAAACAAGTAAACAACCCACTGAGCACAGATTTTAGTATTGATTCATTGTTTCATCAACATGAAAATAACATTTAATGTTCTTACAGCATTGATAAAACATTTTTTTTATCGGTCATTAAAATTTTGGGAGGGGGTGTTATAACCACCCAACCCCTCCTGTAAATATTTTAAAAGTAATTTATCTAATATTATTTAATTTTCAGTGGTCCATCAAGATTCAACAACAAATCAAACGGTGAACGTACTATCGACAGTAGAAAAGAACAAAATCAAGCAATTAAAGATACCATGGATATCTTGAACAAAATGAAAATGAGCAATGTAGAACGTGAGTCTTCCACTGATAGCCACAACACTACTACTAATAACAATAGATCCAGCACAAACGTGAGCAACGCCCGAGAACGTACTGATAAGAAGAATCAAAGGGTTGCTAGGAACGACGGGGGAGGTGAAAAACAGAAACAATCGGGGTATAGGGGTAACAATGGGTATTACAATAACCAGAGGGATGATTATTATGGAAGAAAATGGGGTGGGGATAAAAGATCGGATAATTGGAGACAGAATCGTAGGGAACGGGAAAAGGATAGGAATGACAGGGTTGATAGTGATGAAAAATCAAGCAGTGATAAGAGTGACAGATATAAAAATCGACCGCAGCAGATTAAACAAAAATGTAAGTTTTTTTTTATATTTCAATATATGTTTTTTTGTGTTTACAATTAGATGTTGTTTTGTTAAAACTATCCACAATACGAATTAAAAGGAAAACATTGTCAAAATAATTATTAAAATTAAACAGGAATTAATTGATTTTAACTATTATTATTTTGTTTGCAATTACTTAGGCCTGGTTTTTCAATTGTGGCTTATTATTATTTTATTAAGCTTCACTTTTATACTTTTCATTTATGGATTATTTTCAAATATTTTATTTATTTATTTAGTCTAATATAACATCGTTATATGTTCCTCTCTATTTCTCAGTGTGAGGTGATTTTCAAATATGATCAGTAGTATTCAATGTTAATCAAAACGACAGTTGTTTGATTCATAGAATCCAAAAACATTTTATATTTTGGATTCTATTATCAAAATAATTGTTGTTTTTATTAAGATTTTTAGTACATAAAGGTGTTCAATTTAAAAAAAAGAAAAACATAACTTTGATACCTTTATGGCATTTGGGACATTGTAGTGTTGTATTTGTTTTTTCACAACATGGCGCACATATGTGCGCGAAACCATGACAGCACGAGTTGTGCAAGGTCATGCGGTCCTGAATTCAACATGATGTTGATCTCCCGTTCTGTGTACATAAAATGTCGCATCATTCTTTTCCTTTTCTTATGCGCTATTCAGCACATCAAATCTCTGTTCAAAGTGTGCCAATAGGCAGAGATGGTGTGATGTGCTGAATAGCGCGTAAGAAAAGGAAAAGAAATATGCGACATTTAATGTACACAGAATGCGAGATCAACATCATGCCGAACTCAGGACCGCACGTTGTACTGTCATGACTTTGCATACATATGTACACAAGAAGTTTCGCAACATGGCTCACAAATACAGCACTAGGACATTTTTAAATGTAGAAAACTTTGGCCACAATGTATTGTTTCTGCGTGTAGCTTGAATAACCCTGACCGTTTGGTCGCAGTGGAGAGGCTAACTGTACCTACTCATATAGAATATTATTATTATAACCCTGAATATAAAGTTATAATTAATATTCGGAATAACTAATTTCAGTGGATGCAGGATCGCAACGTGAACGACTTGAACAGATGATCACCCTCCGCATGCTGGAATGTCTAGTCTGCTGCGAACGTCTCCGCCACACAGACAAAGTCTGGTCGTGCAAGCAATGCTTCCACATCCTTCACCTTTCCTGCATAGTAAAATGGGCCGTTTCCTCCAAGTTAGAAGAAGGCTGGCGTTGCCCGGCCTGCCAAAACGTCTACCACGAAGTCCCCGACAGGTACAGATGCTACTGCGACAAATACACTGATCCGAAACTAGAACCCGGCAGCATTCCGCACAGCTGCGGGGAGGTGTGCGGAAGAAAAGGCCGCTCCTGCGAACACACTTGCACCCTCCTCTGCCACCCGGGCCCGTGCCCCGACTGCACTATTATGGTGGCGCGATCGTGCGGATGCGGTTCCACCAAACCCATGGTTAAATGCAATTCAGACATTCAAATCACCTGTCAGAATGTTTGCGATAAGGTTCTGAATTGTGGAGTGCACAAGTGTGTGGAGTTGTGTCATGTTGGAGAGTGTGCTGATTGTAAAGTTATGGTTGCGCAGGTTTGTTGCTGCGGGAAAGAGAATAGGGAGGTGGCGTGCACAAAGGACACTCAGGATGTTTCTTGTTATGAGTGTGGTGGATCCTGCGGGAAGATGTTGAGCTGTGGGAATCATTCATGTGATAAGCTGTGCCACCCTGGTGACTGTGGTAAATGCGTATCTGATCCAACTATCATTAAATCCTGTCCTTGTGGGCAAAGTGAGTTGACAGAGACGAGAACTTCGTGCCTTGATCCAATTCCCTGCTGTGATAAGGTAAAATATTATTAATCATCTTTTTATCCTTTTGTATTATACATAATACCCCTACACCACCATTATGGTAGATGGGGATTTTAGATTATATATATATATACATAATGAATGAAAACAGATGTAATATTAGCAATTTCAAAAACAATAAGTGAAAATTGAAAAAAAATAATCAAATATTATACATTTAAAATCGTCTAATAATAAAATCGTCACCTAATTTTGACTTCCTATATTTGAATCAGCCGACAAAACAAAAATTTTATGACATCAAAATTAAAATTTAATGTATGACATGTTTTTATTTATTTACTTCTAATTTTTAATATTATCAACAGGTATGCAATAAAAGGTTAAAATGTGGCCAACCCAGTAACCCTCATCTCTGCAAAGAAAAATGCCATTTAGGCGAATGTCCACCGTGCCCTTTAACTACATTTGTGAAATGCCGCTGCGGCCATATGGACAAAGAACTAGATTGTAAAGATTTAACCAGCAAAGCTGACGATGCCCGGTGTCAAAAAAAATGCACAAAGGTAAAATTAATCAATATATGCATTTCAAAATATAAATGTTAAGATAATTGTTTCTTTTATGTTTACTGACTATAGTTTCAACAATTTATACTTTCACCTTTCCTGCATAGTAAAATGGGCCGTTTCCTCCAAGTTAGAAGAAGGCTGGCGTTGCCCGGCTTGCCAAAATGTCTACCACGAAGTCCCTGACAAGTTCGCCTTCCTTTAATGAACGAAACAATGATTCTCGGTCGTCTACCTTGTAGACCCAAATCGTTGACGATGCCACTTGAAATTAGGCAAAAGGTGGCGCTTGCGTCGTCTTTAATTTATTATGAATTTATACTTTGTTAATTCGTCCTTTTCCAAACTCGCAGAAGTTACGCCCCTCTATTACAAGGTGGATGATTGACAGTACATGACAATAGGTTCATTTTGAATCTTCTAAAGTTTCTGGAAAACAAAAATACCCGCTAATTTGGAAATTCCAATAACTAACCACCAAGTTGACCTAATATACATGCCATTGCTATTCAAAGGTTTTGATGTAATCCTCCTTCCCCCCTCCCCCACACAATGAAATATGATAATTGTTTATTGATTTATTGAATGTTATGGAGTTTGAGTTTAATCTATTCATAAAATGTAATTAAATTAAACAATTTACAATCAAGATGAAAAAAAAATCCTGCATTAAAATAAAATAATTTACATTTAGTTTAACAATGACAAGTGTAAATTTTTGAAACTATAATCACTAAATATAAAATTCCATTATGAGAACAAGATATTAATTTTTTTTTTCAGAAACGTCTATGCACAAAACACAAATGCAACCAATACTGCTGCATAGAAATAGAACACGAGTGCCCTTTGAACTGTAAAAACTTGTTATCATGTGGTCAGCACAGATGTGAACAAGCTTGTCATAGAGGAAGGTGTCCGCCTTGTTGGAGAAGCAGTTTTCAGGTAAATTAATAAATGTTGTAAGAAACCGATTTAGTATAAGCCAAGAAACAATAATATTGTAGAAGTTCTCATCAATGATCAAAAAATAAAATTCCTGCGCTTGATTTTTTTTTACATATCGATTGTGCTTTCTTTAAATAAAAATAATTACTTTAATTATAGTAAGCCATTTGAAATAATACAAAATAACATATGAATAAAAGCTGTTGTTGAATTGTCTATCAACACTGTCCTTGTTGATTGTAGACAATGTGTCATAAAATTAAATTGATTGAGTGAGTTACGTGAAGTTACGCACTAATATTAGTGCTTTTTTATCAATTAAATGTGTCAAAACCACTTTAGGATTTGGTTGTTCGAAGTTATTAAATATATATATATATATATATATATATATATATATATATACACTAAAATCCCCATCTACCATTATGGTGGTGTAGGGGTAAGTTATTAAATACATTTTTAAAACTATGATACAAAGTTTTAAAAAAAAAGTAATGATACAAAAAATAACAAATATTTACAATAGAAAATATATACAAAAAAGTGGGGGAAGATGTTTTCTTCTCCTTCAGCGATGGATTAAGAGGCTGAATACCTGACCCATTGTTGGATAATTCAACATGACACACCTCATTTGGTCAACCCTCGCTGGCCAATGTTGACCATCACGAATAAATTAACACAATGCCTTTCTTTCTCTCTATTATCAGCTAAAGGAACGGAATTTTTGTAAATTATAAAAAATCCCCTGTCTGACCCGAACTGCAGTTATGGAATAATAAAGTATTGAAAAAATGTGTATAAATTGAATTATATTTTGACTCTATTACAATTTTTGTTGTTTAAAAGTAAAGTTCAAGAAATCTAAATTATATTTATTTTTGTGTGTTAGAACGCAACATTGTTGATTGAAATCCTGAAGGTGATAGAAACTGTAAGCACGTACTACCAAGTTCACACACAAAATTACAAAAAACGTGTGTGTGTGATCTATTTTTAAATTTTGGAGTACATTTAAGTATCTTTTTCCTCGCACGAATTCTGTACATACACTTCTGTTACATTGAACACTAAATTTCATTTTGTTATTTTAAAATTAATGGAGGGAATTGTATAAGTCAAACACTAAAATATCTGTACATATATTATTTAAAAAAAAACCTTTATACCGGTGAGGGTGTAGGGTAATAAATATCTGTATACAATTCTAAATTATCATAGTTAAAATTGCCGACTATTACGGATTTCTAGAATAATTTTCATTCATTTTAAATATTTTACTATCCGCTTTGGTGCCGCACAGATTAAGCATCAAACTAGCATTTAGGGGTCTCTAGTTCGATTCCAGAGCCTTGTGGGACTGGTCACAGTACGATTGGTGTGATTATTGTCCTCCAATTTTGAAATTAGAAATATTTACAAAGGTATATATACCCATGTGTGAGTAGAAAAATATGTTTTGTTTTTTATTATTAAAAATAGTAAATTGCAAAAATCAAAGTTGATTCTAGCAATTACCAATTTGACATGTAATTTTTATATAGTAATTGATTTAAAAAAAAAACTCATACATGGGTATCACCCAGTAGCATTTGAATATAGTTGTAATTTCTAAATTTGGGTACAATCATATTTTGACCAATATATCGAGCGTATAACAAAAAACGACGACGAAGTTGGCGTTGGAAGTCTCTAGTCATGTCTGTACTAAGATCACACACGTGAAATGCTGGTTGCGGTCAACATGACAACCAGTACTTTACGCGTGCGCGTGTGATTTTAGTTCAGACATGACTTTAGATTTCCAATGCCAACTTCGTCGTCGATTTTTGTTATACAATCGATATAATTTTACAGCATATTCTCTCAAATTATGAAGGATACATAACCAATATAATGTTATCCACAGATTTAATTCAGACCCTGTACACTCTGTTCAAATCATTAATGATTATGAAATTTAATTATAAAATTAAATATTTGATTTGGTTTTAGGAATTGTATTGTGAATGTGGATCGAGTGTTTTATATCCGCCAGTTCCATGTGGAACACGCCCACCACCTTGCAACAAACCTTGCTCAAGACCGCGCTCATGCAACCACCCGCCACACCATAACTGCCACACGGGTCAATGTCCTCCCTGCACGATATTTACCACTAGAATGTGTCATGGCAAGCACGAATCCAGGCAGACGATCCCTTGTTACCAGGATGACTTTAGCTGCGGCCTGACGTGTAACAAAGAAATGTCCTGCGGCCGACACAAATGTATTCAGACATGTCATCCGGGCGAATGTCCCGATCCGTGTACGCAGCCTTGCAACATTACAAGACAAAACTGTGAACATGCTTGCAACCAGCCTTGTCACAAACCTCCGTGCCAAAATACACCTTGCAGAGCAGTGGTTACTGTTACTTGCCAGTGTGGACTGAGGACCAGCACGAGGATTTGTGAGGATTTAGTGAGTGAATACCAAAAGATTGCTCTTTTTGATTTGGCGTCGAAGATGGCGGAAATACAAAAAGGACAAACGGTGGATATTTCAAATATTATTAACAAACAGAAAAGGGGAACACCAAAAACGTATGTTAGTTTTTTAAACAGTATTAAAATTTTATAATTGGTATCTTTAAATATTCATAATATACAGTCATCAAATCATCTGTCTTCGATTCATCAAAAGTACTTACATGTTATATTATTGTATATAATTTAAAGGGAAATCAAATGAAAAAATAATATATAGGGTGTTCCAATTAAAATTCTAAAACACCTGTATATATAAAAATAATTTTACAGTATACTTCTTTGGATACATGAAAACATGTTATTAATTAATTAAATGATAATATTTCCCTTGTCATGTATAATTAATTTTGATTTAACTTGTTTATTTAACAACATAACGATTATTCAGAAATGTATTTCTTATGTGAACACTTCTGTGCAATGAAATTAAGCACGAGTTTTGAAGGAGAATGTCTAATTGGGACTAAGTCCCTGTCGATATATAGTATTTCATAATAACAAGATGAGCGCCATGGCTATTTGGCAAAATCTTTCCCCTGAGCCAAATTATTTTTTTAGTACCACCTAATAGTAATGGATGTTAGAATGCTATTATTTTTTACAATTACAAAAAAAAAATCCAGAAAAACAGCGGCGAACACCAGTAAAAATAAAAATACCTTCAGTAAAACACTATTTTTTTTTATAAAGTTAGTAACCTAGTACTAGCGTTCAATAGTGCGAGGCTATAGCATATTCATAGGCATTATAGATTCGATATATTTGTATTCACTTAAGCCTGGCCAGGTTGATATGCATTGAAATTTCAAGTGGATACTGGTGACCGCTGAGGCACGTAGGGAAGTTCCGCCAATGGACACAGGTGTCTGTCATGGCGCTCAACCAGTTAAGTTAAAAATTGAATATGTAAGGGAAAAAAAAATATATTTTTAAGTACTTGAGTTATCAGTGTAATAATAGTTAAAGAGAAAATAAATTATTAATATCTATTAATTATAAATAATAGATGGTTGAAGCTTTTACATGATGACACTATAATACACTATTTGTAAATAAAACATTTTTTTCACTAAAAAATATTATTAAAAAAAAATTGTAAAACTTAAAAAAAAAATCGTTTCATTTACAATTAGTTTATTATTTTCAAAATACTTCTCATATTTAATTAATTGAAAGGAACGGTTTTTTTATTGAAATTGAATTTATTATATTTACAAAATTTTCCAATGTCTGCTTCAAGATATTAATACCTACAATCTATTATATATATTAATTAATCAATTACCTAATTATTTCAGGTTGGACTGTAATGATGAATGTCGCTTGGTGGAACGTAACAGACGCTTGGCAATAGGTTTGCAAATCAGGAATCCCGATTTGGGTTCAAAGTTGACGCCGAGGTATTCCGACTACATGCGTAGTTGGGCTAAAAAAGATCCGCGTTTCTGTCAGACTGTCCATGACAAACTCACGGAATTGGTAAAACTTGCCAAGGAGAGCAAGCAGAAGAGTCGGTCTCACTCCTTTGAATGCATGAACAAAGAAAAGCGACATTTTGTGCATGAATATGCCGAGCACTTTGGTTGTGAAACAATGGCTTATGACAGGGAACCCAATAGAAATATTGTCGCTACTGCTACTAGGTAAGTGAAAATTTCATACATTAATTTTGATTTTATGCTTTTATGTTAATTCAATAACAATTGAGTCAATAGTGCATTACAATATCAATGCATTATGCCCATTAATGATTTTAAATTCCCAATATTACTCGATAAAGAAGTGCGCCAGAAAAGATCATCATAATTTTATTACTGCAAGCACTATTTCAATATTGTGAATAACATTTGTATCTATTGTTTTCAGGGATAAATCTTGGTTACCGAGTGTCAGCCTCATAGAATTCCTGCAACGAGAAAACGGCCAAAGAAAAGTGCCTGGGCCGGTTCTAAATAAGGCCGAATCGAGCAGACGGTTGGACAGCCGACCTGGGGAATCAGTCTCCCTAAAGCTGCAAAGCCGCACACTGCCACAATGAACAATACCAACGAGAGACATATAATAAGATTTTCCTGTCGCGAATACCCTCAGTGATGTCCCGGTGACGTTCAACTTTTAAAATGAATGGCTTCAGTGAAGCGAGTTTATACTTTATTTAGAATTTATTTTCTTCGTTTTAAATGATTTGTTCTTTTCAAAATAATTTTGTTTCCCATTACACACTTTGAGTAAGTTTAAATAAAAAAGAATATTTCAATGAACTCTGTGCTTCAACTTTGATCCCTACTCTTCTAAAGTGTGCGCGGGTTGAACATGTAAGGGGAAGGAAAAGTGAGCATACGATTTCGTCCATGATACCCAATGCTCTTAATGTACAA
Source organism: Philonthus spinipes (assembly GCA_963082785.1). Taxonomy (NCBI): domain Eukaryota; kingdom Metazoa; phylum Arthropoda; class Insecta; order Coleoptera; family Staphylinidae; genus Philonthus; species Philonthus spinipes. The sequence goes on from OY720306.1 coordinate 10,422,267, forward strand.
TAAATCATAAATCTCTGGAAATGATATGCGCTTTACCTTCGTAAATACAGAATCATATAGATCTATTAAAATTAATAATCCAAGTTAATCAATTTGTAATAACTTTCCTAACATAGGAATTATTGTAGTGAAAAAGCAATAAATTGTATTCAATTAATGTAATTAATTGGCTTAGTTAATTTTTTTATGTGGTCATATTCCATTGCTACATAAAAAATTACAAGATGTAATGGGTTAATAATAAGTATACCGAAATTAAAGTCATCCAATGTTTTAATACATCATTAACTAAAATTATAAGAAAACAATATAAAATTCGTTAAGTTTTCCAGATCACCTCACACTGAGAAGTAGAGAGGAACATATAAAGATGTTATATAAGACTAAATAAATAAATAAGTTTTCCAGAACATTGCATAAAATGGAACATAATTAGTAAAAACAATACTAAACAATTTTTAAATTATACGAAAATAAATTAATATATTTAAGTTAATTAATCTGTTCAAAATAATAAGTTAGTAACATAATTTACTAAAAACAAAATATCAGATTCCCAAAAACCCTACTAATAAATTAAATTCACCCTTTAATCTGTTTATTCGCTCTGAAAGCCATAACAGAAAAATACAAAGACGGTAAGTACTTCCGCAAGAAAATAGCCACTTTTGCTGTGATATTAGCAATAACAACCTCGTTTTTCCTCTGCACGACAGCATGCAAGATCCGCTGAGCGACGTATTCAGCACTGTAGCCCGCCTCTGTATTCGGATCCAGTTTTGCGTGCCGCTCTCCCGTTTCCGTCAGGGCGTTCATCGACAGTTGAGTTTTGACATAGCCAGGACTGACGACCATCACTTGAATATTATGCTGGTCCAATTCAGCACGTAAGCTATCGCTGAACGCTTGCATGGCATGCTTTGAAGCACTGTAAGCTGAACGCTCTGGGATGGCCACTAAACCCTGGACCGAACTTATGGAGAGGATTTGACCTTGTTTGCGACTTATCATGCTAGGGAGGAATGCTAGTAAAGAAAAAGAATTTGATTATTACATACATAAATATTAAAAATATACACTGTATGTATAATTAATAGTTTTAATATTTAAACAATGATAGTTCATTTTGTATAAAATAAATATGAATAGATTATTAAAAATAAACCAATGAAACAAATTAAAAATAAGATTAGATTGAATAATTTTAAATTCTCGACTAGTTTCAGGTTATTAGCTCATTTACTATAGAATTTAAAAATGTTATTAATTTGCATAAATTAATATTGAATAACATAAGTGTGTAACTTCTGGGGTGCCTCAAGGGTTCCATTGTGGACCAATTTCATTTTTTTTTTTATGAATGATATTAATATTAAAAAAAATATATGTGTCCTTCACTTACCTTTTGTAAACATCACCGTTCCAAAAAAGTTAACTTTCATTATATCCATATAAACGTCCATTTTCGTGTTTAAAACCGATCCCCTATTGGAGATGCCACCGTTATTGACCAAAATATCAATGTGTCCGGTTATCGATAAAACTTTCTTCGCCGCCTCTTCCAGTGATTCCAGATCACTCAAGTCGAGTGGAACAATTACGGGATGGTGCGTGGGTACCGTTGAGTGGTTCCTCAGCAGGTCCTGCCGGACCCTATCCAATTCCTGTCTCCTGCGTGCACACAACACCACCTGACAGCCATGTTTGTAAAATTCGTGTGCTAGGGCTTCGCCTAAGCCTGAACTTGCTCCAGTGATTACCACAACCTGAGAATTTTAAATTATATTATACTGTGTCAATAGATGGTTTAATTCGTTTTACATTTCAGAATTCCCTATAGCTTTTAAAATATCAAAATTCGACATATCAAAAATATTGTTTTTAGGAGTACTCTTTAAAATCGATGTATGAGGTGTTCTTGTTTTGATGGTTTCTTCAAGTAAAATACCATTTATATTAAAGATAAATAACCAATATGTGCTTCCAGCAGTCTATTTTAGTGCAAATGTCATGTATCACATAAACATTTGTCAATTGTTATAATTGATTATTGTAGCCATTACTTTGTGATACATGTTTATTATTAATATGAAGGTAAAAATTAATAAAACACTTTCCTTGTATCATGCACTTGATTTTTAATACTGTAACTATTTTGCGGTAAAATATTACCATTTGATAATGACTGTACTAAGTCGAAACTATTTTTTTTTATCTTTTTTTCTTTCTGCCGTTAATTCCATTAATTATAGAATAAAAAGTCATGTGATACCAGCAAAGTGTTATTAATTTTTTACCTTCATGTTGTCAATTGTTTTCAAGCTATACGTCAAAATTCAAATTTTGCCCATTTAGAAATATTAAGAAAACGTCTTTATTTGAAAAGATATCTACTTGCAGTAAAAACATTCTTAAGGCACTTTTTTAATATAATACGTTGATATTATTACATTTTGTTTTCAGTTTAAAATTTTCAAAATATAAGATAAAGCATTTTTTTAAATGTAAATCATAGTTGGCTATGACTTCAAATAATTGCGTTTTTTCAAGCTTTTCACATATACAGAGAGGTTTTTTAATCAGTATACATTAGGCGAACTATATACCTGTAAAAAAACCAAGTCAAACGCATTGAGCCGATTAATGTGTGTTGTCTATAACACAAAACTAAACGTCAAACGCTAAACTTCAAAATGTGTGAAATATTTGATCGAAAATGTATACAAATGAATAAAAAGTCGAATTTCAAGTTTGTATTACAATTCCAACAGTACTAGAGGAGGATAAGACATGTTTTAAATGAATCCAAAGTGGCCGAATACCTCAGTTAGGATAATTCTAAAAATAATTAAACTAAAACATTTTCTTTGGAAAACGCAACGAAATAAATCATGACTAACACTGCATGCGTTACCATCACCAGCAATTTCCTTTTGTTATCAAAAATACGCCACGTATTATTATGGAGAAATTACAGGTAAAAAATATTAAGAGATTTTATTAAGACAATTTGAAAGAACAGTAACAGTGAAGAATAATAAACTTGAAATAAATAATTAGAATAAGTGCTAGAAATGACCACCAGAAACTGCAAGATATTAACTCAAACGATCGTGAAAATTCTTCCACATTGTGCATTACGATATTTTCATAAACAGAAATAGAAAATTGTTTAATTGTTCTTTTTATTATCGCGTATTATAGGCAACATGTACATCAATGCGTTTGACTTGGGTATTTTACATGTATACATAGGGGATATGTATACTGTTAAAAAAACCTCTCTGTATATTATACTTTTATGTAACCTCACTTGTTTATTTTATGTTTTTTTTTTTAATTTTATAATTTAATTTATCAAGTAAACCATGTTTAAAAACATATGAAACATTTACGTGTAAACAAACAACAATAAAAATATATGCAAACTGTTATAATATAAAATTATTTTTTCTAATGAATAAAAGTATGAATTGCTTAAAATTTATATTTTTACTGAAGATTATAGGTTTCATATGTTTTTAAAGCATATATTGTTTTTTTTTCTCTATCTTTAATATTGATTATACATCAGAAAACCATCGTAAATAGAACATCTTGTATATAATTATTGGATATATGAAACTAATGTTAAAATATTGCGATCTGTAGCTACAAATTATGTATGTAACATTTATAAACCAAATAACTGAGCTATTGGACTTCAAGACAGTCATTATAATTTTTTTACTTATACACATTTATTTTTATTAGTCTTAAAATGTTACCAATAAACATGAATGTTATAAAACATATATATAAAAAAAAGACCGACACCCGAAAAGATATAAGGACTTAAGATAAATAATAATGAAAAAAAACACAAACCTTTCCGGCCAACGATCCGTACACTTTCTTAATGTAAATCGCCCTGAAGAATTTGTAGAAAATATATGGCACAGTGAATCCAATCCCCAAGCCACAGGCCACATTCCAAATAAGGGATTTTTTGTCTTGAAACATCTTACGTTTTCTAAATTCCTCGATTTCACAGTCGCATAATTATCGCACTATTAAAGTGATTTTACATACAACCTTTGCACTCAAAATTTTTCCCGTTAATCGCCGGATAATCAATGGTATCAATGTTCATTGATCATTTTTTATTATCTCCAATTAAATAATAAATTAACGACGGGACTTGTCAAAGCGAACGATCAACGATTGTGTTTTTTGTTTTGCTTAACATAACCTATAATAGAATTTTAATAAACAGAAAATAATAATGAAATTCACATTTTCATTTAATTATGTATGGAATGTAAAACATTAAAACTACATTATTTTATTTCAGGAAAAATAAATCCATTCTTTTTCACATAAGATTAATCATAGATATAGTATGAAAAATCAGCGACATCTATTGGACCGATTGAGAATGAACTATTTTTTTTTTTTCAATCGTATCAAAGAGAATGAACCGATACACGATAGCTTCGGAAGAGGCCTTACGGACTTTCCATATTCCATTCGTTTATTTATTCCCGGAAGATTATGAATCAGCCCAATGTGTGGCAAAAAATATGAAAGAAAAGTGAAAGAAAGGTAACTTGAAAATTGGCTGTAAGGTGCTGCCCCTGCTGCTTAAGTGGTTTAATTGAGAACTAGATTTGCGCTCTTGCTTGGATAAAAATGAATAGATGTTTACTTTCTATCAAAGAGGATGAAATACTAATTACTCTATGTTACTATGCTTTATATTTTTCAACGACGAGGATGAATAACGAATGCATTATCCAAGGCTATTCTCTATAGGAAACGTTATGTTTAAAGTGTACGTTATTAACTTCACAATCTATGAGTATTATCTATTATAGAAGTTGCATAGACTGTGATGATAATAATTAATCACACATTAAACTTAACATTACAAAATAACCCCCATTGTTTTGGTTTTTCCTCTTCAATAATGTTACGCTTCGCAGAAGAAACCATTGTTTTATAGGTCTGGTTACCTGGAAGCAATTCAATTTCATGCTTCACTGAACATGTTCTGCTTCTAGCCTCCAATATAAAAAAAGTTTTCAGTGAAGTAAATGATTGGAATACTAGATCTCTGGCAGTTGTAATAATTAATTAATAAAAATACGTACCGCATGTAGATTTTAAATAATGTAGACGCTATTTTTTTAATTACCCGCCTGAGCGCGCCATCTAACGTCGCGGAAAGAAACATGTTTGATGTAGGCAACACTTTTTAGAGAGCTAATTCATGTTCCTGAATCATAGATGAGAATTTAGATTAAAGTTGTGAGTATTAGAAATACGTTATTACGTTATGTTATGTGAAATTCCGGACTATTTTGTACGAGAATACGTAACATTTTAACATATGTTATGTTCATGATCACAGTCTAAGCATATTTGAATTTATTATAATTTATAGAAATCCCACTTAAACTATGATAGTTGGGATAAAATAAAACACAAAAAGTGTATAGTTTCATTTTTTTTGCTTTATCTGAAGAAACCACTGTGTTGCGAAAGAATTGTCGTGAGACAATCAAGCAAAAACTTTTTGAAACTATACACTTTTTGTGTTTAATTTTATCCCAACATGTATGAAGTTTCAACAAATAAAAGCCTCTACACTAGAATAAACTATGATACTTTACTGATAACATTCATGTTTTGTTGAATGTTATGCATGCAGAATAGCCACTAACGAAAAAGCCATCCCCGAAATCATCTTAAAGAAGAATTTCTTGTTATATTCATACAGAATATATAAAAAAATATTTTTTTAACAACAAATGCGTTATATTTCTAAATAAAATTAAAATATTTCAAATTTACGTCGCCTGTCCCACTTTTACATTTTTCCTTTCTTGAAATTCAAATTCTTGAGATAGTTATATAGATTATTCTTGAGACTATCTTTATCTCTATGGACTAATCATAGATAATAATTACCATAGATATTTTTGTAAATATGTATGCCTATAACATAAACGTCAGTAGTTACCAACATTGCAACAACAAATTCATATGAGTCATTTAACCACTCAAAATAAGGCTATGGCGTAAATAGTATTTACGAGTGCATCATCCAATCCACCGCTAATAATTAACGCCCCGTGCATTGATTACGTTCCGAAATTCAACTATCAGCCAAACAACTCGCCGAACACGTAAGTAGAGTGACCCCCCATATTGCGCCCCTTCCGTTTGTTTAGGTTATAAATATTCGCGTAGGACTGCGGAAATGGAGAAAGAAACCGCAGCGGGGCTGGCGAGTGCGAATGCCTGCCCCAAGTGTCGGCTGTTTTAAAGCGCGGTCTCGCTTAACGGCACAACGTGCGCAATGTTGCGGTCGGCCGTTACATAATTTTGCGCTTGCAAAAAAAAAATTAATAATTTGCACGCAACACCTAACCCTTCTTCTGTTTTTGTTTCGATCGGCTTTTATTCCGACGGCGTGTGCCCGGATTGTCTCCGGCAGTGTCAATTGCATAATGGTCAATTAAGGCCCTAATTCAATTCATGAGCAGAGGCAATTGTTGTTTAATTATGGCCAATGATGTGATTATTACAGTGGTTTATTTTCGCTCTTGTGAATATTAATGTGGGCATCAATTACAATTCTTAATTTCTTAAAGAAAATTATAACTGCAATTAATGCACAGATTATTTAATCAAGTTAACATTAGTTTTTGTGTTATTTTTATTAAAAACGTGGGCATCAATTATAATTTTTAATTATCTTAACGAAAATGATTATAGTAATTGATGTAAAGATTGGACATGAGCAAAGATGATCTTTTTGTCACTGTAAAATGAAGTATATGACAATTTTCTTAATGTTATTTATAGTATTAATATTTGGAAGTGTCACCTATTTATTAATAAACTCAAATTTATTATTATTTATTAACTTTAGCTAGTTAAAAATTCATATTCAGAAATACTTGATTAGAATCTTATTAGAATGTTAACCCTATATACAGGGTTTTACTTTTGTCTTTTTCATGGCTAACTATTTTTTGGTGTATGGTAAAATTAAAAACGACTGTCACTTATTTTATTTTAAAAATAACTATGGCATATGCTATATCGGATTAAAGGGAAAAAAATAACCCTTTTAATAAAGTCATAGCCAACTATTGTTTCCATTTAAAAAAGGTAAGTTTGTGTCATATCTTCCAAAATATGGGCGAAATTTTTTTATTTTATTTTTTGTTATTAATTTGTGTAAAATTTTCTACAACTTTGTCCTTTACAGTTTTTTTCTATCTATGATAATAATAGAGATATATTGATTTCAAAAAATTGACACATTTTACTTTTTTCAAAATATCTAGTTACCCTTGACTTTTTCAAATATTTTGAAAGTGTCATTTTATTCGTCTTATAAAACTACACTTCTTTCCCCATTTAACCGTTTTTCTATCTCTTATAGTTTTCGAGATCCCCATAGAGAACATCGAAAAAAACTCACCCTGTATATTATATTATATTTTCATTATATGCGAGAATTCTAACGAAATTTTGCTTAAATGAAGAATTTGTAGCATTAACTTTCAAAATAGATTGTTAATATACAAATTGCTGAAATACAGAGTTTATCAATTGTATTTTACAATTCCTCAAATAAGATTTGCAATATATCTCAAATTATTTTCACTTATCAAATAAAGTGTGTCTTAACATTGTTAAATATGAATATTTTATTTCATTGAATCCTGTGTATCGTGTGTTTATGACATTAATGAAAATTCACTGAGTTAGATTAGGCTATGTTCAATGTAATTAAATTCTCACTGTATAACAATTGTCAATCAAATAATCGGGGCTATTCTGTAAGGGAAATGTTATGTTTAACGTGTGTGTTATGTTTATCATCACAGGCTAAGCAGGTTTTTTAATAAATATATATGCATAAAATGTGAATTTATTTAATAACACAAACATTAAAGTTAACATTTTCTGTAAGGAATAGCCCTGAATATAGTCTATTTATTTTATTGTGATTAAACTTAGGGTGTGTTTGCTATGAATTGTAGGCCTGCTTTAGCAGCTGGGGATTTTTATCACAGCATTTTAGAAATGTAAACAATTGACTGTCAATGTATAATTCATAACTTGTCAAATAAATTTCTTAAAATACAAATAAACAAATGAACGAATTGTGAAGAATTTTGTAAGGCATCAATGTATTTGTTATTTATTTTTATTTAATTATAATCGTACAAAAATGGGTTAATAGATTCTTCACATAACCAACAAATTCAAAGCATTATACAAGATAACAGATTAATTTTTTCATAATTTAAAACACACAGTTTGATTTACGCATACTGAATTCTTGAAAGGTCATTTAAAAGAAAAAACATACTTTTTTTCACTGCTCATATAACCTAGTAATAACCTTTATATATTTGTAATTTAAAATTTGAGGGACAATCACACCATTCTTATAACGACCACCTCAATCCTGGAAACGAATCAGGAACCCCTTTATTGCTAGCCTGACGCTTAACCCAAAATAGACTTTCTATTGAACGTTAAAACAAATATTAAAATATTCTTCAAGGTATTTTCACAGAAAACAAGGGTGTGGTTGTTTCTATACTAATTCTCTATATTTATCTTATTCTTCTTTATATGAACTTTTTTCGTTTGTGTTTTATTGTTGACATTGCCTGTATCAGTGAATAAAGCCATAATTAAAGAAAATAATATTTCGTTTTAGAAAAGGCAATTAATTTTAATTGAACTTTTAGAATTAGAGTTATGTTAACTACTAAAGGGCTAAAACTCTTCTCTTTCGCTGCTGTTGATATTTAATATTTCAAATATGAATTCTGATACTTTATTTATTTATCATAAAAACCATTTTTTGTTTTTCTTTCTGTTTTTATTATATAATTCATTATCAAAAACATGTTTATGTGTGTGTAAATGTAGTGAATATTTTAGATGTGTATTGATCTTTATATTCATAGACGTATGAATATCAGGACTTAGCGTAAGTTCGATGGGAGGATGCAGAATGCGTGCAGAGGGATTGCCATTTTTGTATGCCAACTTATTAGTACCATATTTAAAATCCAGTTAAGCAGTCTTACTTTACTTGAAGTGTTTCATGTGACGCTGGGAAACCTCTATAATTATACACCATTTAAAAACGGACGGCTTATTTATAATAAATTTAGATAAAAATAAAACTAACAACTGCTAACAACACTCCTCGCTAATTCAAATGCGTAAATGAGGTTATTTTTATTTTTATGCCCACAATAGTTACAAATATTACCGCAAGAAGCAGCATAGTTTCGCATACTTACCCCTTCCCCCCAAATGAGTACACTCCACATCCAATGGTTCAGCCTTGTTTATACACTTATTAGGATTATATAGGATTTAATATGTAAAATTAGTAATATGGACTTTTCTGCTTCTTTATTTACACTTTTTTCTATCTCAATGGTTTAGGTTTATTCAATTATGTGAATTAAATTTATTAAACAATATGCTATATATGCACGATGGTACACCGCCCCATAGAGCAAGAATTTTAAGAGAATGATTAGATGAACATTTTTGCAATAGACCTGCAAGATCACCGGAAATGAATCTACTTCTTTGAGGATTTTTAAAAGAAAAGGTTTGTTCAACACCTCCAGCGGATAAAGAAGAGCATATACTTAATTTATAGGAAGCTTTGTAAATAAATAAAGCAACTAATTGTATATTAAAGACAAAAAATAAAATTGACATTTATAGAAAATATTCTTATGAAATGTATTTATTTATTATTTGAGAAGTTATGCAGGATCTTTTATTACTCTTTTTCCGAGTATTTTTTTTATTATCACTTGAATCCAACAACAATGTTGAGTTATTACGGTAATAAAAATATTATGTCCATAACGTAGAATCTTTTATTTACATTTTTTAGGAAATGTGTGTTTACTCATGGAACAGCTTATATGATATATCTTCCAACAAAATTTTAGGTGTGGTTCAAATATAATTTGTTCTAGAAATGTATAGCGTGTTAGTGAATGCTTTAGCTTTTTAAAGGACCAATTTACAACTTGTGCAAATAAAAATAAAATATACAAATAACTGTGTATATTGAAACGTAATAAAACAAATTGCACTGGCCCCATTGCACTTTTATAAGTTAGTTGCAGCATACTCTAGTATAAATGGTGTAATTATCCCCGAAATTAGAAATTACTGGGTTATATGGTTAAACCGATACCCATGTGTGAGTGCTCCAAAAAAAAAACACATTTTTTATTGCATATTCGGATCCTACATCAAAAATCATATGGGTTTTAGCCAAAGTTTTTTTTTTAAATCATTACAGATGGCATAGTAGTCGCAAAAATAAAAATTTATAAATTAAAAAATGTGAAAACAGCTTACTTTATTGTTATTTATTTCCTGAGAGAAGGTGCTCACTACTATTTCAGCAGTTGGTGCAATTGGTTGTGAGAAATTTGTATAACAAAGGTATGATTTAATTAATTAATTTAATTTGTTTAATTAATTACATGCTCGAAAGTGATAAAGTTCTGCTCCTGACAAAATTGATTTTGTCATTCTAAATACTACGACATCTATCACGATTTCAAATACAATACCTGAATTAAACCTACGTAATTTTTAGTGTAGTATCTGAATATACAAAAATTATGAGTTACTATTAAAGATTTCAAAGTTGACCCCGCTTTTACAGAATCAGATATCTCCGTCAGAACCCCTAAACTTTTATACGATGCATATTTTACACCTAATGAACTCCACTTGTTTGGATTTAACTTTGCAAATACAACGCCATCTGTCAGGATTTCAAAAACATTCCTTAGATAAAACTATTATCATTTTTGGTGTAGAACCCGAATTGGCAATAAAAAAATATGGGCTCCCGTTTAAGATTTTAAAGTTGACAACTTCTCCCTCTTCCTGGAGGTTGGCAGTGAGGTTTTTTACAGCATCATATGTCCCCCTGAAAACCATTAAACTTTTGTTTCGAGACATTTTTTTTATGATGCATATTTGTCGAGATATTCCACTGGATGGATTAAAATGGGTCACCCTGTATATTTTTGTTTTATAAGAAAATTTCCTACATTTATTTATTTATTTATTCAATTAACGGAGGCCATTAAATACAGTAACATACATACATGATACAATGAGTAGTTACAATAATAAAATAATAGAATTAACAGAATTAAAAGCAATCTGCTGAATTTTAAGAAAAATAAAGTATACCCGCACATTACTTTTACTGATTACACCTGAGAGACGTAATTCAAGATTGTTTTTGATGTTAAATATAGCGCTGACCCCCCAACGATTTTTAACGCGACAGGTCAACTATCTTATCTGAATGTAAACACCCGATGTTAGTAGCATAATTACCGAGATAAAATTAATGTCTTGATATGAGGCTATTCTTCCATCATATTATTTATTAAGGAATAAGCAATACTATTAGTAGCCAGTTGAGTAAAACCTCTTGTGTTACAATTCTATGTAATTTGATAAATAACAAGTAATGATATACAATTATGGAGGAGATTGAGTTATGTGAAGGTTTTATTACACACAACTTAGTTGTAAAACTAGTTGTAGTATTGATCCATTATACTTAGTATCCGAAATGTACCGGGTGTCCAAATAATAATATCTGAAGAACTATGAATTCTAGAGCTTTCAAATAAAAAAAATATTAATAAAAGTGACTATAAGAAAATGCTGGAAATAATTTTCAAGTTCGTAACTCTTCTGGTAGGGAGCGCAATGAACGGTCGAAAAGTAATACTACGATTATATTAACAATAGTTTTAATAGGCATCATAAAACTACACTTTTTAAAATCATGATGAGTTCATGAAACAAAAATGTTACAGATTTTTTTTTGTGTTACTCTTGAAATAAAAGGTTCCACCTTTTACAGACAGTCTGTTCAAGTGATTATGAATCAATCAATCACTTGAAATAAAAGGTCCCATCTTTTACAGACAGTTTGTTCAAGTGATTATGAATCAATCAATCTCTTGAAATAAAAGGTCCCACCTTTTACAGACAGTTTGTTCAAGTGATTATGAATCGTCCCTGAAATATATTAAAATTCATTTAATTCTATTAATTTTACTGTATGCCTATTTGCTTTTCATTAAAAATTTTCAGTAATCCCTAAAAAAAAAATAAACCCTTGTAAACAATCAATTCCCAGTATATATTTTTTTTGATATTTATTAAAACAATTGATTTTTAAAATGCTCATTTATTAAATAGCTTTATCAATCAATTAATTAGTAGACATACAAAGATGCAATGAAGCTATCATACAGATTAACCGTACATTGAATTAAAAACCCGACGACTACAATTACCATTTCAACCCACATTTTCTCATCGCTTAATCAATACGAGATAAAAATTTAATGGTTTTAATGCAATAAATATGCAATGAGAGTTCCACGCACACACACGTACACCTATCGTCAATATTTATAGCAACTTCCCCTATGATGTAATTTTGTATGTTAATACGCAATGTTTACATAGCCTTGGCATTAGAGATAAACACTGAATCCCCGATGTGGATCTTTTCTGCAATTACTGATTGTGACGAACGAAAGGCCAAAAATACTAATGATGTATTGATTGATTGACGTCGTCTCTCTACATTTTGTTGGGGCATTAATAATGTGCGGATTTACTGCAATATAAATAATATTGATGTGCGTTGAGTGGCAGTGGTTTGAATTATTTATTTATTTAATAATTAATAATGGAAGATTTTATCAGATGTAATTTCTGTGAGTATAAATAAATCATGCATGCATTAAATATAATAATGGGAATAATTGAAATATTAATTATTTAAATTACCCAGGATTGTGATTTGGGTTTCAAATTACTTGAATATATAACATTTAATGAATACTGACTAAATATAATAACAAATTAAAAAGGACTTAACACGTAGAAAAAATAATAAAATAAGGTAAATGCTGAAACGACCGAAGATCACCATGTTTTTTGTGTTAACATTTAGACAACGCTTACTAAAGAAAGAAATTAAAAAAATTGAGTTTGGAAAAAAAGAGTCAGGGCGGGTCAAATTATAAAAAAAATGGGTTCTAAAAACTACTCTTCTTTCTAAAACCTTTCTTTTTTTATAATCTCACAAATCCTGACTCTTCTTTTCCAAACTTAAATTTTTAAAACTTCTCTCTTCAGTAAGTGCATATCTTGAAACTAAAGTCACTAAAATAAAATAGCCTATTAAGCAAAACAATTAAAAGCTTTTAAACATTTTTTCTGATTTTCAATTATTGTATTTTGTTACAAATTTTCTACAGTATAGAGAAACAATTATAATAAAATTGTGATGAAATTTCAAAAATTAATCAAAGCTAATAAAAAATTAAGTGTTTTTTTTATTACAATTTTTTTAATATTCTTATTTTATTTACTATAAAAAAATGAATTAATTTTTCTGTTTTTTTTTTATTTCAGATGTCTACAATATTAGGATAACTTTTCTGGAGAGGCTGGTTTAATGAATAGCAGTGAATACATTTATGTTTCCAAGATGGGCGGTGGTTAGGTGGGGATTGAGAGATAGGCCTCGCTAGCAGTAAATGAACACAAGAACTGACGGGGCTCCCCGGGAAAGGGGCGCCAAGAGTACAGCGCTGCACGAGAGGGTAGCACAATTTTATTACGCCCACGGACTCTTCTGCACGTCATATCCGACCACTGTTATCTCCATTGCGATTGTGGTTGCATTAATATGTTGGTAAGTTATAGGAGTCCTCGACATCCAATACAGGTAAAAGAGTAAATAGAAAACATTTTCAAATCATTTTTATTTAATATACAGGTAAAAGAGGATAAGATTAAGAAAGAAAGAAAGTTATAGGAGTACATGCATAATAGTATGTTATATAACTAGTTTTGTAAGTAGCGTTTCACACATGGGCGAAGTGTGTAAAACACCACTTACTTTTTCTATGCTTACTGTGTAAAATAAAAACAACTAGACACAATTAGAAATAGATTCTATCCGTAAACAATAATAATAACACAATGACTACAAAACGAACGATCTGTGATCCAGCTTAGCCATACGGAATGGCCGTTTGCACTGGCCCCATTGCACTTTTATAAGTTATAGATTAGTGGCAGCATGCGTTATTGTAACTAGAATAACACCAGAATATTTTCTGCAATCCATTGTAATTTGTAAATAAATAAATAAAATATTTACTACCCGACACCCTGTGTGATAGAAGGGTTATGATTATAATAAAAAATATTTACTTGTAGCAGTGTATATTAGTTGTAGTCTTTAATTTTTTTTAATAAAACAGATGCATTAAGTTTGTTAAAATAGTTGAGAAAGAATTTGTTGTCGACAAAGTAGTTTTTGATACATTTTTAATGGTGTTTGTAATTTTTCCCAATCCGACACCTGAAAGAGAATAAGTATTCGAGAAGTAATTTTTTTCTGATATATTAACTTTGATATTAATTGAGTCATCAATATAACCTTCTGCAACTGTTTCATTATGTTTTTTAATTTGTTCCTGCGACATGTATCGATAACTTAGGATAAACAAGTTAATAATATTGTTGTACATTACCTATATAAAATAATAGTGTATTGGGCAAATTGGGCTTAAAACTTTGGATTTTTTGCTTTTAAAGCCATCAGACTAACGTTTCAGATAAGCACCCAACTTTGGGTATTTTAGAATATTTACATTGTAAAAACTCAAAAACTTTTTTTTTTTTTTATAATAAGTTATGGAGTTTCATCAAGTAACAGCCACAACCATACATTATTTACATTGTTCTTGAAATTTGAATTACTCTTCAGCATTGAACATATCAACCAAAATGATGACGCTTTGATAAATTTATGAAATAAGCTAGAACCACATTTTCAGAAAGTGACTTAATTTTGTTGTATGTAGTTTCAAACCATTCCCTGGATTTTGTGGGTAATAAACTTTTGGCTTTTGGCAATCCAAATATTTTGGCTGTGGAATTTGTATCTCCTATATTACTTTGTCTCGGAGACTTACATGTTTTTCAAGGTGACTGGGTGGGGATGATAATAAAGGATAGCTGCATATATGTGCAACTGTTATCATGCTAAAGCCTTGGTATTTTGGGTCTCATATTTTACTGCATTTAGAATTTTATTAAGGATGCACGGTATATTTTTACCATCACTGTCATAATTTATGTCCATTTTATATTAATGTTTGCATTCTTTGATAATTTTTCGATTGGCTGAAATAATTAAGCAGCTTCATTACAAAATTATAATTGTAAACTGTTATGGTCGTCATCCTGACCGACATGTAATCATAATTTCGAAATACAACGTTTCAAACTCCCGATCATAATCATAAATGTTTTGTTTTCTTAAATATTTTATCGCACGATTACAAAAATAAAACATTGAATAATATTGCCAACTTTCAAATACCTATGTGTAAAGTGCTACTTTTGGATATTAAAACAATAAAAAAAATGGATATTCAGTCTCAAGAAATAAAATAAATTTTAAACATTTAAAAAAGAAAATTTATTAATTGCGCAACTAAGTTCTCCCTGTTTTTTTGATGAAACTGCAACTTTTTCGAGCCACTTCTTGAAAATCAGTGGGAACTTAGTTGAGCATCTAATATTTTTATTAAATGTTTAAAATTTATTGACTAAATTTATTAATAACTTCACAGTCCCGAAATAATATATTTTTTATTTCTTTTATCAAATAATATTGATTTTAATGTTACATAAGTTTTCACACATGAATAAAATATTCTCCAAAACTTGTTGCATTCCCACGGCCTTAGACTTTCAGTATGAATATTTTATAGCTCTCTTTCATTTTCTCATTTCGGAAAATTATAGGGAATCATTAACTGATTGTTGTCAGAAAATTCCATCTAAAAAAATCATGTTTATAAATCCTAAATTAATTGATTAATTTTTGGAACTTTTCAGTTTAAAATATTTAAGACTTAAAACATTAATCCAAATTTGTTTACATCTTGTTTTTCTTTTTAATTTTCTACGTTATTTCATGTTAGATTTCAATATTTTTTTTAAGGATAAAACGATAAGAAAGTTAAGGATATGAATAGAGGATGATGGCTACTGGGCCCTTTCGACCAGTCACTGGTATTTTTAATATTAATTTAAGATGTAATAATACACTCATGGATCCTCTGAGTCTATGCCTCATGAGCAAGGTCTTTGCCAACTCGGCTATTTCAATCCCAATTCAATATTTATCTTCACTTGTTTTTGTTGGGTTATGTTTAAAATTTGTTTTTCCTGCCAAAGTATATGAGATAATACCTATGTCGAAGGTTGATGATTTCTCATGTCAAATGAGCACAATTATAGTTTTTTTCACGCGTACATCTTGACCTATGCATCTGTAACACTTCTCAAGAAATACCCAGTATATACATTTATAAATTATATGCTAATATGCAAAATTATATGAAAATACATCATTTTTAACATGTCATTTATTAACCCATCAAGTACTGGTGTTGTTACTGGTACACATTTTGTCGCCGGCCTCATAAATAAAATTTTTAATTTTATTGTTCAAATATAATTACAACAATGAGTTTATCCCAAATGCACGTTTACTGATAGTACCTCAAAAGCCATTAACAGCCAATCCGTTTTGAGAGAAAAGATAATCTTTTCTTTATCGTTTCTCGTGAAACTCATTAGCCGGAATTTTGATAATCCGAGAAGTGCAGAAGTTCGTGACACAAAGGACAGCCTCCACCCCTTGTGATAAACACGAGCAACCTGGATTGCTGTTTATTTTTATTACTGTCTTTTTTTTATTGTTCATAAGTTTATTTTGCTCATGTTTTTTTTTTTTTGTGTAAATATATATCATTTGGACCAGTTGTTTTGGGTTAGTTGCTCTTCCCGTGCTTCCAGAGTTAGTAAGGTGTGCCTTCTATCCATTAACAGTGTTGCCGTATAGCATTAGAAATTATGTAGTTTTCTGTTTGTAAAAATAATTGTTTTATTATTCGACAGATGGCTTAAAACTTCCTGATAGCTTTTAACGTCATCTTTCAATATAACTTAGCTTTTGCTGGCTTGTTAGAAAATAAAAAAAAACTTGTTAACTTAAGTAAATTCCGTCCTTGGGTTAATATACTATAATTAACCGGTAAAAAATATTTTTTTTTTACAGTTATCCGTTATTGAACTTACCACTGTCTGCAAACTTAGCAGTTCAAGTATGGAACAACGGTTCAATAAATCCCAGTGGGACCCAGCCGGGAGAAGTCCCGAAATGTTATGTCCAGCAGGTCATCCTGAGGGCGGCCGTCAGCCCTTGGGTGACGGACTTGAAAATAGGTGACGCTTTCCGAGCGCCTCTTTACGAGGCTTTTAAATTACTAGACGTCGTACGGAACTACCAGGATCCCTTAAGGTAACAGTAGTCGATAATTTTTTTATAAATGCAGGCTTACGAAATATATATATTTGCAGTTTAAAAACTCTGGGGCATGTTTGTTTGCATGTGGAAGCTATAAGGAAACCGAAAGACCCCAGGAATGATGTTCTGCCTGAATACAGTTGTCTAGTGTTGTCACCTGCAAATATGTGGAAGCAAGATGTTCAGTTGTTTGCACAGGACACATCAATTCTGAATACTATTTTCAATCATCAAGTAAGTGCACTAAGTTATTTGAAATGGCAGTTAATACTATACTATAATATGGAATTTTTTTTATTTTTATTCATTGACTCTTTTACCTTTCGGTGTAGGGTTATAATATGGAATATATATATATATAATCGATGTCCCCTTTTACCAATTGGTGTCGGGGTTAATATGGAATATACATATCATTAAATTTTGATAATTTTGTAATAGTTATTTAGTAATCAATTATTCCAAAAGTATTCAAGGTGTTTACAATTCGAGCCTCATCATTATAACATGAAGAGATAGAACATATATTTAAATTTGGTACTCTTTATGGAATACTATCAAAAATTAGAGGCGTGATGTTAACTTAAAAAAAATCACCCACAGTGTACTGAAATAAATGAAATAAAAGTGGAAGAAAAAAACAATAATTATTTTTTGTATCTAAATTTTATTTGCTATTTCACTGTGTTTTAACGGATTGAATTTCCACTTTCTCTAACGCAACTTTTGTTAAAAGAAAAAAAAACCTAAACCAATTTCACTTAATGAATTATATTGTAGCAAATATTGCAAAACGTTGTATTAAGATTTGTTATTTAATATTTTGTTATTAATTTAAATGAAATATAAAATTATGATCTCACACATGTATTTTTAAAAAAATGTTTGCTTTTTGTGCAGAATTTGCAGAAAGGCAAAACATCAATAGCGGAAATGCTCTTTGGAATGCATCTAATCGACACCGGCATCAAAAGGTACCCGTTACGGAACAGACAACGGGTCGTACAATATGCAGTAACTTTATTTTTTAGCGAATACGATGAACAGTAAGTTTAATTCCATAAAAAAATAAAATTTCTTGAATTAACACTTTCTAAATTTCAGGTTCATTTCTGGCCTAAGAAACAAACTACACTCACTGTACCCCCTCCATCAGGACTTGAACAATACTCAACTCACCGCCCAATCATTCTTAAATGACACCGTACTCATTCACTACCCCGGAGAGATAAACTACTACGAGTTCATACCGTTGTTGATCACTTACACCATCCTGTTTTTTTATTACTATTTCTCCGTGCGGAAAATAGAATTGATTAACTCGAAACTGGGCATGGCATTTTCCGTGGTTGTAACTATTATGTTTAGCTTATCTATGACATTAGGCGTGTGCTTCTTTTTCGGGCTAACCTTGTCGCAGCAAGAAAAACAGGTATTTCCCTACTTAGTCGTGTTGGTCGGTTTGGAAAATGTGTTGGTTTTAACGAAAAGTGTCGTTACCACACCGTCTCATTTGGATATCAAGATAAGAGTGGCGCAAGGTCTGAGCAAGGAAGGTTGGTCTATTACGAAGAACTTGCTAATCGAAATTACGATTTTAACAATCGGGCTATTCACATTCGTTCCTGTCATACAAGAGTTTTGCATTTTCGCGATCGTCGGTCTGATTGTGGACTTTTTCCTCCAAATGCTGTTCTTCTCGACGATCCTGGGGATCGACACCAGCCACATCGAAAAGAATGAAAAGACAAACCTTAATTTTAGGAATAACTTATATCAAGCGCATAATTATGAAAAAATGGGGACGACCGGGATGAATCGCTCGAAATCTCACCCGCGCTTGAATTCGATTCATACAAATGTTGTCGTCGGGCAAGCCCCGGGTAAGCAGGACAAAAAAATCCCAAAGCGACTGAGGCTCGTCAACATCTGGGCAAGAACGCGTTTTTTCCAACGAGCCTTCATGATTTTAATGGTTATCTGGATCAGTATGATACTTTACGACAGTGGCATAATAGGACAGTATTTTCTTGATTTAAACCATGATGTAGATAAGCACACCAAGAATACTTCAGAAAAAAGTGTGAATTTCAACGTTTTACCCATATTGAACACAAACGATACGTATATGGTGAATTATGTGATACAGAAGAGTGCCGATTCGAATTTTCCCAATAACACGGATGAATTGAATAAATTGAAACACGGTGATTACGTACCTTGGTTGAGATTAAGCACACATCATTGGCCTGCAATATTGAGGAAATATAATATTAGTGTGAGTGGGGGGTACATTGCAGTGTTGCCAAATATAAAAATATCGCATGCAGTTTCTCCCGAGCAAGCAATTTTGTTGAGGAATAGTGAGGAGAAGTACGGACAGAAGTTTGAATGGCAGGCGTTTGCCTTGGCTTTGGATCCTATTGATTTCAGCGGTAAGTTTTTAAATCAATAAATATTCTGAAATTATGTTACATTCATTATTGCTGCACGATTTATTTCTTCTTTTTTAATATAACTTCAATGGAGTAATAAGACAAGACTAGGGGTTTTGTTTCCATATTTTTGTTTGTTGTTTGATGACTTCTTAAAAAATTTAAGGATCAAGCCAAATCAGTTATTGGCCTAAATATGTTTAATTAAATTTTCAAAACAGTGTACACTACATACTTTTAACAATTAAAAATATCTAAAATGATATATTTTATTATCGCTATCTGTAAATAAAACAACGGTTGTTCGTCTCGGTGGCATGCAGGTTAAACAGGGGTTAACCAGGGATCCCTGGATCCAGGATTGGGCAGGTCATTGTATGAATGGTGTGATTGTGCCCAAAATTGAATTTTAAAATATTTAATTTAAAAGGTTACTGGGTTATATGGTTAAAGATTAACCGATAAACGGTTTAACCCAACATCAATCACATACATTTTTCAGACGAGTTTAGTCACCCAGTTTACATGTGTAGACCATTTTTAATTGGATCTATATAGCAAAATTCGACTTTACACGAGTTGAAATATTATGTTTATTGACATTGGCTTTTATGTACTGATGGAATAGAAGGTGGGGTATTATCAACAGCTACTTAAAACTGCGCTTGCGCAAATAACTCATGGTTCAAATTGTAACAATTTTTAAAAGGCTGGTCTACAGCTGTAGACTGCGCGACTAATGGAGGGTTAAGTTCCACAAAAAAAAACATTATATTATTTACACAGAGTGTATTATTGAGTTTCATCAAGTAAAAGCCTCAACCATTGATTATTTTATTATCATTAATACTTGAATGATTTTGTCATTTATTACTTGTTGAAACACATAATGATTATGGTTTTTTAAATTTAATTCAACTTGTCTTCTATAACAATTTTGTTTTATTTAGAGTATTATCTTGATAAAAGATAAAACTAGTGAAGCTAATAAAATAAAATTATGAGGCAAACCACATTGAATTAAATTAAAAAAAAACCTGTATCATTAAAAGTTTAACATATTTCATCAAGTGATAAGTGAGAAAGATAGTCAAAAAATAATAACAATAATAAATTTCATATATTGATTTGTGGGGCTGTAGTGGCACTTCGATATTTCATCAAGCGATAAATGAGAAAGACAGTCAAGAAATAATAACAATAATAAATGTTATATATTGATTTGTGGGGCTATAGTGGCACTTCGACTTAAAGATCTTTTATGCCTCAAAATCTCATATATAAAAATATCATTATTCAGACGATTTCATATATTTTTACAAACATTAAAATTAAGTACACACAATAAAATGAAAGTGTTAGTTTGTCTTGGACTGTCGACTTATTGACATGCAATAATAATAAATCTATATATTTTTCATTGTTTCTTAAAAATATAACTTCATAAATAGATGATTTTGTAATAAATGAATTATTACTATTATTATATGTAGCTCTTCAAGGGTAATTTAATTTTAAGTAATGGATTTTAAAAAGGAAACATTTTCAATATTTTTTTACTATAAATAAACAGAATAAAACATATACCATTAAAAAAGGAAATAAATCAGGATGATTTTATTGAAATTAAAACACTTGGTTATCTTCCCTGAAGATGACCAATGGTCGAAACTAGTTGAAGAAAATATAAATAAGTGAAACAAACCAGGTGATTTCAATTAAATCATCCTGAATTAATTCAAAAATGTTTCACCGCGGGTTATGTAAGAAATTAATTAAACATACAATGAAAATAATATTTTACATTTTCATTTAGAGGGAGCCAGTAACCCAGTGAACATAAACCAATCCGATAGGCCGTTCTACCCGACTTCACCGATGGAAATATTCCTGACGGCCATATTGTGTGCAATAAGTGTGATCGTTCTGGCTTACACCGTTTTCGTTTTGTACAAGTGCATCTGTTCACGAAACTATGCTGAATGGCGCGCCTCGTGGAATTCCGAGAAGTCTGGAGATGAAAGTGATGTTCCAGTTTTATTAGAGGTGAGGTTTTAAAATTAATGAATTAATTTTTTATGGGAAATACTTTGGCTTTGTGTAATTTAGGCTGTACCTGTCGTTTTGGATGGGCATAAACAGGAAATCGAATGTATGGCAACCGATGGATTCAGTATCGTCAGCTCATGTTTGGGTGGATACTTGAGAGTATGGGATATCGGGACTGGTGAACTGGTTAATAATATCAACAGAAAACAGTAAGATTCTTTTTTTACAGAATTTTTATTCAATTATGTCTTACATAGATAGTTCTCTAAATATTTATAAAGTTTTTGAGACTACAGCACCTCTAGTGCTCAAGTTGGACAACTATTGCCGTATTTCTCAATGTCACATAGTATCTGACCCCTATTCTATACCAAGATTGAATAAGAAATTGCTATCATATCAATCAAGTTTGTTGTTATTTTAATTTAAACGACTTTTAAATCATTCTATGTAACTCACGTTTGTTATTATTTTAACTTAAACATTTTTGAAGTCATTTTCTATAACATAAATGTAACAGCACATTTCTATTTTCAGACTTTTCAAATCCCCGACAAAATCACCGGACCAAAGTCTCGACTTCGAAGACAACAACCATTCAGACTACGAATCCGGCTCTCCCCCATCCCGCGATGAAAACTACACTCTGCCGAACTTTTTGCGCAAAATAAACACTAACTTTTCTAATCTGAAGCTCGAATCCACGAATAGCCCATGTGATAAGTACGACTTCGAGGAGGTTTATTCCAGAACAAAAGACAACGCCATGATGAACTGGATCCAGTGCCAGAGCAGAATCTCAAAAGCGCAACTGGGACTCGAAAATAGCAGCTGCGGCGGCGATGTCGTCAGATCGCGAGCAATAGATATTAGTAAAGGGCAGCAGCATAGGCATTCCAGAGAATTTGTTTTCGCGGGTGGAAGTCCTCTGAGCATTGGTAGCAATGGTGGTGTAAATATATCCGATGTTAGGGTACCTCCCATTTGGTGCATTGATTTTGTGGATAATTTAATTGTGATTGGCTGTGCGGATGGGCGGCTTGAATTTTGGGAGGGCACAACTGCTAAATTTAAGGTAAACATCTTTGTGAATTGAACAGAATTTCTACAAAGGTATTATTTTCCTTTAATTTTAATAATGTGTTAATAAATTATAAAAAAAAAAATTGAAAATTAAATAATTATTTACTCTTTAGTTATTACAAATTTGACTTACATAACGTAAGCACTTAAAAAGAACAAATATCCATTGATACAACCATTTCTTGGACAAATACTCCAGTTGTACATTGGACTACAAAATGGATATTTGCTATTTTACCACAAGATTGCAGTAAAATATTTAATTTTTAAATTAAATTATTTCAAATAACTGTGGACAAAAATCTTTTCCATTAGTATTATTACCTTTTTATATTAATTTTGTGATACTAGTATTTTCTGTTTATATTTGTTATTGAAAAATGTTTCAGTGTATGTATGAAGACGGTTCAGGAGTAGGTATAACGGCTGTGAAGATAGTGGGATCAAGAGTGGTAGCTGCAAGACTTTATGGCACATTGGATTTCCTCCAATTGCAAACTTACAACCAGGGCAGACCGATAGACTGGAATTTCACTAGTGCTTATCGACGGACCCATGTTCGGACTGGTTCTGCTGGGTCCATTACAGACTATGTGCACATGAACAAGGTAATATTTATGTTCATCATTAAAAAAAATAGTCAAAGTTTAGTCAAATTCCTTTAATAAAATGGTTATCCATCATTCATCAACATATGAATAACTAGTGATGGCCATTTCAGTTTTTCGAACCTCATCAGACTAGTGCGTTCCATATGCAATTCCTTGATGAAGGCGACTGAACGGATCTTGTATTGTGGTTGTATACCCAATATTAGTAATAACAAATGAAAGATGGCGCAAGCGCCATTTTTCGTTGACGATGCCACATTAAATTGGGCGAAAGATGGCGCTTGCGTCGTCTTTCATTTATTATGATTAGTCAATTAAAAATTAATCAGAGACAATTTGTGATATTACTTTTTTACTTAAACAAATCTAGATATTCAAATAAAATTTATTTATTACAATAATAATCTTTATTTAGCAATATGCTATACAATAACATAATGAAAGGTAATAGAAAACTAATAATAAATAATTTAATTTTGATATATTTAAAAATTTATCAAAATTTCTAATGGCAGCACTGCCGTTAAGTAGGATCATCCCATTCTAGATTTAGCTATTGCTTTACAGTTATTTACAAAACATCAACATATACACATAAAAGTGTAAATAAAACCCAGATTGTAAGTGTAAGTTATAATTAATGAAAGTGTTGTATATTTCATGTCAGGGCGAGTTAAATAAGAGGCGGGCTTCTTATTTAACTCGCCCTGACATGAAATATACAACACTTTCATTAATTATAAAAAATTTGACTTTCTATATGTACATTTTATATAATTTTTGAAATATTCCAAGTATTAATAATAGAATTAAATATGAAATGCAAAATGCTCTAAATTAATTCAGTTATAATATGGTATAGTTACATAAGTATACTATTTTTTTTATATTGTTGTACAGACTGACAGCATTAAAGAGGACATGCGCTGTCTGAAGGTGCTCAGCACAAAAGCTCATCAGCAACCGATTACGTGCCTGGACTGTGAAGGTGGGCGTGTGTTGACAGGAAGCCAGGACCACACACTTAAAGTGTTTAGGTTGGAGGATGGGAGCCACATGTACACATTACATGGACATTGTGGACCCATCAGCTGTTTATTCATAGATAGAGTTAGCCCGGCAACCTCTGGTAGTGGTTCACAGGATGGCATGCTTTGCGTCTGGGACTTACTAACAGGTAAATACGAACCAACATTTTTTTTATAAAATAAAAAACTTAATGTAATTTTATTGTTGCGTTATGCAATCATTTGTCAAACAACAAATGTCCATTGTGTAATCGGCGGGGTATTTACCGGAAAAAAGTTGTTTCAATGAATGTTTTTTTTTTACTGCAACTTTTGACTAACATTACTTATGTATATGTAAGTCAAAAGTTGCAATAGCATAAAAGAAAATAATTTTAATATTCTGCCCGATGATTATTTTTACAATCGTTCAACACAAACAGACGTGGCATTGTGCATAATTTGCTATGCTTTAATTATACTGGCAAATTGTTTAATATAATTCTTTTCTAAATTATTTTGAATGCATTCAATATATTACTTGTGAGAAATGTATTCTTAAATCACTATATCACACTTATAGGTTTTTTACAAATAAATATAAATTTCCTTTACAGGTGCCTGCATGTACAGTATACAAGCCCACGATGGAGCAATCACGTCTTTGACTTATTCAGCAAGTTACGTCATATCGTTAGGCTCGGACGAGAGGATCTGCGTGTGGGAGCGGTTCCAGGGTCATCTCTTGAACACAGTCAACGTGCCCGGCACATTCACTAGCCAGGTGTTGATGCTGACGCCCCATCTAGTGGTGACGTCACGCTCTGGAGGCTTAGTGCTGTGGGACGTGCGCACCGGCGAGAGCATCAAATCGATAGTGCTCGGACACTCGCCCTACACTTTCGTCAAACAATTGGTCATTTTGAGAGACGCTGTTTTGTGCGATTTCGGTAAAGAGCTTCGGATCGTTCGGTTTCCGGTCATCACGCATAAGTACGATTAATTATTATTGCTGCACATTGAGGTTAAATCAAAATTCTCGTTCGACTGAGTATTTAAAAAAAAAAATATTGTTTGTTGAAATTGAGACACTTTGACATATAAAATATACTTTATTTTTAGGTTATCAATTAAAAAGACACTATAATTAATGAGCATTTTATTTTATTAAACATAGCTTGGCCTATTGTTCCATAACATGTCATATATTGACATAAATCGAACATAGAGCAATGTTCAATGAAATAAAATCTTCATTAGTATACAGTGAAGATTTTATTTAATTAAAAATGAAATGGATTAAGCCTCGAACATCATCCACTTTCCCAGCATGAAGTTAGACGGGTTATACTGCTAAAACTTGACGCTTTTTGACAGAACGTATAGTACATATAATACGAGGTACAACAAGATGGCAATACTGGTTATTACGTTACGTTAAGTCTGGTTTGGCATAGATCAAATGAATGAAAACGAACATTTTTTTATTATAAAAGGATTTAGTTACTAAAAACTTCAAATTTAATGAAAGAAAGAAAAGTAAATGATTTTTAAATAACTAATTAACTTATTTAAATGTCCTTTAAATTAACATGTATAACGAAGTAGAAACCTCAACTTTCAAGAAAAGAAAATATAGATCCCTATTCAGGTTTGACCATAACTAATGATGAAAAAACAACTAGACTTTTGCTCAATATATGACGTATTCTTCTTTATGTTGGTTGTGGAGACTTTAATTATTTAAATAAAAATGGTTGTCCTTTCTCCTACTTATTTTTTGTTTTATTAAACTAGATATATTTCGGAAACTATGTTTCTATCTTCAGTAGTTAAAGTTATGAAAACTTCAGAAACACACTACTGAAGATGAATACATAGTTTCCGAAATATATCCAGTTCAATAAAAAAAAAAAAAAAATAAGTAAGACAAAGAACAACTATTTTTATTTGAATGGTGTATTGTTGAGAAAAAATGATTTCGCTAATTTCTTTATTAAATGCTGTTTTAACTCAACAAAAATCGGATATAATGTAATAAAAATTTAAATAGGTTAGTTAAATAACAAAAGAATGCTTCTTAGTGTGATAGAAATATGAAAATTTAATGACATAACCTTCCAATTTTCGAGTAAACTTGTAAAAAAAAGTTCGCCTTCCTTCAGTGGATGAAACAATATTTCTTGGTAGTCTACCAGACCCAAATCGTTGACGATGCCACTTGAAATTAGGCAAAAGATGGCGCTTGCGTCGTCTTTAATTTATTATGATTAATATCGGGTATATAACCACAAAACAATTTCCGTTCAAAAAGAACGAAGAAATTAGAAGAGTGAGTGATGTTCCAGACTTTTCCAATGAAATTAATTAAAGTCAAATCATAAATTAGGTTTTATTACAGCCTTAATTATACAAATAAATTATTTTTTATTTCTCATTTTATAACTTGAATAACCTAAAAATTCATCATTTTGTATGACAATAAAATAATTTATATATATTATAAAGAAAAAACAAAGGTCTCACTATTAATCAATTGGTAAATGTTTATTATTTGTAAGCACTGTTGAGTTTTTGTACTTCTATTTTTTAACCTGTACAAAGTAAGTCGTCTAATTTATTTTTTATTTATACATGACAAAATGTGTGTTTGATGTGAGAGGAAGAAAGCGAGCGTCTAGGAAATGTACATGAAGATCTAACTATTGAATTTATTTTGAAATTGTTTTTAACCATAGGTATTTTTGTATTTTACAAATTTTTAGGATTAAATTTGAAAAGTTCATTGTTGTTTTTATTTCGTGTAAATAAAATTATTACTCATTTATATTAAATTATTTGTTTGTTTTAATTGTAGATCAAAGAGGAGGATAACAATGAAAACTGATATATGCTGTAAATGTAATGATAGTTGGTGGCGTGAAAAGGCATTAATAAAATCATCAGGTAGAGTAATAATGGTCGCGTTCAGGGAATTGTAGCGCTTAAGAGCTTTACGAAAGCGGTTTCCCTGAACGGTACCGCTTTATGTGTGGCGGTGTACCGCTTTATCAAGCGGTAAAGCATATATTTTTTCCGCTTGATCGCTTTTCAAGCCGTGCAGCTGTAAACAAAACGGCCATATTTTTGTGAACGTCCTTAACATCGAAAGCATGTTCAGGGAACATCAAGCACTTTGCGCTGTAGCGCTACATCTCTAAAATTCCCTGAACGCGACCAATGATTTTATATGAGTGGGTCCAGTCAACCCCTCCACTGTGACCAAAAGGTCTATTGTGGCTCAGTTAGGGTAGTTCATTGATTAATTTCTAGTAATAATATATTGGGCTTCACAAGTTAATTAAAAAAAAATGTAAATTTAGCAACGATGGATCAACCAAATAATAAGCACTTATCTAACAAATGTCAATTGTATCGTTTTTGAAGAATAAGATCACTCCAGACTTCAAGATAGTTTGAATGAGGTTGTTCATTCAATCGGTAGCCCAGAGCTGACGCAGGGGCTTCGACCTTCCTAACGCACCCAGACTAAAACCAAGCAGTGTTTGTGTACAAGAATATACACGAAAACTGCGCCGTGGCTCTGGCACTCTCAAGATGTGCCAGTCACACGACAACCGATTAAGTAAGTACATCAAAAATTAAACTAATTTTTTGAATTGATAACCATACATTTGCAGACTAATCTGAAGCCTTTAAGGAAAAGAATTAATTACTTGAAGCAAAATCTTTTTAGTAATTAATTCTACTGCATCCTGTTAATAACATTAATGTTATTTCATTGTCCACTGGATATTTGCATAAATATTTCCTTTTAAAAATCCCCAAATAAATATATATGCGGACCATAATATGGGTCCGTTGTGACAATCTATTGGGAAAAAGTTCATCCAACCATTCTTTTAAAATTCTTGGTGTGTAGGATAGTGCATCATCATATTTCATTAGTAAATTTGAATGACTACAAGCAAACTATAATGAATCCGATATTTTATTTGTTTTTTTTTTAGTTTCCCCGTGCCGTTGAGCTACTCTAATTTAATAAAGTAGTTTAGCACTGTAACCAATATTGGTAACAAATAAGTATTATGTTTAAACAAAGGTTTTACATTTATGAAACATAATGTATCGTTGACGATGCCACATGAAAATAGGCGCTTTCGTCTTCTTCCATTTATTAAGAAACATAAATTTGATTTTTTTTAAAGCAAAATTATCTGCTAATAAAATTACTTATTTTTGTTATTATTTCATTCAACATGAGAAGTTCTTGCGAATGACATCAAAATCTATTAAAAATCAAGAGTTGTTTAACAGTTACTACAAGTCCGAACCTATCCCCCAACCGTTTATTAAATCATAATGTTTCAAATAGTGTCGTTTTAGGATACCTTTATTAGAACTTTTGTTTAAATGATCAGTGTTATTTTTTTTTTTTTTTTGGTGTTCATCACGCCCCCTACCGGAAGAGTTACAAGCTGGAAAATTATTTTTACTATTTTCTCATGATCATTTTTTTTTAATAAATATTTTACTTCAAAGCTATAGCAGTTACAGTTTCTGGGAATTAATTAATTACATACTTTTTTAATTAAGTACCGGGTGTTCATATAAAAAAGGTCACCAGCTATTAATTAATTTTAATATAATCTTATGCTCCTTACACCTAACGGTAGAAAGGAAAAAGATAAAAAAAATAATCATGAATTATTTACTTTTTTAATTAAGTACCGGGTGTTCATATAAAAAAGGTCACCGGCTATTAATTAATTTTAATATAATCTTATGCTCCTTACACCTAACGGTAGAAAGGAAAAAGATAAACAAAATAATCATGAATTTTAATTTATTTAGGGTTAGTGCAGGTGCGTGGTGAAACATTTTCCAATTTTGAATTATTGAAGGAAGTATGATGCACATGACTATAAATACATTTGTAAAATCTTAAAAAAATGTGTAAAATAAAACTAAAATTTAGTAAGTGGAGGTAAAATGTTAACAAGAGTACCATAAGGCATTTGCATATTTTATTACATACAGTGTAGAAATTAAATTCTGTAAATGTTTAACGTGAAAAATTATTTACTACTAACAAATCTTTATTACTTAAGAATTTACATGTAATTATATTATATACAACTTATGATATGTATGTACAAACCTTACTTTACTTGAGTAAGAGCTATCGACCAAAAGTCTTTCTGCCCGAAATTTATTTATTAATCATTATTTAAATATTTAATATACTTTTTACATCCGACGCCTGAAAGGGTGTAAGGATATAAATATAATGGAATAGTATTGAGAAACATACAAAATCATTCTATAATACCTTGAAATACATATTTTGTTCATGACGGAATACATCTAGCATGAAAAATCGATCCAAAAGTGATCTTATATTTTTTTCTCTTAATTTAAATGTCTATGAGAAATAAACAGTTTTTTTGAAATTATTATTACGATGTTGCATTAGTTGTATATAACAAATATTTGCAATAATAATATCCCATTTGTGATTGGAAATTTAGTGAAAACTTCTTATGGGTTTAAAAATTATATTTATTTACAGTATAAGTGGCAGTATTTATTTATTTTTCTTTAATTGTAACAATATAAATCATCTAAATCACAACAGAATTTAATTAAAATATGTATTAATTATAGGAATTATTTCTGTATTATTTACAATGGATTGATGTGTGCCTTCCAAGGTTATGGCATCAAGTTGGCTGCAATGCTGCAAATATACAATAAATTAATAAATAAATATATTGAAAATAATATTAAAAAAGCCGAGAAGCTGGCCACAGATTTCTGGTAATCATCATACGAATTACAACTCATTGCTAATTATGATTCTGTGGTTAGTTTTTATTTTTAAAGGTCCAAACAGTTATGAATATTAGAAAATATTTGTTATCTGTGGCCAAGTGACATAAGGATTTTGGGGTGGGAGGGCAGCTCACATTTTGATCAAACTTTAGGTCTATTGTGGTACCCACCCAGTGACTAGATCCATTCTGCAGATCTGGTAATGACCAGTATCTTTTCACCCTTCTGGGTGGGGACAGGAATACACTTAGAGTCTGGCGACTGAAGGGCCCATACTCACACTGTAAATCGCTTGCTTAACACTCTCGGTTCTAGGACGGGGTTCTGAATCACGTGGGTGAAATACCATTCTTACAACTTCCCTAATCCCAAGGTTATGGACACTCGGAGGGGATGCATGAGATCAGATAGCATCACTCCTAAACTGTACACCGAACGGTGGTTTGGGGTAATCTATCCACGCAGAAGCCAATAAATGGGGAATAAATTACCGATGACGGTAAGGGGTGCATGCTATTCTACTAACGGATTTAAAACTATCCAATGGACGGGTGCAGCGTTTGTCAGCTACAAATCCAGATTGAAATGAAGCTACAGTCCATGTGTGCTTGCCACCATCTTTCAGGCTAAACTATTTGCCATTGATCAGTGACGGGTAAATCAATCAATATATGCTCTTGCACCTTGATCTGATTTCCTTCCTTATAACTGCTTGTGATATTATAAAATAATAAAAATATTTTTTTTTCTAATAATAATTATATGTAATTGAATTTATTATTATCAGTATGTAACGCTATCATTAATGTGCAATTGAGTTTCGTCGTAATTCAAATGATGGTGGATAATAATTACTTACATTACTCAACCCGTAATCCTCTTCTATGGTCATGAACTTATCACTAGCTTTGATGAGCATAGTTTTTCCATTGAATTTGCCTGACATTTTGTAATTGTTACTCGACATTATTTTATTATACCAACAATTAATTGAGATTCTAATTTCATCGGCATTAAAATCTGTTGCAGAAGCTATCAATTTTATCATAGTCGTAACTTTTTCATCCCATGTGTTTGATTGTGACAGTGATTGAATGACCTGTAAATTAAAAAAAAATAAATAGAGATGAACATGTATTTTTTATAATAAATTAAAAACGACGCAAGCGCCAACATCATTAAGTGTGAATGCATTTTTTTAATTCAAATAAAATGTTATTGTGCAAATAAATTGCCGACAGTCTTAATAATTTTACAGAAAATGTTCAAAGTGATATCTCAATTCTTATCAAAATTACAGGAATAATAGTAACCGAGGGTGCAAGAGGCTAATCGAAACAAAGCAAATTAGATATTCTAGTGATTGCTTGAATAGCATTAATGCCCACTTGCAACGCGGATTGTAGCGTTGTATAATAATAATTAATCATGATTACGTCTGAAAATGGCTTGCACCACCAAGATTGGTAGAGTATATATTTATTCAAGATGTTGCTCGTCTGTCTATCTTGTTCCTACCAGAAGTTATAGGTATTTTCCGAAACGTCTATTTGAGGTTAATATTTGACAAACGAATTTTTAACTCAAAACTGTAAGAGTTGTGTGGACTAAAATCGATATGAGTGGGTAGGCAATTGAACAGGGAATCCAAAAAATATATATTGTTTTCAATATATTTAGTTGTCTCAAGATAAAAAAAATCACCCTGTATAGGGTGATCCATTTAAGATAACAAAGTTGGTAGCCATTTCCGGTACAATCGGAAGTGTAGAAAGTAAAAAATATTTTCTATGAGGAGATCGCATTCATCTGTGCAATGTAGATTTTTTTCACATTTTTCCTCGGTCAGGAAAAAAGGGCCGTTATTCGTGGCCCACCCTATATATATAATCATTTGCCTTGTCTACCATTCTCTGTATGGCTTTGAGAGTAAATTAATTATTTTCAAATTCTTTTTATTTGATTTAAGATCTAGTTTTTAGTGACAAGTTACTGAACTCTTCGGAATATTAACTATATTCAGCACTCAAACTTAAATATTCAATATGAAGCTGATCAATCAAAGCGTGTGGCCCGTAGAGAGTACACAGACATTTATTTTAATAACTATTTCTGAATCTGGGAGGTTTAACCAAAGCTTTGAAAATTTTCATGATTACTATACGTCCATTTATGAAATAAGTTAAAAAATTAACTTACCTGTTTAGTGTCAATATTATTTAATTGCCTTAGATATGCTCTTATTATATTAAGTTCAGTTGTCACGTCAGTACCGTACATTTTTTTGTTTACATTCATTAATTCAGTAATGTGTCTTATATATTTTGGCGATCCATCTATCAACAAAACGCTCACTTCTTCTCCAGAAATTTCGAGCTGCATTGCCATTTCCAACGCCACATTTGCTCCGTACGAATATCCAATCAGTTTATATGGGCCATTTGTACTAATCTTTTTGATATGTCCAATGTAAAACCGTGCCAGTTCTTCAATTGAGTATGCAGGTGCTGCCGCGGTATATTGTAAACCGTAAACGGGAAATGATAAACCGCTGCATAAGTTTCTGACGTTATCGATAGTCCCTTCAATTGAATGAACGATGAATACTGGATTGGTGTTGTGGTTGTTTATTTTGGAGGGAATTTTTACGCATGTTTCTTTCGGCATGAGGTTGCCTTGAAGGGAAAAAATATTTTTGAAAGCACGTTTCTTATCCATTATCTTACCTTCAATTTCGATTTTTTTCAATTGCTCGAACGTAAACAAATTCACTTCTTCAGTTGTTACATTTATTTCGTATTCACTTTCTAACGTTTTTATAATCTCTTTGCTCATTGCAGTATTCATTCCTAAATTAGCTAAAGTAATTTTATCTGATATTTTAGTATAATCATCAATCCCTAATACACTCGCTATTTTATCGCAAAACGACGAGAGCATTTCATTTGTTTTGCTCATAGGATTTTCTTTTTGTGTATCCAATGTTAATAACGACTTCTGAGCTTTTTTGTTTGCAGTACTTTTTTCATTTTCCAGTTTTTCTAGTTGATTAAACGTAAGCAATTTCGCTTCTGCCGTTGAAAAAATTGAATCGTAATCGCGTTCCAATGTTTGTATGACTTCTGTGGTCATTAAAGAATCCATGCCTAAATTGGCTAAGGTAATTTTATTCGATATTTTCTTGTAATCATCAATTCCCAAAATATTGGCTATTTTATCACAAAGCGATGTTTGCAATTCATTTTCGTTGGTTTTATTCTTCGATAACAGTACAAAACTGCCTACTACAGGATTTGGTTGTTGCATAAATGTATCTAATGTTGATAAACATGAAGATATTTTTTGAAACGATACTCCTCGAATTTCTGATTTATTACTTATGATATAAGTGTAAAGTATTCCAACATCATTTATTGCGCCCCACTGTATGGCTAGTCCTGCGAGTCCCAATGATTTCCTATTGATACAAATTCTTTCCATTACAGAATTGGCATAACCATAATTAGCTTGACCAAAATTTCCTCTTCCGCAAAAGATCGAAGAAAAAACGACGAAATGATCTAAATTAGGTGCATACAGTCTCGAGTATTTATCAAGATTTACAGTAATGTTAATTTTTGGTTTACAAACAATCTTGAAATCCTCTGTTGTTAGATTTTGAATTAAATCGTCTTTTAATAAAAGTGCAAGATTAAATATTCCTCCAATTGAACCCAAAAGGTTTGCTTTTGTGATAAACTTTTTTGCGTTTGCATCAATTGTTATATCCAATGTTGATATAATTATTTTTACACCTTTATCTTCCCATAGTTTAATGCGGTATGCTTGAAAACCTGTCTTAATTCCATTTCGTGAAGTTAATATTATTTTTTTGGCACCGCGAGCGATCAACCATTCAGCTAATTCCAAACCAAAACCACCAAGTCCCCCTACAATTATATAAACTTTTCTTGGATCCATATAACTTTTTCCCAAACATTTATTTGAATACGGCTTGAGACCATCTGCCTTTGAATCATTTATATTATTATCAAAGATTATATTCTTCCTATCTTCAGTTCCCTCTTTTGTAATCTCCAACAGAATTTTCCCGATATGTTTTCCTGATCCTAAAAACCTAAACGCATCTTCAACTTTATTCGCCGGAAACACTTGTCTGTGCAACGGTCGTACTACCCCGTTTCTGACTCCATCCTCCAATAAATCCCACAACCTTCCTGTATCCGATCCATTATTACGCATCAGCGAATCCAAAAGAATTCCATGAAAACTAACATTCTTCAAAAAAACGGACAACCCCAAAGAAGTATTATTTACCAAGTCGACCTTTCCAATTTCCAGAAATCTTCCGCCTTCAGCCAGACATCTTACAGATGCTAGGAGTTTCTCGCCGTTTAAGGAATTGAGGACAAGGTTGACTCCTCGCCCATTGGTTTCGTTTTTAATCATCTGCTCGAAACTCGTATCGCGTGAATTCCCAATTTGTTTTTCAGTTAATTGTGGAAATTTTGTTAAAAGCCATTTCCGTTTTTGGGGATTTCCTACAGTTGTAAATACTTTGCAGCCCATATGCAATGCGATTGTAATTGATGCTTGTCCGACGCCACCGCAACCAGAATGAATGAGTATGGATTCTCCAGGTTGCAATTTACCACGAATCACTAAAGCATAGTAACTCTGAAATTATAAAATATTTAATGGTTTTAATATTTAGACATTGGTAGTTCATATTGTATGAAATAAATATGAATAAATTATTAAAAATCAACCAATAAAACACAGATTAGATTGAATAACTTTAAATTCTCTTGAAAATGGGCTAATAACCCGAAACTAGTCGAGAATTTAAAGTTATTCAATCTAATCTGTGTTTTATTGGTTGATTTTTAATAATTTATTCATATTTATTTATAAAATATTTATTGACAAATATGTAATATTAAAACTAAGCAAGGCATAATAATAAGTTAATTAGTCAGTTGGGAATTATAGGGCGCTTCGATATCTTTGGTCAATCGCCCGCTTCAGAATAAGTGAGATGATTTTAGGATATGGATGTGTTTCGGCGTATAACATCGCGTAATATTATGATAGTGTGTTACCTCGAGTGGATAGATAAACGCGGTTTTTCAGCTCATAGGCAAAGAATTTGGAGGCGACATTACCGCCAAAACAGTGTCGTGGAACTGCGAAAAATTCGGATGCTAGTGGAAAAGACCTTATGGAAGCAATGGATTCTTAAATTACCACGTATATGATTTTACTCCACCACCTTCGTTTCAGAATGTAAAGCGGCGAGGATTGCGAACTGGAATGTGTCATGAACGGATTATCTATATATTCTATTAAACATTACAAGTTGGGAAGTTGCACCCACTCTGGCAGGAGGTACTGAAAACATAAGACTTTTCAAAAAAGGAGCTAGAAGAGGTTAATAAATAACAATGAGAAGACTTATCATACTGTATAGGCTTTCATGACTAGTGTGATTAGTAGTGTGCAGTGCTTTTCACATATACCACAAAGCGGATGTGTTTCAGGACATGCGCACTTGCACCGAGAGCGCGACACGCCCACTTCTGTCCCACCACGTAGCGTATAAAAGGAAAGTTCCCACGACCGCCACTATCAGTCGTCGAGGAGACATCGAGGAGTCCATACACCCTTCGTCCACAGAACCACTGAAGATGTCGACTGCAGTTGTCAGTGAAACGTTTGGATCAATCTATAACAGACTCCAATAGACTGGAAATTAACACTACTGATGAGAAGACTAGCAAAAATAGCTATTTGAAAAGGTCATACGAAATGGTGGGAACAAGGCCCTTGGCATTAATGCCATGGTCGAGAAGCAATTTTTAATTCAGTCGAACAGTCGATGGATGTTAAGCAAAGGGTACTAATTAAATGAGAAAATGTGTCATTTAAGCCTTCTTCGTCGACAAACTACAACAACGACACGTAACGACGGCGACGTATCGCTTTAAAAAAGGAAGCCGTCTTTTCACTATAGATGTAAGATCCAAAATTAAATTTCTTATCGATACTGGTTCTGATATATGTTGTGAACCTGCAACTTCAAGCAGCCAACAATTCCATCAACACGTACGGTACACTCACCCTAAACGTTGACCTCGGACTAAGAAGAAGCTTCAAATGTAATTTCGTGGTAGCTGACGTTACCGTTTGCATCATCGGTTCCGACTTCTTAGCACATTTTCGATTGATACCAGATTGCCGCCAAAGTCAACTTATAGATTCGATCACCAAACTTTCGATTCCATGCCAAGAACGAAGCCACCACCAATCAAGCGTTCGAGCCATCTCCTCGCAAGTTGAAATTGTCAAAGAATTCCCCTCATTAACACGCCCAGTCGGAACGCCAAGATCAGTTAAGCACAACACCATTCATTTTATCAAAACCAGCCCTAGACATCCAATTTCCTGTCGGCCACGTCGTCTTGATCCCGAAAAGCTTCGAATAGCAAAGAATGAGTTCGACAACATGATTACAGAAGGAATTGCCCGTCGTTCCGTCAGTCCCTGGTCCTCTCTATTACACATGGTTACGAAGAAACCTAAAGGATGGCGTCCATGTGGTGACTATCATGGTTTAAATTCCCGAACAATTCCAGATAGTTATGCTGTCCGACATATTCATGATTTTTCTCAACAACTGCATGGCTCGTCAGTATTTTCGATAATTGATTTAGTGAAAGCGTAAATACCAGTAAATCCCGACGACATCCCGAAAACTGCCATCACCACACCGTTTGGATTATTTGAATTTCCATTTATGTCTTTTGGTCTCAGAAATGCTAGTCAGACCTTTCAAAGATTTATGGACGAAGTTCTATTTGGATTCAATTTCTGCTACGCGTACATCGATGACATTTTAATTTTTTCAAGCAACGAAGAAGAACATAAAGCTCACTTGCGAACAGTTTTCACTCGATTGACAGATTACGGAATTATAAACAACACAGAAAAATCAAGTTTTTTCAAGACATCTATTTCATTCTTAGGCTACGAAGTTTCCGCGAAAGGTACGAAACCATAACCGCATTAAGAAATTATCCTCGCCCGAACACGGCAAAAGAAATGCGAAGATTTCTTGGAATGCTCAATTTCTACCGCCGTTTTATCCCCAACGCTGCAGAAAAGCAAGTACCGTAACATTCAACTCTAGCTATGGTTAAGGGAATCCAGACAATTGTCTGGACAGAAGAGCAAGAGAAAGCATTTAGTTATTGTGAAAACTGTTTAGAAGATGCTACGCTTCTCGCTCATCCAGACCCAAATTTGCAGCTGGCACTATTTACCAATGCATCAAATCTCGCCGTAGGCGCTAGTCTCCAGCAATACGCGAATGGAGTTTAGGAACCACTTGCTTTCTTCTCCCAAAAACTTATTCCACGACAAATAAAAAATGGCCAGCCTACTACAAAGAATTATACGCAGTCTTCTCAGCAATTAAACATTTTCGTCACATGGTAGAAGGTCAAAATGTCATTGTGTACACTGATCATAAACCTCTTACATTCGCATTCCAACAAAAATCAGATAAAGTACTACCTGTTAAAACTTAACCAACTATCGTTTATTTCTCAATTTACAACTGACAACTGACTTTGCGTCACCGTTGACGTAACGGAGTCAAATGTCGTTGCTGACGCATTCTCTCGTATCAAGTCAATTAAAACAAGAAGCGATGCGGACATTATCGAACATATTGCAAGAGCTCAAGCGAATGACGATGAACTTCAATCACTTCTACGCGGAGAAACAAGTCTAGTACTACAAGAGATGCCTATACCAGGTATGGCCTGTAACTATTTTGCGATAATAAACTGCGCATATATGTCCCAGCAGGATTACGACATCAGATTTTCCTTGCTGTACACAACCTCAGTCATCCCGGCACCAGAACTTCAGCCAAATTGGTAACGGAACGTTACGTGTGGCCTAACATGAACAAGGACTGTCGCAACTGGGCACGAGCCTGCATAGCCTGTCAGCGTAGCAAGATTAATCGACACGTTCATACACCTTTTGCAATTTTTACATCTCCTACACATTGTTTCGAACACATTCACGTGGACATCGTCGGC
Source organism: Philonthus spinipes (assembly GCA_963082785.1). Taxonomy (NCBI): domain Eukaryota; kingdom Metazoa; phylum Arthropoda; class Insecta; order Coleoptera; family Staphylinidae; genus Philonthus; species Philonthus spinipes. The sequence goes on from OY720306.1 coordinate 10,460,907, forward strand.
CCATTACCACCTGCAAAATCGTTTCGATACTGTTTAACTGTCATAGACCGATTTTCAAGATGGCCAGAAGTTCTACCTTTAAGCGGTATCAGCGCAGAAGAAGTTGCAGAAGGTATAATAACTTGTTGGATTTATCGATTTGGTACTCCTTTACGCATCACTACAGACCAAGGTCAACAATTTGAATCCGATCTTTTCGCCAAATTAAATAAGTTATTAGGAATTGAGCGAATACGAACAACAAGTTACCATCCAAGCAGCAATGGTATCATTGAACGATTCCATCGCAATCTAAAAGCAGAATTGATGTGCCACTCCAACGCAACTTGGGTAGAAGCATTACCACTAGTTTTACTTGGTCTACGCACTGCAATCAGAAATGAAACTAATGTCTCACCAGCAGAATTGGTTTACGGCGAGACTCTGCGCTTCCCTGGTGAAATTTTCATTCAACAAAATGAATCCACAACATTTAGTATCACGCTTAAGAGATATTATGCAAAATCTTCGTCCGGTAGAAGCCTCTCAACATTCAAGCGTGAAACCATTTATTTTTCAAGACCTTAAAAGCTGTAAGAAATCTTCCTTCATTATGACGCAATTCGGAAATCACTGCAGCCTCCTTATACTGGACCTTATGATGTCATTAAACGCGGCGGAAAGACGATTACCATCCTATGTAATGGAAAACCAGTTTGAGTTAGTTTAGATAGAGTTAAACATGCATACACTTTGGATACTCTCAGCTCACCTTCCATCAACGGACCTCAAGAAATTAAACCTAAACGGAAAGTACGCTTCGAGTTACTATGAACTCCGTTCTCGGTGAGGGGCTAATAAGGCGGCTGCGGTTTTAAGGAAATTAACGTCGTCATAGAAATAAAAAAATCAGTCATTCTTTTGAGAAATAAAAATACAACTCAAGTTTTGAATTATAATTCGTCTCATTGATCTCCTTACATATGTCAGCCGTCTCCTATAAGGTACTCAGATAAGGAGGAATTACTTGAAGGTAGCTAGAAATAGAATACGGCTGTAAGTAGCGTATAGTATTACCAATACTATACGCTACTTACGATACCATCGAATGTCAGAAATGAAGAGATGGAGAAAGACGCTATACATTCTGTGATAGGTATGACGTAAATATAAGAACCTTAATCGACATAATATCAGAACTGAGAAACAGAATGAGAAAGCAGCTGGAAATAGAACGCGGCTGCAAGTAACGCAGAATATTGGTATCGAATGTCTGCAACGGAGAGGTGGATAGAGGCATTACAGCCGTGGTGGTATCAAACGGAAACCTGGAAATGTTCAAAGCCAAAGCTGCAGAAAAATGCTGAATGCCTGAACACTCCATCTGGCGTCCCATAAAACAGAGAATATTCATGATTTAAATATAAGAATCTTGAACAATATAACATCAGAACTGAGAAACAGAATGATGTTGAATCACCCTGTATATGTTTATGTTTTCGAGGTATCATGGGACACCCTGTATAAATTAAAAACAACTTACAGTGGTATAAACAATCGGTACAGTCGCAGCGTCTTCTAAACTCCATTCTTTCGGTACATTCCAAATGAATTTTGAGTGAGGGCGCACACTTGTCGCAAAACAATTACCATCTGATAAGCCCATAACACGATTTCCGTCCTGATTAATTCCAGAAAATTCCAAGCCCAATATGCTATGATCGCCAGCAACCCTGTCATTAGCAAGTTTACCAGTTGCCAGCAATACGTCTTTAAAATTCAAACCAGCGTAATGGACTTTTACTAGATTGTCTCGAGCAAACTTCAAAGGACTTTCAATCCATGAGAACGTAGATAAGTCTCCTGTGGTTAATACATCTAAATACATGTGCTCAGCGTTATTTCTATCATAGCATATGTCTTTAAAAGGTAAATGTCTCATGGTTCCCCAGTAGTTGTTTTGAAAGATGTTTTGAACTAAATCCTTTTCCAGTTGATTTTTGTAAAAACTCGAAGTGAGTGAAAACACTGGTGCGTTTCTATCGAGGATTAAGTAGCTCCTTATGTTTTTTGCTCCCCATTCTTTTAATATGCACTGTAATAGCCCGGTTAAGCCTGAATTATCATCGCCTTGGGAATATAGATAGACTTTTAATTCTTGATTTTTTTCGATTAATTTTTCAGCTTGCTTCAACTCTTCCAACCAATTGTATTCGGGATCATTTTTTATATTAATGGTAATTGCGTTGGTGCTTCTTAATTCTCTAACTTTTCTCGCTAAAATATAACCAACATTTCCAGAAATTATTTGCAAATTGTTCATAAAATGTAAATTTAATATACTTTCAGTTCCGTTATCTTCTTTAAATAAAATAAATGTATTTATATTCAGATTAGAGAGTATATCTTCTAAAGCGTTGTGATTATTTTGTAATAACACGTTCGTAAGTACTAACAAGTGAATATTATGTAATTCTTTCAACTTTGCGCCAATATCAGCAGTGGTATAGGTTAGTATTTCAGTAGTTAATTCAGGTTGAGATTCGATAATTTCTGTTATTTCCTTTAAAACTTCAGCGGAAGTAAAATCCGAAATTATTTTAAATTTTCTTACTTGTGGATTATTTTCACAAACTAATTGTATTGCATTTATCAACGATTCACCCTTATCATCACCATCCAATTTCACAAACTGATATTTTTCTAAAATCGGAAACTGTTTCTCCGCTCTTCTGGGCATTATTTTGCATTCCATTCCTGTGAACACGATTCCTCCCGATTTCACCGTGTCACAATTTTTATTGGAATAAACCGGAATTTGTTGGCAATCTAAATGCATTTTCGGATTGATTGCAATTCTTCGAATTCTAGTTGGGAGACCAAAGCATCGATTTTCATCCCCAAGAGTATAAAACTGTAGCATCGTATCCATGAAGGTGACCCAATTTTTTTCCCATTTTAGCATTCCTTCGGTACATTGCAGGTTGGAATTAATAATACCTCTAAAATAGTTTTTATAGTTGTATCCTCTAAGGTTCAGTTCCTTGTAAATATCATGCGGGTTTAATAATATTGAGCATTTATTTAAATCCTCAGTACCGTTTGAATATTTCGTAACAGCTTCTTCTGTATTATTTATTCCTCTGAACGGCTTCATTTCATTAATATTTTCATATTCCTTACAGTACTGTTCATTTTTATATTGTTGAACGTCGTGATTAATACTGTTACCATTGCAGTTTATATTTTTTGCATAATTCACAAATTCTTCGTTAGAGTTTTCAGCCGCATATATTTTACCTTTAGCAACAAGAGTTCTGTCTTCGGTTATCTCAAAGATACCAGAGCTTTCAAGTATGTTTATAGACAGCTTTACGGATCCCTCCTTTGGTAGAATTGTTGCACGAATCACCTCAATGTTTTCCAACACAATTGGGTATTTTTCAAAATATTCATTTCTTATTTTAGCAAAAGCTTTCCATGCCAAGACCTGCAATATATAAATGATATGAATATTTTAATAATTGCACATGACCGATTATATAATTTTCAGTATATCCCCCTCAAAGTTCGCCTCTTTAGAGAGAAATGAAAGAGTTTTTTTTTTATTACGTTGGTAATTTATGAAAGTAACTAAAACTCTGAAAAACCATTTCTACGTGTCGAATTTTTTTTACAATAAAATTAAATAAGGAAAATTTCTGGCAATTATCAGTAAATTCGATCAATCTCCTTTTCCAACTGCAAAAATTACACTAAGTTTTTAACAAACATCCATTGAAACAACTACTTCCCGAGCATATTCCCTGCCGGAGATTGGATATTTGTTTGTTGTTGCATATCAGTACTACTACGTATTGCAGGCATTGAACGAATTTTACTGACCATTGCCAAAATGTTTCCTTGTTTAATTTTATTGTAATTTAAATAACTGTAAATGTGTGAATCATCTCTGTTTTATTTTATAGAAATTTTAATGAAATTTTTTAGGTAATGTTTTACAAACATCTTCATTCACACGTACTTTTTTTTATAATATCGCATACTGTGCTTATTTTGAAAGAGGTTTAGGCATTTCTAAAAAAATTATCTTTCCAATTCAAATTATTATTTTATTTAGTCTTATATAACACCGTTATATGTTCCTCTCTACCTCTCAGTGTGAGGTGTAATTCAAATTAAATGAGGATAAACTGTAAATGGAGTGTATACAGTACGAAAACTTAATGGTATTCTAAAAATTGTTGAAATTGATTAATTTATTATTTTAAAACGCATGGGCATACATTTAGAGAAGGTAAATTGGAATAATGTTAAATCTATTGAGGAGATGGAAGAGATTATTGTAAGGTATAGGTCGAAAGGGATATCCATGGTTTGATAAAGAGTATTAAAACGAAAAGTAAAGGTTGCCATGAAAATGAATTTTATTTGAAGCTCTTTTTTATTTTTGCTTTAATTCACAAATGGTTTTATTACATCTTCCAGAAGATTGCTTGGAAATTGAACCCGCAAGACCTTGCAAAAGATTTACACGTTTGTGGCTCAGTAAATAAGTATATTTTGCATTATTGCTCAATTCTAAACTTTCGAACTATACCAAAAATATTTTTTTTAAGAAATAAGATAGAGAAGCTTTCTGCTTTCATGAGAATGGAGCCTTGATTCATACTGACTATCATTCACGCGAAGTTTAGCAGATTATTTTTCCCGGTAGCTAAATTTCCTTTTGAGGAATTGATTGTTATTTGCAAAATTCGACTTCAAACGCTTTCTCGATGTAATTAGCGGATTTCTACAAAATATGTTTGCAACAGTAGTCAAATATTTAAAAACAAACGTTTTTCGATAAAAATAAGCAATAACAGGGCAGAAAGTCCTCTAGCCGATAGCCCAGAGAGACTAACGCCTACATTTATTGTAATTATTTATTTTATATTGTTTTGTATCATCCGTATAGTCTGAATAAAGATGTGTGTATATATAAGTAATGACAAAAAACAGAAAAATGTTTATTATAATATTACAAATAATTATAAGTTTGTCATTACGCGAAGTAATTAAATTTACTTTTTTAGGGCAGAAAGACCTCAGGTAGATAGCCCAGGACAGACTAACATCTTCACACAAACTTATAATTGTATTATATAATTGTATATTATACAAAGTTATTGTCTGAATAAAGATGTATATATATATATATATATAATTCAAATTAAATGAGGATATATATACAGAGAGGTTTTTTTATCAGTATACATTAGGCAAAGTGTATACCTACAAAAAGCGCGAGTCAAACGCATTGAACCGATTAATGTGTGTATGTTTATTTGATTATTTGGCATATGCGTGTTCAGTTGCGTGTTATAGGCAACTAAACATACATATATTAATGCGTTTGACTCGCGTATTTTGCAGGTATACATAGGGGAAATGTATACTGATAAAAAAAGCTCTCTGTATATATATATATATATATATAAGATTTTTTAAGTATTTATTTTTAATGTTCATTTCGAAATCGCTTTTGCTAAATTTTTAAACATGACTTTCAATCTTAACAGAATTATTTTCCAATGTTGAACACAAATAATGATGTTATTAGGTTAAGAAAAATAAGTAGCATAATTATTATAAAAGAATAAATTTTGTTGTTGGCGTTAACGTCATAATTAGTTCGTTACGATGTTAGTTATGAAAAGAATATACAACTTAATGGATATAACAATAAATTAAGACTAAATGTATTTTACTACTTACCAAATATCCAGTGATTGGAAATATAATTTTGCCATCTATAACATGCCCCTCTAAATAAGCAAATTCCTCTTTTTTTAAGGTAACACTGTAAACGTATTTTCCTTGTGTCATCTTTGTAAAATTTGGTACAGGCCACTCCATTGAATGATTCCATTGTACCAAGTTTGATAATGTCGGCGTTCCTCTGCTAACGGGGAATGTTATAGATGGATACAAGGCAGATATATTTGGTTGACATCCGTAGTTGTATAATCTAAAAATTAAAATCACTAAATTAAATTTTCAAATTCAAAAATTTATTCTATTTACGGTGTATACCTTTTTATCAACAATATAAAATAATCTGAGTAAATAAAATAATTAACAATTAAACTAAACTTAACACGCATTTTTGTTAAGTTTAGTTTAATTGTTAATTATTTTATTTACTCATATTATTATTAATATATTTAAATAACTGTGACCAAGTGAATGAATACTCTTTTCTATTTAAAAATGCTTAAGGTGAATCAATAATACAAGATAAAATATTATAGAAAAAGTAATAATTAATATTATAATAGAAGTAAATCAAATTAGAATAAATTAATTATAACACATTCTCTGACAAAAAAATATAATGTGATTAATGAGAAGAAAGTAACATAAAATAAAAAATATAGACAATCCCTTATACCTTTTATTTTAAAATCCCACTATGATTTCAAAATTTTAATAAAATTCCGATAGAGTTCAATTTAAACTATACAAGTTGATAATCAAACGTTGTACATACTTCACAATATTTTCATTAAAAGGGAAATAAAAATAGGCTTCTTAATCATAAATGAAAACCGCATATGTAACAAAACGTTTGCAACAAACTATTTAATAGAAGATCATACACTTTTAGGTGACATTTGTGAAATCCTATACATATTTCAGACTTACTTTTTACAGAACAAATTTTATAGAAATGATTTTATATATATTTAATAAATTTATATTATACCACATGATCGAGAACTTTTGTGTTTTCATTTTTTTCTTTATTTCACATATTGTTCGAATAAAAACAAATAAAACGTCACTTGTGTTATTATTATTAGCAAATCAAATAATTAAATTTGTTGGAATAACATAACATTCGATTTAATCGAAAATGTGCAACGCAAATATTTAAAAGCTTTTTATTTTCACAAATTTAGGATATATCTTGAACAGGGTTATAATTAAGGCTGGCAAAATTATCAATTAATTAAATTGTTTGTTGGAAAATTTTTCTATCCGTTTTCGATTAACCGATTAGTTTAGATTAATCGATTAGTTTCGATTAATCGATGGTTTCGATTAGTCGGTTATTTTAGCCGACCGATTACTTTCGATTAGTCGGATATTTTAATCGTTTCGATTGGTCGACTATTTTAACAGTTTTCGATTAGTCGGTTATATTAGCCGGCTGATTAGTTTCGATTAATCGGATATTCTAAAAAAATTTAAAAAAAATCGATTAATCGATTAAATTGTTTGTTGGAAAATTTGTCTATCCGTTTTCGATTAACCGATTAGTTTCGATTAATCGATTAATTTCGATTAATCGATAGTTTCGATTAGTCGGATATTTTAATCGTTTCGATTAGTCGAATATATTAACCGTTTTCGATTAGACGGTTATTTTAGCCGACCAATTACTTTCGTCTAATTGGACATTCTAATCGTTTCAATTAGTTGATTATTTGAACCGTTTCGGTTAGACGGTATATTTATCAATGTAAGAGAGTTATCCATAATTTTTAATAATTATCATAAATAATGTTTAATAATATTGTGCATTATATGAACAATGTATGAAAAAATAAGCAACATAATTTTTTTTATTTGTTTTACATTTATTTAATCATTGCTAATATTCTCTAAGTTTAAATGTTATTTGAAAAGATTTGTATAAGAAGAATATAATTACAACTCATAACTATTTTTTTTAATAATATAATTTGTTTGCTAAAAGTCAAAATAACAAAATGCAATTGTGTCCTTAAAGTTTGTCATATTTTCATTTTTTTATTGTTTTAGTCGACTATTTTATCCGTTTTCGATTAATCGGTTATTTCAGCCGACCGATTATTTTCGATTAATCAATTAGTTTCGATTAGTTTCGATTAATTTCGGTTATTTTAGCCGACCGATTAGTTTCGATTAATCGATTAGTTTTGATTAATTTCGGTTATTTTAGCCGACCGATTATTTTCGATTAATCAATTAGTTTCGATTAATCGATTAGTTTCGATTAATTTCGATTAGTCGGTCATTTTCAATTAATTGACGGATAAGTCGATTAATCGAATATTTTGAACTTCGATTAATCGATTAGCACCGAAGTCAAAATTGCCAGCCTTAGTTATAATTACTCCTCCTTGCTGGATCTTTTTAGCATAGTATCCTTTCAATCTCTAATAATAATCTAGGCGAATACTTGCAAAAAATGTATTTATTTTTAAACTCATTCACTCCGACATTATTGATTCTGAATTATTATATAAATTTAATTTCTTTATACCTCGCACCAGCTCAAGCAAATACTTATTTTTTATATCTCTAAACATTCCACAACTCAGATCCTCATCAACTTTAATCTCAGCTTGCAATTATTATAATACTTACAGTGCTACTGTTGATGTTTTTAACATTTCACTTGAAAATTTAATAACAAATATAATACAACAATTGGGATGATATTCACTCTCTATTGTATCATGTGATGTATTGTTTTTATATTTTAAGTGTGTCTATTATTTCCACATTTAATTATTCTAAAATAAATTATGTATATTGCTAATTTGTAAATGTAGTTTGTTTATCTGTATTATGTAATATTATCCTGTGACTGCTTTATTATTAACAGTTGGATAATAAATATTATTATTATTATTATAACCCATAGCCAGTAGTTACTTTTATTGTCAACATTGTTTTTTTAATAAAATAAATCAAAACCAAAGCATTCTAGAGGAGAAAAGTTCTCGATCATTGTTTTTTTTTAATTGTCCCACTAATAATTATTCAGCCTTTTTTTACATAATAATAGAAAAAGGACTTATTCACTTGTCCACAGTTATTTATTTAATTTTTGTACATACCTTCCAATATTTGAAATCAAAAATTTAACCTTGTTCGAGCAATTCTTGTTCAGCAATCCAATTTTATTACATTTGGGTAAAGATCTCTTTAAAACCGATTGCAATAAACAATGCGGTGCTATTTCCAAAACAATTGCGTTCTCTGGTATATGTTTGATCGCGTCATCAAAATAAACTGGCGACAATAAATTATTCACAAAATATTCAGCAGAGGCAAATTTAGCAAGAGGTGAATTCCAATCGTCTTCCTTAACTGAAGTAGATAGCCATTTTGAAGACCTGGGCTTGGGATGTGGAATTACACCTTCGTTTGATTTTCTCATTATATCTTCAGCCTTTTTCATATATTTTGTATGAAATGCATAATTGAAAACGTTTACATCTTTCACGAAAACTCCTTCGTTCCTTAATCTTTCGGTGAATTCTTTCACAGCGTCTGGAGGACCAGATATGGTGAGATTGTTAATTGCGTTGTAACAAGCAATGAATATTTCTGGAGGTGCGCGTTCGTTGAATTCTTCCTTAGTAATTCCAATTGAAGCCATAGCACCAGCTGGAACAGTCGAAGTAAGTGAGATTGCTCTGTAATAAGCTAATAATATAGCTTGTTCAGGGGTTATAGTGGCATCAGCGTAAGCACAACCAATTTCTCCTATAGAGTGCCCAATAACACCGTCAGGTTTTATATTAAGTAGATTCATTAAATCCACTAGTGCAATTTGAATTGCGGTGATTGCCACGAAGGAGTAAAGTAGACTATCACATTTCGCAAGTGCATCCATTAGATTCACTCCATACCGTTTTAGAACGGCAGCACTGGATTCTATCGATTGCTTCAAAGGCCAAAAATTCATCAAATCCTCTCCCATTCCGGGATATTGACAGCCCATTCCAGTAAAAACAAACCAAATTTTAGGTTTATTTGTTATCACATGCGCTACTTCTTTAGTTACTTTATTTTCATGTAACATACAGTACCCGCGATAATCATGCTGCGGAATAATTTTCTTATGGATTTCATCGACTAAGGCGTATAATTCCTCATTACGTGACTCATTTATCAAGCCATCAATGAAATAACTTACAGCTTCTTCCGTCCTACCAGAAATTGCGATTAGTCTTGGAATTTGTATCGGCTCAAGTGTGGCGTTTTTCTTCGGATTTGAAGAAAGTACCAAATGAACGTTTACGCCGCCGAATCCGAAAGAATTGACGCTAATTTTTCCTCCGTTCCATTTTTGATTGTTTGAAACTACCTGAAGAAAACATAATGTTAGTTTATTGATAAGTCAAAATTAATTTGAGACAGGAAAAAGAAAGATTTAAGAAGGAGTTATTAGATGCCCATGACAATATAATAAAACGGACTAGTTCAGTGCAATCTTTTTTTGCTGAACTGGTTTAACACAAATGTTCTACAAACGGTTCAGTTTCATGGACCGTTTTCGGAACTAAACCGCTGGCAAACCAATAAATTACTAAAATGATTAAAATACCATTTCTTGGTGTATGGTAAAATTAAAAACGACTGTAACTTATTTTATTTTAAAAATAACTATGGCAAATGTTATATCGGATTAAAGGGAAAAAAATATCCCTTTTAATAAAGTCATAGCCAACTATTGTTTCCATTAAAAAAAAGGTAAGTTTGTATAATATCTCCCAAAATATGGGCGAAACATTTTTTTTTGATTTTTTGTTATTAATCTGTGTAAAATTTTCTACAACTTTGTCCTTTACAGTTTTTTTCTATCTATGATAATAATAGAGATATATTGATTTAAAAAAAATGACACATTTTACTTTTTTCAAAATATCTATATATATATAAATATTTTGAAAGTGTCATTTTATTCGTCTTATAAAACTACACTTCTTTCCCTATTTAACCGTTTTTCTATCTCTTATAGTTTCCGAGATCCCCATAGAGAACATCGAAAAAAACTCACCCTGTATATAGCCATAATGCCAAACAAATTCAGTTTCTTAGTTTTTATTTTATTGTTATTTTTGCGATGATAGTACCATCTATCAACATTAAAAAAAAGTTTAAATTAAAAGATCCATTATTTTTGTTGCCGAATACAAGTATGTAATAAAAAACATAGGTTCCCAATTACGATTTTATATTTACACGCTTTCGGGATGGGAAAGGATGTAACTGGAGAATTATTAAATGTTTAATGATTATTTAGGGTAACTGGAGAACCATTAAACTTTTATCATTATTTCGTAATTTTTGTTATTTAATTTCTACTTACACCGAAAGGTAGATAGGCAAAGGAATAAATAAATAAATAAATAAATTTCTACTATAAAAAAGCGTTTTAAATAAACTTATTTTTATATGTAATATAATAATAAAAGAAAATATATTAATTAATTTCAAATTTCTTACCTTTAATCTTCCATCAGTTAGCGCAGGAATATTTGGATTTGGTGTATTGTAGTGTAAATTGGTTGGAATTACTCCATTTTCCATAGAGATCAACACTTTAGCAACAGAACAAAGCCCAGCAGCTGTTTCAGAATGCCCAATGTTACTTTTAACAGATCCAATCAATAATGGTTCTTTTCTTTTATCTCCACAGAAAACAGATACAATTGAATTTAATTCGTGTAAATCACCAACTTTTGTTCCAGTACCGTGAGTTTCCATATATTCAACATCACTGCAATTAATTCCAAATTCTTCGTAAACTCCCTTAATTACCTCGCATTGAGTTTTCGAGTTAGGATGTGTAATTCCTTCTTCTTTATAACCATCACAGTTGCTTTTGATACCCAAAATGGTCGCATAAATGCGTCGAGCGACTGATGATTTTTGAATGTACATAGAAACTACAGCTTCCGCTCTCACAAAGCCATCTGCAGACGCATCGAAAGATTTACATTTACCATCCGGACTCAGCATACTCAGATTTCTGAATTGTTTGGTTATATTCGGATTGAATAATAAATTAACTCCAGCTACTATGGCAGAATCGCATTGGCCGTTTCTAATAGCATCAAAGGCTTGTTGCATCGCGAAAAGACTACTAGAGCAAGCTGTATCCACTGCGACGCTGGGCCCCACAAAATCGAAAACATACGAAATCCAATTAGCTAACATCGATCTGGCACAACCTGTAACTGCGTAATCTATGCTTTCAGTTTTCCCCGTCCAATATTGAAATGCTTCTGATATGCTTGCTCCTACGAAAACCCCCGTCTTAGAACCTCTGATTTCTTCGGGATTCACTCCTGCGTCGATAATTGCTTCGTATGTCGCTTCTAGAAGCATCCTTACTTGCGGGTCCATCGCATAAGCCTGCTTGGCGTGAATTCTGAAGAACGTGGAATCGAAATACTTGTGTTCTTTCAGTCTTCCTGCTCTGTGTATTACGCCGTCGTCTTTTATGTTCGTTTCGGTGGTAACCATGTCATTTCCGTTTAGAAGGTTTTCTTTAAATGATTTTATATCATTGCAATTAGGGAACCGACCGGAATATCCGGAAATTACTACGTCTTCAATGCTGCCGTTGTGTTTCGGCTTTATACCCATTTTAACTGTAAAGATAATAATATTTGTAGGATAGAATGACCAATGGTTGATAGCCCTAATTTGAGAATATTGTAACAATATTAAGTTTAAATTCGGTACTTTTGCAGAATTTCATGCTGATTAATATCCCATTGAGAAAACTGGGCTAAGTTTCTTTGTTTTCAAGAAAAATGACAAAAAAAAAACTGAAAAATGCGATTTTCTTTTATTATTTATATTTTCGTTATTTGAAGCAATAATTCAATACAATGAAGACATTCTTTCTTATTTCTTATGGGCGCCATATTGGTTTTTTATCAGATTAAAATCCTCTATTTATTCTGATTACAATGATATAAAATATCATACCTTTATTGTAATTAGTTATCTTCTTTTTTGGAATTGTCTTTATTGACACTAAAGAAGCATTCATTTTTAGCAACTAGATGGATGTCAATCTGTCATTGATTGTCAAAATTTAAAATTAAATATTACTATTTATTAAATATTTAAATCGTTCAATTTTTATTAGCAAGACTGTCTTTTTATAAATATGTACCTAATTTTATAGGGTTTTAAGTGATTTAAAGGCAAAACAAAACTTGAATATGAGACCCAATGTTCCTTTCGAATAAATGTTTGGCCAAATGTGTATAGTCAGAACATAAATTATGAGATTATGAAACATTAATAATTTCGTCTCGAAATTCAATAAAATTCCTAGAGGGAATTTGTATACTACAATAAATAATTTAAGGAACACCTTTGAATTTCTGTTGCTGCTAAGGCTGTTTTTTGAACATAAATTAAAGAAATATTTTTATTAATATTAATGTTGACATTCCGCATATTACTATTTTTAAAATAATTTTTAGCTTGTAAAAAAAAAATCATTATGTAAATTTTTGTTCTATTGCAAAACTTCTTTATAAATATTGTATTCACAAAGCTACAAATTACATTATATTTTCTGTTGATTACTTTTAATTTCATGGCATGCGTGATTTATTAGTATTAAAAAAATATTTTGTTAAGACTGTGAACTCTGATGGTGGTGGGCTCACGGGGATGGTTCTCAAGAAGTGCAGAAGAGTAACAATAACACGTTTATTTACAAACTTATATACAATGTTTCGATATGGTAGTCGAGGAGCTAGTGCCGATGCTCGCGGTACACACCCTAATCCACCCTACACAACGAATGGGCGTCAGGGGTGGCGCATGCGCTTTAACACACTGCCCCCGATTAAAAGGTGACTTTTAATCCACTTAATTACAAAATATAATATAATAACAAAATAAAACAATAATGAATGTAAATTACTTAATATAAGATACTATATCATATGAAAATTCTAATATTAATAACGCCCGAAGGAATATACATTAACGGTATCAATGTATCCCGCACTTCTTAGCCTAAATTCAACTTTTCACACCCTCACTCTAATGTCATTAAGGATGTGCGCAATTTTAGGTCTGAGCTTCCTCTGTTGTACTCTCCTCCATGGGCAAAATACAAATTTTTGTGATGGCTCGCCTGGTGGTGGCACCGCCCGGTGTGCGCAAAGTTACTGCACGAACGACTCCGTCGCCTCCTGGGTGAACCTCAATGATTCTTGCAGCATGCCATTTTGCAGGTGGATGGTTATCTTCTTTTAAAAGGACCAGCTGGCCCACTTTACAGGATTCTTGCATGGTTTTCCATTTATTCCTATTTTGCATTTGCCCCAGATATTCAATGGACCAGCGCTTCCAGAAATGCTGGTGTATTTTTTGCAGATGTTGCCACTTCGATAGCCGATTAATTTTAATTCCAGCTAACTCCTCACATGGAATGGACGTTACAGCATCCCCAATTAAAAAGTGGCCAGGTGTTAGGAATGAACAGTCATTAGGATCATTGGAGATTGGAGTTAATGGTCGGGAGTTGAGTACTGCCTCTATTTGCACTAAAATAGTGTACATTTCTTCGAAATTAAATATGACTTCTTTAATTGCTCTATATAAATGATTTTTGGCGGATTTTACAGCCGCTTCCCATATTCCCCCAAAATGAGGGGAGCGTGGAGGCGAGAAGTGCCAGTTTATCCCTGATTCCGCGAATGCGCTCGTTAATGAATCTCTGTGATGCTCTGTATTAAATATTTCATAGGCATCACGCAGTTCACGATTGGCCCCCACAAAGTTTGTGCCATTGTCTGAATAAATGTTATTAACCTTTCCGCGCCGCGAAATAAACCTTCTAAGTGCAGCTATGAAAGCATCAGAGGTTAAATTGCTGACTAATTCTAAATGAATAGCCTTCGTTGCGAAGCAAACAAAAACCGCAATATAAGCTTTTACAATATTTCGCTTTCTCTTTCCTTCACTTATTTGTACCGGACCGCAATAATCAACCCCACAATTAGAAAAGGGGCGCGCAGGCGTCACTCGCGTAGCAGGCAAATTACCCATTAATTGATGCAATGATGCAGGTTTATGTTTAAAACATGTTGTACAATAAAAAATAACCTTTCTTATGTGCACCTTTGCGGCAATGGGCCAAAAAGTTTGCCTAATATGAGCAAGTGTTGTTTGTACCCCAGCGTGAAAATTTGCAATATGAATATGTTTATAAATTAATTTGGAAAAATGATGATTTCCCGGTAACAAAAGTGGATGTTTATTTTCGAAATTTAGTGGAGAATTTTTTAATCGTCCCCCAACGCGAATTAAACCCTCGCTATCCAAAAATGGATGTAGTGACAAAATTTTACTTGTTTGTTTTATGGGTTTGTTATTCTTTAAATTAAATAATTCTTCTGGAAATGATTCCCTTTGAACAATTTTAGTCAATGCGCATGTAGCATGTTGTAATTCCTTAGCTGTTAACGCACCTATGATGCGCTGATTATTACTTTTGGAATTGTGTGCAAAGCGCAAACAATAAGCGACAATTCTTTTAAGTTTTCCCAGAGAAGAAAAATTTTGAATTAAATTTAAATTATTTATATTAGTTATAATAGCGTAGCATTTTTTAAAACATGTTTTCCGTTCCGGTATATTGTCAGGACTGAGAGGTGGCAGCTCATCTTCAGTGAACTTTTCTGTTTTGAGAAACGATGGCCCTTCCCACCACAACGAATTTTTAATTAATTTATCGGTACTAATCCCTCTAGATATAATATCTGCTGGATTGTCCTGTGTATTGACGTACCGCCAACACGTTGGCTTTGAAATTTGTAAAATTTTATTTACGCGAGCTGACACAAATGTCTTCCATTCTTGCCGGTTGCCTTTAATCCACTGTAAAACTATTGTAGAATCTGAATATAAAAATGTGTTTTGAATGTTTATATTAATTGAGTTGTTTACTTTCTGAACTAGTTGCGAAAGTAGCAGGGCTGCGCATAATTCTAATTTAGGGATTGTTAATTCCTTCAACGGAGCGATTCGCGATTTTGCACATAAAAGTTGTGTCAAAATATTATCTTTTTCGTATTTTTTTACGCGTATGTATACGCAGGCCCCATATGCGCTTTGACTAGCGTCTGCAAACCCGTGGAACTCAATTAAATATGGATTTTGACAATCTATAATGTTACGCGGTATTTTAAGTTTTACAAGCAGTTGTAATTCATTAAGAAAGTTCGTCCATTTATTATTAATTAATTCCGGTACGTAATCATCCCAGTCAATCTTGAGCAACCATATTTTTTGGATTAGTATTTTCGCAGTAACCACTACAGGGTTGATTAACCCAAGCGGATCGAAAATTTTTGCTGTATCGGAGATTATTTCGCGTTTTGTGTATGGTCCTTCTTTAAACTTAGGAGGCTCATACAATAAAACATCATCGTGTGCATGCCAATATAATCCCAGCGTTTTATTAATATCAGCTTTGTTCAAAATGATTACTGGGTTTTGATTGACATCATCAAGACCACTTAGGAGGTCAGGATTATTTGAATTGAATTTATTTAGTTTAAATAACCCCTTTCCCAAGAGCTCAATTAATTCGTCTCTAATCTTTAATGCAGACTGAATATCATAAAATCCCGTTAATAGGTCGTCTATGTAAAAATCCCTTTTTAAAATAAGTGACGCTTCCGGGAAAGTTGAGCCGTACTGCTCAGCTAAATAAAATAGACACTGTACTGCTAGGTAAGAAGCAGACGTTGTGCCGTATGTGACCGTAGTCAGTTGAAAAACGTTAAGTGGTTCATTCGAATTTTCGCGCCAAAAAATCCGCAAGAAATTACGATCATCTGAATTAATTAAAACCTGCCTATACATTTTAATAATGTCGGCAGACAGAACATATTTATATAAACGAAATGAAACTAATAAAGAAAATAAATCGTTTTGAAGGACGGGCCCGTTTATAAGCAGGTCATTTAAAGAAACCCCATTACTGGTTTTAGCGGATGCATCAAATACCACCCGCAATTTTGTCGTCAAACTGTCGTGTTTAAATACAGCGTGGTGAGGCAGGTAGTAATGGGGACAAGTGTCGTCTGGCCTTTCGACACGTTCCATATGCCCCAACGCCTGATAATCCCTCATAAATTCACAATAACTTGACTTCAAGGGTGGATCTCGGTTTAGCTTTCTCTCTAAGTTGTAAAACCGTTTAAGTGTTATTTGGCGCGACCACCCTAATTCTGAAGTGTCGTATTTAAATGGAAGAGATACCATAAATCGCCCGCTGTCAGTTATTTTTAGATTTTCTAGAAAATGCGTTTCAGCCTGACAAGTGTGTTCTGGTTTCTTATCTTCAGGAATGTTTTCGATTTCCCAAAACTTTTGTATTTCAAATTCAGAATTTTTTAAATTACTTCCTACGCCTAAACTAAAATTATCTATCTGCGTAACAAATTGAATTGCCGCACCCCCGCCAACTACCCATCCTAATAAAGTTTTATGTACAACTGGTAAATTATTCGGTGTTTTTAATTGTTCCGGACATAATAATCGCCAAAAAATAGATGAACCGAATAAAATATCTATAGGGCGCGGTTTATTAAACTCGGGATCGGCTAACGGCAAATTTTTGGGAATTTTTAACAATTCTCGATTAAATGTTGTTTGCGGCATATAATTTGTAATTGAATTGACTACAAAGCAACACAATTTAAAAGCAACATTATTTATTTTTGATTTAATTGTAATATCCACTTTCCCGTTTACAGCTGAAATACTACTGTTGATACTTGTTACATCTAATTGCGCCGGTTTAATTCGCGTATCAAGTTTTTTTACAAATTCCTCTGTAATGAAATTTGCCTGCGACGCGGTGTCGATTATTGCGCGACCCGTTTCAAAATTACTGTGTTCTCCGATTACATCGACCACCGCGGTGCAAATAAGCTCCTGACATACGTCAGTACTCAAAGAAAACACAGCAGTGGACGGATTATTAGCAGCGGATGAATTATTATTTACAGGTTCATTACGATGCAATAACGTATGATGTGGACGCTTACAAGTGCTACAATCTGCACCATAACATTTATTCAGACTATGGTTTGATGGCCTTAAACATTTAACACACAAACCGTTTTTTTTAACAAAAGAAAATCTATTGATCTGATCTATATTTTTGAACTGACCACATTTAATGATAGAGTGGCCTACATTTTTACAAAACGCACAACTTTTTTCACGCACTGAAGAAGAAGAGGATGCCTGTGCCTCAGAAAATTTTAATTTCGGTTCGCTATTACACGACGCACATTTTGCTTCAATAAATTGATACATTGAATCAAACGTAGCAAATTCATCCTTTTTTAATGACCGATCCCACTCTCTGCGTGTAATAGGATCAACTTTCATTCGCGTAATTAGAACTAAAAAATCGTCCCAATGTCGCGTGGGCCGCCCTAAAACCTTTAACGTTCGAATATTTTTCGAAATTCCGCGAACTATTCTCATTAATTGTTCCGGACACTCTTTAGTCGTGCCGGGTATATCAAAAATTGCTATTAAGTGACTTTGAGCAAGTTTCGGCCGGTTATTGTACGCGTTTTTAAGAGCTTCCCAAGCTTCATCGTAACTTTCCGCGTTTACTTCGGAAGCTGCAATCAAATCAGCGGCCTCACCACATAACGCACTTATTAAGTGATGATATTTTTGCGTTTTAGATAATACATCGCGATCGTGGACCATTGATTTGAATGCATTATAAAATGGGAGCCAATTATTAATATCCCCATTAAATTTTGGAATCTCGATTTTGGGCAGTTCCACATCGTTGCGAGATGATTGATTTACGGTAGTAGCACTTTGAGGTGGTTTATAATCGCCAACCAATGCATAATATTTATCCATAGCGGATAAAAATGAATTTTCAAATTCCCCGATTGCGTCTTCATTCTCCTCGGAATTAGGAGGTTCAATTATATCAATATTAGTTTGAATTTGAATGAATTCGTTTAAATGGTCTTCTATGCGTGTTTTACGATCATACGCAGCTCTATGAACTACATTTTCTGACGTAACCCCGTTAATATAAGTTACAAATCGCGTCAACGCTCCCCTCAAATATTTACGCCTTGATTTTAATTCGTCAATAGAAGTCATATTGCTCCCGAAATAAATTAAAATTATTTCAACTGACAGAAAACAATAAAAAAATTGAAAATCAAATAAATTTGGCAATACTCAAATAATAAGAGGAAAGGGGAGAAGGAACTGACCTTTGTCTTTTTCCTGGTGTTGACTCCGATTACCACGTGCTTCCTGAACTCAGCCAACTCTTGAAATCCGGTTCGAAGGACCAAAATGTGAACTCTGATGGTGGTGGGCTCACGGGGATGGTTCTCAAGAAGTGCAGAAGAGTAACAATAACACGTTTATTTACAAACTTATATACAATGTTTCGATATGGTAGTCGAGGAGCTAGTGCCGATGCTCGCGGTACACACCCTAATCCACCCTACACAACGAATGGGCGTCAGGGGTGGCGCATGCGCTTTAACAAAGACTGTGTTTATTTATCAGAATAAAGACATCATATGTGGTATCATTGTAATCAGAAAAAATAGAAGATTCTAATCTGATAAAAAACCAATATGGCGCCCATAAAAAATAAGAAAGTTGATGATGGTCCAGAAGAAACGAAACATGCTATTAGTAAAATTAGTACTCCATCGATTAGAACATAAAAAAGTGCCATAATAATGTCATTATTGCATTGAAATATTGCTTCAAATAACGAAAATATAAATAAAAAAGAAAATCGCATTTTTCAGTTTTTTTTTTATATATAATGATTTAGCAGTAGTAATATTTGTATTTTCGCCAAATTGTTTTAAAATTTAGCATTAACTTTTGTTGTATGCGGCAGGATATCCATAGAAATATTGTTAGCTATTTCAACTCGAAAATTTGAATGATCACAATAACTTTTCTCTTGTCCTGTCCAAGAGAAAAGTAAACATTAACACTTAATTCAAAAATACTAGCATTTACTATTATGTATACTATGTATTCTCTATACTATGGACAGTATCGCGAGAAATATTATTTTGGCAATGATGGACAAAACAAGTATTAAAGATAAAGAATTTAGTAAGTATCTTATTTAAAGAACACGTCAAAACGTTGTACATGAAAATATATAGCTGTCAGGTACATTTTCATTAAAAAAATTTCTAAAGTATTTATAACTTATCCAGAAGCATTTTTTTTAAAATAGTTGAAATTACCAATTTATTAATAGCTATTTTATTGAAATTTTGCTAATGTTTAATTGATTGTAAATACCAAATCCAATTGATTTTAATCAAAATAATTAGGGAATATTATGAATTTATTGACAAGCATTTAATATTTCAAAGAAGCCATAGGACTATACGAAGAATAATCCAATATTATTCTAGTAGTTAAGTTAATTCAGTGTTGCTCATAAAAAAAGGTTACTGGTAGATTGGTTATTGTCACCAGGAATCATTTTTTTAATTTAGATTTATCTAAAATTAGTTAACAATTAACGCAATTCAACAATATATTATCCAATTCCATACAAAAATATACCTCCAATATTACCACAACATCCTATAAATACGTTTTCCATAAATGTATGACTTATAAAACACAAGACAGTTATATCGTGACGTCAGACAGAAAGGAACATTGACATTTAACAAACTCAATAAATACATTAAACAACTTATATCTTCAATTTGGTTCTCATTAATCACTTGATGAAACATGTTTTCAATATTAATAATTAAATAAAAGTCACTTGGTTTGTTTCACTACTATTTTTTATTCTCTTCGACTAGTTTCGACTTATCGTCATTCTCAAGGAGTAATTACTCCAAGTGACTTTTATTTAATTATCAATATTAAACAACTTATATTTCAATACAAGACAGACATCTGGTTAAATACATGTAAAGATATAAACATAAATAGTATAAAACAGATAAACTGACGAACTTCGATATATAACAGACCCCGACACCAACGAAACTACTACAGACATCAACACAACTGCCAAAATATGTTGACTATTTTAACAAAATTAAAGATGACATAAACTTTGATTTATCAAAATCCAACGACCTATTCAGCAAAGAAGAATACGACACTTTTATAAAAAAAGGAAAAAAATCTGCGACTGGACATGATCACGAACAGAGACACGTCCTTAAATCCTTAGCAGAAAAGATCCACAACCACATTTTAAACATCTTAAATTACAATTGCTAAAATAGTTATTTCCTTCCTACTATGTATACCCAAAACGCGGCCAAAATCCATCCCTTATTCCTAACCACCTTCCAGTCACATGCGAAGTATTAAGTAATTGGATAACTTGAATAAAATTCCTTACTTCACTTTTATTCTTTATTTAACCAAATATACAACTGAAATAATTGAAATGTGTTCAGAATTTAAAAATCTATGAAAAACGATACTTTATTAACTTTTAAAATCGATGTATATTTTATAAATGATTAATAAATATTGTTTATATTTGCAAAATAGTACGTGTTCAAATTGCATTAGCCATGAGTTATGGAAAATAATCCATGTTAAATTGCAATCATATAACTATGCCAAAAGTGGCGTTAGTTTTAATTGGTTCTTTTATATGAAAATCATGGCTAATACAATTTTATTAAGTGAACATTTCCAAATTTAATAACATTTAATTTATGCATTATACATCGATTCTAAAATTGAACAAAGCAACATTTTAGACAGATTTTGAATTTCTGAATAGATTTTAATTTTTTCAGTTTTTCTCTAAAATTAAACGACAAACGAATTTGTAATAAAATGTTTTACATATAAACTTTCTATGTATACCTGATCGCGTCAACACCCGGGGTATATTTAAAATAAAACAAGTGGAGATCATTTTACTTTGGTCAATAAATATGTTTCCTACTTGAAAGGCCTGAAACTTCTGATGCTCCAAGCTAATCTACCCGAGCTCAGGATTTTTCCTGTCTTTTGGTTTATAAAAAAGTACTACAAGCAATTTCTACTAAATATTTTATGAAAGTATGAATTCATACTTTTTGAATACCCCATATAAAACTATATATATATATATATATATATATATATATAGTTTCAACGATATTCAATCAGTTTAAATCAGTTGAAACCATTTTCCATAAGGAAAACGACATACCGTTTTCCTTAGAAAACGCCAACAATAGGTTTTATTTAGACAAAATGCTGTTTAGAATTAAATAAGCGAATTATTAAAATAGGCCACAAAAAAATATACAAATATTATAATACCTCGTATCAGCAACACTTCACTCAGTGGATTTCAATTAAATGAGCTTTTAACGCAAAATCACAGTGTTTTTACATAAGTTTACATACTTATTATAAAGTAAAATTTACTTTAAATTTCAATTTGGGGTTAATTTTAATTTTTTTTCCCAATTAGTTGTTAATTATTGTACTTGAACATTACTCATTAATTTGCATTCAGCCGAACTTGTGTAGTAAAACAACACTGCTTACATCTCATAATATTTACAAATTATTTTGAAATGGAGATACATATTATTATTTTCATACGAGCATCTTTGAAAGTAACAATTTACGCACAAAAAACACTTGCGCGTTATTTTTTCAGTTGTAAGTTTATCTTCGAATCCTAATCATATATATATATATATAGAGGGTAGGTTTAAATTCGGCACTTTTGCAGAATTTCATGCTGATTAATATCCCGTTGAGAAAACTGGGCTAAGTTTCTTTGTTTTCAAGAAAAATGATAAAAACTGAAAAATGCAATTTTCTTTTTTTATTTATATCATCGTTATTTGAAGCAATAATTCAATAAAATGAAGACATTCTTATAGCACTTTTCCTTTTTCCGGACCCTTGTCGAAGGGAAAGTATTGTGATCGTGAAAATTTTCGAACCGCCAATTTCAACAAATATGCACGTTTTGAGGTCCCCTGAGTCAATAACATCGAGTTTTGAAAAATGTCTGTGTGTGTGTCTGTGTGTTTCCGCGATAGCGCATAAACGGCTAAATGGATTAAGCCCAAACTTTATATCTAAGCTTTATATAACAGTGGAATGATCTGAAAAGCTTTTGGTCAAAATCAAAATTTATTAAGTGCAACTTTACTCTTAGCAATTTTTCATTTTTTAATTCGGATAGAAAAATGTTTCAAATAAAAGTTTTAGATCTTGGAAAATAAATAATTTCTGTTATAAAACTTTTACTGTAGGACATCCGGTTTTCATTTTATAAGCGTTTACCTGATAAATTCCTTTATGCCCGTAATAGTTGGGGATTGATCCGGGATTAAGTTCTCGGATCGAGTAAAAACGTATAAAATAGTCGAAATAATGCTGGATTAATTTGTAAATAATCCTCTCTCAAATAATCCTCTCCGGACCAAGATTAATCCGAGATTATTCACGAATTGACAGTTGTCAAATTTTTATTTATATAAAATTTAATTTTTTTGGTGTTAAAATGGATGAAGCCGCATTTTGCGACGAATATTTTGATTATATTAATCAATTGGTAAATGATCGATTGCCCAAAAGGTATGTATTATATATCTAACATACAAATTCACAAAAAATAAACCGTGCCCAAAAATTTAGGACATCAGAGATGCTGAAAATCCATTAGAATTCTTTGATGGAGAAGATAAAGATTTTCCAAAGACATTACTGTACAGGTTTTATTACCATTAGCAGCAGAACGGTTACAAAAGGTAAACAATCGTGGTCTTCCGTTTAAACCAATTGATTATATATTAAACTTAATATTAGTATTCTTATAAATTAATAAAAAAACAACTATTGGTATTTTTATGTATTTTTTTTTATTTTTGTAATTTAAAATTAATCGAGACAATTCTTCCTTATACTGCGCTTTTTTTAATTGGGATAATGCCCTTTGCTTTTCAAGCTTAGCTATTTCTATCCGTATATCGTGCAGTTCTTCATCTGAAGCTGAAATAGATCGAACCCTTTTTGCTCTCAAATTACCGATTTTTCCAGAAACGGCTGAAATCCCGAGAGAACGCCGGTTTTGCCAGAAATAGCCGAAAAGCCGAAATCCCGAGAAAACGTCGATTTTGCCAAAAAGGACCGAAAAGCCGAAATCGCGAGAAAACGCCGACTTTGCCAGAAATGGCCGAAAAGCCGAAATCCCGAAAAAACGCCGCTTTCGTCAGAAACGGTTGAAATTCCGAGAGAACGCCGGTGTTGCCAGAAATGGCCGAAAAGCCGAAATCCCGAGAAAACGCCGATTTCGCCAGAAATGGCCGAAAAGCCGAAATCCCTAAAAAACGCCGATTTTGCCAGAAACGGCTGAAATCCTGAGAGAACGCTAGTTTTGCCAAAAAGGCTGAAAAGCCGAAATCCCGAGAAAACGCCGATTTTGTCAAAAAGGACCGAAAAAGCGAAATCGCGAGAAAACGCCGATTTTGCCAAAAAGGACCGAAAAGGCGAAACCGGGAAAAAACGCCGATTTTGCCAAAAAGGACCGAAAAAGCGAAATCGCGAGAAAACGCCGATTTTGCCAAAAAGGACCGAAAAGGCGAAACCGGGAAAAAACGCCGATTTTGCCAAAAAGGACCGAAAAGGCGAAACCGGGAGAAAACGCCGATTTTGCCAAAAAGGACCGAAAAGGCGAAACCGGGAGAAAACGCCGATTTTGCCAAAAAGGACCGAAAAAGCGAAATCGCGAGAAAACGCCGATTTTGCCAGAATTTTATATAAAATGTGTTCCTGAAATGGTTTTTGAAATTCTAATTCGTTTTGAGTGTGCAAAAATGCACAGTCCGGATTTGACGCTTGTGGAGCATTCTTTTGATCAAAAAAATCAACCTTTTCAATTTCGTTCTCCGTCAAATATGTTGTACTTTTGGGCAATAATCTTATTTTTCTTTTCAATTGGACCGTTCGGGCTGCACTCCATAAATTAAATTCTTAAAATATAGCCAAAATAATATTTAATTGAACATAGAAAACCCGAATATAGCAATTATAATAGAATTTGAAAAAAAATGCAAAAATAGCCTTCTTTTTAGCTTTAATTACTGAAAAAAACCCTTAATTGAAATACCATCTTATCCTCAAAAAATAAATCAATGTACTAGTATTTGACAACAAGACAATCGCACTAATATATTTCGATTGATACGACTTTTATCCTTAATTTGGTAAGCACGAATTTCCCACAAAAAAACGTGATTTCCCATGCGATTTCTCTATGTTCAGATGTATGACCAATCGCACGGTATATTATTCTAAATAATAAAATAAAATATATAACAACAACAAAAATGAATCTTAAATGATAACAAAAAAATTAATACATAAAAATAAAAACAACTTTCTGGTGAAAAAGGGCTATCTGTCTCATTTTTGCTATGATTTCTTCTCTGGTTCGATGAAGACTAACTCGTTTAGTCATTCTCCAAGGGCTCCATATTTCTATAACTGGTTTTTCTTCGGAACAAAGAAAATCCAAAGGCCCAAATGATAATTTATTTATTATGACAAATATGTACGCACGGTAAACAAAATTTATGGCAAGGGCTAATGATAACCATTATCTCATCTTCAACAATATATATATATACAGGGTGTCTCAGCGTGCGCGCCGAGTAGCTTTACGGCTAAATGGTTTATTTTTTTCAAAATCGGCTTTCGCAGGCGTATGTAGGTCTATTAGGACCACATTTTAAAATTAGTTTCAAATATACAGGGTGTCCCATAAAAGCATGGCGTATCATAGTTATATTTTTTCTAATGGAATGACCTATATTTTATATTTTTTTCAAATTCTACATCAAAAATAAAGTTAACTTTCATAATATTTTCATATGCCTAAACCTAATAACTTTTGAAATATTTAAATATTTTTTGAAAAATTGACGTTTCAAAAAAAAAATCATAACTTTCAAATGGATGAATGAAAACAAATGAAATTTTGTGTCAGTATATCTGACTAATGGGTGAATATTTCAGACTATTAAGAGGAATTTAAAATCTTAAGATGTTTTGATAATTCAACATATCTCCAGAAGCACATTCAAGGTTAAATTTCGTGCTTATTTTAAATGGCACACCCTATATCTAATAGGCCTATCTTGTAGGAAATTGTATTGTCTTTCAGAAAGTATAGAGGTATTCTACACCTAAACCTAATAGTTTTCAAGATATATCCATTTTTGTTAATTTTCGTCATTATCATTATTATTTTAATAGGACAATGTAACATAAAGCGCCATCTATTGCTTAATTTAATAATTATTATTGCCAATTATTTTAATAGGCTTTTGTTTATAAGCAAATTTAATTGACACATTCGTATTATTACTAACAATTGAAAAAATAATGTTTCCCTTAAATGAAAGAATTAACATGATTCTAATAATAATGTAATGTTATTAAGATTGTCTCTTAGTGTACAAAATGTTCTATGATGGAAGACATCCTAATAAGAAGACTGTAGAGGAAGTTTTAAATATATTCAAAACTGTAGGCAGTATGAAGTATTTGAAAAAAAACTACCTTGAATACAGTAACTAATAATGAGGAGACACAATTACAAGTTTAATTCCATTGAATTTTCGTCAAAAAAGGTGGTTTAATAAGCAATAAATTGGAAGAATACATGGAAAGCAGTATTAATAATACATTTAGATCAATTATACCTAATATGCTGAGAACTGTCAAAATATCATTTAAAATAAAATTGAATTATGTATTCGATGGTAGTATTTTTGAAAATTTATTATAAATTACTTTTAATTCTATTTCGTCAATTTATTTGATGTATTTCGTTATATTTGTTTTACAATTCTAACAAGTTTTTATCAAATAATTTACACATGTGTAAATAATGTGTAAATAAATAATGCAATTATATATTCACAATTAATCAAATTAGTGTATTAATTTAGGAAATATCTCGAAAATCATTTGTTGGGTCAACTGACTTTATTTATAAACAATAACTAAACTCTTGCCTTTATGGAATAATAATAATAATAAATATTATATTGAACAATAGATGGCGCTTTGTATCGACTTCCCATGTTATGAATAATAAATATTATGTCAAAAGTTAACGAAAATGCATATATCTTGAAAACTATTAGGTTTAGGTAAAAAATATCTTTATACTTTTTGAAAGACAATACAATTTCCTACAAAATAGGGCTATTAGATATAGGGTGTGCCATTTAAAATAAGCATCAAATTCGACCTTGAATGTGTTTCTGGAGTTACGTTAAATTATCAAAACATCTTAAGATTTAAATTCCTGTAAATAGCCTAAAATATTTACCCATTAGTCTAATATACTGTTACACAATTTCATCTGTTTTCATTCGTCCATTTGAGAGTTATGATTTTTTTTCGAAACGTCAATTTTTCCAAAAATATTTAAATATTTAAAAAGTTATTAGGTTTAGGCATATGAATATATTATAAAAGTTAACTTTATTTTTGATGTAGAATCTGAAAAAAATATAAAATATTGGTCATTCTATTTGAAAAAATATAACTATGATACGCCATGCTTTTATGGGACACCCTGTATATTTGAAACTAATTTTAAAATGTGGTCCTAATGGACCTACATACGCCTGCGAAAGCCGATTTTGAAAAAAATTAACCATTTAGCCGTAAAGCTACTCGGCGCGCACGCTGAGACACCCTGTATATATAATCTTTATTGACAAACGTAATACAACATCTACATATAACATAAAATATTACAATGCATGCTATAAGAGTCTACCAATTGGCTATCGACCAGTAATCTTTCCGCCTGGATTTTGTATTTTCGTCCTTGTGAAAATATGCGGATAAAATGTGATAGTATCTTGAATGTTGTGGAATATCTTCAACGATAATAATAAATAATTAGACAATTTACATGTTTGGGATTTTAACGGGTACTTTTTAATAACTTATTATATCAATAGTAGATGGTCACTATCGCATATGTATTCTAATTGAATATAAACAAAGGATTTTTTATGGTGTGATAATCAGTAAATAATTATTTGTAAACAAACTTCAGATAAATACATGAAATAATGAATATTAATGAATTGAAAAGTATATAAACCCAGTCAAAACCTATATATGCTACATTTGTGAAATAAATAAATAACTACAAATTAAAAATGTTGTTTAAAGTGTTGTTTTTAATAATTTGTCATGCAATTTATGCGAAAGCAGGTTGCTCATTCGGTAAGAACATTTATTATTAATTATTAATAGGAAAAAAATAGAAAGTACAAGAGCATTTATTTTATATTTCATTGGTGAAATATCTCACGAATTGTATAATAATTGTAATTTATAGAAAGCTCTTTGGCAACACTTTGCTATGTACTTTTCAAAACGCAGGTCTACATCAATATTGACCCCCAAAATGTTTGTTTCTCTTGCCATATGTATACGGTTGTTATTGATTACAATTTTTTCATCGATATTGCCCATTGTGGTCTGTCTTGATTTCATTATTCCAAATAAAAGTGCACACGACTTATTAGGGTTTAAGAAAAGCCATTTATTATAACACTTCTCATAAAACCTTTGAAAATAATAGTAATAATAAATGTAAATAGAAAAGAGTATTCATTCACTTGGTCACAGTTATTTAAATATATTAAATAAAAATGATTTGAAAATAATTAATAAATTATTTTCACATTTAGCTCTGTGACATTTTGACTTACGTTACGTAAGTACGTTAAACAAATGCACATTAAAACAACTACTTCCCGGATAAATACCCACGCCGGACATTGAATTACATAATGTACACCTGCTGTTGCACATCAATAAAATATTGCATAATGCAACAAATTTTGATCCGAAAAAAATGTAATGTAAAAACAACAAAAGGAACGTTACTTAATTTAAGGCCATCTGCAGACACGTGTTTCGGGATCTAACCCTCGTCAGTACAGCTATGCCTTACATAATTTAAAGATGTTAACATAAATTAATTAAATTAATTCAAATACAATCAGCAAAATTAAATCAATTATATTAAATCAAATTAAACTAAATCAATTTAAATTAAATTAAACCAAATTAATTCAATTTAAATCAAAACCGAATAAAATTAAACGAAAATAATTGAATCAAATTAATTAAAAAGATTAATTTAAATTAATTTATTTATCTGAGTATCATCACCATAGTATTGCGATGAGAAGTGTTCGAGGTAATTAGACAATATTGATGTGTATATAATGTACAACAAAGAGCCTAAAATAGACCCCTGTGGAACGTCATTACAAACTAGTAGCGACGTAGATATATTGTTTTTAGTCACAACCCTTTGGTAACGATTTCTCAAATAATTTTATAAAAAAAATTATTCCTGATGAACTCAAGCCAACGTAATTCAGAATAACAAGCAGCAAATTGGTTTTTATGGTATTAAACGCGATAAAAAATCTAACAATTAAGTTATCATTATCAATTATATAATTGCGCTTATGATTTTAAATAACAATTAAATCGCAAATGTTATTCAATAGCCATTCGTTTGCATTATGAAGCACAGCGAGGATTACGTAGGAAGTCATACCAAACGCCTAAGAAGTCTACCAGTTCAAATGTTGAGCAGTTTATAATACATATATCTCTCCTTTGCAGATCTTTGTGGCTATAAGAGGTGTCCGAAGGGAGTGGCATCAGAATGCTGCAAAAGGGCATTGAAATCAATGTGCGATCAAATTCAATTGGACAACAGCATCGATCCGGCTTTTATAGATAATATTGGACCCTTGCGCAACATCCACCTACATGGAATTCGTGATGGAAATTACAAAAGCTATAGGTATGATATAATTAAATTGTTTAAATAATTTGATTCAAGTCTCACCAACTTTAGCGGTTTAGTATTTAAAGTAAAAACATTATTTTTTCATTGTTGCATAACAAATAATTGAGGATATTTAATGTAAATAATAAAAAACGTTACGTTATATAAGGCCGAGCTATACTGACGAGGGATAGATTCCGAAACACGTGTCTGCAGATTACCTCATATTACGTAACGTTTTTTTTTGTTCTTTGCATTGAATATTCTCGAATAAAAAATTGTTGCATTATGCAATTATTTGTTATACAACAGCAAATGTTAATTGAATAGTTCAATGTCTGGCGAGGTATTTTCCCGAGAAGTAGCTGTTTCAATGAATGTTTGTTTTAATATTAATGATACTTTACTGGAAGAAACTATAGAATTACAATCTCTTAAGAATAAATGTGAGGAAATGCACATTTCCTCTCGAATAATAATTTTTTTAAGTTAAAACCTTAAATGACGATAAGTATCAGAAATCTGAATAAAACATAATAATATTTGGTAGTAGAGGCTGTTATTTGGTGAATTTCCATTCATAAGACTTTAGTAGAAAAAAAAAACATTTAGTTTTTTTAAGATTTCACTTGTTATTTATGAATGATTGAATTATTATGAATGATATGAAGCTGCTGTGTAGCGAAACAATTGTCGCAGTGATCGACTAATAAAAAGTGAAAACTTAAAAAAACTAACTGTTTTTTCTAATAAAGTGTTGATAACATAATGAAACCAACCAGTGATTGTTTTAGACAATATTTCTAATTAATTTAACCTCTAAAAATTTCCTTATTTTATTTTTTAAGCTGCTGTGTAGCAAAACAATTGTCGCAGTGATCGACTAATAAAAAGTGAAAACTTAAAAAAAACTAAGTGTTTTTTTCTAATAAAGTGTTGATAACATAATGAAACCAACCAGTGATTGTTTTAGACAATATTTCTAATTAATTTAACCTTTAAAAATGTCCTTATTTTATTTTTTAGGTGTGCGTCTGAGGGTTTTGAAATTGAAGTTGATTATGATTATCTTGACATATTTGGCGAGGAGACAGCAACTGGAAGAGCATATGAAGGACGTGCATGTATGTTTTCTGAATATTTTTTAGAACCTATACGAAATAAATCAAGAGTTATAATATGCAATACTTATCGAAAAAATAATAATAATAATCAAGCGACTCGATCTTCTGCTTACATTAAGTTCTAATTAACTTTATAATTGAAATCGCCATCTTTTGTCTATTTTATAAGTGACATCATCAACAATTTGGATCGCTAGATGAATGGTGGTTGAAAATTTACTAAATGAATTTCGCTTCCTAGTCTCTTGAACAGGACAAGTTTGCCTTGTTTTAGTGGACGAAACAAGAACCCAAATTGTTGATGATGCCACTTATAAATTTGGCAAAAGATGGCGCTTTGTGCTGCCTTTCCCAATTTTATGATTCATATCAGATTAACTAACTAAATATCTTTATTCAAATGTGTATATGTATGTACAATAATATATAAAATTAGAATTATATTCTACAGATGAATCGGCTATCGACCGGAGGTCTTTCGGCTCATATCATATTATTAAATCATTTTTTTTTGCACATAAACATGTCGGTTAAGCATATTCTACTAAAAAAGTGCCTTAAGAATGTTTCTACTGCAAGTAGATATCTTTTCAAATAAAGAAGTTAGCTTGATATTTCTAAATAGGCAAAATTTGACTTTTAACGTGTAACTCGAAAACAATTTAAGATTATGATAACAGTTCTTCTCTATCTTTAATATTAATGGTACTTTACTTAAAGAAACCATAAAAATGGAACACCCAGCATATGTGGAAAACAAAATACTTGTTATGGCAATTATTAATACAACTTAAAACAAAAGAAGTAATCATTCCCCCATTTAAAATACATGGGAAAAATAAAATAATGTAACTAGAGCAAAAATGATCATAGGGGGTTGAAATTTAACTGTCAGATTCTCCCCGGGAGTTTAAAACATTATACCCTCCTAGTGTGAATTTATTGATATCCCCTGACAAAATATTTGTTGACCGATCGAAAAAAATCCTTAATTAAATAGAAAAAAAATCATAATTCAGCGAGGAAATGAGCTAGATTTCCATACCGAATTATGATTCTTTTTTGTTAAAATTTCACTATCGGGTTCGCTTTCCATCCTTTTTTTTATGTGGTGCTAGTTTAATTATTTTCGTATTATTCAATTTCCAAGAATACAATAAATTGACAATAAAAAGCCGAAACTAAAAATAAATAAATATTTTTTTGGCTGAAAGACCTCCGGTCGATGCCGATTCATCTACAGAATATAATTCTAATGTTATATATTATTGTACATACATATACACATTTGAATAAAGATGATTAGTTAATTAAATATTTTTTTATTAAAATAAACGAAGTGAATTAATTAAAAAAATATATATAAATTATACCATATGTTTAAGTACTTTTCTCCTCTATAGTGCTATATTTTTTTTTTGTTTTACATAATGTTGGCACCATTGTATAAAAACAAATAAAAACGTCACATGTATCATTATTTATCGAATAAAATACGTCAATTCGTTAGAATAACATTACATATAGCGTGTAGTCACTTTTACTTCATTTTTTTAAATAAAGAAATTCAAAGCATTTTAGAGGTGAAAAATTCTCGATCATATTGTATTGGTAAAAATGTTTTATTAGTTGACAATGTAACAAATTTATAATTGTTGAATTTAATACAAAAATATTAATGCATGACTTTCATCTTTCACAGCTGGAGTTCACCTTTCAGCGTTTTTTAAAATCTTACAAGATGCTGAATCTAATAAACCGCGCGTTATTGCCCATCTCAGCAACTACCATGTCGAAGATATTACTCCCAGCGATCATGTGTTGGAAGATGAAATTCTACAATCATTAATTACAGAAATTTATTCTAGTCTATTTACCAAGTTATTCCAGAAATACAATTGTGAAAATATTAAACGGTTTGTACATGTATATTGAATGAACTTGTTAGCATTTAAACTCTTTTATTGTAATTGATTTTATCTGTTGGGAAATAAAGAAATTGTTATTATTAAATATCTTGCATTAAGAGTAAACTTGAACATTTTTATTTTCTCCATATTTAATATAAGGTTAATTGTTATCTTCTCGCAGCCTATTTTAACTTTGTTACCTTGTTGTCTTTCTTCTTTAGTTAGGACATATAAATTATTTTTTCTCTGGTAATTGTAATCTAATTTTTGTAAAATCAAAGGCAGAAAATCTATATTATGAATGCATGATATAGATTTGAGTATACGTTTAGATTTCATTATTGTTTTCTTCTTTCCATGGGAAAAGAAAACTCAAAAAAAAGTTTAAGTGTAATTCGGCAAAACAATATTTACTGATCACTAAATTAACGAGTGTAAATTAATTTTAATAAATGAAAGACGACGCAAGCGCCATCTTTCGCTAGATGAATGGTGGCTGAACATTTTACTACTACAATATCTTTATTCAAAGTTATTTGTTTTACATATATTATGGTATATTTGTTTCGTTCTTGCTTGCTTGAACAGGCTATCGACCTATGGTCTTTCCGCCAAAAATATTTTATTAAATTAAGTAAATTAATTGTTTTAATTCAGCGGAAATTTAACGTAAAAAGTGGGTATTCTTATAAACATCTTTATTTTCAGAATCTTCATGTATTTTGTTAAATTTTCTACAATATGTTTTATGTATTTTTATAAACATTTATTAAATTGAAAAGTGGAATTTAAAATTACAAGGCGAGTACGTAGTGAAGAATTAATTAAGAACAAACAAGATTTTGGAGTATTAAACGTGAAATGTATACGATTTAAAAGCCTTATTAAATCGAAAACAAAAAAAAAACACTGATTTGAATCAAAATTTTTAAATACAATTTTAGCTTTATAGCTTCTCTCATTTTACTGTGACAGATTTTTTAAAGATGTTTTAAACTGTTAAAAGTGTTAGAATTTCATAGAAAATTTACTTCTGAGGCTAAAATTGAGATTTAGAATTTTATGAAATTTAAAAATTACAAGTTAATTCGAAAAAATCTAAATCCTCATTTTTTTATTAAAAACATCTGGCATTTCTGAAAAAGTCTGCTTATGTGCGCTCCACAGCTAGAATTGCTCTTTAATACCAAAAATTCGATTGCCAATCAAATTCCCAATCAAATTCCTTGCACAAGTTTTTCGTCCTTTTGCATAAATAATAATCTATTTTTTATTATATTAATAATATTAAATTAAATAAAATGAAACAAAGATGATTCACACTTTTGCAGTTATTTAAATTACAATGAAATTAAACAAGGAAAATTTCTGGCAATGATCAATAAAATTCGACCCGCCGGGGTAAATGCTCGGGAAGTAGTTGTTTCAATAGATGTTTGTAAAACTTACAGTGTAAGTATTTTTTGCAGTTGGAAAAAGGGATTGATCGAATTTTATTGATCATTGCCAGACATTTTTCTTGTTTAATTTCATTGTAATAATATTAAGTTTTTTATAATTATATTTTCTGTTTTATTGTTAATTGTATGTTTAGTTGCATATATTATAAAACGCATTTAATGTTCACAAACGCACTTGAAATTATATTGTAATTCAAACTCCTTGCTCGGTTCTCTCCATGATTGTAAAGAACAATTTTTACGAACAATCAAACTGTATTTAAAAGGTGTTTATTTTTTCCGCATGCAAGTGCAAACCATTCGAATTTCCCGCAGATGACGGTGTGCGAATGAAAGGGGGCGCGGCCTCCTCACCTCTAAAACGCAATAGGTCAAAAGTGCACTCACACAGTCGCACGTAATCCACGTAAAGAAAACGCCGTTTTCAAAATCGTGTCGAGATTCACCGGTAAGAAATTGATTTTATTTGATTAATACAATATAATTATTAATATTACATATTTGTATAATATAATAATTGGTGCAATATTCATTCGTAGTTATATTTATTGTATTATTATTATTTTAATTTAAATATGATTTATATTTAAGTTATCTGAATTGATTCTGCAAATAAATTAATTAGCGAGCAAAGATCACTAATTTGCAGAATTGATTAATTGTAGAAAATAAACGGATTACAACTTCAGCAATTAATTAGAACAAATTGCACATTTTGTTGCAATTTCAGTCTGTGCAAATTTAATTAATACTTTATAAAAAAAGTTAACAATTAATTGATGAAGAAATGTATCTCGTTCTTGTACATTTTATTTAAATTAAATTAATGTGCAGTACAAAAAAAAATAATTTTAACTGCAATAAAGTGAATCGCCTTTTTAATTTTATGTTTATACAATATTTGTGAATAATCTTATCAAATAAAGATAATGAACATTTAATTTGTTTTTTGTATGTAGTGTTAATACTTTTAACGAATTAATATTTAAAAGTGATTAAATTTCTTCATCGTTATTTTATTTCAGCTCTAAATTTACATGTTTCTGCAGAAATAATTTTATTCAACAGAAATCTATTAATTTTCTGGCTGTACAGACTTTTAATAATTTAAAATAGAAATGATTATTCTTTCTCCTACTTTTTTTATTGAACTAAATATATATTTCGGAAACTTCCACTGAGCTAGGGAGTCGGTTAAATTAGCAAAGTAGTTGTAAATATTACGGGGATTACAATGGTGAAATCAGGAAAACAAAAGAACGTAGCGTTTTCAAGATATTAACAAAAAACATATTTTTGTAAATGAAACACCCCATATATTTTATCACCCCTTGATAGGAAAGAGTATTTTTAACAAAAAAGTTTATTATAACCATTACAAAAAATATAAATAATAAAGTTATTGGCATAAATAGAAAAGAGTATTCATTCACTTGGTCACAGTTATTTAAATATATTAAATAAAAATGATTTGAAAATAATTAATAAATTATTTTCACATTTGGCTCTGTGACTTTTTTTTGTGAATTTGTGATAACAATACAAGAACACACGTCCTCCTCTGCCCGTCATTACTATCACAGTGCGCGGCAGGTGAGGGTCGCTCTTTTTAATTAATTTGATTCAATTATTTTCATTTAATTTTATTCGGTTTTGACTTAAATTGAATTAATTTGGTTTAATTTAATTTAAATTGATTTAGTTTAATTTGATTTAATATAATTGATTTAATTTATTAATTATTTTCAAATTATTTTTATTTAATGAAGTTATTGGCATTTAAATATTCTATTTTTAATGAAATCAAGTTGCTGTGAAAAACAAAACACTAATCTTAAAATTCAATAACAAATAATGAACGTATTTTATTTTGTTATTTACAAAAGCTGGATTTCATTGAAAACGCAATATTTCTATGCGAATAACTTTTTTATTTGTGATTTTTTGTGATGTTGTATTATAACTTTTTTTGTTCAGAATCTTCTATATCAAAATATGAGAAAATATATAGGGGGTTCAATTTAAAAAAATGTTTGTTTTTTGTTAAATTTTTGAAAATATGATTATCTTCTGTTTTTTTTTTTTTTTTATTGAATTGCTGTAATCTGAAAATTTACTACTATTTTGCTATTGTGCGCAGTTAATTTAGAAGATATATTTAGAATAATATTAATTGTATAATACTATAGAATTCTGGTGAATCCGCTAAGGTGTGAAATAATACTCAATATATCTGAACGATTACTGAACTTTTTATTTTACTACTACAACTTGTTATTCTCTATGTCACACTGACACCTCCATTCCATTGTCCTCACTTCCTTGATTTCCCCCATCCCACCGACGCAGGATGATTCGGGAGCTATATTTTCTTCGCATGTTATAATACATAAATTGAAAGGACTTATAATTTTTAATAAAAAAAAACTAAGTGTTTCTTTGTCTGGTTATGACAAGTTGAAATTGTTGAAACTATTGTCACTTAGGTTTGATCAAATTTTATTGATCTTCGCCAGAATTTTTCCTCGATTAATTTTATTGTTTAGTCAATTTATTAAAATTAAAGTTATACAAAAAAAAATAAATCAGTGTTTTTATTAAAACTTAATTGTATAACGAAGTAGAAATTTCTATTATCAATACTTTTATAATTTATTTATTTATTTAATACCTCAACAGATATATGTATCAATTATAGATAAATGTAAATCTAACTTAAAGTCTAAAATTTATATTTTTATTCATTCAGGACTTTTCTTTTCGACCCTCACCAGCAACATGTCGCGAAAATTCTTTGTGGGCGGTAACTGGAAGATGAACGGAGACAAGAAACAGATCTCCGAGATCGTCGACTTTCTAAAAGCCGGTTCTCTGAACCAGGCGACCGAAGTCGTTGTCGGTGTGCCCTCCATTTACATGGACCACGTGAGAAATATCCTCCCCAAGGAAATCGGTGTGGCTGCTCAAAATTGTTACAAAGTACCAAAGGGAGCATTTACCGGTGAGTTGATTAAATATATTGTTTACGCCTATCGGTTTGGATTTTAGAAATTACTTAGAGACATAATTCTTATATCGAGAGTATAACAAAAATCGATGACGAAGTTGGTGTTGGAAGTCTCGAATCATGTCTGTATTAAGATCACACACGTGAAATGCTGGTTGCGGTAAAACATGACAACCAGTATGTTACGCGTGCGCGTGTGATTTTAGTTCAGACATGTCTTCAGATTTCCAATTGCATACGACCTATTTCATGCGATTAATTTCAGGAATAAGGCTCCTGAAAATACCAACTATCAGTCATCATAAAAAACACCCCTTTGTAAAGGTTTTTAAAAACAACAATTAATGAGGCATAGAACCCAAACTAGATTCCACAATAGATCTGAAAAGGTCGCGGTGGTACAGGCCATGAGGCCA
The DNA here is from genome assembly GCA_963082785.1 of Philonthus spinipes. Taxonomy (NCBI): domain Eukaryota; kingdom Metazoa; phylum Arthropoda; class Insecta; order Coleoptera; family Staphylinidae; genus Philonthus; species Philonthus spinipes. The sequence goes on from OY720306.1 coordinate 10,498,495, forward strand.
CCCAAACGTTATCTATCTAGATTCTACCAATATTTTAGTTATTGAACGGCTAAAAAAAAAATGTATATGTAATAATAAAACATAAAGTTTCTAAAGTTTTGATTTCAAATGAAGAGTTTCTTTGAGAATGGTGAAATCATCGTAGATAATATTTATAAACTTTCACTGGTTATAGATTTTATTTACTCACTAACATAACCTCAAGATATATTTTGTAAATTGTATTTTAATGTTATGAAATAGTAAATCAAGCGTTTTATTTTTAGTCATCATTCTTTGGATATTTTTTGAATTGCAAAGGTGTACAACTATGTGTGTAATACAAAATACATCATCTACTATCTCTTAAAAGTATTGTAACTCATCTACGAGAGGGCGCTAGTTACATGAAATAACAGCTTTTTCCGGTAGATGGCGCAGACTGTTCCATTTGCGTATTTGAATCACAATTAAAAACATTTTTTTTGTCTTATTCATTCAGCCAAGCAATATAACTGCAAATATATATTTTATTCAATTATCATAAATTAAAGTGATTTAAAAAAAGTAAGAATTGTATCTCATCGAAGCGATGAGGCTAATTCACACTTAATACGATATTTCAGGGACCTTATTCTTGAAATTGATTGCACGTTTTCGTCGTACACAATTGTCAAAATCACATGTAAATTCCTATCTAAATAACAGATTTCGTACGAACGAAAAGTACGATCAATTTCAAGAATAAGGCATATTTTTAATCACAGATATAATTTAAGGATATATAATATAATCCTTACTTTATGTCGCAGATTAAAACATTTTCCGTTTGTCTTATTGACTCTGCCAAGGAATATAAGTGTAAAAAATATAACTAACTAAATATCTTTATTCATGTAACATTTGTACATAGTTTAATTAATTATTTACAATGTATTTAGAATTATGTTCATATATAATACATGAAATGGTTAACGAACGAAGGTCTTTCCGCCAATCTCTGTCTATGTATTGTAATTGTATCTAATTGTCATGATTGCTACCGTTATTGTCAAAATCCGCATTATTTGATGAAATTAAATGATAAATTGTCGATGAAGGGTGTTTATATTTTGGAGGGTAAAAAATATATTTTATAACATTTTCATAATTAAATTAAATACAGTCCTAATATTAATTTAATCAATTTATAAATCACAAATTGTAATACAGCGGAATTAGGTTTATAATTAGAAATGAATTAATCGAGAGTGTTGCATCGAATAAATAATTTAAATTTGTTTATACGCACATGAGAATAATTAGTCGTCTCGAGGAATCCAATGCATATTTATGATTACTTACTAACAATTTGTTCATCTTTAAATAGGTGAATATATTAAATGCAAGGTCGAAGTTTGTGGTTTTTTTAATAGTTTTTTTGAGAAAGGATTGTAATAAATATTGAAGAAAAGTTATCGATCATATGGTATTTAACTATCAATAGGTGCATGTAAAATTTGAGTTTCTCAAATTTGATTTATTTCAGTAGGTTTATAACCAACTGAATAAAATCATTACAAATAACATTGAAACAAAATTAAACGTTAATGTAACATTAATGGAACTTTTCTATATTCACTATGATTAAACTTGTGAAACTTGTGCTAGTTGCATTAAGTGAAGAAATTAAATACATGTTAAACACATTGTAATCACTATTTCTTTTTTTTTTCTATGCAAAATTGCTGTTCGTTCACATAAATAAATTTTTGGAGGAGCACGTGAAAGCAACAAAGTGAAAGATTTTATTAATTTCACTAATTCCTTTGCTTCCTGTAGTTTACGGATAGATGGGTGCATTTGTATGTTGATCGGTGAAAATCTGGAGTTTGTTTGGTTCGAAGAACCCGATGGGTGGACGACTCGACTGCATTAAGCTCACGTTGTGACTCTAAACCAATTTTAAAGCTCTGAGGAGGATACTTACACTACTTTTATTGAAAATGTCGGTTTATTCACATTTATTAAAAATTATAATTTATCACATATTTTTTTCTCTTCATATATTTTTCAATCATAAAAATGATTAGATTTTTAATTAATTTCATTAAAATATTCAATATTTCCTTACTGTTATATTTCCGTTTTCTTCCTTTTTCCCTTAAAATTTTTTTTTCTTTTCATATATTTTTCAATCATTAAAATGAATAGATTTTTAATTAATTTCGTTAAAATATTCAATATTTCCTTAATGTTATATTTCCATTTTCTTCCTTTTTTTCTTAAAATATACAATGTTTCCTCACTCTAATATTTCATTTTTTGTTTTTTTTCCTTTTTTCCGCACTTTATTCCTCTCTTTTCTTGAAACGGCCCATTTGATTAATTTTAATTTAAACGGCTGAACGAAGTACCACATTAATAAGTATGATAAAATAATAAAAACGCACTTTTTCTCTAGACATGGACTATTTGAAAGTAAAATAAATACTTTGATAAAATAAGAAAGACACATTTTCTCTAGACATAACTTATTTGTAAATAAAATCACTTATAAATAGAAAAGAGTATTTATTCACTTGGTCACAGTTATTTGATAAATTAAATAAAAATGATTTGAAAATAATTAATAAATTATTTGCACATTTAGCTATGTCACATAGCTTACATTACGAAAATGTGTAAATAATTTACTAATTATTTTCAAATAATTTTTATTTAATTTAAAATCACTTAGTTTGTTTGACACTCACAGTTTTATTATTATTATTATTCTCAACTAGTTTATGTATCTACAAACAATCCATGTCTATTGTAAATAAAACAACCAAGTGATAAATGAGAAACAAATAATTGAAACACTTTTTCTCTTTGCTTCCTCAAAGAGTTAATTTGAATTGCTTTTTGTTTGTTGTTTAAATTAAAATAAAATATTGCTTAAGTTATCCTAAACTGCATCGTCCGCTTCTAAGCCATTATTAACGTACTGTGCCGATTGCGAGACAGGATTCAGAGCGCGAATCTCCTTCTGGCTCAAATGGTTGACGATGCCCGCTCCGAAAGCGTCTCCCATGACGTTGATTGTCGTCCTGAAGCGATCCCTACAATTATACAAATTATTTGAGTTCCCTGAAATGCGATTGAAAACATTATACGAGTTTTTTTTTTTATTTTTTAAATAATGTCCTCTAAGTCAGAACTAGGCAATACAAGCGACATATTAAATATTATGTTTTACCAATTTATAAACTAAAACAAAGCATCCAATATTTTCACATTTAATAATATCCCATGTTTTTCATTTATTTATCTCTATCATTTGGGATTTTAAAATATTTTAAGGTTATACTATATATTTAACCTACAACGACACTTAAATCATTTCTAGGCAACAAAATTGACTTATAGGAATTTTAATGTCAAATCTAGGCAAGAACTGTGAGCTGTAATGACTTTAAAGTTCAAATTAGTCAATAAAAGGAACTAATAGTGACATTAATGTCAATTATAGGCAATGACACCGAGTAATAGTGATTGTATACTGAAAATTATAGATAATTATGCAGTCAAGTTTAGGCAACAAAATTTATTTATATGAATTTTAATGTCGAATCTAAGAAATAATTGTGACTTATTGACTTAGATAATATAATTAACCTATAACGACATTAAAATCAAATCTAGGCAACAACAATGAGTTATAGTGATCGTAAACTGAATATTAGGTAACAACTGTAGGCGACTTTTATCTTACTGGTAAGATTAGGCAATAAAAGTGACTTATAGGAAATTTATTGTCAAATATAGGCCACGACATTGAGCTATCATTATAGATATGACATTAAATTAAAGTAATTTTTTAATGTCAAAATTAGGCAATAAAAGGAACTAGGAGCGATATTAAAGTCAATTCTAGGCAAAGATAGTGAGTTAGTATGATCATTAATTGAATGATAGAAAAGGATAATTAGCAAATATAACCTTACATTAAAAAATGTCAACATCCGTAAATATTAAAACAATGACAAATGAAAATTTAAAGTATAATGAAAATTAACCCCTACACCACCATTATGGTAGATGGGGATTTTGGATTATATATATATATATATATAATGAAAATTAGTTCCGGTTTGTCTTTTGAAGAAAAAAAAAACATATCTACAGAAAAGCTGTGAGTTTTGTATAATAACCTAAGGGTGCCACCATAAAAAAGTACATACTAAAAAAACTTCTTTACTGAAAGGCCCTGAACCTAATGGTACCCTCACAAAAAAGTTTGAGAAGCACTTCTCTAAATAAATGACGTTTCTACAAAAAAATTACTTACAATAACCAATCAACCGCCAATATTAAGGTAACGTCTTCCGGTGGGAGTCCGACGGTGTCCAACACCATGACCATCGTGACTAATCCTGCCTGAGGGATTCCGGCTGCCCCGATGCTGGCCGCCGTCGCCGTAATGCTGATGGCTATGATGCTCCCTATGCTCAAGCTGACTTGTCTCACTTGAGCTATGAAGATCGCGGCCACGGCTTCGTAAAGCGCGGTGCCGTCCATGTTTATAGTCGCGCCTATCGGCAGCGCGAACCTCGATATCCTCCTGTCCACGCCGTTGTTCTCCTCCAAGCACCGCATTGTTATCGGCAAAGACGCCGAACTGAAACAGTAATAAATCCAGTTTTCCTGGTATTTCTTACGGGAACAAAGAACAAGAACGGCAATGCTAATTCAACCGCTTGTACAGGGTGTCCTATTTTCGATGGTTTCTTCTACCAAAGAACCATTGATATTAAAAATTGAGTGGTCAAGTTTAGTGCTAATGTTATGTACCTTATTAAAAATTGTCTATCTTCAATTGTTTTCGAGGTATACGGCAAAAGAAAAATGTTGCCAATTTAGAAATAATAAGATAATGTCTTTATTTGAAAAGATATCTACTTGCAGTAAAAATATTCTTAAAGCACTTTTTTAGTAGAATATCTTAATATTACTTTACTTAAAGAAACCATCGAAAATAGGAGTTAACTTCGAGTTATACGGCAAAAGAAAAATGTTGCCAATTTAGAAATAATAAGATAATGTCTTTATTTGAAAAGATATCTACTTGCAGTAAAAATATTCTCAATGCACTTTTTTAGTAGAATATTTTAATATATCTTTACTTAAAGAAACCATCGAAAATAGGATCCCCTGTACAAACACTGCTGTGGTTTTGAAGAACCAACCAGGAATGTAATGGGCATAATAAATTCAGTGATCCTGAATTGAAAATACTGTTTTAATTCAGGATCCGGAGAACATTTAATCGCTGGTGGCAAAAATAACATTTCTAAGTTTATTCTTAAAAAATGTTAAAACGAATTTATCTCAAAGGCACTTTTGCCGATTATACCAGAATAGCCCCAAACGAACTGTTAAAAGCAATTTTGTTGTTGTTATGTTTCGCGAGAAAGGATAATCATTTATTCTCTCACGAAATCCATTACCCAGGAATTGGTAATCATTCAAAACAGTACGGCGAGGCTGACTTTGCCAAGAAATCAAGGAACAAAACCTGAGAAAGATTCCACCAGACACCAGAGAGCAACCGGTATACCAGCCTCCTCGTCTGCAATGTTTCCCTGGGTTGTTATTAAATTTCATCACATTTTTTTTATTTTTAATTATTCACACTTTTTTTATAAATATATGCAGTTTATCGTTTGGAACAGTTGTTTTAGTTTAGTTGCCAGTGCTTCCTGAGCTAGAATCCTTTTCTAGTTTAACAACAGGATTGTGATGTATTTGAACAGTATTAATTTTTCGCGCCATTTTTTAGAAGTTTCCCAGTGTTTAATTTGGGACGATTTAATAGTCAGTCGAATCGCAGGTCTTTATCTCGATGCATATTAAATATATATATCACGTGATCGAGAATTTTTCTTCTCCCGAGAGCTTTGTTTTTTTTTTTAGATTTTACAATTTGTCACATGTGTCATTATTGATCAATTTTTTCAATTCGTTTGAAAAACATAACCTATAACGTGTGGTTACTTTTATTGCCACCATATTTTTTTCAATAAAAAAATCAAAGCACTCTAGAGGAGAAAAAGTTCTCGATCATATGGTATTTTTTGTTTGTTAAATTAATATTATTATTAAATAATTATAAATAGATTATTAAAAATCAACTAATAAAATATTTTAAATTCTCTTCCAAATGGGCTAATAACCCGAAACTAGTCGAGAATTTAAAGTTATTCAATCTAATCTGGGTTTAATTGTTTTATTTTTAACAATCTATTCATATTAATTTTATACAATATGAACTACCAAAATTTAAATATTAAAACCATTAATAATATTATTTAAGGCTGAAAGACCTCTAATCGATAGCCGATTCATCTACAGCAGAATATAATTCTAATTTTTGTATATTATTGTACATACATATACACATTTGAATAAAGATGGTTAGTTAGTTATTATTTAATTACGTGAAAAAGTTATTATCCCCAAAACATTCTACCATTAGTCTTAAAAGTAACAAGAATCTTGTTTGCTTATTTGAATGTGCGAATTTTCATGAATTACTATTTTTTATTTGTACACACCTTGATGCCGTTCCGAATGCCGTCGCCAGCGCTTGGCCCATGTTGGAGACGAAAGTGAACGGATTCAGCCTGGTGGCAATGAGGTAAATCAGGGGTAAGACGATGACGCCTTGTATCAGGAGACCGAGGGTAACCGTCATGAAGTACATGCCCATTTGTCCCATCGTCTTTTCGAAACTCTCCATTTCCAGGATTTTCGATGCTACTAGGAAGAAAATTCCCACCTATAAAAGCGATTTATAATTAGACTCATCAAACAAAAAAGTTTTTTTCTTATGCATCTGGGGCCGTTTTTTTTTTTATTTCGGCACTAAATCGATCCAATTATTCCATTTAATATTCATTATTGATAGTTTTGCCTTTCTTAGGGTAGTTGATGAACAAAATTCCATGTGCAACAAAAAATACGGATGGCATAATCTTGCCGAGTTTTTGGTCGTTTTGGAAATGTTTAAAAATCATCAAAACTACTATCTACTCAGTTGGCATTTTTTAAAAATCATCAAAACTACTGTCTACTCAGTTGGCATTTTTATTCAAGCGTGTAGTGGTAGATACATATTACATCCATTGTTACAGACCGATACAAAAAATCTTTTTATTCGGCTTAAACAGCTTCAAAAAGCGCTTTGAATCGTCAACGCATTGTTGTCTCTGGTCCGGTGTGAGCAAACGCGGCACGCATTTCGAAAGCAACTTGGGCAGCCCAAGTTGGGCATACTCAAATTTTAATGTGAAATTATAAAGACTGATACCATAATAAATTAAAGACGACGCAAGCGCCATCTTTTGCCTAATTTTAAGTGGCATCGTCAACGATTTGGGTCTACAAGGTAGACGACCGAGAATCATTGTTTCGTCCACTAAAGGAGGGCGAACTTATCCTGTTTATAAAAACAAGGAAAACGAAATTCACATTAAATGTAAATTTCCTTACTACTTTCAAAGTAGTGATATTCTTTATATCATTTCAAAACTAATAGAAAACAACAAATTAATTAATGAATAACCTTCTTAATGGCGTATTAATTACACGATACTAATTTCAACGGTAATTTTCGAGCATCGTAATTGGAATTGAATTGAGGAACCGAATTGTTAATTCATTCAGTCAACCTCAGACTCACCGGGGATAACCAAATGACCCACGTGGTTATGGTCATCATGGCGGCCATCGTCGACTGGAAGAAGTTGGTGAGGGCCCTGCCTTCCTCTCCGATCTTCGCCAGGGTCACCCCCAAGACCGCGGAAAAAACGACGAGGCCGATTATGTTCATACCATCGACGGTTTCAAAACCGACGGACCATGAATCGATATGAGCTGAAGCAAAAACAAACATGCCGGTGAAAAAGAAAATCACCCTTTGTTGTTAATTTTTGCGCAGGGTTACCATTTGATTCGTTTTTGGGTGGGGTCAGGACTGTGCGCTGTTGGCGGACGCAGGCCTCCACCAGATTAGGCGGAAACATATTCCTGAAAAAAGTAACTAAAATAAATATGCAGAAAAAAAAAATAGGAAAAATAAAATTTATGATTTTCCTTATAATCTCAAGCTAGATTGGAAAACGTAACGCGATGTGAAATGTATAATCTCTCGAGTAATAATTGAAAAAAAAAAAAACGATTTATTCTCTTGGTCGCAGTTTCAACATACAATATGTTATTGTTATGCAACAGCAAATGTCCATTATTGAACATTTGTTTTAATGTACTTATGTAACATAAGTCAAAATGTCACAGTAGTTAAAGAGGAAATAAAATATTAATTATTTTCATTTTTTTTATTTAATCTCGAGTAGTTTAAAAACTACATTTACATTTATTAAATATATTAAATAAAAATGATTTGAAACTCTTTTCTATTTATACATTTACATTTTTTGAAAAACCATACGAAAGCTTATTAAATATAAATTATAAATTTCACATCACGTTACGTTTTTCAGTCCGCTTCCAGGTTATCAGGGAAATGATAAACAGCCGTGTTGAAATCGAAGCAAAAAAAAAACAGCGTGAGCGCAAAAAATAAATACACGTATGTTTATGTTAACAACTCTGTAATTTCATCTTATGCAACTGACTGAATTGGAGCATAATTGCTTCCACACTCTATATGTAATCACGATTTTCCCTGTTTTGATTGTTTTTTTTTTATTCTTAACGTTACATGCGCCTTTTCTAAAAATTATTAATTTTTAGAAAATTTAAAAACAATCAATTGAAATTAATTCGAACCTGACATTTAATTAATCTCTCACTTAACTCATGGTGAAATATATTTATGTTCTTGGAATATTAATGTAGTACTTGTAATACTGTGAACACTAGTTGTTTATTCAATCGATATGATTGAATAACTTATAATTCTACTCTTAACCTAAGACCAATTTGAAGTTACCCACGGATTTGTACGCATCGTCCACCATGGCAGAAGCGCCGAAAAAATTATTTATTTTAAAAGTGATAATAATTGAAAGTAAAAATTATTTTAAATTAAGTTGGACATATATGTTCTTGTATAATTGGGTTATTTTCATTCATTTATAAGCTGTGATATAAATGAATGAAACTAACCCAATTATACAAGAACGGTGATAAGATATGTCAAACTTAATTTAAAATAATTTTTACTTTCAATTATTAGCCTCGAATAAAGACTTAGACATATCACATTCAAGGTCCAAAACGAAGGTGTTTGTCACAATTCAGAAATTTGTTTTTGTCCTTAAATTATTGCTAAAGGTCTAAATAATCATTTAAAACAATAAAATCAGGGGTATGTATTTCGTAACTTTTTTTATAAATTTTCAAAGCTCAGTCACGGATTACATACTGAGAGACGAACTTTTCTAAGACCAAAACGAAGGTGTTTTTCACAATTCAGGAACTTGTTTTTCTTCTTAGATTGTTGTTAAAGGTCTAAATAATCATTTAAAACAATAAAATCAGGGGTATGTATTTCATAACTTTTTTATAAATTTTCAAAGCTCAGCCACGGATTACATATTGAGAGACGAACTTTTCTAAGACCAAAACGAAGGTGTTTTTCACAATTCAAGAACTTGTTTTTCTTCTTAGATTGTTGCTAAAAATCTAAATAATCAGGAGTATGTATTTCGTAACTTTTTTTTATAAATTTTTAAACTTCAGCCACGGATTCCCTATAAAGAGTCCATAACGAAGGTGTGACTGAGCTTTAAGAATTTATAAAAATGTTGCAAAATACATACCCCTGATTTTATTGTCTTAAATGATTATTTAGTCCTTTAGCAACAATCTAAGAAGAAAAACAAGTTTCTGAATTGTAACAAACACCTTCGATTTGGACCTTAAATCTGATATGTCTAAGTATTTATTCGAGGCTAATAATTGAAAGTAAAAATTATTTTAAATTAAGTTGGACATATCTTATCACTGTTCTTGTATAATTGGGTTATTTCAATTCGTTTATAAGCTGTGAATCACTTTTAAAATAAATAATTTACCCGGCGCCTTCGCCATGGTGGAGGAGCCGGACAAATCCGTGAGTAACTTCACATCGATTAACCTAAGCACCCAAGGTAGGGATTTGTGCCATCGGTGGTTGTCCAATACTCACCTTTTAAATAAACACTTTAAAAATTTATAAATTATATGTTTATTTAAATTAAAATTTTGGTTTTATTTTTTTGTGTCTTCGAATATTATTTTAGTGATTATATTAGAAATACTGACTAAACAATATAATTAATCGATGGCTGAGGCTTTTGCCTGATGAAACTCCATGATACACTATTTGTAATTAAAACAAGCGTTAAAAAAATCACAAAATTTATTGTAGAGACACTGATACAATAAATTTTGTGAAACTTAAAAAGAACTGTTGTTTTATTTACAAATAACAATACAATTGTTTGAGTTTAGTGAAGTTTAATAATAAAACTTTTTTATATTAATTATTATCACTTGAAGATAGGAATAAGCCGGTTGTATTTTGTTTTCACAATGAACTGTTCGGGATTGATAAATAAATATTTTGATGCGTATTATTTTTATTTTGTATTTTGTCGTAATTCGTGATTGGTATTTTGTCTTTTTTATACATATGTTTTGTAATCTTTTTAGAGCGTCACACTTTTCTTATAAAATTTTTAATATGTAATTATAATTGTAATTTGGATATGGAGATTCCGTTAATAAAGTAAATTGAAATTGAATTATTTGAACAACTTATAATTTCAAATTATTTAAATTTTCATTCCAAATTGCATCATAAATAAATGCCGTGCCGTCAATATGTAATTAACATAATGCACAAATGGCAATGGAAATAGCGAATACTTTCTACATAAATATTTTTCTGCATTCCATGTTTGGAAATAATCAATAAGTAATTATCGTGAAAATTAACACTGATTCTGTTACTCCAAGTTGCGCGTCCAATAATTTGATGATTATTATTTCAAACGTCAGACAGTAAACTTATCCTCGATCTTTATTTTAAATGTCTGACAGTAAACTTATCCTCGATCTTTATTTTAAATGTTATAACAATATAGATAAAAATAACAAGAGTTATAAAAAAATGATCTTTTACGAATTTAAAATATTACAATCTCAGAAACTTTGTTTTTTTACTAGCTAAAAAAGTTGTTTTTTTGCATTTAAAAATATTTTTTATAAAAAAAATTATTAAGATTAAATTTCGTAAAAAATACTTATGATAGCAACATAGTGTCCGTTTTTTTTATTTTTTTTAATCTTATTCTTTAATAATAATTTTCTTTTAATTTTATTTTTCATATTTAAGAAAATATTAAAAAAAAAAAACGAGTCATAGTGCACCCCGCAACTACAAAATAGAAATATCAGCGGAAACAGATTTTAAATATCTGTAATAATAACAAAAAAATCAACTTTATTTCGAAAGAAGGTGGTATCGCGCGCTCTTAGATCCCATAAACCTTTAACTAATAATGGAAACATAGGGAGTATGTTTCCATGTTATAAGACTATAAATCATAAATGTAAACTCCCCAGCCTAAAACTCCACGAATGCGACATTTGATAACATTCAAGGCAGTTTAAGTGTCGTACATTTTGACAGGGACTTTTGACATAGACTCTTAAGGATTATTTTATCCATATATTTTGACAAAAACGAAAATATATTAAATAAAAATGATTTGAAAATAATTAATAAATTATTTCCACATTTAGCTCAGTGACTTTTGACTTACGTTACGTAAGTACGTTGAACAAATGCACATTAAAACAACTACTTCCCGGGCAAATACCCAGGCCGGACATTGAATTACATAATGTACACCTGCTGTTGCACATCAATAAAATATTGCATAATGCAACAAATTTTAATCCGAGAAAAATTTCTTTAATGCGAAAACAACAAAAGAAACGTTACTTAATTTAAGGCCATCTGCAGACACGTGTTTCGGGATCTATCCCTCGTCAGTACAGCTATGCCTTACATAATTTAAAGATGTTAAAATAAATCAATTAAATTAGTACAAATACTATGAAAACAGTATTCATTCACTTGAATACTGTTTTCTATTTATAAAAAACGAAAATATAAAATTCGGAAAGACCATTGGTCGATAGCCAATTGACAGACATTTACAATATACAATGTGTCCACGGACTGAACGCACAAAGGTGTAAATGATTTTTTTAATGTTAGATCTTTATTTTCTGAGGATCGCTCCTGCTTAATCATTTGAAAAAATGAGCGAAAATAATTAATGTACAGGGTGTTTTTGGCTGAATTCTAAAAATTAGTCAAGAGTAAACTATCTTTATTTTAGCAGATATAACCAAAACGTATTCGAAAAAGTTGTTTAAAATTAAAAGACTTTCAATTTTTACACAAATCTGCCTTTCTTTCTTAATCTTATCATCTTTTATCCGTATTGGGTGTCGAGGCACAAATCTGCCTACTTTGATTTATTTTTTTTTTTTTTTTCATCAGCCTGCAATACTTTTGAACTCATATTTGCAATATAAGTCAAAGCAGGCTGATTTTTATGAAAATAGAAACTCTGCTATATCCAAGCTCCTGCTTGATAACATCTTTATATCATGAAGATCTAACTCTAAAAAAATCACACCTTATGTGCTGTCAATCCGTGGATACACTGTGTATAGTAGTATTTTATGTTAGATGTAGGTATTGTATTGTGTTTTGCAATAAAGATTATGTATATATATATATACAGAGAGCTTTTTTTATCAGTATACATTTCCCCTATGTATATATAAATACGCGAGTCAAATGCATTAATCTATGTGTGTTTAGTTGCCTATAACACGCAACCGAAATAGTCAACTAAACACACATTAATCGGTTCAATGCGTTTGACTCGCGTTTTTTGCAGGTATACATAGGGGAAATGTATACTGATAAAAAAACCTCTCTGTATATAAAATATCACAGTGTAGCCTCTCATGGAAGAAAATAACCTCTAGAAATAAAACCTCTATAAATTATATTTATAACAATCAAATGAATAAAAGTATACATGTTCATTATATACAGTGCTTCTCAAAAGTACTTCTATAAATCGTAAATATAAATATTTCAAAAAAATGCTCTGATATGTCCATTTTTATTTTGAAATTACTATCCTGATTTACACTTTTCAGCCCCCTTTCAAGTACCCCTTGCGATACCTCTATTAATTGATTTTTTTTTTCAATTATGAAAATCGGTTGATAAATAACAACGAATAATACCAAAGAATACAAGATAATTACAACACGTGTAGGTGTTTGTCTTGGCTATCGGCTTGAGTTAAGTCTTTCGTTATATTTATTCATTATTAGAAATATATATATATATATATATATATAATTCAATGACCCTTTCTATCCATATGGGTGTAGGGTTTTTCATTCATTATATGATAATTAATTAAGTAAAAATGATTTGAAAATAATTACTAAATTATTTCCACATTTAGCTCTGTGACATTTTGACTTACTTTATGTAAGTACTTTAAACAAATGCACTTTAAAACAACTACTTCTTGGGCAAATACTCCGCCAGACATTGAATTACACCTGCTGCTGCATATCAATAACATATTGCATCATGCAACTTTTTGTTTATTCTTTTCTGTTTACAAATAAATAATTGAGGAAAACTATACAAGTTTTCCGTTATATTTACTGGAGTATTATCATTTACTTTTTTTATTCATTGATCCTTTACCTTTCGGTGTAGGGTTAAAAAAAATCATTTACTTATATTAAATAAATATATTAAATAAAAATGATTTGAAAATAATTAATAAATTATTTTCACATTTACTTACCTGACTAAATCCAACAATGTGTCGACCGTGGTGACGTTCCGCAAATTTGTTGTTTGGAGTTCTTTGGAAGCTGACGTTTCCCCCGAGGAATTATCTCCCGGCCGTATCGTCACCACCAAAATTATCCCGAGAACAACAGCCATGAAAGTCGTCGTCATGTAATATAAGATAGCGCGCGCGGCGATTTTTCCTGCGGAAATGTATTTATTTGTGTAAAAAATAAACGACGGAAAACGTGAAATATTTGCGTTTAAATTAAAATAACTCGAAAATTAATAGTATTTCGATATTTTTTGTTATCAAAAATTGTAATTTTTGCATGGTCTACAACTTTAGCTTGACAATATTTTTGATAAAATTTTTATTTTCGAAAAAATCTAGAACAAACTAAAAATTCTTAAGAATACAACTGAAAAACTAAGCGTGCTGTGATTATGAGTGTATAATAGAATGCTTTACAACTCTGTACAATTTTAAAACTAAGAGTGCTGTAATTATGAGTGAATAATAAAATGCTGAATTTTTGTTTGAAATATTTATCCATTAATAGTAGTAATTAGATAGTATTTTTAAATGGTGCTGCGATAACAATCTATATTTTAATATAATAAGACGGGTGTAAAGTTAGCAATAGATCCAGCAATAAATTTCAAAAATTAATATCTCGGAGAAAAGAAAAGCAAATCGAAAAATGTTTTAAACATACAATTAAGAAAGGTCTAAATTAACACTACAGAAAATATCAACCCATAATTTTCACCCCTTATATTTTTTCATCCCCATCAAAAAAATATTATATTTTTTTCTCCAAGTTCGCAATTTTCCATAAAGTTCTTTTTTATCTCAAAATTATCTTCATCCCACGCTCTTTCAATATTTGAAATAAAAAAAAAACGTTTCGCCAACTCGTTCACCCCTAAAACATGTTTTTACCCCGGGGCCTCAGTTATCAGCATATAGTTAAAAACTGTTTGTTAACATCTTTATTTAGACACACTATCTTTAAATATGTAATAAAATAAGGATCTGATTAAAACCAACCCCAAAACTAGTAACTACCCCTATAAACCATAAATTGTCGAATTGAATGCAGCCGTATTTGTTATAGTTTCTTCCATCGACTTTTGAAAAATATTTATCTATCCGAATAAAAAAATGATTGGATATAAGGTTTGGGTTCACATCAAACCTTATATCCAATCAAAACTCATTGAGTCCAACTTTACATTTAGCGATTATTCATTTTTTTATTCGGATAGATAAATATTTTTGAAAAGTCGATGGAATGGACTCAGTGGATACCTCAAATCGTGCATGTTCGTTGAAATTGGCGATTCGAAATATTTTACGATCACAATACAATTTGTTAAATGAACAAATTGAACTCTCAAATTCCAATCTCCTTAATATAATTACACACCCTCACTCCGTAAAAAATGTGTATATATTGTACTCATTCTGTGAATAATATTATAATATTTCTTCACCTGGAGAAGGTATCGTGTAGCGAAAAAAATTGTGAACAATAAATTAAAGTGAAAATAGAAAACATAATAGCTTCATTTAAAGTTACATTACATTTCCTTGGACAGAAGTTTAGGGGAAAGTAAGAAGCATTAAGAAGAACATTTAAAACCTTTGCCATCGCGATAAATTTATTACAATAAAATATATATTTTTTTATAACCTACTACTTTTATTTTTAACATCTCTGAATGAGGTCAATAGTTTTTATAAGTGTCAGTAAAGAAAGGCAAGTGAAGTTGTAAAAGTGAGGAAGTAATAAAAATAATACAATTTTCGAAAATATTGATCTAATATAATAAGCGAGATCCCCGTGGTGAAACTCGAATTTGAAACACTCTGTATATAAAATATTACACTCGTAACCCCTGGAAGAAAAGAACCATGTATATAAAATTTTTATTATACAGGATTATCATTAAATAATAATAAACTTTATTGCCCAACAGGCAAAAAAACCAATTACAGAGCAATAAGTACAAACTTAATATAATATGCTATTAAATAAGACGTATATAAAAATATAAAGAATGACATATATAAAAAAAAAATAAAAGGTTGTATATACATTATTATTATATTATTATTATTCGTGTCACAATTGTATTCAAATTTTTATTTTATTTTTTTTTTTTAAATATGTCATTCTTTATATTTTTATATACGTCTTATTTAATAGCATATTATATTAAGTTTGTACTTATTGCTCTGTAATTGGTTTAAGTTAAATTTAACTACAGAAAGGAATGCCTTGAATTCACTCAGACTAAAGTTAAATATGTCACAATTAAAATAATTATGAGTTTGGCAGATTCGACGCAATGGAGAGAATTCAAGTATATTAGAGCGAGCATTAGTTATATAGAAGGACGTGCAACAATCTACTAGATGATCTAGGTACATTAAAGACATACTTAGTCTTTAAAATGTTTGTATAATTTTAAGAAATTGAGTTAGGCCATAAAAATAATACAGTTTTCGAAAATATGTATCTTATAAAAAACATTTTCAAATAAAAATTGTAGGTCATTCACGAACGAGTGTTTTTCGTGACGAATTTATTTCACGGCTCGCTTAGTTTTTAAATTTTACTCTTGGCGTTTTTTTTTTTTTTATTTTCTTAAAAATGAATTTAATTTATAAACGTTTCAAAAAAAAAATAGTAAAAAATGTAAATACACAATTCTGTTATTCACTCATAATCCACTCATAGTTTTTACCTACAGAAATGTCCGGCTCCTCCGCCATGGTGAATGCGCCGGGATTTTATTTTATTTTAAAAGTGATTCACAGTTTATAAACAAATGAAAATAATCCAGTTATATAAGAACTGCGACAGCATATATCCTACTTAATTTAGATTTTTACTTTCAATTATTAGCTTCGAATCAATACTTAGACATATCAGATTCAAGATCCAAAACGAAGGTGTTTGCCACAATTCAGGAATTCTTAAAAATGAATTTAATTTATAAACGTTTCAAAAAAAATAGTAAAAAATGTATATACACAATTCTGTTATTCACTCATAATCCACTCATAGTTTTTACCTACAGAAATGTCCGGCTCCTCCGCCATGGTGAATGCGCCGGGATTTTATTTTATTTTAAAAGTGATCCATAGTTTATAAACAAATGAAAATAATCCCGTTATATAAGAACTGCGACAGCATACATTATACTTAATTTAGATTTTTACTTTCAATTATTAGCTTCGAATCAATACTTAGACATATCAGATTCAAGATCCAAAACGGAGGGGTTTGTCACAATTCAGGAACTTGTTATTGTTACTAGATTGTTGCTAAAGATCTAAATAATCATTTAAAATAATAAAATCTGGGGTATGTATTTCGTAACTTTTTTAAAACGTTTTTAACGCTCAGCCATGGATTTCGTGTAGAAATCTCATTTTTAATCTTATTACGCGAAATGCGTGGCTGAGAGTTTAAATTATTTTTGAAAAATTGCAGAGTATATACCCCTGATTTTATTGTTTCATATCGTCAATTTAACATTTAGCAACAATTTAGTAAAAAGAAGAATCTATATAATGACAAACACCTTTGTTTTGGACTTAGAAAAGTTATACGAAATCGGTGGCTGAGCTTTAATTTATTTTGAAAATATTTTTCTTTCACATAAAATTGCAAGCAATTTAGAAGTGAGTATTTTTTGTAAGAGAATTTTTTCATAGCACGCTTAGTTTTCGATTTTTTTTTTACTTATTTCTTGATATTTTTGTAAAAAATCATTCAATTGATAAATGTTTCAAACAAAAACTGTAAAACAAACGAAAGCACAGTATTAGAAACGAGTATATTTCGTAAGACATTTTTTTCATAGCACGCTTAGTTTTCGATTTTTTTTTTTTACTTATTTCTTGATATTTTTGTAAAACATCAATTGATAAATGTTTCAAACAAAAACTGTAAAACAAACGATTCAATCATAATCATAGAATTTAGTTCTTATAGTTTACTCTCAAGATTTTTTTCGTCGTTTTTTTTATAAAATATAATTATCTTATAATTTCGTTTCAAATAGAAGTTGGATGTCATTGAGAAACGCGTATTTTTTTATTATTTTTAAAGCAAGCTTTATTCTTAGTATTTTTCGTTTTTTTGTTATTCTTGTTAAGAATTAATTTGAAAATATGGACATGTGACATCTGTTGTGATGGTAAAATAACCGCCCTTGTCAACCATAACCACCCCCTCCTACCCTTAAGTGGGACTGAACCTCCATGAAATTTGAATAATTACGAAATCGGTGGTTGAGCTTTATTTTATTTTGAAAATATTTTTCTTTCACATAAAATTACAAACAATTTAGATGCGAGTATTTTTCGTAAGACATTTTTTTCATAGCACGCTTAGTTTTCGTTTTTTTTTTTACTTTTTCTTGATATTTTTGTAAAAAAATATTCAATTGATAAATGTTTCAAACAAAAACTGTAAAACGAACGAAAGCACAGTAATAATTTCATTTATTCAATCATAATCATAGAATGTAGTTCTTAAGGTTTACTCTAAAGATGTTTTTCTTTGTTTTTTTATAAAATATTCATCTTATAATTTCGTTTCAAATAGAAGTTGGATGTCATTGAGAAACGCGTATTTTTTTATTATTTTTAAAGCAAGCTTTATTCTTAGTATTTTTCGTTTTTTTTTTTGTTATTATTGTTAAGAATTGATTTGTAAACATGGACATGTGACATCTGATGTGATGGTAAAATAACCGCCATTGACAACAATAACCACCCCCTCCTACCCTTAAGTGTAACTGAACCTCTATGAAATTTGAATAATTACTCCCATTGCGAAACTAATAATAATTTAATTATTTAACAGATATAAATTATACATTTGAGTTTGTTAATGTTTATTACTTATTTTGTATACTTTCTGTATATATCTGTTAATAAAGATTATTATTTAATTAATACCTGATAGAGATAAATCCAGAGTCGCGATCGCCGATATCAGCGAGGAAATTATGAGCGGCAGTATCAAGCACTTGAGCATCCTCAGGAAAAGATCGCCCAGAAAGTTGACGTACATTACTTGTCTCTCGTTCCATTCCCCCGCGTAAGTTTTGAGCACGAACCCGAGCACACCGCCCAGGACTACCCCGAATATCGTCAGAATCGTGAGGAGGTTCGAGCGCAAACAGCCCGCGCATTTCGCACTTTGGGGTTTCTCCTCTTGGACGTACAAGTTTCCGTTTTGGTGGTAGGACATTTTTAAATTGAAAATATATCACACAAAAAAAAATATTGCAGATTGTTATTGATGCCAAGAAACGCAAAATATAAGGGGGGTTTAATTGTTGATATTTTTGTTTGTTGTATTTCGGTATTAAGTTTTGTTTTAGATTTATGTTGTTGATCACGAAACTCCCAACAATCACATTTTTTGATATTGACAAGTTTATATTCTTGAATTTACAACTAAATATAAAATTATGTTATGCAAAAAGACGATACAAAAGAATTTTCTTTAACTAAACATTTTATGAATAAAATTTAAAGAATTATTTATTTTTTAAGTAATTATTTCTTAAAGTATGAATTAATTTTAAAAATATTTCATTTCCTTAATTAATTGAAATTGAATATTTCCGTCGCACATTTGTTTCTTAATTTATTTCTTTGTTTCCCGTTTGTCGATTTCTAATTTACCGCCGTGGTTCGCATTGTCCGACTCAAACTCGCCGACCGCGCAACCGTAACTGAACCGAGCGCGCTCCGCCGCGATTTTTCAGTGTTCCACTTCTCTCTATGAAAAACGTAAATGACGTACCGGTGCATTCGTTCGTTTGTTTCTTTCTTCCAGAGTTTCTAAAATTCAATATTACAAAAGCATAATTCATTTTGAATCCAATATTTTTATTAGTTGCTTAATTTTCTTATGAGAAATATTTACTTTTAAAAACTTGAGAAGAAAGAATTTGTTTCTTTTTTTCTTATCAAGTTTTTAAAATCCAATATTTCTATGAATAGAATATTAAAACAACTACTTCCCGGGCAGGTGAATTTTTCTCGGATCAAAAATTTGTTGCAGATGCAATATTTTATTGAAACGCAACAGCAGTACATTATGTAATTCAATGTCCGGAGGGGTATTTACCCGGAAAGTAGTTGTTTTAATGTGCATTTGCTTAAAGTCAAAATGTCATAAAGCTGAGTGTGGAAGTAATTTATTAATTATTTTCAAATCATTTTTTATTTAATTTATTCAATATTTCTTATAAGAAAATTAAGGAAACTAAGAAGAAATTAAAAATGTTTTTTTTTTTAGTTTTTAAAATTGTATATTTCTCATAAGAAAATTAAACAACTAATAAAAATAGTGGAATCTAAATAAATTCTAAAATTGTTTTTTTTAAGTAAAAGAAAAAGTCGGAATTAATTTGGTATTAAAAAATGATTTTTTTTTCTTTTTTTTACAAATGTTCACAATCGTATATTTCTCATAAGAAAATTAAACAACTAATAAAAATAGTGGAATCGAAATGAATACTGAAATTGTTTTTTAAAAAGAAAATAAAAAGAATTAATTTGGTATTAAAAAATGATATTTTTTGCTTTTTTTTCAAATTTTAAAAATTGTATATTTCTCATAAGAAAATTAAACAACTAATAAATATAGTGGAATTAAAATGAATTCTGAATTTGTTTTTTTTTTTTAAGAAAAGAAAAAGTGGGAATTAATTTGGTATTAAAAAATGATTTTTTTTCTTTTTCAAATTTTCAAAATTCAATATTTGTCATAGGAAAATTAAATAACTAATAAAAATAGTGGAATTGAAATGAATTCTGAATTTGTTTTTTTTACTTTCCCCGGACCCCCTGTCCAAGGGAAAGTATTGTGATCGTGAAAATTTTCGAACCGCCAATTTCAACAAATATGCACGTTTTGAGGTCCCCTGAGTCCATTCCATCGAGTTTTGAAAAATGTCTGTGTGTGTGTCTGTGTGTGTGTCTGTGTGTCTGTGTGTTTCCGCGATAGCGCATAAACGGCTAAATGGATTAAGCCCAAACTTTATATCTAAGCTTTTTATAACAGTGGAATGATCTGAAAAGCTTTTGGTTAGAATCAAAACTCATTAAGTGCAACTTTACTCTTAGCAATTTTTCATTTTTTAATTCGGATAGAAAAATGTTTCAAATAAAAGTTGTAGATCTTGGAAAATAAATAATTTCTGCTATAAAACTTTTATTGTAGGACCTCCGGTTTTCATTTTATAAGCGTTTACCTGATAAATTCCCTTAGAGATTTTAATTATTAAAATAATTATTTTAATGACAATTAAAACGTCAAAGTGCCGTCGTATTCAGCACATTCGCAAAGTTTGAAAAAAACGAAGATGAGTGCGGATCAATGATTTCAACACATTGTAAGGTAAGAACTAACACACATAATTATAATATTCATCTCAATACACGGTTTTAACTTTGAAAGACAACAATCAATTTTTTCTATTAATCATTTTGCTTTCCTATTAAATTTTCAATTAGAAACTTATTTGACCGTATTCACCGGGGAAAGTACCATGATGGACACATCACCATTTTTTTTTAAAGAAAAAGTAAAATTTGTTGCAGATGCAATATTTTATTGAAATGCAACAGCATTACATTATGTAATTGAATGTCCGGAGGGGTATTTGCCCGGAAAGTAGTTGTTTTAATGTGCATTTATTTAAAGTCAAAATGTCACAGAGCTAAGTGTGGAAGTAATTTATTAATTATTTTCAAATAATTTTTTATTTAATTTATTCAATATTTCTTATAAGAAAATTAAAGAAACTAAGAAGAAATTAAAAATGTTTTTTTTAGTTTCTAAAATTGTATATTTCTCATAAGAAAATTAAACAACTAATAAAAATTGTGGAATCGAAATGAATTCTGAATTTGTTTTTTTTTTAAGAAAATAAAAAGTCAGAATTAATTTGGTATTAAAAAATGATTTTTTTTCTTTTTTTTTTCAAATTTTCAAAATTGTATATTTCTCATAAGAAAATTAAACATCTAATAAAAATAGTGGAATCGAAATGAATTCTGAGGTTATATATGCAAATGAAAATATAAAGTCGGAATTCATTTGACATTCAAAAAAACTTTTTTTTCTCCCTTTTTTTAATATTTTTTTTAATTCTATATTTCTGTGTTTTTTAATTCAATTCATTTATTTACGATAAATCACCTTTATACAGAATAATAACAATATTCAAAATGTTTAGATAAATAGCATGACTGTAAATCACATATAAACAGAATAATACAATTTTACATATATAATATATTTTAAAATATCAGTAGCGGAAACTGCAAAATAAAACTTATTAAAATAAAAATTAACCCAAGTTGTCGATTTGTTTCTTTTTTGCAAAAGAAAAGAACAAATCGGAATTCATTTGGTAATCACTATTTTTATTGGTTGTTCAATTTTTATGTAAAACATTCGCTTGTTTGTTTCATTCTTACCGAGTTTTTAAAATTCAATATTTGTGAAGTGTGATAAGCAAAAAGTACAATCAAACTCGAAATTCATTTGAAATCCACTATTTTTATGAATTATTGTTGAATTATTTATGAGAAATAATAATTATGCGGAAAAAACAAATAACTTGTGACTTTTAAAGAGAATACTTAAAATGCATTCAAGTTTTGTAAACAATAAGTTTTCGTTTATATTGTTTGAGTTTTTTTATGTTTCCATTAAAATAACAAACAAAAAATAATACTCATTTTCTGATGCTTAAAAATTTGTAAGAGATTGTAATGATATGAATACAGTAGGGGCTTAACGTGGTGTATGCATGCTCGTGTGTTTGTGCACACCTCCGACAAATGATATGAATATTATGATGTAATTAAATGTAATTCTCAGAAACGTATTCTTATTTATTTATAAATACATACCGAGCGTTGACGCGACCAAGAATACATAAGGGACTTTACATGTAAAACATTTTTTACCAATTCCTGTTTTCTTGTTTATTTTAGAGAAAAACTGAAAGAATTAAAATATGTTAGTAGTTTTTCTCTAAAATATACAGGGAAGTATAAAATTCTTTTTACATGTAAAATCTCAAACCGCTGAGAGCTGGCCATATGGATGCATATCCGAAGCCAAAAAAGGTATATATGTATAATAAAATCATTTTAGAACTGAAAGAGCGCTGGAAATTGGAAATGAAAAATTTCTCGCTTTATTTTATATTATTTTATCGACGCTTCATTATTGTCTAATATTGTGAAGTTATTTGTTAATATTTATTTATCTTATATCCTGTTTGAAGATGCATCATTGGAAATTCCCATGCAATTTAAAAAATAAGTTCTAATCTTTAATATAGACAAATTACACAACCACAAAACAAATTATAAAGAATGCATTTTTTCCATTTTTTAAAACATCCGACTGAAGTGCCTCCACACAAAATTAAAATCTGTGACAACTAAACATTGAGTTTAAAATAAATCAATTAAAGCATAAAGACCTCTAGAATTTATTAAAAATCCACATGGAAAATTATTGGAATTCTATTCTTTTCCTGCTCAATGTGTTATATTCCACTAGATTTGAATTTTGCGCCAATATTTGTCACTAGATTCACCTATTTTAATGGTGTAAATCAGTCTTCTGGTTATTGTAATCTTAAGAAAAACAGAGTATAATTTTGAGTTATGCAAAACATTAATTTTACTAATGAACACTTTAATAAAAAATTGAGTTGTGTAAAATAATTCATGTGACCTATAAAAGTGTGGAAAATTAAAACACTAAGTCGAAATGAGCGTATTTTGTTGGTTTGTGAAGTTTTGGCGTAAATTAAACACGAGTGGATGAAAATCTTGATCTATTTCTGCGTAGGGCGATCAGTCTTTTTTTTAATATTGTTAAATAGAATAATTTATCTGGTTTATAACAGTGAGGAAATTTGAAATGTTAATTCGTCCGTCTCAATTGGACACTCCGATTGGTTGTAATCTATCATCGATTAATTTAGTGTAAATACAATGCTGTTCATATGAAGTGCAATTATTTATATAAACAATATACAGTGAGAACTTTATCTTCAATGATAAAGCGTTTCCTATTATGTAATGTCAATACATTGCATCCTGTTCGTAATTAGATTAGTATGCTTTCTGGTTGTCCTTTTTTGTACCTTGAAATTCTTTCAGTAAAAGATATTTTGACGTTCTGATACATATTTAATGTCAATACATTGCACATATATTTAAGTAATCTGTAAAATTGTATTAATATCATGAATCATCATCAACATCAGGCCTCGTGCACTCTGAATATTTTTCCCGCTCAATTAGGAAAATACGAGACCTGAAACCGCCAGAGATGGTAACGTCATTTTTAATTTTCGTGTTTCGCTGGTAATTTCAATGGCGAATTGTGGTCGCTAATGTCATAATCAATTAAAATGTGATTTATTACTAAATGTTTTCTCCTCTTAAATGTTTACAATAAAATAATCCAACCAATCTAAGTATTGAAAAATTCTATTTTATTACAATTTCAAAAACGAAAATCTGTTGAAGCAGTGTTTTAGAAATAGTAGTACCTTTTGGTCCTCTATTAAAAGGTACACTTATTTCTGTTTTAGAAATAGTAGTACCTTTTGGTCCTCTATTAAAAGGTACACTTATTTCTAAAACAGAGCTGTAAGGTGCCTAGAACAATATGTACTTCTAATGATATGTTTATAGACAAATAATTCTAAGTAAATAATTTATATTTTCTCTAATCTCTTTGTAAACAATTAAGGTTTAATAATTCTAAAAGTAATGGCAATTACATACGTATGTAATTAAAAAACTGGAGTCCGCATGCCGCCACTCCAAGTAATAGCAGCGCCTCTTGCGGATTTAGTCTGTGAGCTTAAACGAAATTTACTATTAGAGTGTAGTCATGTTGAATGTAACAGAACCTTTTTGTATATAGCAAATATTCGCCCTTTTATCTTTCTCATCCTGACATTTCATTGCAACAGTAATATTAGTAGTTGTAAATTATTTGTTTCGAGTTATTGTATCTTATCCAGTACTGCTCCCATAAAAAAAGGAGATTATATTTTATTTCTGGGAGATACTGAACTTTTTCTAAATGTCTTTCAACCCATTAAATGCCTCGGAACAATAATATGACCTCAATATTGCGCTTGAAATTTGTCTCTGTATGTCATACGAATTGCGAATAACGGTTGTTTAACTTATCACAAGACATGTTTAAACAACTAACTCTAGATGCTAGATTTGGACATTAGATGAACAATTGCTTCGAGCTAATCCACGTCTTCACGCTCCTTGAAAATAGAATCCTCGTCTTCCAATGGTTTAAAACAACAAACTCTAGAAGTGCTGCATTTGGACATTAGATGAACGGAATAAAAAGCACATGTTGTCGATTAGAAAACTCTGCAATGAGTTTGATTGTTTATTTCGAGTCCTAGGACCATATCAAGTACGGTTCCCATGGAAAAAAAGAGGTTATATTTAATTTCTGGAAAATGCAGAACTTTTTCCAAATGCCTTTCAGTCCATTAAATGTCCCAGAATAATAATATAACCTCAATCTTGCGCCTGAATCTTTTCATATCATACGAATTGATAACGTTTGTTTAAACTTATCACATATTTAAACAACCAACTCCATATTAGATGAACCACTGGACTGAGCTCACCCACGCCTTCAACCTCCTTGAAAATAGAACCCTCGTCTTCCAATGGTTTAATCAACAAACTCCAGAAGTGTTGCATCTGGACATTAGATGAACGAAATAAAAAACACATGTTATCGTTTAGATAACTCAGCAATGACTAAACTCGCATGTCGTAGTACAAAATAATAGTTCACATAAACAATAGATGTCGATATCGTAACTTTTTATGCCTCATTATCTGTTAACTCCATAGAATTATCCGTGTTTAGTAATGTGACCTGGAAATCACTTTTGTTTCTAAAATATTTTTATCTTTCTTCTCACGATGCTATAACTAAAAACAAAAAGGAGTTATCAATCTAAGTATGACAATATATTGTATAATATATGTAAATGTAAATACCACAATAAAGATGATTGTATATATATATATATGACAATTTGTGCTTGTCATAATTTTTGGAACAATTTCGTCGATTGGAAACGTCGTCACTTGCAACACAATTTAGGTACATACAGTATAAACAATATCGCTCCTTTTTATTGGCTGCAATTTTATTTGCAGTTGAAATAATTCATTCATTCCACAATATTGCATCATGATTAATCCGCCGGTGGAATAATTTCCATAAAAAGCGAGTCTCGTTTCGCCTTGAACGAGTTCGGCGTTAGAATGAACCGATTAAATTTATTAATCGACGCGAAATTATGACATACCAGTGGAATTATAAATCTATTAAACCCGATTTTGTGGAATGCATTAATGTTTGCAATTCAATTCGGAACAGGTGTTGTAATAATGATCGAAATGTAAAAAAAAGTACCCTCAAGCTAAATAGGCTTGAGGGTACTTTAGTGTTTAGTACCGAAAACTAATAGTAAATTACGAGTCCCTAGAGCTATAGAGGATAAAAGAATGCTCAAAGTGATTCTTGTGTCAATAATATAATCACCCTAGGAAATTTCAAGCGATTACATGATGTAAAATATTGTAAAGTATAAAAGAAAATCCTAATTTAAATCCGGACTATTCTGTAAAGGAAATGTTAAGTTTAACGTATACGTTATTAACTAACTTCATATTCTATCTATATAAATATCTATTACAAAAATTGCTCAGACTGTCACGATAAAAAATAACGTTTACGTTAAACTTAACATTTTCTATACAGAATAGCCCCGATTTAGTTTTAAATCATACACTAGTCGTGACTAAATGATAAAACCAAGTAAATAATATATTTTCTTCCCTGTAATAAAAGCTCATGTCAAATGATTACACAATTACAAACATGAATGAAATTCAGAAAAAAAACGAACGTCATCCCCAAGACAAAAATCATATAATCGCAAGATTCAAAAATATATTATCATAAACTCTAAAATCTAAATTGCGTAGATCTTCAGTTTGTGGCAATCCTGTTGTGTTCGCTTCTTTAAAAAAAATTAACAACACCTTGCGAGTCACGTTGACAAACTCAGTCAACAATTATTAACTTATTTACTTGAAGTATATTAAATAAACTGTTACAGAACTTTTACAAAATAATAATAATTTGTAGAGCGTTACGTCTGCTCAGCCCATAGGCTCTGTCAGTTCTGTTTTCATTTCTAAAAATGTCCTCTTAGTAATTGATAATAATAATTACATATTGATACCGAGACGATAGCAAGCCATTAGTGTTCTGTTTAGCGTCATAATATTTAAATAGTCATTAGGCATTGATTCTAATTTTTTATTCTTATTTTGAAAACTCTACTCTTCGCGAAAATCTTTTATTTGTAATTATTTAAATATATTATTGATTTAGTTTCAAAACCTATATATTATTAAATAATTTAAAAATTATTTCCACATTTAGTTCTGTGACATTTTGACTTACACTTTATATAAATGCACATTAAAACAACTACTTCTTGGGCAAATACCCCGCCAGATATTGAATTACATAATGTACACTTGCTCTTGCATATCAATGACATATTGCATCATGCAACATTTTTTTTTAACATCTTTAAATTGTGTAAGGCAGAGCTGTACTGACGAGGAAGAGATCCCGAAACACGTGTCTGCAGATGGCCTGCATTGTATTTTTCTTGAATAAAAAAATGTTTTATGATGCAATATTTTATTAATATGCAACGGCAGGTGTACATTATGAAATTCAATGTCTGGCGGGTTATTTGTTTTAATAGGCATTTGTCTAAAGTACGTAAATCAAAATGTCACAGAGCTAAATGTGGAAATAATTAATCAAATAATTTTTATTTAATTTATTTAAATAACTGTGACCAAGAGAATTACTATTTTCTAACTATATTTTATTAATTTATTATTAGTTTGTTTGAATTTCAGCAATGCTTCATGATTATTAAATATTTTATTATTATCGAAATAGAAATATTTACAACAATCCATTATAATACACGAAATACATTTCATTTATTTTTTTTAATCATCCCGTTTCTTTTTAAATTGCTTAATCGAGTTTCAAAAAAAAGAAGGCACATAAAACGCAAATGTCATATGTATGTTGTGTGTGTTATGTGAAAGCCAATGTTTAAAACTTTGAGCAGCGACAGAGATTGATATCGATATTGAGAGTCACGTGGTCACTTGTGACGGGAAGCAATTAACGTGGAAAACCGAACGGACGAGAATCGCGACATATATGTGTGAGTGTGTTTTGAAAAGAGAAAATTTCACGCTGGAAATAAAAAAAAGAAAGAAAAAATTATAAGAAGAGAAAAAGAAATCCGGCGCTTGCACAATTTACCATTTTCACCCGAATGAAAAGCACAAACAAATTCAATTTTAATTCTTTTATTGGGTTCTCATTAATCACTTGAAATATAATCACAATTTCGTATTAGAAAAATATATTTGGTTTTAATATTAATATAAAAAGGATTTATTCACATATTCACAATTATTTAAAGTAAATTAAATAAAAAGTAATAGTTTTAATATTTAACCATTGGTAATTCATATTGTATAAATAAATATGAATGCATCATTCTTTTAATTTATTGTATATTTTATTATACTTATATATGTAATTAATCTTTGTAGATCTGTGTAAAAGGAGATTTCGTCAATAAATAAATAAATTATTAAAAATCAACCAATAAAATACAGATTAAATTGAATTATTTATATTCTCAATTAGTTTCGTATTATCAGACCATTTTCAAGATAATTAAAAATTTAGTTTATTATTATTAAAAAAAATCTTTTTATTTAATTTAACTTTGGTCTCTCTCTCTCTAGTGTAATATGTTTCACCAAGTTCCAGATGAGAAATTAATTTTATAAAAATAAAATTATTACATGAGTCGATAAAATGGCGGTTTCATAAATCGTGTTGAGAACTACCGGTTTAATTTAAAGGCAATCAACACTCGTTGTACGCCGATCCACTTATTAAACAAATCGCGGACGATCAAGCTGAAATGAAGCAATGAACGATTTCAATCAATTGGGCTTAAAGTTCGATAAACTTCAAGCAGAATACAATTAAACAAATGTTTAAACAATCCACTGAAATAATTGACTTAAATAGCTTTATTCATATTTTGTGGTAAAGGCGGTTATCCTGTTATACGTTTTAACTATTTAAATTAATAAAACTAACTACTTTTAGTATTCACTTTTAATTTTTTACAGTAACTCGCTGGTGAGCCGACTCTATTTGCAGTAAAAATTAAAAAGTAAATACAAAATAGCAATTAGTATCATTCATTTAAATTTTTATTCGTGTAAATAAATATAATTACAATCATTTGGTTTGAGTGGGTTATGTGAAGACGATAATCAGTAAGTGAAATGTTAAGTTTAAGTAGTACGTTATTTTTTATATACATAGAATGTGAATTTATTTTTTTTTTTATTTATTAATCAACGGAAATCTCCTTTATACATAATATATAATATACAGAAGTAACTTAACTTTTAATTGAACACATATTTTCTAAATTGAATAATAATGGAGAAATCTGGCGACAAAATTTAAGCATGGTAGACTTCCCTCTTAAGTTCTTAGCTGAAATATCTTATATATTTTAGGTTAATTTTTAATTTACTTTTGCTATCTTTCTTGGGGCTTGTTTATTCATTTATGATACAACATGTCTATTTAATTTTATATAAAAAAATCGTAACAATTACTGAATTGAATCGAAACTAGCTACCGTGAAATAAATTCTTTTAATCGGTATAAAATAATGTTTTCCTTATCCTAAAACCCCCTATTTCCAACGTCCCGCAGCTTTCAGGTTTCTCTTCTAACATTTCGCGTGTTTGTTTATTTTGCGCCGCGGCAGAAATAATTTTCATTTCAATCGTTCCGACCACAATGGAAAATCAACGCTGATGAGCATTTCGGTTACGGCTCGGACGCAAGGTCGGGAAAATTCACGTGAGCGTCGTTTCCGAAATTTCGCAAACAAATAGGTTTCGGGGAACGCGATCCAATGCAAAACAGAGAGTGATTTTCGTGGAAGCATTAATTGCGATTAGGTTTCGTTAATTGTTATATGTAATACGATAGAAAACAAAAAGAATATTTTAAATTAGTAATAAAAAAATAATAAAAAGGCTAAAGGAATACTCCAATTTAATAATTGTTATACATAATACGATAGAAAACATAAAGAATCTACTTTAAATTATTAATAAAAATTAATAAAAAGACTAACAGAAATTTCCAATTTAATAATTAATAGAAAGAAACACAAAAATTATACACCTATTGTAAAGTACTACTATAAAAAATATATACTACTACTACTACTACTATAATCACCTCGCAGGTTATTTTATTTGAATTATTCTTTTATTCTTGGACGTGATTCGTTTATGTAGGTCCAGGAGATAAAGTCGAAGTTTGCTGTTTAAGTTAGTTTATTTTAAATTGAGGTATGAAGACAATACGAGAAGAGGTGATGTTTTGTAAACTAAAGCTGGTATAATAGTGAATAGTAAAATGAAAAAAAATGTAACTAACACAAAAACTCTCTTCTTTTAGGTAAAAAATGTAATTAAGTACACATAACATGGAAAAGCAAAATCTAATTACTGTAATTACTTATAATAGATTAAAACTGAAAAAAAAACATTACTAACAATCTAATGATTTTTTTGTATTAACTTTAACTTTATTTTACGGAATTCTCCTTTATAATTACTACATATTACTATTAATAATTAATATTATTAATAATTTCAATTTCAATTTACTTTATTAACGGAATCTCCATTTCCAAATTACAATTATAATTACATATTAAAAATTTTATAAGAAAAGTGTGACGCTCTAAAAAGATTACAAAACATATGTATAAAAAAAGGCAAATTGATAAAATACAAAATTAATAAGTAAGATAAGTGCATTCCCAAACGGTTCAAAGAATTGATTCAGTGTTGCTTATGACTTCACAAACTAACATCTACGGGTATATAATTACATAATGGAAACAATAATTTACCTAAGAAAATGTAAAAATAAAATTTAGACAAATAAAAATATAAGAATATTATTTAATAACAAATATACAAGAAGTATTTTGTAATAATAATAATAAACATAATAATATTAATACTAATATATGGTGAATCATACCATATATGCCTTCTTTTCTTTTAATTAATACAATTGTATTTTAATAATTTTAATTTATAAGCACTAATTTACTATTTGTATAACTTTAATTTTATTTCAATAACTACTGTTTCGACAATTTGAACTTGTCATTATCATATGGCAGCTAATTACAAAGACAAGAGAGGGGGTTAGTTTGTGTACTCTTAGTTTGATAATGGCAAGTTAAAATTGTTGAAACTATGGTCATTAAAATAACATTAAAGTAATACACAGCGAATCAGTTAAAAAATAAAATAAATTTGTATTAATTAAAAGAAAAGAAAGGCAAAATTGGTATAATTCCTCATATATTAGTATTAATAATAATAATATGTTTATTATTGTATACTTGAAACTATAGTCACTAAAATAAAATTAAAGTTATACAAACAAAGTATATCAGTGTTTTTATCAATTATAAATAACAATTTTATTTACTTGTTTCTTTAATTGTATTAGTAATCATTAATTAAGAAAAGTTAAAAAAAATAATAAACTTAACAAGGTTTAAAAATTTACGTGGAAAGACCATTGGTTGATAGACAATTAGCAAACCTTTATAATATATATATTAATATTTTATATATAGATATTTTATTGTGTTTGTCAATAAAGATTATGTTTATATATAATAACAAACAATAAAACCTCAATGGTTGAGGCAGTCACTTGATGAAACTGCATATTCACAATTAAATAAAAACACAATATTATTTTACTTTCACTGTTTTTTTTATTGAAGAAACACTGCTACAATATAAAAGTTGGAGAATCGTTTAAATGGACAAAGAAGTGCATTTTTGTGAGCTCAATAGAATTACATTTAAACATTTTTCGAAAAAGTCAAGGCTATTTGGATTTTTTTAATGTCTAGAGTTTTTATTTTTCTTTATTATAAAGAAAAAAAAAGTGATATGATCATTATGGTACATTCCCCGGTGAATTCGTTGAAATAAGTTTTTGAATCAACATTAATAGCAAATGAAAAATAATTAAATGACAAAAATGATTGTGGTCTATTAAAGTAAAAGCCCAGTATTTAGAAGAATCAGTGCGTACTACCGGAATGTTGGAGTTGTTAAATGCATTAAACTGCAATGATTATGGTAGTGTATATGTTGGACAAACTGTACGTAGCTTTCTAACTAAAGTTAAAGAAAATAAAAAAAAATGCTTCTTGGAAAATAAAGGCCACTCTGCGTTTTCCTGACTAACTAACTTTTGACTTTTAGCTGAAAGACGGATGGTCGATATTCATTTTAGAAATAATAAAATATAATGTATTTAACCATGTGTAAATACCTCAATAAAGATGATAATTATATTTTTTCCCTCTTATAATATTTCATATGCAATCTTCCAGGAAATAAAATTACTATTATATCAATTAAGTAATTAATATTAAAGTACTATTAATTTTTGTTTTATTTATTTATTATACATAAAATATCACCGCAATCGAAATTATTTTTTTTAAGAAAATTCTCATTTTGATTGGTAAATCGATCATATTTCACATTCATTTGTGTATTTATTTATCAACAACGCTTGCATAACCCGGACCGGTCCTTACTATTGCTGCTACTGCTCTTCAGAATCGCGAATTCAGGTCGATTTCGCGACTTTTTTTTAAGAAAAAAAAAGTGTAAAAGGCGCGCCATCCAATCGACTTTACAAGGCTCTCCTCTTGAGAAGATCCGACATAATCCGTTTCGCAACGTGCTTTATGGTTTGTTTAATAACATGCAATAAACGTGGTTATCTTTCACAGCATGACACGATAGTTTATTTATTTGTGAGGATTAATTAAACCTTGATGTTTACTGTACAAATTATTTTATAATGTTTTTAATTATTTTATAACGTTCTGACTAAGATACAGAGCTTCAAGTGAGTTCTTTTTTATCTGAATATAAATATGGCACTTTTCAATCGAGCAGAAATTTTGTCAATAAGAAGTAAAATAACTTAGATATGAATTTTCAAAAATGATCAATTTTGAAAATAAAAAAGTTATAATTTTATTTTCAAAATTGATCATTATTGAAAATTCATATCTAAGTTATTTTACTTCTTATTGATAAAATTTCTGCTCGTGAAAAGTTAGATATAAAGAAACTGACATTATAGAAAAATCTTTACTGTTTCGAGTCTATTTAAGCAATCGATGTAATTAAATCAGCCCTATAAGAGTTTTTAATATTTTAGAATTTTTAATTGTCATAAAGTTAAAAATAATTTATATTAAAGAGTTTGAGAGTTGGGGAGTACGTCAGATACAAATTTACATTTTCTACCAACCCGAGACTAAATCAAGCAATCGATATTGTTAAATTATCCTAGTTGCACTTTTTAGATTATTTAAACACTTTTTTTTATTTCTTGCAGGTGAAATTTCCCCTTCGATGATCAAAGACATCGGTTGCGACTGGGTGATCCTCGGTCACTCGGAGAGGAGGCACGTTTTCGGCGAGAGCGACGAGCTGGTCGCCGAAAAGGTCGTGCACGCCCTCGAGACCGGCCTGAAGGTGATTTTCTGCATCGGCGAGAAGCTGGAGGAGCGCGAAGCTGGAAAAACGCTCGACGTCGTCTACAGACAGATGAAGGCCGTCTCCAGTAAAAACGTTGACTGGTAGGTCACAAAGTGAAACCGCAGAATAAATAAAAAAAAGGGGATAATATTGTTAACAAGATATTATTATTTTTTTTAGCGAATGCAAAAACTTGTTTGTATAAAATATTATGTTTTAATTATTTTGTAATAACGTAATTTCTGTCGCAGTTTTTTTTTTTTAATTTTTTCTCACTTTGGCGCATTGAGGAGAGAATACATAGACAGGCAAACAATAGGGATTCTCCAATAAAAACGTCGACTGGTGGATAACAAAGTCAAACCGCACCGAGAGATAAATAAATAAAATAGAGATTATTGTTGAATAGATTTTTTTTTTTTCAGCGAATGGAAACATGTTTGTATTTTTTTTTTTCAGCGAACGTAAAAACATGTTTGTATTAGGTTTTAATTATTTTATAATAACGTAATTTATGTCGCAGTTTTTTTATCGTTTTAGAACATTAAAGAGAGAATACATAAGCAGTCAAACAATAGGGATTTTGCAGTAAAAACTAGAAATGGGCAAAATCGATATTTTTTCTCACTACAAAATTAATTATTCGACAATTTTCTTATTGTCATTTGTAATATTATTATTAAGAATTGTCATTTATTTATAAAGACAAATTAAATATTATATATCGACTTTTACTACTTAACATTGGTGATTTAAAAATACGCGCTTATTAAATTCACTCGATTTTGCCCAACATTAGTAAAAACTTCGACTGGTTGCAAAAGTGAAACAGCACCGAGAGAGAATTAAATAAATAAAAAAGAGATTATTGTTGACAAGATTTTTTTTCAACGAAATGAAAAACATGTTTGTATAAAATATTAGATTTTAATTATTTTATAATAACATAATTTATGTCGCTTTTTTTCTCCACATTATAGCATTGAGGAAAGAAAACATAGATTGTCAAACATACCTACTGTATCAGCAATTTCGAAATATATAATAAATTTGCTCCAGGTCGAACGTCGTCGTCGCCTACGAGCCAGTTTGGGCCATCGGCACCGGGAAAACCGCCACGCCGAACGAAGCCCAAGAGGTGCACACCGCGCTTAGGAGTTGGGTCTCCGAAAATTTGAACCCCAACACATCATCGAGCATGAGGATCATCTACGGAGGTTCCGTTACCGCTGGTAATGCCAAGGAGCTGGCCTCCCAGGGAGACATTGACGGATTCCTCGTCGGAGGGGCTTCCCTCAAAAAGGAATTCGTCGACATCGTCAACGCCAGACAATAATTTTATTTTTCTATATATTGTAATTCAATAATTATTAAGCAAACAAATTTTATATGCATATCAAGGAAATGAGTAATTGATAAGTAATAATAATAAAGTACTGAGAATGTTTTGTTAATGCGTTTTGTTTGTAATTATAGATAAATTTGTCCACAAAAATTGCTGAAATGTTTTTTTAATCATAAAAAATTCACACATTTTAGAAGTACATTTACAATAAAAATTATATACAATACATATATGTCTTAGTCTGTTTGGGCTATTAACCAGAGATCTTTCTGCCCTCACAACGTTACAATTTTCTAAAAAAGATACAAAGCAATGCAATTATTATATACCTTGATTAAACTCCTTAGATCAGATAACTGAAAATTTGACACTAAACTCAACCTTGAGAAATCTTTAAATGCTGACTATCGAAAAAAGCAAATTTCCTTTCGATATTGTTCCTGAGCTTCTTGTAACCGTATAACAAAAACTTAAAGTAATCTTATAAAAATAAATGAGATAATCCATTTTTATCCCTTTCACAATCTTACGTCTCGGATTAATCGAATTTGCGGATTTCGCTGTTTGATGGTCAAATATTTTTTTGCTACAGAGAATTGTTATTCTCTCGCGTTTAATTCGATAATCCGTCTTCACGGGCGGTTTAATGATAACATTCCGGCCGCATCTGCGCATCGTGCCTCCGGTGCGCTTCTGTCGGGATCCCGTTTAGCGCGCAAATTAAATAAGTCCCTCCACGGAACAGATGCGACCCTTTCGCTGGAATCGAACGCTCTCTCATGAAAACAGCGGGACAGACAGTCACGGACGAAAATACACGTTCCCAGGGGAACACTCGACGCATTTCATATGGATTGCGCGATAATAAGAAATCCATTATTTAAGTAATGATGTGAATTATATACTGATGGAATAAATTGTATTTCGTTTTCTACTTTTATACCCGGTGTCAATTCTCAATAATTTTGAAATAAAAGATACTTGATTTGTTTTACTTCAGTCCTGCTAGTTTCGGGTTCTAGCCACTATCATAGGACATTAACATTATATAGCTTTCCATGTTGCCTACAAGAATATAAGTATAATAAATAAACAGCTCTTAAAAATGATAAAAGTGCTAAAGGAATTATACAAATATAACTCCATCTAACTAAACTATTAATTAATATAATTCCTCCTAAAAGATTTAAAGATTATTATTAGGATTTTTAAGCATATTGTAACAAAAGTAAACGAAGCAGCTGGAAAATACATTCTGGAATGTTCCATTGAGCGCGTGTAGGTAAACATAGCATCATGGAAAGTTCTGGAAAATTCGAGAAACAAGCGCGCTAACGGCGAGGCAGTCAGTCTATCTATAATAAATAGTGACAGTGTAATGTTAGTAAATGTGTTAAGTGTAGTCTAAATAAATAAATAAACATTGTTTTACTTATTTTCAAGTCTGATTAAACCCGAATTTGTAACAATATGCATTTTGCTAGTATATTGTAAGCATTTAATATATTCATTTTATTTATTTTTCTCAAAAATTGTTTCAGTTAAATCCTCAATTAAATCTGGTCATAATCATAGAAATGAAACGCTTTCTATCTTTATAACCTTCGTATTCAATCATAGTTATTTAAAATAAATTAAACAAAACTTATTGTGAAAATAATTGATAGCAATTATTTTTCCTTTCGCTTCTGCAACTTCAGCCATACATAACGTAAGCACCCAAAAATTAAAATGCTTATGACTGTGTAGTAACTCAAAGATTAAAGGAGTGAAGCTCACATAAACTACATAAAAAGACTTGACATCAAAGGCACAAGCTGTCATAAACTACATAAGAAGTCTACACATCGAGGACACAACCACTAAGCTGTTATAGACTGCATTAGAAAAGTAAACTTCAAAAAATTAAATCTCAAGTCATCATATATAAGAAGTATGCACTTTAAAGGACTCAATCTCAAACTGTCATAGGTTGCATAAGAAGTGTAGGCATCGATGAACTCAATCCGCAAGCTATCAGGTACACTTCGTAAGAAGTGTAGATATAGAAGAATGCAACACTCAACCTGACTACCTATCAGAAGTCTATCTATCAGAATACTACTCAAACTGTCATGGACTACCTAAAAAGTCAATCCATCAGAATACTCAACCTCAAAATTAAGCTGTCTAAGATATCTAGATATAAAAAGACTGAACACTCAAGCTGTAATAGACTTTATATTAAGTGTAGTCTTCAAAGCAACAACTTCAAGCTATCATAAATGATATAAGAAGTATAAACATCGAGGAACCCATCCCACAAGCTGCCACAGATTATATAACAAGGTGTAGACGTCAAAAGATTCAACCTCAAGCTGTCATAGACATTGAGGTTAATTGATTACCAGTAAGGGATAATTACATAAGATCTTTCAGGTCGAAATAATTACATGACCCTCCACCCTCTGTTGTAACAGAACATAATATTCACTTATCAGATATTAAGGTAAGTAAAAGAAAGAAAAATATAAAACCTGGAATAACATGGATTGTCGAATGATAATAAATAATACGACTGGGGCACATTGCTTGAATGCGTAAAATAAGGCACGCAAAGATCTTACTAGTAAAATGACAGGAAAGCAAAAAAGGAAGCAAAACCAAACAGAAAATGATTAAAATAAATAACGAATGTGATTAATACAGCGTGTGAATTATCGTGTTGAAAGAAATTGGGGAATTAAGTGGAAACAAAAATTACAAAAAAAAAGACATAAATGGAAGGATATTAATAAGAATCTGGTTATCCTGATATGGGTGGCACAAGTAAGCCGATTCTTCGGCAAGACATTCATCGGGCCTGAACCTAGGTTGGAAAACTGGCTGCACAGAAATACTGACTTTGTTGTTCTGGGATAAAACATACGCTAAAGACTGACTGGGCATCATTCAAACAAAATGGGACTGAACGACGCAACTCATTATTTCTAATGCCTAGAAGTTAAGGAAACTCAGCACAAACCAAAACCAGATAAACTGACTGGATATACTTCTGCTTCACGTATTTGATCGCAGAAAGAATTCAAGGAACTCAACACTAATGCCGGTAAATGAGTGTCGATTATGAATGAATGAATTAATTCAAGGATGTTTTTAATTCCAGTGCACTTCTAGTAATCTAAATTAATATAGCAGTCAGAATTGTACCAAGGAGTTTATGTATGAAAATAGAACTTCTAATCTGCAGACTTGTTGTTGAAATTACAGTTTACAGTCACTCGAAGCTACACACTTATATTATTTAGGAAATATAAGAGTATAACATACTAATAATTACAAATAACGTTTGAAATTGCAGTCTATAAACTAGTAATCGAAATTACTGCCAACCATAAACTATAAACTACAAGCTAGACTATCTGCCTTAACTATAGACTACAAATTGAAAAAAAAACAACCTAATAATACATTCTTGCAACTATAAGCTTCTACAAATTTAAAGACTGTTATTCCTTACTTCACAGTCTTTAAATTTGTGATTAAACACTTCACGTAAACTCAATTATTATTCAATTATAAGCTTATATACTGAATGGTTTTTATTCAGTGTATACGCTTATAATTGAAGCTACAGTTTGCAGCTATACACTCTAACAAGAAATAACTAGAGACTTTAGATTGCTATCTTATAGGTAAGACCACATTTTAGTAGGCTAAACTGCAGATAGAAGCTAGTAGTTCAAACTGCAATCTAAAGTTTACAAATTGATTAAAAATTGCTGCTACTAGTTTGTATACGAAATTATAGCTTTCAGACTACAGACATATAAGTGAAACAGACTACTGTGTAGGTAAGAAAATAACCTATTGTCCTTATTGTTGTAGTATAACCTCTAGCTAGAAGCTGTAGCCTTCAGTTTACAAATTGGTAGTAACAATTGCAGGTACAAATTTGTTCAAGCCACTAGAACTTTCAAACTGAAAGCTTATATGTAATACAATAGCCTATTGATTACATTTTTTTAATTTGAACTACTGCTAGAATCTTGTAGTAGAAATTACAGTTTACAAACTGGAGGTTGCAATTGCTGCTAGCTTATAAGTGAAATAACAGCTTATTAGCAATATTTTTGTAATCTAAACTATAGCTTGTAGTTGAAACTACAGTCTGCAGTTTATACATCCAAAATCTGGTGGTAAAAAATGCTGTTAGGAGCGTATCCCGTTAATGTTGAGAAATGGTTTAACTTCAGGTTCCTGGGACAAAAATATAATGATTCAACCGAACTTATCTATATACAAAAGTTAATCGTTAAGCCGAAATTCATCTTCAAACTTAAACAAAATAATATTTACTATTTATTGATGGTTTAATATGATAATATAGCACATCATTTGAGTTAATATGAGTACCATCACTTGATGGTAAGTGTTAAGCTATTTCCCAACATTAACGGGACACCCTGAATAGTAGGATCTATAATAGTAAGTTTTTAATGGAATCTGCAACCTGCAGTCAAAAAGCTAGTGTATAATGTCATGCGTTTTGAACTCAGTAAAAAAACTTGCGTCTTTCTGATGGAAGTCGTATTTCAAAGCCTCAGCAGTTCAGCTTGAATAAAATGATATTCGTAGTGGTGCGACAGAAGAAGCTGTGTTTCGGTTATACAATTACAGAAATATAAAAAATGTAACTTTATAAAACTTTTAAATGTCTTTTGCAACAAATGCTATTGAATTTGAAAAATAAATATTTGTTATTCCTTTCTTTAGCATTTTATTTTATTTGTCTTAATATAAGGGAATGAATAAAAATTCAAATTAAATTCATCATAAGTAAGTTTATTGGCACATTAAAATATATTCACAATTATTCAACATTAAATAAGTTTTGTTTTGAGATTATTATTATTTGACTAGAGTGTAAAGCGTGTAAATAAAAGGCTGGACAATCAAAGGCGCTTTTATGTGTACATTCCAACATAGAGTAAAGAATATTCTTTATTCAATGGCCTCAATCTAATCAACATTCAATTGCCTCGAAGATTTATAAAACGCCTGACATTTTTACAACCCTTTAGCAAGGGCGTAGGCAGATATCGGATAAGGGGAGGCATCATTTTTAAATATTGTTAAAAAATAATTTACTTTTGATTTTTGGTTACAGTATTATATATCATAGAACGATAATTTATTCCTATATCATAAAAAAATTAAAAAATGATTATTTTAAACAAAAACAAAAAATGCAGCTCCTTAGACATTAATGAGGAACCCAGATCATCCTCCTGCCCGTCCTAATTTCACCCGTGATCTTTAGGGATTAGAGAAATAAAAATATTTTTCAAAAATAACGTTAATAATCCCTCATTCACACACACACTCGCTCAATTATTTTCTTAATCACATTCCTCTTCACATTCACATTCTTATGTAAAATAAAACATATCACAATAAAATTCCTTTTAGTTGTTTTTCTACGCTTCCAATACGTGATTTAAATAAGCTATATAACAGATGGCGAGCCTAAGAATTTCGATTTTGGACAGCTTCTTGTCGGGCGGGAGGGTCGGCAGGAGTTTCCTAAGCTCGGAGAAAGCGACGTTGAAGGCCTCCACCCTGATTCTCTCCCTCGTGGCGTGGGCAGTCCTGTACTTTTGCGTGGCGCGCCTCCGCCGCCGCCTCTCCTCCCTCGACAACGTACCCATTTCCCCGTTTCTGTCCCTGAAACGATGCAAATTCGTATTTTTAAATAATCCTGCTAAATACTGAAGCAAATAACATACTTTACTCAGTGCTACAGTATTTAATGAAAAAAAAAATAGGCAAATACACTTAGCTTAATTGTAATTACAAGAAAGATATGTCGAAATTATTAAAAAATGTCGAATTATTTGTATTGGAATACAATTTTGTTTTAGTGCAAGCACACGTGTACGTATTTCCCTTTCGAATTTATGCGTTTCAAGCAGTGACAGATACGGTCCCGTTTCCCTTAAAAAACGGGAATAAATGGGGACATCTTGCGTCCTCGAGGGGACCATAAATGATGAAATATTGACGAGTTTATGCATGCCAATAATGCACTCGATAAACGAAGAGACATTCCATATATTCGCTACTTTAATAAAATTATTAAAATATTGATACGAAAAAAAAAAAGAAATCTCAATCCCAATTTATTTTCGTTCTGTTATTTACTTACCGCCTTTTCGTGGAAGACGAGACCAAATTATTACAAGAAGTTATCGTCTGTAGAACTTCCCTGTTCTCGTTGGCATTCATTGCATTTTTCATTTATGTTGATTAATTTGCGGGGATTGTTCAAAGAAAAAAAACTGGAACAGAAATTATTCGATTGTGAAATTAAAATAAACATAAATTACAATTAACATGTGAATTATAAATAGTGCTAAAAAACACATTGAATATATTTATTTTATTATTAATAACAGTTAATCGAACCAAAGACCATTGGTTAATTGTTAATTAACAGATATAATTAAATTATATTTTTGATTCTGTATGTTTCATTATTTACTTTATTCATATAGAGACCTTTTTATTTATTAATTATAATAGAAAAGAGTTCTGGCCGAAAGACCGATGGTCGATAGCTATTTAGGAAGAATATCATATAAAATGTATTGTATTATACCTAATGTATATTCTACAATAAAGATGATTATATGCATAGAAAAGAGTATTTATTCACTTGGTCACAGTTGTTTAAATTAATTAAATAAAAATAATTTGAAAATAATTATTAATAAATTATTCAGTGATTACCAATTATTTTCCCTTTAGCTACTGCTACTTTTTACGTAACGTAAGTCAAAAAAATTTGTTGGAATTACGATAAAGTAAGCTACTGCTACTTTTTACGTAACGTAAGTCAAAAAATTTTGTTGGAATTACGATAAAGTAAGCTACTGCTGCTTTTTACGTAACGTAAGTCAAAAAAATTTGTTGGAATTACGATAAAGTAAGCTACTGCTACTTTTTACGTAACGTAAGTCAAAAAATTTTGTTGGAATTACGATAAAGTAAGCGCAATGTTCGCGTTCTTCCCCGAGCTCAGTCATTTTCATCTGAGATCGCAGCCGAGACGGTACGCTTGATTTATTTAATTTAATTAGTTCAGTTTAATTTAACATCTTTAAATTATATAAGGTAGAGCGGTACTGACGAGGGCTAAATCCCGAAACACGAGTCTGTAGACGGCCTTATATTACGTAACGTTTTTTTTTTGTTCTGCTCTTTACATTAAATATTCTCGAATCAAAAATTGCTGCATTATGCAATATGTTTTTGATATACAACAGCAAGTGTCCATTATGTAAATCAATGT
This sequence comes from Philonthus spinipes, assembly GCA_963082785.1. Classification (NCBI taxonomy): domain Eukaryota; kingdom Metazoa; phylum Arthropoda; class Insecta; order Coleoptera; family Staphylinidae; genus Philonthus; species Philonthus spinipes. The sequence continues at coordinate 10,540,931 of OY720306.1, forward strand.
CTGGCGGGGTATTTGCACGAGAAGTAGTTGTTTTAATGCACATTTGTTTTAAATTACTTACGAAACGTAAATCATAATGTCACAGTAGCAAAAGAGGAAATAATTATTTAATTATTATCAAATTCTTTTTTTTTAATTTATTTAAGAATTTTACTATAATATATTTACATATTAATTGTATAACCTAATTAATGTACAATTCACAAATTGGATATAGACCAAAGGTTTTACAGCCAGTTTTTGTCTGTTTTTTCTCGTTGTTTTTTTTATTTAATTGTCGTTATCGCTAACATCATTGTCTACGTCCGGATGAATACTTTGTTTATTGTTGTATATATCTTTGTATTCACATACAAAGTTAATCTTCACCTACAAAAGTAATTGCCCCTTTTTAAAAATTCCATAAACACACCCATTCCCCTAGGGTCGCATCAATTACACATAATTCCAATCGAATTGGAGGCAATCGATCAAAACATCGGCGCGCGTTTTTTATTTATTTTCCGGGGGAATCACGACCGGAAAACTGGAACCGGCACTCGTGGGGTGAAATCTCCGGGGAACACACGGGCCACGTGGCTTAGATTATCACCAGGGCCTAATCACCGGGACACAATCTCACGGTCGGTGGTCGCGTGACTTCTTAATTCAATTCTTGTTTTCGGACACTCGCGCCCTCCCTCCCAGCCCATATCAATTACAACCCCCGGGGTGTCGTTAGCAATTTGTAATTGAGATGATGAGTTACAAGTGTAAATGAGTTTGTACTATAAAAAATACATTACATAACGTTGCTACATTTAACAAGGATTTAAATCCGTGACTAACAATTTACCCCCATACATAGGCTTGGTATAACTTTCGTTTTCACGATAAACGGAATTGGAAACATTTTAGAAGACGATTGGATCAACCAAGGGGGTGAATTATCGTGGTTGATGCCCTATTCTCATAGGGGTATAAAAGGAACCAAAGAAAAAGAGAAAGAAATTTTAAACACTTAATGATTTACGTAGTTTTATTTTATTGAAATCGCCCAAAACAAGACGAGGTGGCAAATTTGCGTTGTTGATACCCTATACATCCACCAGGAACCACGGAAAGAGAGAGAGAGAGAGGGGCATTTTAAGCATTTAATGATTTATGTAGTTTTATTGAAATTATATTAGGAACCAAATTATGTTTTAATTAACTGTTGAAGCTTTTGTGTCCACTTGACTTCTTTCTCTTTGGTAATATTCGAATTACGAAGATTTTTTTCTCTTTGGAATACTTTTAAGAAAATAACGACTCTTTAAGATATTAAAAGCGTGGCCAGAAAATTTTCAATTGCAGTTCATTGAATTAATGAATCCAATTTACACTGAGTCTTATAGGAACAGGCGCAAATCAAGGCTTTCGGACGCGACGTCGATTATAGTAATATAACTTTGTTCACAGATGAGATAGAATGTTAAAACTTCAAGAATGAGATTCGAGAAGGATTTATCTACATTTCTTCTAAAAAAAATAATAAAGTTATGGTTATGTACTTGTCTATATAACATCTCAAAGTTAAACAATATTTTATTTCATTTTTCAAAGCCTGCTATACGAAAACTATTTGTTTTATATTACCTAAATTTATACAATTGATGCTTCCATTCAATATTTTAATATAATTTAAAATAATTCTACGAGTTTCGAACCCAAAAATCTACTTTTTTTTCGATTGAAAATATGTAAATTTCAACCTTTTTTTTTCTTTCAAAAAATCTGAAAAAAATCCACGAAGACTCTTGACGATATCAGAAAGAACGTGAGTCATTTATTTTGCCAGAAAATAAATCAACCGGAAATTATTTAAAGAAAAATATAAAAGATGAGTTCCATTTACATAGGATATTTTGGAAACGGTTAAAGCGAGCCAAGGCTTTCGGACGCGAGACCGACTATACTAAGATAAATTTATTCACAGATGAGACAATGTGCTGGAACTTGCAAAATGGGATTCAGGAAGGATTTAGTTACATTTTACGAAAAAATCAATAAAATAAATGTTATCTGGTTGTCTAGAAATAATCCCAAAGTGGGACAATTTTTCGCTCATTTTTCATATTACTTGTATATTTAAATATACAGTTGATGTTTCCATTAAGTTAAGTTTCTGATATTTCACCAAAAAAACAAAAAAAGTGGTTCTTTCGCTTTTTTTTTAATTCTGTATTCTATTAAATATTTTACTATTAGTATAGGGTGCTCTAGTTTTATTCAAAAGATTTTTCAGTTAATAATATTATTAGATGTGTAAATTTCCAAAAAATGTTGAAATAAACATGGGATATTTATTTTTTCAGAAAGTAAATCATTTCCTTCTTTAGGGAAATGGTTGCCTACAAAAATTTCCACGTTCGGATATTTTTTCGCTCATTTTTCAAAAGTCTAATTTACACGCCTGCTGTACGAAAACAATAAATTTCATACTATTTAAATTTATACATTTAATGCACCCATTCTTTGGAAAAATATTGATATAATTTGAAATTTATTCCTGTTTTTGATTTTTCGTCAAAATCCACTATTTTCCCTTGAAAATACACAAATTTCGATGAAATATTTTTTCTTTCAAAAAAAAATTTAAGAGATTCACAAAGATGACGTTTGAAAGAACGAGTGATATTTATTTATTTATTTTCAGAAAAAGAATCATTTTCAATTTATTAAAGGAATTTTTTAATCAACTTTTCGAAGGCCTATTTTATAAACTGGTTGTTGAAAAAGTGCTTGCTTCAAATAACTCAAATTTATACAACTGATGCTGATGATTCTATTGATTGGGAACATTTTGGTATAATTTGAAGTTATTTCGCGAGTTTTGATTTTTTCATAAAAAAACCCTCTTTTTCATTTAAAATTTCTTTTCTCCCAAAAAAAATCTCTAAAAAAAAATCCCAAAGACTCTTGATGATATTGGAAAGAGAGTGGAATATTTATTTTGCACGAAACAAATATATTCGATTATTTTAGGATATTTTGAATTAAAAAAATCATCTGAATGATTTAAAAGAATAGGTAAGTAGAGGAAAAAGCATTTTCTGAATCCTTCTGACTTTTTATTATTTTATACCTATTCTAATGCATAGAGTTTATGAAAATCTTTTACAAAGATATCATTAATTTCTTCTTCATTGATAGAAATGCGTTTAAAGAAAGTAGAGAAAAAACATTTTCTGAATCCTTTTGATTTTTTATTATTTTATACCTATTCTAATGCATAGTTTATAAAATTCTTTTAGAAAAATATCATTAATTTCTTCTTTATTGGTAGAAAGAACGATGATGCGTTTATAAAAAAAATCCTCTATACTATCATAAAATCGAAATTTACAAACATTTAAACGTGAAATTAAAAATAAATTGATATTAATTAAACCATTAGGTTAGTCAATATTTTTCTTAAATTTCCTAAATTACGTATGGTATTGTATTTTATATTTTTACTTCTCGATCTTTGACATTTTTCATGATCATGATCTAATCAATGTTCTGTATTTTACTATCTATTAACAAGAAATAAATATTCTCAAATTTGTCATTATTAAGAAAAAATTGTAGGTAAAAAAAAACTTGTTAAAAAAGTTAGATATTTAATATCATTTTAAGGCTGAATGACCTTTGATGAAGAGCCATTTGTAAATTGTACATTAATTATTTATTATACAATTAATATGTAAATATATTTCTTTAATTTCATTAATAAAGATGTTTGTAAATATTTACATATCTACATAAAAATTAAATGCATAAAATTGATCTCCAATTATATTCACATTGTGGCGCTAATGATTTTTCGAATTTATGAGGAATACATATTTTTTATTACATAAATAACAATAATGTACTTTAAGAAAATAATCAAAAACGAGAATTTAATTTATAGAAATACAATTTAAAATAAAATACAATTACAAAATTGTCGATTTGGTCGATATCTCAGCAGACAAATATATTCTTCTTAATAAAAATATTTTCAAGAATCTATCATTTCCGGTTGTACCAGAAACAGAATCTCTGTTATTTTAAATGGAATCCTATACTTTTTATTACAAATTCGGATTATACGTATGATTTTAATACAGAATTCATAAAGAGGGGCAAAACCTAAACTTAACCGTTTTTGAGATTTCTCGATATTTCTGAAAGTTATTAAATTTTTAGACATAACTTTAAAATATGACACCACAAAGTAGAAGAAAGTCACAGGAATGAAAATTGGAACATTTGTAGTACTATTCCTAGATTAGATATTCATGTACAAAAATAACCAAAATGTTATACTGTGTGTCTCAAATTAATTTTTTACAAATGCTACTTGTTTTAGGAAATAAATTCCGATATTTTCAATGCGTTACGAATACCTTCTGTTTGCACTACAAAGAAAAAAAATTGTCTTAACATTAATTGAAAAATTATTTTTCAATCAACTGCCTTTAGCAACTTACATAGTCACCCTTAAAATCCATGTTTAACCCCATTTATTTCCCTTAGGTTGTGATATTAAATTTGATACATTTGGGAGTTCGTTCATTACATTTAAGCGTCAACTTAAGAAATTACTTTGATTTTGTACTTTTTTTTTGTACTTGCATATACATTGATTGATTGTAACACTGGTATGTATATATATATATTGTATTGTTTTTGAAAAAAAGTGATTCCGTAATAAAATTATTATTATTATTATATTAGTGTATAATCAAACAGGTTATGAATTTAATATTTATGATGCATACATAAAATTCATGTTGGCTAATGGGTCATCCCCAAAGTCAGGAAACAAAAATATATGTATCGTAAGGTTGGAAGACTTAAACAAAACTATTAATACAATAGAGAAATAAACTTATTCCAATATCAAATAATTGGTTAAAAATTAAAATAAAAACGTAACAAATACTCACCGTAAAAAATCAAATCAAACACCAAACTACACTATTTTATATTTATTTATCACTCGTTTATTATTTGCTTCGTGTTCTCGATTCGACACGGCCGGATCGAGTGAGGAGAGGAACGAGGGCCGAGACTCCTCCAGCATCCCTCGGCTGGACCGATTCACCCCCTGAGCGCCAATAGGAAGCGGACCTGGGGAAGAACCACCCCGAAATCAATAATTTCATTGTTCGAAAGCGTCGGGATGTTAATTCAGGGGGTGGAGCTTAGGGATGCAGACAGATTTTTAATGTCGAAATATATACAAAGAAATGTATTTAATAGAATTAGTTAATAATAAATTTGTAATTAAGTCAGTTTTAATTTAATTGATAAAAAAACACTAATATCCTTTCTTCACACTTTTAGTTTTATTCCATAAGTACATTTCGGACACAATGTTTATTTTCAGAAATTTGAATAAATCCCGCTTTAACTGTAAATATATAAAATATGAAAAGAGAGAAATAAATATAATAATAATAATTGTCTTAATTAAAATAAATAAAGAAATTACAAACGAAAAGCGCATTATAGGCGAATATCAGTCAAAAGTCAAATGGCCAATGACTGCTCTACCACTTAACCCACTGTATAATAGTTTAAACAAAATAACATTTTTTGAAATTAGACATTAAAATATTAGTGAATAAAATCCACTGAAGCAACTTTCAAGAAATTACAACCCACTGAGCAAAATGGACATAAAACGTTGCATCACTATTACATTAAAGTTTGATATTGATTTAATGTTCATGCAACGTTATTTTTTGAACATTTATTCGGTGCGTATGTTATTTTATCCAAATCGCGTGCAATTTATTTCATCTTAAACTATTTCAAACTCCGATTCGAAAAGAAAATTCGCTTTTGTGTTGCTATGGTTTGAAAACACGCGTATCCATAGCGTTGGGGGCTCAACTATATCGTCGATATTTTCACAGCACGTGACGGACGACGGCGAGACGCTCAAGATTTTCAGTTTTACACTTCTCTTTTTTTTATTTTAATTGTTTTGTGCGGCGAGGAAGACCAAGTTGAAGCGATCCAGGATGTCGATGAGCTTCAGCAACGCAAACCAGGTAAGTACGAATGTGAAAATTCGCGATAAGAAATACAACGTTTGATGCGATTTATTTAGTTAAGGTTATTGCCCTGTGTATAGATTATTCGATTTTTGCATGGGTTGTGAATTAGTTCATGTTTAATCAGTACTCTCATTAATCACTTTGTTAAACATGATTAAAGTCATACTTATTCAGTGATGAAATATTATGAATTTTTTAATGTCCGCATTAATAGTCAAGATTGATCGTAATTGAACATTAATTATATTACATCATTAAATTAGTAATTTACGCATTATTAAACCCCAATGTTTTATTGAAATTGCAACTACGATTATTTAAGAAAGGGAGAAAAAATTGTAGCTTTGTTGTTGATGTTATTCTCATTGGTGAAATTACTTTTTTTACATGGGGAAATAATTAAAATTATCATTAAATTATTTGCCTTTATACCTCAACGCTGAAAGGCAAAAAAGAAAAATATATATATATATTTGCCGTTATTTACTATCTAATACGGGCGAAGTTGGGGAGGGGGTTGGTTTGCCCATCAATACTTTTTTATCTGAAAAGAAGCACAAACACTCTTGATAAAAATAGCGAAGAATAATTATACAAGAAAAATTGTATTTTCGTTTCATTAAGACCATTTGAATTAACAAAATTCATTTTCATGGAGTTTTATCGGAACGGTCCGCCGGTTGACACTTTTAGATCCTGATAATAGTTTGTACACTTGGTCAGAGTTATTTACAGGAGGAAAATACTCAGTTTCAGCAATAAATGTAAAGTAAAAATAAAGTCATCAAATAATAGTTTATCTCTTTAATATATAAAGATTAATATAACTTTATTCATAGCTATAATACAATATTGAATTTCAATGCTGTATATTGTAGTACAGACAATTTTGTCTGTGATTGTAGTGTTTTCCGCGTAGCATCGGACCTCATCGGGACTTCAAACATGGAATTAAAAAAGTATTAATCTACATTTGATCCTAAATTTATTAATTTTGTAGTTTTGTGCTTTTCTACAAAAATTTCTAAATTTGGGCAATTTTTGCTCATTTTTCAATGGCCTAATTTACAGGAGTGCCGTACGAAAACTATTTATTCTACATTGCTTAAATTTATACAGTTGATGCTCTCATTCATTGGGAACAATTTGCTAGAATTTGAAGTTATTCCGCGAATTTAGAATTTTTCACAAAAATCATGTTTTTCCAATACATTGGTTCCTTTGAAAATATTCACATTTTGGTGAATTTTTTTGTTTCTGAAAAAAAAAAAACTGTTTTTATTGGAGTCAAATCTGTCGATCCAACCGAACGCGGGATATTTATTTTGGCAAGAAAATAATCATTACTGATTCATTAAGACTATTTCAGTTGATGAATTATGTCCATAGATTTCGTGTATCTTATGGAGATCGAGACGCGCCAATAGACTCTTTTGGACGCGACTTAGATTAAAATAAGATAATTTTGTTCACGGATGCGATACAATTTTGAATCTTGAAAAAATGGATTCGGGTATGATTTATCTACATTTCACATGAAAAATCATTAAAACTTCAAAGAGCGTACAAATGTTTCGTTTATTTTTCAAAGGCCAAAGTACATGCCTGCTGTTCGAAAACTATTTGTTTCATATTGCTTAAATGTATATAGTTTAAGCTTCCATTCACTGGATACATTTTAGTATAATTTGAAGTTATTCCGTGAGTTTAATATTTTTCATCAAAATCCATTCAAAAATTCAAATTTTGATGAAAAATTGATTCTTCCGAAAAAAAAAACAAATTGTCAGAATTTACTCGATTCGACTATTTAAGATATTTGTTGGTAGGTACGTGAAGTTTCTTGATATAGTATAATAATATTTTATTCCTTTCTTCACTTTTTTTATTTTTTAATACTAGGTGTGCATTTCAAGAACAATGTGCTCTTTATGAATAGTTTTTATGTAAAATTTATTTATTTATTTGACGGATTTACCTTTTTACAAATCTACAATATAATTAATAATATTTATGTATAGTGGATTGTAAAACAAAAATAAAGAAATTCACAAATAAAAAAATATACGTCACTGTGTCAATCGATATTAACGTAAAAAAAATCAGTAAGAAAAATCCTACAACTATTAACATTTTATCATATTAAAATTTTTATATATTATTTTTTTATCGATCAACATTTCCTATCGGTTACGAAATTTTTGTTTTGTGATACATTTGACGGTGCCAGGACACGAAAATAATAACCGTCCGTTATTATTTGTGAATGCCGATGCGTGCTTGCGCTCATAAATATGGTTGTTTTATTTTTGTTGTTGCATCTTACTCTCTTTTTTATATCAGACTTCCCGTCGTTCATATCCAGTTCAGTTTAGGATTTTATACGAGATAGAGTAGAATGTCGAAATGTGGACTATTTCGTGACTGTCAGTAATACTCGTAATGAAAATTGGAATGAAACATTTTGATTAAGTAATCAGTGGCGGATTCAGAAGTATTTATATTTTTAGAGAGAGGGGGATGTTAAGAAAACTAACCTGTCCCAACCAAAACCCTACACCTCAAATAAAATTTAACTACTCTCTTAATTAACTAAAAGAAGGAGGTGGGTCACACATTAAACGTTTAATGTAGAGTTTCTTCTTCTCTTAACTAACCGGGGATACCTATTAAGGGTGCGGTTTAGACGAAAGAGATAGCTATATAAATATTGGTAATCACTAATTCGAGTTAGATTGCAGTTGTGATCAATCAAAAATATTGTATTATACATTAAAGTAATCATAAAATAAGCAGGAATTTCATCAGATGAATTAAAAATTATTTTAATGTTTAGTTTGTGTGAAAAACAATGAAAATTGGTCATATTTATAGCAAATTTCAAATCATATTTTTGCTAATAAAAACTTGTGCAATGAAAATTTAAAGGATTTCACTAAATTCTGCATTCAAATAACTTAGCAGACTTGACCTATTAATTTCATTATATCTTACAATTTTCTTTTCTAACTTGAACTAGTAAATTTATTACGGCAATTTACTAGTTCAAGTTAGAAAAGAAAATTGTAAGATATACATGTAAATTAACGATTTATTTTTACTTTATACGTGGTAGATAAAAAATGTAAATACATAGTTAGTTTATTATATCCAAAATATATCTCTTTTTTTGAACGAGTATTTCCATTTTAGAATATAGCTATCTCTTTCTACTAAACCGCAACCTTAAACGTTTAATGCACAGTTTCTTTTTTTTTGTCAAACCGGAAGGGGGGAGGGCTACCTATTAACGTTCAATAATATTAACTGTATTGCCTAACACCCATTACAGGACAAGAAAATAATAATGCAGAATTTGTAAAGTTATTTTAATGTAGGATTTCTTTTTCCACTCCCCCACCCTTTCGGTTGCTTAAAAATGTTCGTTTGTTTAAGTGGAAGGAAAACGATTAACAATCAAGCCTTAAGAATAAAGATAGATATGTAAAAATATTAGCGAAAATCTTTGCATTAAATTAAAAATGTATAATATCGTACTTTTCTAGATAAATATTAGTGATGAGCAAGATCGATCAAAAAAGATCCACTGTTCGATTTTTTGATCGATTATCGAGCCGATCGACTCGAACTTTTTGATCGATGATCGAACCAATCGACTCGATCTTTTTGATCGGCTCGATACTTCAACTACTCGATCATTGATTGATCGATCTGGTCCATCCCGAATAAATATTCACAGGCATCATATCGATTAACGCCACAATACCCACTATAGAGCAGACTGTTTTTATGGACATGTGTTATACATGTTTAAGCATATAAAGGTAGCGCAAGAAGGCCAAGTTGACTGAATTGTAATTTGTAATCCGCTTGATACCCTAAATAAGCTATCGTTCTTTCTGTTTTCAATTTCATTTTTCAAAAAAATCTAAAATAAGTGCACCCAAAACGCACGTTTACAGGCTATAATAGTCCTAATCGGATTAATTTTGAGAAGCTTTCTATTTAATATAACGGGTTTGCTATCTAAGTCCCGGCGCATTCACCATAAGTATTATTTACATATAAAATTAATAATATATTTATTGTCCAACAGTTTACTCAATTTAGGACAATGAATACAAAATAATTATTTATTGTAAAATATATATAAAAAAACAATTATAGAACATATTAAAAACACAATAATAAAAAGCTTTTACTTTGTTTGTGTAACTAAACTTTTTAATTGTAAAATCACTTGGGATAAAGATGTTCAAAGTTTATGTTGAATAGTTGACTTATTTGTGTATTATTATTTATGATGATTTATGTAAATGTTTACAGTTTTTGTAGAAAGGAGATTTCCGTAAATAAATGAATTAAATTAAATTAATAGAGACTAGTTTCGACGATATTAACTCATCATTATCAAACTGATACTTCGCCCGTTAATATTATCGAAGTTTATATTTATTCTATCGTTATTTTCATTATCTGTAATATTAATAATATTGTTGATTATTGAGGCTTCTACTTTGTTTTACATAGTAATTCACGTTAACAAAGTAAACGTATTTTTTTATTATTATTTTTATAACCAAACTTTTAGTTTTTAGTTTTTATTAGTAAATATAGTTATTAATAATAAGTTGAGTTACACAAATAATAAAAAAACACTTTTACAAAATAAAAGTAAAATAAATACAACAGACTTATGCATAAATTTCAAGCATTAGTTAACAAATGGTGATGTGTCATTGTACTTTCCCCGATGAAATTCGTTTTTGAATGAACATTTAATAGTAAATAAAAAGTTATTAAATGAAAATATTAATTGTTGTCGTTTAAAGTTAAAACCAAATATTTACACGAATATTACAAGTTATTTTATTATTTCTTACCTTAAAATGGCTTTGTACGTTTTTCCACATTTACTGAATTATGACGGTATTTTGACGTTTTATTTGACATAAAAATAATTACTTAAATAATTAAAGTCGCCACAGCCAACATAAAGAAAATGATAAAAATAATTATTTATTTCTAAGAGAATTTATGAAATTGGCGATTCGAAAATGTTTACGATCACAATACCTCCCCTTGAATAAGGGTCCATGGAAAGTAAAAATTAGATATTAACATATTAGTCCAATAAATTCAACATCTCTAGCTTATAAAAATAATTATTTATTTCTACAATTTAATTAATCTATTCAATGTGAGATTATTGAATTATTATTATTGTGCATTTTGTAAACATTATATTAAAAAGTTTTTTAAAATATCACCATTTTAAAATTACTATTTGCACTTTCCATTCATCGCTTGAGAATTTCATTAATACATCATGCTCGTATTATTATTATTATTTTCCGTTTAATAATAATCCGACCATTATGAAACCACGCTCATTTGTTTCCCGGAGCCCTTTTGTGGCTCTTTGTTTGCGGGCGACCGCAAATCATCCCCTTTTCAATTCAAAGGAGACCGGTCGTCTGTGTTCCTTCCTATATATTCATTTTTTTCTGCCGCTGCCCCGGCAGGTTTACCGCACGCGCGCGCTGTCAACTCTTTCCCTTTAATCAATCAAAGAACCACCCCCTTTTTCCACCGCCCGTCACCTCCACGACACGACGATGATAATAAGAATCGGTATTCAAAGAGAACGACCGCCGCCGACGACGGGGAATTTCGCACAGTTCCGAAGAAAGTGCGCCCTCGCGAAACTAAATTAGTGAAGTTGACGTTTTTTCTTTTTTTTTCAAAAATCGTTAAAATAAAAGTGAGTGGATTATTTATACAGAGATTTGTATTGGCTAGAGAATTACATGAATAGAAGTTTTCTGTTTATACCACATGATCGAAAACTTTTCTCCTCTACAGTGCTTTATTTTCTACTTTATTTTACATTTTAAACCTACACCTGAAACTGAAACACTAAATATATTTTACATTTTTTGGTAGTAAAAAAAACAAATAAAACGTCACAAGTGTCATTATATATCAAATCTGAAGAATTTGTTTTTTTTTTAGAATAACATAATCTATAGCTTATGGTTACATTTATTACCAACATAATTTGTTTAAATAATAAAATTCAAAGCAATCTAGAGGAGAGAAGTTTTCTAAAAGAAAGACTATAAATTCGTTCGTCCTTTATTTTATTCCTAAAGCAAAAGTGAGTAATAATTTCATGTAGTTGTTAAACAAATTTGTACATTCCTCCCTGAAGATGATCAATGGTCGAAACTAGTCGGAGCAAATATAAATAAGTGAAACAAAGCAAGTGTTTTAATTTTAATTAAATTATCCTGAATTAGTTTCAACAGTTTTTACTTGTCATTATTAAACTAAAAGCAAAGATGATGATGAAGAGGATACTAGTTACTCTATGCTAAAAGTTTTTCTTTCATATATGCTAGTACATTGTTGAAGTCATAGTTATTAAAATAAATATCACAGTTAAACAAACAAAGTAAATCAGTGTTTTATTTAAAACGTAGGGTATTTGCCCTAAGCTTTGCTATGGCAACAAATTTAATTAATCGTAATTATCAGAATATGCATAAAGGATGCAAGTGTTAAATGTAAAGAAAAACTTACATCCACATGCATAGTCTGCTAATCGCGATTTACTAAATTTGTTACCATAGAAAAAATATTTAGTTGTGATTAGTTAATCGCAATTAGTCGACTATGCATATGGCACTCGATTATTGTTTCACTTTTATTTTTTATTGAATTTATTTCGTAATTTGGAATAAAAATTAGCCGATTATGCATATGACTTTTTAATTATTGTTTCACGATTATTTTTTGGAATTTATTTCATAATTGTGCATTTAAATAAATAATCATGAAACAATGACCAAGAGCCATATGAGTCTATGCATATGAAACTAGAAACTAATTGCGTTTTGTTTATAATATTTTTTTAAATAAAATTAAATTGTTTTAAAATAAAACAAAAAAATGTTCTAAAACTACGGCAAAATCCCCTCCGAAAAGAAGAAACCAAATAACTTGTTTATAAATTTGTTACGCGACACGTGCGCTTAATTCACTCGCGACAGTGTTGAAGTGCAATTGAATCTAACTAACTTTTCTATTCGAAACGAGGGGTGTTTTCCGGGTGCGTGTAATCCCTCCACAATTACACCAGCAGGGGGCCTGGGTGGCGTTTCCCTTCCCCCTTCGCGCTAATTCCTCTTGTAGGGCTCTTCAAAATATCATAGCATGTGTTTCAGTTTTGTTTACATTTCTATAATCCCCGGTCGTTTATCAAACGGCATTTGCCGATTGTGCGAGACTGACTTTCCGGAGGGACGGATTAGCGGAAAGACCTGTTCGTTTTTTTCTTCCTTCAAATGATTTGTTTGCACGGAACAATATGAGGATTAGTTTTGTTTTTTTTGTAGGGATTGTTTGAATGGGTGGTTGTAAAAATATGTCGGCTTATTTATAATATTTCAAATTTAACTGATAATTTAAATATTTAATTATTTAATATATTTATTTACAAACGTTTTCAATTTATATCAAATACATTTCTCTTTATCAATACGCACTGTAGGCATTAGTATAAAAAGATATCAATACACACTGTATTGATAAAGTCAACACAATCAAAAGAACAAATTCATTTAAACTGCTGGTGATTATTTTCCTGAAAGACGCATGGACAGGTCGATTAGTATTTTAAACTTCCCATCTTTTTCACTAAAACTTTTATATAGATGGTGTGTCACAAACAAATGCCGATTCAAAGTTATCTTTTTAAACTAAAACACATTATATATTATTAGATACTTGAATTCCTTAGAGAATAATTGGAAAGGTTTCCGAATGGTGTCACGGGATTTTTAAAATTTTGAAAACGGAATCATGGGTAAACGTGTGTGAAATGAACGAATCCTAAGTCAAAATCTGTAGGAAACTTACCGTTTGGTCACAATTCGCATTTAAAATCCCAATTTTGAGGTTATAATTGATCCGATTTTCGACTAAATAATAATTCTGTATTATTTTTTTATTATATTGTACAAAATACATTCGATTTAGTGGGGCGGTGGCGCCATCTATTTTTGATATCGTAAATTAAAATATCCATTATTTACAAATGGATCTAAAATATATATTGATTTTTTACATAAACGTCACTTTCTGTATAAAATTAAAATCGTAATTTTGGCTGAGTAAATGAAAAAATCGCAACAAATTTGTTAACTTTCGTCATAAATTAGAAGATTATTTCATCATGTGTACGATTTATACTCGCAATGTGCTTGTTTAGTCGAAAATCGGATCAATTATAACCTCAAAATTGGGACTTTAAATGCGAATTGTGACCAAACGGTAAGTTTCCTACAGATTTTGACTTCGGATTCGTTCATTTCACGCACGTTTACCCAAGATTCCGTTTTCAAAATTTTATATATCCCGTGACACCATTCGGAAACACTACCGAATAATTTTCGTACATGCTGTTCTTTACATATCTTCTTCTGTTTACGAAATAGTTTCAATTGTTTAATAATGCTAAGTCAGCCATTGAACATTTGTTGTATGGCAATTATTCTTATATTGTCATTTTTTGTGTGTTGTATAACTATAAACCATCGTTTAAAGTTAATTGTGTTCCTTTATAACTGTTGCTATGTACTTTTTCATTTTTTTCAATGGTTGACAGAATTATTAAATAATTGGCATTATTTCGTAAATACGAAAAGTCTAGAATTCTCTGAGGAAACCAAATATGTAATCTGCATTTGTTTATGAGACACTCTGTATATAAAATGTTTAGTCCAGAAGATGCACAGTTAAAAACACTCCGAGCGTTTTTCATAAATAATCACCTGAATACAATTTACTTAAAACTAGGACTTTGAAAATCACTGTTAATGATGAACAACAGGCCATAAAATCAAAGAATTCTCTCTGTTTGCGTGGACGATTTGATATCACCATTATTATCAAAACATTTATGCATATTCTGAAAAAATAAGTCTTGGAATTATCCCCACGAAGTTTTGTGACGATTTATAAAAATAATTAAAATTAGAATTGATTGAATTTAAAAAAGTAGACAATTGCAAGAAAAACTTAAATTCTAAATAATTCAAAAGCTATGGATGGGATAGTTTCTGTTTTTTGCATGTTCTAAATTGAGCAAGTTTTACTTAAAATCCCTATGAAGTTTTGTGATGAATTCGCAAAAATAATTAAAATTACAATTGGTTGAATTTTAAAAAAGCAGAAAATTGCAAAAAAAAAAATACTTTTTTTGATTTTAAATTGAAAATAAATAAAAAACTCTTGATGGAGTATTATCTGTTTCTGCTATATTCTGAGAGAACATGCCTTTTTTAATATCTTCACGAAATTTCTTGTAGATACTATAAAAATAATTAAAGTTATTTCAAAACAAAAACATTTCCTTTGCTTTTGTTTGGACAGCGTTCATTTTGTAAGTTCTTCTAATAAATCTCATTTTACGTATATGCTTCTTAAGTGGACTGGAGCCCCGCAAGTATCCTAAAATTGTTTCTGCTGACTACAATTGCTAATTATTGGTAGCTTTATTCCTATGATGAATCATAAACGAAACCAAAATCACTCTGTAAGACATACCAGTAGAAATTATACTTATCCATATCGGTTAGAGACATTACTGTTTTGTTGTTGATTTGGTTTCTTTTTGCAATTTGTTTTATATTTATTGATCCAATAAATATACTGCCTTTCAAAAAAATCAGAACACCAAGAATTTATTGGACGATTTTAATGACATTTAGAGAATTTAATAATTTCAATGAACTGTACAGATGATCAAAAAATCAATTAGTTTGGTTCTTATTTATTGGTATTTTTTTTTTATTGATTTCGCCATTATGAAGAGCTGGTAATTTTTTAATGAAACTGCTTCTAATATACTAGTAGGCTGTGATTTCAAAAAAGCAGAGAATTGAAAAAAAAAATACTTTTTTTCGTTTTAAATTGAAAATAAATCAAAAACTCTTGATGGAGTATTATCTGTTTCTGTTATATTTTGAGAGAACAAGCCTTTTTTAATACCTTCACGAAATTTGTCGTAGATACTATACGTTTCAGTTTGTAAAAGATGTTAGATATTAATTGTTATTCATTTGTTTTTCAAGTTGATTTTTTGATCATCGAAACACACAGACATTTTTCAAAACTCGATGGAATGGACTCAGGGGACCTCAAAACGTGCATATTTGTTGAAATTGGCGGTTCGAAAATTTTCACGATCACAATACTTTCCCTTGGGCAGGGGTCCGGGGAATGTAAAAATCGTTCAATAAATTCTTGGTGTTCTGATTTTTTTGAAAGGCAGTATACGTTTCTGGTGGATGAATTTTAATTGACGCTGTACAAATACTGGTAAAAAGATTGTCAAAATCGTTTATTAAAGAAAATTGTTAGGCGTAGAACGTATGATAATAAATCATTAAGTTTATGTTAATATTGTTTTTATAAATTAGTTAATGATTTTAAATATTTCAATTAAAATATATTGTTATTATTCTTTATGCTGGGGTATCCTTTTCCCGGTGGAAGAAAAGACAACACACTGCATTTTAATTCGACATTGACAAAAAGTGACATTTTAATTTCTAAATTTGAAAAATGTTATACAGTACAGCGTTTATTTAATATAAATTTTATTTCAGTAATTTCATTTCCAACAATCTAATAAAATCGCAAAGATACATAATTTTCAATTTAGTCGAAAAAATATTAAATTATTTTAATAATATAGTGAACATAGTGTTTATTTTACAATACATGAAACTAGAACTAATGAAGTAAAAATAAAAAAAAACTCACCATTTATTTGTTGCTGCTGCATAATGAAAATCCATCATAGCGCAAAACACCTCGAATTATCACTTTTCACAAATAGAAATAAATCGCACACACTAAAACAATTTAATACGAATGTACCTGCCTGCGTCGGCGGACCAAGTACAACTAATCTTCTTATCTAAAGAATGCGTTCGCAGAGCGAGCCATCGATTGTTTTTTTTTTGCTTTTTTGCGATAATTACGCTCGCAGATTTTAATCCGGTTGACCCGAAAACGCTAGTTGTATTTACAATTCTGTTTTAATTTTTAACGTTTGAATTTATTGATGATTTTTTAAATGTTTTCTCTTGGGTCATATTCATGAATTGGTGATGATTAAGAACACGATTTATTTTTGTTTGTAAAAAGTGATAATTAGTGAGTTAGTTTATGCGTGAATTCTGATTCATCAGGAATGGATTTGCAGTTATTTTTTTATAAAGTATAGCATATAAATATCATATTGTATAAATTTAATCACTTGTTTTGTTAATATATTAAATAAAAATGATTTGAAAATAATTAATAAATTATTTTCACATTGTTTTGTTTCTTGATTTTATTTTCAGTTGCTTAACACGTGTTTCAATCCGTTACGATCATTTTCAAAGTTAAAACTGATTTGAACTTGACAAATGTCACAATATATATACAAATCTATGGAAACTGATTATGGAAAATCCGGCGCGAATGTAAAATGCTTAAAAAAGTGCCTAGAAAGTGTTTTTACAGAAATACATTATTCTGATAAATAAAAAGTTAGAGTGCTTTCTAAAAATGGCAGCAAATAAAAAAAATGTCCAGTATCTCGGCAACCATTCAAGATTTTGCGATGTAGTTTTTACCAATAAACGTTTCTCCAAAATCGATCTCCTGATATCTAAATAGGTTTTTCTCTATCTAGTCTGGAAATAAGTTTTCTCTGTTAAAATCATCCAAATAGCACCACCCTGTATATTTCGATATTGATGTGAACATTATTGTAAATCATTTAAAATTTTCACATCGTGACCGAAATGTATATCTGGTATTAAAAAAGGCGAAGAAAAATCTAAAAATAATTCTTTATGTTTAATTATATCAAATTTCCATATATTTTCTCTATAAATTAGTAGAAGATAGCGTGCATAACTTTAATATACTTGTCAGATTTAAATACATTTTAAAAAATTACATTACCGTCCACAAATCAACAAGTGAATTTATCATAAATCGCTCGCTACTCTTGTTAGGCATTACACAAATCAACCGAAAACATCCACGGAACGCAGGAATGAATCGCGTGCGCCGGCAATTCCGCAAAAAGCGAACAAATTTAATTCCTCCCATCAAATTAATCTTACTTAATAATCAGCCTGAGAATGTTTAATCGATCCGGAATTGAGCGGTCGGGGTCGCGTGCCTCCTGAATTAATTTTCACCGAATAAACAAACAGATGCACAGAGAAATGCGGCCCCCGTGCAAAGCACCGATCGAAACCGGATTGATTATTTTCTAAAAATATGGAACGAGAAAAAATGGATTATGTTGTGAAAATGGTCCGCGGCGCAACAAAGGGCTGGGGCTTTTTTTATTATTGTTGGATGGTAATTTGTGTAGAAGGTTTGGATTTATGATGCCGTAAAGGGATTGTAAATTTTCGTTTAGGGCGTGTAACAAGAAGGAAATTGATTGATTCCCGGATATTTTCGACTTGTATGGTTGCCATAATCGTTTTTTCAATAGGGGATAAATATTTTGACTATGGATTAATTTAAGCGTAATCAAATCCTTCTCTAAATTTACACATTTGTATACGGGATCAATTATTTTTTAAAACTTGGCAAAATATGTTAGAATATTTAATTTATTGTCAATTAGATCCTTCTTTTAAGAGACTTATATTGTATATTGACAGGTTGGACACCAGTTTGGCCCACGTGAAAGATTTTGGCAAATAACCATGGCGCTCAACCTGTTATAAAAATAAATATCTTATATGAATTCAATATTGAGGCTGTCACTTGTGAAACTACACATTCACAATTATTTTTAGTTCCACATTTTCAATATTATAAAACAATTGTAGCAGTCTTTCTATAATGAAAAACTGTGAAACTATAAACACTGTTTTGTTTTTATTTAATCTTAATACGGTATTCCTTTTTGCATCTTACAGAAATTATCTTCAATCCATAATGTACGAAGGGTGGTTAACATTATTGTTTTATTTTTTACAGCATGCATTAAGGTGATCACCATTTGTTAAACAGCCATCCCCTCGTGCTCGAATGGATCCCATCGACACCTGTTTCTCGGGCTCCCCCTATTTGTCGTCCGCGATAAATCAAATCATCCCTAATCCTCGTTTTTACGGCCGGTGGCCTCCGGACAATTAAATATCTCGCCCTCGTGTCTTCCCCGCGCGTTAAAAGGGGTGGCTGCTCTGTGTAGAAGCGCGACGGGGCGTGCGGCCTTAATTAAGGGGCGGAACATCATCGGTTCCCGAGGCTAATTATGTGGGAATATTTAATGGGAATTGATATCGCACAATTAACTTTCTATTAAATATTGACAAATATTTCCATTGAAAGGAATGGAAGTGATGAGCGGCGAAGCAAAAGTCATTGGAGCGAAATAAATACAGGATTCAAAGCAGGAATATAATTACAACATCTGAACACTAAATTAGTAAATTAGAAATTATTATTTACACAGGGTCATGCATCTCAGCTCACGCCTTCCATAACTCAATTACTAATTAATTTCAATTTAAAAATCCTAAGTTTGAAATTTTGGAAACTTTACTTGGATCCTAGGACATACTTAAAATATTTTTGATTATGCAGGGTATCCCAAAAAAGTGTTACAGCATGATATGTTTTTTTTTTTTAATTGCTTGATATAAATATTATTCATTACTTAGATGCCTTTTATGATTACCTACATACCCTTAACAATTTATTTAAATCGGTTAAGTAATTTGTTGGTATTACTTAACCGATTTGAATAAATTGTTAGAGGTATGTGGGTAATCATAAAAAAATAAAAAGTAAAACAATAGGTTTTGCGCCATTGGTTAAAAAATTAATAAAAAATAAAATAGGATCTTGTAAATAAAATTATACAAGGTACTTATTGAATAAGGTCTAATAATCCTAATAGTCAAATTTTATTGATATAAATTATACAGGGTGTCCATAATTTAATGTAAAACTTTTCAAACTTGAATGTACTTTATTTTTCTTATTTTAAATTCAGGGATTCCAATTGTTTACACCATTTAATGCATATTTCGCGAATGTAATATTAGAGCACCCTGTATATAAATATTTTTAACAGTAATTGATTAAAAATTGAAAGGCATCTATAATTCTGAAAGAACTTAAGGTAAAATTCTTAATTATGGACAGCCCAAATTTCATCACTATAACATTGCTGCTGTCAATGTATAAGATAGTTCAACGAATAAATTAACCTGTTGCAGAAAGGAAGACAAACAAAAATTGATAAACAGCAATATGCAACAAATTTGAAATTCATTGCTGAGATGGAAAACTCGGTTATATACAGTGCGATTGTAAAATCTGAAACTATCGCAATAAATCTTATAGTAATTTTTTTTCAAAAAAATCTTTGCACAGATCAATTTTTATCTTACATGAGACATATTTTGCTGTAATTGTCACTTAAGGGTCGTTTTGCGGCCGCAGTGGCCTAGCGGTCAAAGCGCTGGTCTTGATTGTTGGGTCGCCGTGGAAGTGCGGGTTCGAGTCCTGCCCGGGGCGAGAGACTTTTCTAACGAAGAGCTCTCGTTCCGGATTCAATGGGTGTAGTGTGAATGGTGTGATTGTCCCCCAAATTGAAATTACAAAATTTACAAAGGTTACTGGGTTGCATGGTTAAAGATAAAACCAATGCCCATGTGCTAGTGAGGAAAAAAAAGGATCGTTTTTTGTTTTTGATGTATGACGCAAGCGATAATTTTTTTAAATGGAAACTCTACTTTTTTATACTGAATTTGGAAAGAAACTCTAAGACTAAATATTCTAAAAAAGTATAATACTGTATTTTGGAATATTGTAGGTAATTGCTTTTGGTGTTTTAAAACAAAAAACAGTTCCAAACTTTAAACTCTCACTGTATTTTTTTTGATTATTCTAGGATTTAACTTGAAATATATAACTAATAATGAATAACATAAATTTATTAAATCCCCTACAGTAAAAAAAACCAAACAACATACTTAAAACAATCATTTTTTCGAAATCTTCTCCTTCCTTTTCTTGATGTGCTTCTTGATTTTGACTTTCCTCTTTTCGGCCTGAGCATCTTTGACAGCCTTCTTCCTCGCCCTCTTCTCCTCGAGGCTTTCCCCTTTCGGGCGGCTCGAGTCCACGAACTTGCTCCCGTCTTCATCGGCGCTTTCCTCACTAACCGAACCTGAGGACTCCTCTTCAGATTCTTCGAGGATCTCCGGCTTGTCAACTGTGCCGCTCAAGTCGGCTTTAAGACCCACCAGAGTCTTGTAGACGAGATCGTCTTTATCGCCGGACTTCACCTGATTGATGTCCCTCTCGAAATCGATTACCTCGGTCAGGCGTTTCGGGATGTAGGCGTTTTTGAAGACTTCCTCCTCAATCTATTACATGTTATATTGTGAATGAGATATTTGTTAATGTCATGAGCAAATGTGCTTTAAATTTTGCTATAATTGATAATCAATATGGATTTCATCATGTTGAAACTATAAATTTACTGTAGTTCAAGCAATTTTTGTGAAACATCTTGGAAAACAAGTTTCAAGTTGATGCCGTATACATAAACTTTTCCAAGGTGTTTGACAGTCAACCATACAACCCTGCTTGAAAAATTGAGAATTTTGGGCTTTAATGAAAAGCATATTTTGTCCAAAATAGCCAATTAATGGGCCTTCTTCGAACTGTCTCTATAAACAACATGTTAATTTTGTGAAGCTATTTAAGTGGTCAGAGATGTTTGAAAAAGATTGTTTGTC
This sequence comes from Philonthus spinipes, assembly GCA_963082785.1. Classification (NCBI taxonomy): domain Eukaryota; kingdom Metazoa; phylum Arthropoda; class Insecta; order Coleoptera; family Staphylinidae; genus Philonthus; species Philonthus spinipes. Next base: position 10,562,838 of record OY720306.1, read on the forward strand.
GAAAAATTAAATAGCACAATAGTACAGTATAAACTTTCATTAAAAAAAAATAAATTAAGAATAAACCATTTGCTTTTGAAAACAATTATTTTAAATAAATAACAAACCTGTTCTTCTGAGGTTATATCAGTACGATTATCGGCTTTTTCACTGAGGGCATCCAAACATTTTTCCATGTTTTCATCAGTGATTGTTGGGTCAGTTATAAAATCGAATAGTTCCTTCACAGTCATGCAACCCACCTAGAAGTATATGAAATAAAAACAAATATTTTAACAATTTAATTCTGTTTATAACACATTTTGTCAAAATTAAAGAAAAAATATTTATAAACAAATTGATTTTTCATGTATTATCAACATTTATTTTACATGTATGTCTTATATTTGTAAAAATGGTATATTCCCTTAAATAAATAAATAAATATATTTATTGCAATAACCTGACATCACCATCATGAACATAAGTGTATTTCTAAGTAGTTATAGACTGATTTTCTTATGTTTTTTCAAAAGTTATCCATTCATACAATAACAATTGGATATGGTATACCTAAAAGTTGTAATAAACACGATTCGGTATTAACAATTTCAAGAAACCACTATTACTTACAATAAAATTCTTAGGTGTTAATATCCCTAATTTTTTTCAACTACATTTTGTAACTAGATGATGATTGGTTAAATTAAACCAAATTTCATTTAATTTATGTATGTACCTTTGCTCAATTTTGGCTTTGGACTTTTAAAGTTTATACAATTTATTTAATAAATTGTTAAAAAACCATTCTTCTAATGTTTAGATAACTAGTGATGATCATTGATGATGATTCCACTTATAAATTAGGCAAAAGATGGTACTGTGTGCTATTTTTAAAATTATTTATTCAATTTAATTTATTTTTACTAATTCATTTTTATTATTAATTATTCTTATAACAAACCTGCAATTTTCTGAAATAGTCTGTCACGTTTGTGCAATCCTTCCTCAAAAAATTCAAAGCGTTGGGATGATCGTGCTCAACCGACTGACTAACATCAATGATGAAGACTTCCCCATTCATATACAGCATATTAAACTCGGATAAATCGGCGTGAACCAATTTGCACTTATTATACATTTTCCACATAATGACAACGACCTCACGGTAAATTTCTCTCGCGCGTGATTGAGATAATTCCACTTCTTTTAATTTCGGTGCTGGCCAACCATTTTTACCTTTTTTAAAATAAATTGACACACAAATTAAAAGAATAATTAATAATCAAGACTATTAATCAATGAGAATTAATAATTTTAATCAAAATACTTATTACTTTCTAAAAATTAAATTTCTTCACCCGAAGAAAAAGCACGAAGTGGTTAAAACTATTGTATTAATTACAATCAATATATTTGAAAATTTTTAATTGTTAATTAAAGTTTAAATAATAAATATATTCCAGTTACACAAAGTTAAAAAAAGTGTTCATTAATTGAATAACGATGTATCGAGCGTATAACAAAAATCGATGACGAAGCTGGCATTGGAAATCTAAAGTCATGTCTAAACTAAAATCACACGCGTACGTCTGACTCTAGACTTCCAACGCCAACTTCCTCGTTGATTTTTGTTATACGCTCGATATAACAAAGTACTAAGCAATCAATATCAACTTTTGAATGTTGGCAACAAAGAAATTGCAACATTACTACATATTCATGTTTGATGTTCATAAACATTAACTTTCAAATGTTGTCAGTCTTGATGACAGTTTTACAATTACCATTTCGGCCCATAATAATTAAATTTACAATCACCCCAGAATGAAAATGAAATAGAAAAAATGAATGAAGGATTTTCATGTATTTACAATCGCCCAGGGAAGAGGTCTTTCAGACTTTCTGTATACAATCAGATTCTATATGAATTGTGAATCGCTCCTTTAACATAAAAACATAAGTGTTGTTTGACAACATAAATTCAGCATTACTAACTCAAGATAGTTGACATTGATCACTCGCTGGAAGCGTTAACAATTCATCATTTAATAAAATATAAATTTTGTGTTCACTCACCTATGAATGTCATTAATAAAACGTGTGATCGAAGTAAGATCGGTTCCGGTACGTTTAAGCCATTTGTGTGCATCCTTACCAAGTTGCGCATTTCTTTCTCGGCCCACGTTCGCACCATCTTCCTCGGATTTTTGCGGTTGTATCCGTGCCGAAAACGATATTCCCCCGTAACATACTTATCTCGATCTTTGAATACCAAAATTGACGTCTTGTAGATTTTTATTGCATATTGTTCTCCGTTTTTGCCAGTCGCATGATAAACATTCGCCTCTTTTCCTGAATAAGAATAACAATTATTATTTTGAAGATATTTATTGATGAGTATATAAAGTTTTCATTATTAGCAAAATGTTATTTTTTTTTAATTTTTTGTTGCAGAAATATGAAAAAAGTTATAAACAAAAATTAAAAAAAACATATTTAAGATTTCTTTTAATTGAATGTTCCGTATGGTTTTTTGGATTAAAAATACTTTTATTTTGGTGCCCAACCAACAAAATTTATTTTATCCGACTCACGCTAATGCAGTATTTCCTAAACTATGAGTCGCAACCCACCAGTGGGTTGTGAGCGAATATTGAGTTGGCCCTCGCCACTGTAAACATGAATTTAAAAAAAATAACACTTATAAAAAATATTATTTTTTATTTCAATTATAACAATTAAGACAGCATTAAATACTTCCACGACTTGTTACTAGTGTTAGATGGATTGAGCCCAGTCAAGTTTGGAAACCACTGCTCTAATATATATTGAAATTTTAATAATAATGATAATAATACTTTCAAACCTGTGGATATACATCCGTTTACTTCTGTGATGACGGCTCTGTTTAACATCTTGAATAAAATCATCCTCGTCCGAGGATCCATGACCTGTTCGGCCGTTGCTCGATCGTGCTTATCCTTATCCCTAATCCGCTTATTATCCAGCCTCCTTTCCGTTTCCTGAAGAGTATCTGCGGCTGTCTTAGGCAAAATAGGCGCGTATTTATCCACATTGATTTTATGTGTGAACTTTCCGAACAATTTATCGCTCGGCTGATAATTCGTCACTTTATTAACAGACTCATTCGTGTTGTGCGAACTTTTACCCTCATCCATATATAATCCGAAATAATCATCATCATCGATGTCCTCTTCTTCATCCGAATAAAAATCCATTTCATTTTCCCCTCCACTGAGGTTTTCATCATCTTTCCTGTGTTCATTTTCTCCTCCATCATCTCTCGTGTTGATTTCACAAACTTTAAAAGTGATTTTATTAATGTCACGCTGGACTTCCTCGTCGGCGTCTTCGTACAGCTCGTCCTCGTTAATCATTTTTGTTAAAATAACGTAACTTCACTGGGATTAATAAATATTTTCAGCCCTTCACAATATTTGAAATTCAAAGCGTGTTTTGTTGTGATTAAATTCGAGGTTAGGAAAGAAAAACACGTTTCATTTGACAGTTCATAGAAATGTATTTATTGTAGAGCAGGTACATTATAGGCAACCCAAATAGCCAGAAATTGTTTTGCTGCGCTGCGGTGTTTGTGCGTTGAACTAAAACAAATTAAAGCGAATAACTTGATTATTAAACAATATTTTTTTTTTTGTTAATTGATAACAAACGACAAAACAAAAAAACGAATTTAATAACAATAAAATGAATTGCGCGTAACTTTAAAATAAATATAGCATATACGTTATAGGCAATCCAATATACACAATAAAATTCATTACAGCGTGTTAGTGTTTATGCGCGGAACTAAACAAAAAGCGCCAATTATTAGATTAAACTTTTAATTATATTTCTTTTTTGTTTAGCCAAGCATTATTAGTGTGTCAAATGTAAAAATATTAGATTCTTTTAAATCAAATATTTTTTTGTAATGATTTGATAAAACTTTTTAATTGAATTTCATATTTTCGTTTTCAGTTCATCCAAGCTTACGAACCGCGTCTGCTGAGGAATTGGCAAGTACCGAAATGGTATCCGGACACAGCGCTTCCGAGGACCGGAAAGACCGTCATAGTGTCAAACGACAGGGGCCACCTATTACCGGGGATTCCCCGATCGAAGGATAATCCCTGGGGTAATTACGTGGGGACGTGGAATCTGCCCACGAAAATTAATCGCGATTTAGGTAAATACAATTTTTAATAAATATTTTTTCTATTCTAATAAAATCATTATTTTATTAGAAGAAAAACTATTCTTTTAATGGATTTTTTATTCTTAGAATAATTCAGTTGCAGAGTTTTTCAATTGCATTTTAAATGCCTATTCAGGCACTGAAATGATCCCAAATATTGCAGCCAAGCTAATTATGGCCCGTATTCCTGAAATTGAAACCACGATTTGGTCATACAAATTTCATTAAAATTATTAGAGTTTCATTAATCACCTCACACTGAGAAATAGAGAGGAACATATAACGATGTTATATAAGACTAAATAAATAAAATATTTTCATTAATAGATTTTGTGTTCAGTTAGAAGAAATTAGAGAGGAGGAGAAATAAGCAGTCTCCTCTATTGCATGAGGTTTTTTGGGGAGTATAAAAAATGGTTTGGTATAATTAACAGAAAACTTAGTCTACTTGATTAACATTTATGTTAATTTTCTCTACTGAACATTTGTTATAAAGTGAAATGCAATTAAAAAACGCTGATATAATAAAACAAATACATTACAAGCATCCTAGCTTTTTTTTCAACATCGATATTAAATGAATATCGAATTAATTGTAGCGAACAAATTAAGTGCGCCGAATAAATTTCAAGTCAACGCCTACAAGCGCAAGTTGGAAAACTTTAAAAAACAACAGCAACGGGATAAATTAACCAAAAAGAAAATCGTGCACGAGGAGAAGGCTTGCGTTTGCACGAGTCACTGCACTTGCGAGAAAGTCCAGAGCTCACCGAGGCTTGAAAAGCCGGTAAAATCGGATAGCAGCAGGAGAGACTCGGGCATCGGGGAAGAGATCAAAGAGGTAATGATTAGGAATGCACATCCGCAGGAAAATATTAATTCCATTCTGTTTCTTTTAGACGAAACCGCTTTGTCCCATACACGATTACTAATAAGTCGTCATCCGTTTAAGGATTGAATTCATTAAGTGTTTTTTTAAGTATTTAATGAGTTTTACCTTCGAGCGGATGAAGACGATGTATTTTGTTTTAATTTATTAGAATGAGATGTATATAATGTATGCAAGCACGAATAGAAGAGCCAGCTGATAATATTAAGTTTTTTTTTTATTTTCTTCGATAACTTGGTGAAACATTGTGAAAATATTCAAAGATATTTAAGTAGGAAGAACCCTACACCTATATGGGTAGAAAGGGTCATTAAATATACATATATATATATCTAAGTAGGAAGAAACACTTAAATATCCTTAAATATATTTTTTTTATATTTTATTTGCTTATCTTTAATTATTATTAGATATTTTTTGTACATTTATATGCTTTTTAAGGGGGTATTCATTACCGTAGCAATGATTTTTGTGTAATATTCCATACTTCATTTTCGGTACAATTTTATATTGTGCCAACAAAAATTATACTGTTGAAAACAGTAAATAAAATAAAAATATGGCCCGAAAGCCCTTTTAAGCTTTTTTTATTATTATTAATAATATATTTATTTACGGTATCTTTTTACAAAACATATGCAACAAAAATCAATATTACAACTATTATTAAAAAAAATCAAATTTTAATTTCATAAAATGACAACAAATGCAATAACTTTTTAAAATGATTGTACTGTGGTATAAATATATCAAATACTGTATATCTGAAAAGAAATCCCATTGACACTACTAAACTAAATTAGGATGTAATTATCGATAGACTCCCAAAAATGTATATTTCTGTGCAATAAAATTAAGCACAAGCTTCGTAACGATTCATAATATTCTAGTTGTATAGTTCGGGTCTGTTTTAATTGCCTGCCAGCAGTTTCAATAAATTCGAATTTTTGAATTGTTGTTTAAATGACGCAGTATTTTAACATTAAAGTAATTGACATATTTTTTCTTACTTATCATGTCCTCCTTAAACTGTAACATATTTTGTGTGCTTAATTTTATTGCACAGAAGTGTACGATAATTTCTATTTGGAAAAAAGTTGACGAAAATTAACCTAAATTTTGTCATTCTTGAGGACTTAAAAAACGAAATAATAAAAATCTGTTGGTTACATCCATAGTTACTTTTTTTAATGTATCCTGCCAGTTTTAAAAGAGTTATTTAAAAAATATGGGTTTAAAGTTTTTGTAATGTAATACGTTGGTTTAAATAATATATTTTACGGCCGAAACTCATGGATGGAATTCAAATTTGTTGTGTTGTGCTTTTAAGAAAATATAGTTCGGTTTTTGGTCAGGAAAAATAAACGAATACCCCTTTAATTACTTTTTTAACCAGTAGGATTATTTTAATTACAATTTTATTTATTACATTCTCTAGTAGAAATAAAGCACTTTACCTTCAACAAATTTCGGGTTGAGTAATGTGAAGTAATTATGTACAAAATACACAATTTCTTATTATTCTTCAATATAACATAAGCAATAATCTACCTGGTGGCAAAATTTGGAACCCTCCAAATTCTGCATTTTCAGTGATTTTGTCTGCGGTCGCAAACAGACATGTTATTAAGTTATAAACGCTGAAGTCATTTATTTAAATTAAACATAAAAACATTTTGAAAATTTAAAGCCTAAATAAATGATTCACTATTTGGTTTTGAGTAATATGACGTTATAAACTTAAATTAAAACATAACGTCATTTATTATTTTTTCTTCACCGTTTTTTTTTTTTTTTAATGTCAGATGTTCATTTTGAATACTACGTACTCATTTTCAGTAACAGATATTCTGTTATTTAATATGAGTACGTTTGACATTTAAAAATAGGAAGGTATACGTGTTTTAATTTAATTTTTATAACTTCACATAACTCAAAACCTTTTATTTAGGCTTTACATTTCTAAAAAATGTATATGTTTATAATAATTTGGGATGTATTACAAAAATACTTCTATGACTAAGATCATTGTTGAAATGTGTCGACTAATTGGATATGCTTTAAATATCAATAAATTAATTATTAATTAAACTAAATAATATTTAACAAATCAATATTTAACTAAAGCAAATAATGAAACAAATAAAAATAAAAACAACAAACAAGTTAGTAATTAAAATCGAAATAGAGATTTGTGAAACTGACATTAAAATTGTTTGATATATCAAATCACACAAACCGGGTTCAGAATCTCGCTACTTTGGCGCTGCGATCTTAAATTGTTTCTCCAATTATTGAAGTGAACTAAGGAAATGTGCATTTTGTTTATTATAACAATTTTGCTTTGTTTTTAATAATAAAAAATTGAAACCTTAAGAACAATTACTTTTCACACAATACTTAGTAAAGTAAAATTTGTGTTTCCATATAAATTAAATTAAGGACAAAGTTCCTTATGTACCGGGTGATTTGTGTACTGAAAACGACCGACACGAATCCCACTCGATTCTAAACGAACAACGCAACGAATCACCTGCAATAAAAACCTCGAAAAACGGTTTTCCGGTACATAAAAATGTGGACATACCAGATCCGCCTACTCCGAAAAGTTCTGATTCCGGTAAATCGACGGTCCGATCGAAATTATCGAATAAATCCGAAATGAAGTCAATTTCACCTCCTAGCACTCTAAGTTCGGAAAACATGAGTTACTGTAAAGAGCACGATCTCCCGAAGCGGAAAAGCCGTGAAGTGAAGGCCTACATCGACACGATGAAGAATTTCCAATTGGCTCGGGAACTGCATAAGGTGAATTTAGAGCATGAGCCACTGCCGGACACAGTTCCCGATTTGGAATTCAGGAAGATGCAGATGAGGGAACCGGACAGACCACCCAGATTGGCCATTAAGGGGAAGAATTTCGCGACTGCTATAGGCTGGAAAGGTGAATGTAATGAATGGAGTAATGCAAGTATATTTTTTTAATATTTAGTTTTTTTTGTATACCTGTATTAAAATGACTAAATTGTAAAAATGTTACTCAAATATAAAATGCATGTACATGTATGAATTTTATATTAAATTATATCTTATATTGACAAGAAATTCAACCCCTTTGTTTAGGTTAATTTCGTTTGCCTTATAGCAAGAGATAATCAAGGCTCATGGTTATGTATGGCTATTATAATTGTAATATAATTAATACGTTTAATATTTAAACAATGGTAGTTCATATTGTAATAATATATAAATTAAAGACGACGCAAGCGCCAACTTTTGCCTAATTAATTGTAATAATAATGAATATGAATAGATTATTAAAAATCTAATAAAAGTAATAATAAACTAAATAAAAACAGATTAAATTGAATAAATTTAAATTCTCGCTAATTATTCAATTTAATCTGTTCTTTATTTAGTTTATTTATAGATTTTTAATAATCTATTCATATTGTATTATAATTTTATTTTAATAGGTTATTCTGGTTATGGTGCGAACCGCTGCACGAAACTCAAAGTCTTCAGACCGACGACCACGAACGGGCGTCCAAATTTCGACGAGTCCGGCCGCCCCAGCAGCGTGAACAGCTTCGACAAAAAGTGGCGTTTTATTCGCCAAAACAAAGTGTCCCCTATGGATTTGGCCATTTGCTGGGACTTAACTCCGAACAATCCGCAAGACGAACCTAAAAGGTCGAAACATATCGACGGATCCAACGGTTCGCAAGCGCCGGCTGTTTTCCAAATGGTGCACACCCCGAAAGAGGAAGAAGATGGGGAGAAGGGAAGAAACACACCGGCGATCTTTTCGAAGATCGAGGATTCCGAACTGGTGAAGAAGATTGGGGATCTACCGATACCACACGATGATAAAGTAAGTTTGAACTATGTACTACAGTTCAAACTGTTTGAGAATAGAAGTTTGAGAATAGAAGAGAGCTATCGAACTTGAGGAATCGATTTGGACCAATACACTTTTGTTTTCAATCAATTATTATTATACAGCTTACCTGTCCACTGCAAACTGTTTATGCTGCACCACATTCCATAGCTCTCTCTTGCAAATGCACAAATTATGGTGTTCATAAATGGAAGGATTTCAACCTGCAATTTTTAATTATAATATACAATAATTTTATTTAATTAAACATAGCCCACTATAGATTGGCCTATTTTCAAATATTTTTTTAAATAAACTAATCTCCTAAATCCTGATATTACAAAAAAATAATAAATGAAATATAAGTTCATTATGAAAGATAACTGAAGAAAAGAATATTGTGTTAAAGATATATTAAAAATTAGTAAATCATGTACCATTGTACCATGTGATCAATCTTAAGTGTTCGAGATTGGCAATAAAAAAATAATTAGCTTTAAAAATCGTTTTAAAAGTACAGAAAACATTATTTTAGTGAATCATTTTAGTGGGGCAACGTGGAAAATAAAAAATAAAAACATTTTTTTTAATATACGATTTAAAATGATAAATAATAATTAAAAAATATATATATTTTTTTTTCAGTATATAAGACCTAAAACAACTTACAACCAACAAGAGAAAAAACTCTCCTCTGCTGAAATCCACCGTGCTAAAAGTGCTATCGATCTGGATGCCCAAAAAAACTCTTCAAAAAAGCCCAAAACCTTCCATCAGAGCACCCCCGACGTTTCCACAAACTCGAAATGCGGCCGAGACTGTTGCCAGAAATTCTTCAACACCCGCCTCTGCGTCGCCTGTGAGTTGAAACAGCTCCCCGCCAAACCGGAAGCGAAGGAAGAATACAAGATGGCCTTCAAAGCCGGCGTTCCCAATAACACCCGGAGCACAATCTCGAGTTCCAGCGGGAGTGTCAATGTGCCGAAACAGAAGAACCCGTACAGTAAAAAGAATTACACGATTGATAGTCTTTCGCCCCCGTTTTGCTTACCGAAAAGCAAGAGGGAGGATTACCCGGATCATTGGAGACTGGCTAGTGTTTATCAGCATTCTTACAAGCCGATTAATATGAGGAAGAAGCCTTTACTGCAAAGTGTTTATCAATAGATTGGTTCTACACTAGGGTAGAAGCGAGTGCAAGTTTGTGACATCACCCATAAGGTGGTTTATGTTACTGTCAGTCAAGGGAGGATCCAGGGGGAATGGTGATAGGTACAATTCCCTCACCGAAGAAAATTTCATTTAGCTAGGCAAATTCATCAAAGACAATTTATACTCTAACCAATCTTCAAATAATTTTATAAATTGTTGTTTTATTATATTATAGATTTATGACAAGATTGTGAATTTGTGAGAGAAGGACATATAATTTCCAGAGATGATAAAAATGTATATTTATATGAAAAAGTTAACAATTATTTAAAACTTGTTAGTTTTATGTTGAGTTTATGAAAATGGAAAATAAATAGGTTTATTTGTGATTTACATCAGCAAGACATTGAATATGTTCTAGATTAAATATTTCAAGAGATAGGATGGTATAAGGTTTGAAGCAGATATACTGTGAAAAGATGTATAAATAGTAATTATTATTATATTTGGCGCCATAATAATTTCAACTCCAATAATTTTATGTAATTAGTCATTTCACCGATTTATAATCAAAACAACTTTTTTTAACCTATAATTGCTAGAATTAACAAAAAACAGCTGTATTTTTACATTTTGCCAATCGTATTGATTGATTTAATTCACACATCTCTGTGACTAGCTAAATGGAATCCGACTTTAAGTGATTTTTAAGACTTGCTAACAGTAAAGGGGGAAAATTTCTTACCGGACCCCCCTTCACAACAAAAAATAGATACTGTAGGGGTGGTTGGATTTTTTGGTAAATTTTGTTAATAACTCAATTTACACAATTTATAGTATTATTAAATTAGAATAAACTGTCTTTTTTAATAAAAATACCTCTTATTTTTTTATATCCTCCTTGTAATTAAGGTAACAATTTTGTGTATTCAACGTAAAACGGAGATTTTTTCACATGCTCCCAGACTTTGCTGCAATAAACCAACCACGTTTTCTCTGTTAACTGGACGTGTGTGATGGGATTCTTCGTCACGCAATTCACGTTCATCTTCAACCTCTTCATCAGTTCCTCGAAAGGGGGATGCCCTTTATAAACTGAATCTATTTAATGAAACAAAATTAAAAATAATTAAATAAAATTAAATTTAGTATAAAATTAAATAATTATTATTCCTTTCTCTACTATAATATTTATTTAATTTTATTATATACAACTTTACATATTCCACTTCAAGAAGAATTAAAACTTATTTAGTGGTGAACATTTAAGTATGTATTCAATATTTGGTATTGAAGTTGAAAATAGTAACTACAAAAATAATATATTATAAATATTAAAGTTCAATTGTCTGTTACTATTTCAATATTGCACTCACACATTAAAGATTTCTTCAAATTAATTTTGAGAATAGTTACGTATTGAATAGAAATATTCAATATGTAAGAAATATCCTGTACCATATGTTTAATTAATTTCTCACTTAACCCGTGGTGAAACATTTTTGAATTAATTCAAGATGATTTAATTGAAATTAAATTTCAATTAAATCATTCTGAATTAATATCCCGTACCATCCCAACTCTAAAATAAATCATTTATGTAACTATTTTTATCACTCACCAATTGTTTCACCATAGTCTGGCAAAAGGAACAAATTGATTGGATCGCCGCAAAAATCTGGATTTAAGGAGAGCATAATTCTACCAGTTCCCATTCCCATACTGGACTCGAGATGCATTTTTGTTCCTCGAAATACCTTCCTGTAAGTCTGCAATTATTTAAATAATTAATAAAACAAAGAGAATCAAATTGAAACTTTATCACATTTATAAAAATCTGATCAATATTTGTGATATAAATTAGTTTAATTTACTTCTTTTCAGTTTATTATTATTTCCTTTAGGTCTAACTTTACCGATTAAACAATATTTGGAAATATACCATTATTTGTTTAAATATATTTTCAGCAATACCTGTTATTTTCCATTCTTTATTATGTTGTAAGTAAAAAAAAAGAAGCCAAATACAAGTTATTAAATTTTCATTTTCTGTAATTGAAGTTTAATTTTTTTTAATTGAAAATATATTGTTTCAACTACACAATAATCAACTACTGAATTGAAAGTGTACGGTGAAGTGAATATATTTAATATACAAGAATTATTTGTGGATAAAAATTGGTCATAATTAAATTAGAATACCTCTTGAATCGTTTTAAACCTCATCGGAGAAAAATCCTCCATCTGGGCCTTGTTGTGTAGAATCAACAAATGTGGACACTGTTCAGAATATTCATCCTCATTGTTTGAAATGGTGGGACGCAACATCTCAGCCGTTAATAAGAATCTATTTCAATTATTTCAACAAATCAACCATCTTATAAACAAATGCACATTTTAAAACGCTACACGTATAGAGTAGAGTTTCAATATATTATTTTTTATTTAATTTAAAGTGAATATATATTTTTTTTAAATCTTTTTCCTTTCTACCGTTAGATGTAAGGAGTTAAAGTGAATATGAACTTCAATTAATTAAATGCACAATTTTTCGGAGCACATAAGAGATTTTAGTGAAATTCACATATGTTGTAATACATTAGTCTAATTAAAGATTTTATCAGTTGGAAAAAATGATTTTCTAAACTTTTAACATTTAGGCATAAAAGAGCAAAGATTTCTTTTCGTATTATCACTTGGGGATCAATGTCACTGATTATTGTTATGTATGAATTAAATAAAAACACCTTATTACGACTTCACTCACTGCTGTCTGAACACCAACAAACCAATGCCATCAATCCCATGGACTTCCTCGATCATCGTTTATTAGCAAATATATTTTCCCAAGATCGAGTAAATTCTTGAGATTACTGAGCATGGGAAAGTCGTCGTGAAACAGAAGCAACTCTAGACCAGAGTGTGAATAGATTTGATTGACAACAGTATCTCTAATGGTTTACGATATTTTTGAGTTAAAAAAGTCCACTAAATAAAAGTTTGTACAACTGCTGACACAATATATATATTCAATGACCCTTTCTACCCATATGGGTGTAGGGTTTGCTGACACAAAAAACCTTTATTAATGACCAAAAATTATGTTTTGGTATCCTTTACAATATATGTGAATTCCCCGATGTAACTCAAAAAAGTGTGGAATTAATGGAATGGTGGAAATATTAATTTATTTCAAAATCAATTTATTTACCTGATGTTGTTACTGTCAAAGAAATAATCCTGTGTGAAGATCAAAACATGACAGACAGACATTAAAAAGGCGATTTGCTGTAACCCTTGTAACTCCCCTGCATTTTCCGGCAGTGGGTAATCGGCCATTACACTTGAGCGCTTCATGTCTGCATACGAAAAATCATCATAGGTCGATAAAGATAAAAAAGGCTGGCAATCCAATAATATAACCTAGAATATGCGAACATGTTTAATAATTTCGAAATACTTTGGAATATTTAACTCCAATAACTTTTTAATTGCATGAAGTTGAGATAAACAATAAAACCAATGAAGTATAGAAAACTTTCTTTAAAAATCTAGCTCTACTTGTTTCAATAAAATATTTAATTTTTGGAACAAATTAAGTGTTCTTTATTTATACTTATACTAATTTACTGTATTTCAACATATTACAACCAAGTGTTGAGTGAGAAAGCTATTTAAAATATTTATTTTATTTGTATTTTAAACAAAACTGTCTACCCTGTTATCAGTTATGAAGAAATCAATCCCAGTGGTCTTATTCATGCAAGCTTCGATTTCCTCAGTGGTGGCTTGCTTGAAGATATTGGAGCTCCTTTTTTGGCCGGGTTTTTTTATAACATCATCATTATAATCAGTTTCCACCTAAATAAAAAAATAAAAAGAAAGTTTTTATAGAACCATTTTACATTCTAGATATATAGATATTTACAAATATATTTCCTTAATTCCATTGAAATAAAAATATATAGCCACATGTTCACGAATCGCTTATAAATGAAGATTAAATTTATTACCATAGAAAAGTGTAGGTGTATTTAATAGAGATTAGTTAATTGGAATTAGTATTAGTCTACTAATTCCAATTAACTAATCTCCACTAAATAATTTTGCTAAACTTTTCTATGGCTTATTAGGATTGAAATAAATAATTATTCATTTTCCATTATAAAAAAAGGAACATCTAACACTGTCCAATTTACGTATGATGTATGTTATGAACCGTTTTATACTAAGGCCAAGTAAAAGCCAATCTAAATAAAAATAAAGGTAATTTAAAAAAAAAATCTAAATAATTTGGTTTACCAGTGATCTACCTGCAATAAAGAACGTTTCAAATCATCAGTAAAACTTTTGGCTGCCAGTAAATTCATAACAGTCGACTTTCCGACACCCTGAGGACCGATGATTCCCACTGCTAAAAAATCCGAAGACTCGCTCAAATAATCCTGGATATTCTCTGTACATAGAACGTTATCTTCAAAGAACTTTTCTGATGTGGTCATTGTTTTGAGGGTTGTTGTTTGCACTAGAAATTTGTAAAAATGATATATATTTGAAATTTCAGAAAATCAGAAACAAATTAATTTATATATGCCAAATTTAGTATAAATAAATGTCATAATCCTTAAAAGTGGGGTAATGTCTTAACTAGCTGGAAATGTACTAAGTGATTTTTCTATAAAAACATTATGTTATAAATTCTTAATCAGATGAGAAGATACGTCGGAATAATTCCAAAATTTCTTCTTTCTTTTCTTTGATTAATTTATAATATTGAGGAATTTTATCAAAAAATAATCAATTTTTATTTCTATAAATTAAAATATTTTAATATATGTTTTTATATAAAATATTATCACCTTCTGCAGGTGGGACAACGACATCTTTATGAGCAATAGCCGTAGGTTCAGGCTCTTTAACGACACGTTTCGGCGATTGCGATCTTTCCTCTGTTTTCTCCCTCGTTTTTATCAAAATCTGGGGCTGTTTGACTTTGATTTTCGGCTCGGATTCAGAATCTTTGCCATCCTTGTCCGGATTGTAGACACTCTTGTTGAAAAACCTGCTGCCGTATCCGGATTTTCCATCTGAGCGATCACCCTACAAAAAAATATGCTTTACATTCAAGATTATAAAAATAGAGAACATACAAGATGTCCCACAAGGTTCTCCCTTATCTCCACTATTATACAATATATATTGCTCTGATATATACAACCATAACAAAACATATTTTAATTCTTCACGATATTACCTTTCACTGATGATACAGCACTTGTCTTCCATGCTACTACTCTTAAAAAAGCACAATTATCCCTCCAAAAATCCCTTAATGCAATACAAAAATGGTGTTCAAAGTGGTGCAAGAAAATTAACCCATTAAAATATCAACTTTTCCTTCTCAATCTCAAAATCACTGAGTGGTGAATTAGACCACTCTTGTCCTTTAATAACACCCAAATTCACCAAGTATATTACTGCAAATACCTTGGTATCATATTTGATACAAAACTTTATTTTAAACTACAAATATTTTCCCAAAAATGTAAAATAGAGGTGAGAGCAGAATATTGTATCAAAAATTGTCTAAATAAATATGTCATTGGTGAGATTATAAACTAGCATCCAAATAATTACATTAATTATTCTTACCCTTTGTTGATTATATTTCTTTTTTCCATAATATTTTCCCCTTTCGAATTCCGACATAATTCAATGCAAACAAGTTTTTAAGGTTATGTTTTGATTGTATTGTCAAAAATCATAGACAAATATTATTTATACCGAATGAAGTTGGATTATAATTTGTCTGTTGGCATTACTTTTGTGCGCCGCTCAAACAATTCAAGTTACCTATCTAATATCATTTTCCTTTTTAATTCTAACCTATAAACGCGACGAGGATTTTCCCACATTTTCCCGTGATTTCGATTGATTTGAACGTGAAAAATAGTGAAAACCATGGCGGAGGCGATGAAACAGACCGTCGCGACGATGTTGAAGGGAATTGAAAGGTGAGAAATCCTAAACAAAATGGGTATTGTTGAAAAGAAATATATAACCTCAAAATAGTGACGCATACGTGATGTTTTTTCTCGTACTAAAACAATTACAAGTTGCAAGAAGTGTTGCTTGTTTTGAGTTACAGAGTTTTTCTATTGCATTGTGTTTTATATAAAGTACAATCCCTTTATGTCAAATATATGGGGTGTATTTTTCTTTTCAATTCCTCTATAGGGATCTCGGAAACTAGAGACTTAATTACTTGTACAGTGGCGAGCGCAAAATACATTAAATTAAGACAGCGATTGATCTTTCGGTTTACTAGGCCGAAAGATCAATCCCTGTCTTAATTTAGTGTATTTTGCGAGAACATACTTGGTAATGTTTATATGAGCACTTGTCCAAAGCATTGTCTCGCCGTTGTGTATAGTTAAGGCTTATAAGAGATACGTTTAAGGGATGAAAAAGTGCAGTTTTGTGAAAATTACAAAGAATTACTAATGATTTTTTTCCAAATCGTTTTTAAAAAATAACTATAAAAGCAAAGTTGTAGATTTCATAGAAATGCAATTAAACATTGTAAAAACCAATAAGTATTGGGTGTCAAGGAAGTAATATAATCACGAGTATTTAAAATTTGAGTTAAAATATTTGTTACTAATTCATTAAACATTTCAGGTACAATCCCGATAATCTTTCGACTCTAGAGCGTTACGTCGAAATCCAAGCGAGGGAAAACGCTTACGATCTCGAAGCCAATTTAGCTGTCTTAAAACTGTACCAATTCAACCCCCACCTGTTCAACATCGACATCACCAGCCTGATCCTCCTCAAAGCGCTGACCAACTTCCCGCACACGGACTTCATCCTCTGCAAGTGCCTCCTCACCGAGACGAAGCTCGCTGAAGAACCCATCAATCAAATCATGTACTTGGCGCACATCCTTGAACAGTGCGACTTTCAGCTATTCTGGAAAAGAATCCTGACGATGCCAGATATGACTTCGAAGATTTCCGGCTTTTTGGATAGCATCAGGAAATTTGTGTGCCACGTGGTGGGGATCACGTACCAGACGATCGACAGGGGGCATTTGAGTCAGCTCCTGGGGGATTTGGATGATATTACGGTGAAGCATTGGGTGAAGAAGTACGGTTGGAAGGAGGAGGGGAACTTGATTTTTATTGCGAATCAGGATGAGAATATCAAGACGAAGAATATTAACGAGAAGATCGATTTTGATAATGTGGGGGCCATTATGGCTTCATGTCGTTGAATGTTTCGTTTTGTAAGGAAATAAAAAAAAGGAAGTATTAATTATCTTTAAATCAACCATTAAATAATTAGAATGTGAAAAATGTAACTTTTACAATGTATTTTAAAGCAATATTCAGTGTTATTCTGTAAGGAATATGTTAAGTTTAAGTTGTATGTTACATTTTATTATCACAGTCCAGACAGATTTATTAATACATACAATGTGAATTTGATTAATACCGTGCTGTACTTAACATTTCTCGTACGGAATAGCCCCGAATATCTTCATTTACCCATTGAAATTAAGTTGTGGTTAATAGTAAAGCTTAAATCGAACCTATATGTAAATGCTAAACTTTTCAAATTTTTAAACTATTTAAAATAATCTTATCAGGATTTAAATTTTACAATACCAATAATTTAGGGTAAATCAAACTGAATTTATATAGTGTTTTTAGAAAACATTTATTTATTTTGCGCTTTTTTTTTCTTATCCAAGAGCAAAAAAGGAGAACACTTATAAATCTGTTAAAATCTTTTAGTTTTTTAAACATTCATAAAATATATACGCATCCTCTAAGACTCAACGATTTACCTCGATAATAAAAATCTTCTCGTCTCTCGATAAAAGCCCTAGCCTTCTATAAATTATCTAATCACGATTAGTCTCGATTTTTATTTATTTATTTTTTTTTATTCTCCTCCGAGCACAACATTAATAAAATCCGTTGATATGTAGATTTTTAAAATTGAAATTCACACTTAGAAATTATTCAAGTTTAATTGTGTATATATATAAAAAAAATTGGAATGATTATTAATTATTAGAGAAATACAGTTTTTGATTGAGAATGAATCAAATGAATGTATTGTTATGTGAATGTTTACATAATTTTTATTTTTATAAAATAATTTTTAAAAAATAAAGACTTATTTGGCCGTACTCATAGTCGCAACTTGATCCTTGAATCAATCAAGGATTTGCGAATATATTTGGTGGATCCAAATATTAATAAAATATTTATGATTTTCAACTTGAACAACTGTAATGAAATTGAATGTAAATTCAATTTCATTACAATTGTTTTGCTACACTGCAGCTTCTTCAGGTGAAGAATATTAATAATGTAGCAAAATTTAATATAAAAAGTTGAAAATGATAAATTTTATATTTCATTAAATTATCAGGTATTAAAAAAAAATCAACAATATCCAGAGATTGTTTGCAATATAATCCATGATTACCGAAGATAATTAGTGAGCAGAAAGGAATATAATATAAATATTGTTAATCCAGCGATTATGCCCACTATTTTATACATTTGACGGGATCTGAAAATTAATACTCGATTCTAAATTAGTTCCTGATTATTAGCAAATGAATGAATATGTAATTTCAAGCATGGGAATTGTTACATAAGCATCCCACAATAAAAAAAAATATTTGATGGAAGTAAGAAAACATTTTAGTTTATAAATTGTTATTAAACAAATGTATAATATGGCTACATTTGTTTAATAACAATTTTAACAGTTGCAGCTTAATCTTAGAATTAATCCAGGAGTGATGAATTTCGAATTCTTGAATATTATTGGTGGATCCATGGATTATTTAAGATATAATCCTGGATTATGTTGACTATACATTTGGATTCTGTATCAATCCCTGACTATTTATACGGACAATAGTTTTTTTTTATGAATGTATGAACACATCATTTCATTTTAGGTATTATTTGTGATTTAAATTTTTTAAGTTTCGTTGTGCACACGAGACACATTTTCCCTATTCAAGCTAAAAGATATTGTCTTATTCGAGAATAAAACTCCCCCCTGTTTACACGAAATCCAATCTAAAACGACAACCCTAATAACAAACGAAACCGATTTTAATCCGCTTCCTAATCGACTAAAAAAAAACCTATCATCAAACCGCCTTTTCATATGGCAGCAATTTCTTAATCCACTCGATCAGGCCTTCCATTTCCACTTTCTTCAACTCGTGCAGAGTGTTACGGAGGGGAATGAATTCACCCTTGATTCCCAACTCGGTTAAGTTCTCGTGGGTTTCCTTGCCCCAGGAGAGGGGCACGAGGGTGTCTCGGTCACCGTGGTACATCAGCAGGGGGACTTTCGAGGGGTGGGTTTTGAGTGTGTCATAGACGGCAGATTCTTTGTTGAGGAATGAGGAGAGGGCGAAAACTCCTGCGAGGCCTGGTACCCATCGATAGGCTGTGTGGAGTGCCAATGCACCACCCATTGAAAATCCACCTTAAAAATAAATAAATCGAATTATTTCAATATCCAATCAATATTGTTTAAGTATATTCATAATAAATTAATTCCAAATGTAAATATAAATCAATTAATATTTTTTAAATTTGATACAAAAGTAAAAAAATCGAGGGTATATCATTGTTTCAATTATTAAACCAATACTTACCGACTATAATTTTATCTAAAGGAATTCCGGATTTGACTTCGGCGTCAATCAGTCTTTTCACCTCCTCCCCTATTGACTCCAATGTCTGTTTGTGTTCGGCCACGTCAGGAGTTATGTTCAGACGGTCGAACCAAACGTTGCTGTGCTAAAAATTATAATTAAATTAATAATCAATCAATTACATTATTTCTTGGGACATTTGTTATTACCTCTCCATTTAAAGGGGTGTAGGGCCTAGATGGGGCGCTCGGAAACACAAACTTAATGTGCGGCTGTTGAATGTCACCGATTAGGAATTTTATCCATTCGTAAATTCCTGATCCAGTGTCACCTGAATCATAAAAATCAATATGAAAATGAGTTTCGTGCAATGAAAATTAAAAAGAATTTTACGAGGAGAACGAATTATAATAATCAAAATAAAATTAAAATATAACTTTTCTTCTCCTTCTGCTATCCCTTTTTGCCCCTTAGGGCGTCGGGTAAAATATAATTTTAAAAATGAAAATAACCTAATAAAGTTCAATCATTAAAAATATAACCCATAGAAAACCTAACCTATAAAACTTAAATTTTATAACCTAATCAAAACCTAAAGTGCAGCAAACAACAAAAAAAGAAAACATAATCAATCAAAACTTAAACTACAAACCATAGAGTAACTAAGTTAGTTACTCTATGGTTTGTAGTTTGTTAGTTAGTTAAACTAACTAGTTCATCCTCTTTGTACAAACCTAAAACTGGAAAATAATTTTAGGTTATGTTTTAACTTTTATAGGTTAAAATCTATATTTTGGTTTAAAAAAAGGAAACTTTATAACCTATAAAAATATATGACTGTGCTCAGCAGACAAATGGTATAGAACGCATGATACGATCTGTGAATATAAATTCAGCCAATTTCTCTGATATTCCATACAAAAATTAATAAATTTGACTGAAACATATTTAGCCTCACAAGTATACATATCAATTCATTTAGATTGTGACGATAAGAGTAAAGTGCAGTTTAAATTAAACAGTTCACATACACAATAGCCCTCAATTAATTAATAAACATAACTTATAGGTTCCGTTAATTTGCAGAGATCAACAATTAAATTTGAATGTTTGGACAGTTCAGTAAGTGACATCTGCTTGTATGGGGATCCTAATGAGACAGTATTGCAACAACTCATAGTTCTCTCTCTTTATCAACTGTGGCTGGGATTAGCTCAAACTTTGTTCTTAGTCATGGTAAATCTGATCGACACATTCATAAACTGAAATTATGATGTAAATGTTTGTTGAATAATGTAAATATTTGTTTATCTGTTATTTTTAATTTCAAGGATTGAATAATTAAATACAAAAATAATTTAAAAAAATTACCTATTGAAAATGTTAAAATTTGAAGATATAAAAAAAAACAAAGGAAATTTAAATAAACTGTTGTAGTAATGTTGATTACCTCGACATCCAATACGGGAAAAGAGGATAAGATTAAGAAAGAAAGTAATGTTGATTGAAACAAATAACGATATAATTTAATGGAAACTTATATTTTATTTAATTAAAAGAAAATACTGTGGAAATAAAAAAATAAATATTTTTTCATTATTTCTTAAATGAAATCAATTTACCCTTTATTAATATTTCATGGCAATTAATAATTATATCGAATCGCAATTTCTTTATTTAAAATATATTAAAAAAGCGATCACTAATTTATCTAGGTTATATGACTGACCTGAGCCGTGGAAGAATATAACGCTGGCAGTGTTGACTTTGTTGGCCTGTCTGATGATCTTCAGAGCTTGTATCTTCCCGGACATACCCGCGAAATTAACAATTAAAACCGTGCTGGAGGAATTTGCTTTAAAAATAAGTAAGGAACGATTCGCCTAACAAATTAAAAAAATTGAATGCGTGCGCCGTAAATTAGACAACCCAATTCACTAGGATGTAGGTCAGCAGTCATACCAACAGAAATTATAATTGCTTCGATACATGGTTCATAGAGTATAATCTATGAACTCATGGCTTCGATACATATAGAGCTGCTTCTAATTTTATGATTGTAGGTGAACCAATAGAAATTATAGAAGGTTTGCAAATATTTGTAGAAATTGTTAAAAATTTAACTATTCATAAAGGTGGACAATTGAAAAAAATCTGTATTGATAATAATTTTGGTAACATCGAATATTATTTCTCATTAACCTTTTGGTAAATCATTTCGATAATAAATTAATTTCACATAATTTTTTTTAATAAAACACCGAAACGTGCGACCAATTTTAGGAATAAGAGATTCCTAAAATTGGTCGCACGTTTCGGTCGTACGCAACTGTCAAATTTCCATGTAAATTCCTATTTACGTGACTTCCCAGATGTAATTATTCTTTCAAATAATTTATTATTTTAGTTATTTTCAAAAAAGTTAATTAATCTAACCACAGATTAATTCTGATTATTTTGTGATTTAACACAAATTATTTTAATCCAATTGCTCTTGTTATACATTCTCTATGATTTACTTTGACATTTACTCAGCTGTTATTTTCTTACTCCATAACCTCAAAAAAAGTAAAAAAAATATTCATTAAAATCAAATTTTTTAATTGTAATTAAAAACATGATTACGAAAGAGAGTTTAGTAGACCTTCAGGAGAAATGGGAAAAAGTGAAGAAGCTGATCGAGGAGGACGCGCGCTTCGACCCGGAATCTCAACCGTACTTCTCAAAATACCAAGCCAGACAGAATTTAATTGGGATGAACGGCTTGATCGACTCGCTGAAAGCCAAGGAGAAAGAAAACGACCCGGAGAAGTTTCAGAAATTAGTAGGGATGCACGGTGCCGTGCAGCTACAACTTGCGATAATTGCAATCGACACCGAGGAATTTTCAATTGGAGAAAAGCACTTGAATTCATGTGCTGAAATAATTGAAACGTATGAAGAATCCCCGTTCGTTGCTTCCGTTGCTTTGGGTATGCAGAACCAGCTCGGGATTCTCTGGGCAAAACGTGAGCAGGATAAAGGGCAGGTCGCTTTGGAAAAAGGCGACCGGTTTTATAAAACAATCAAAGAGAAAAACATAATCCCGATCGATTACTCTGATTTATTCAACACGAATTATGAAATAGATAACGAAGCTGCGATGCTCAAATTCGAGAAAACCTATACTTTAACTTTATATTATCTAGGACAGGTTTATGGGCCGGTTGATCCTCTCAAGAGCGCAGTTTGTTACGGGAAAACATTGAGGAGGCAGCTGGAAATGGGGGATTACGAGCACATAGATTGGGCTCTGAACACGGCAACCCTATCTCAGGTTTTGATGCAGAAGAACGGGTTTAAACAAGCAAGGCATTATTTGAGTGCGAGCTTGTATATGTTGGAGGAGTACTGGAAGACTTTAGAAGCGATTGAAGTGAGGAACGAGGAGTATGAAGCAAAAGTCGAAACATATAGACACAGGTTAGTTACACTTTTAAAATCAGCACTTACAATTGTGACAAATAAAAAACCAAAACATTAAGAGATTAAATTCAGTTTTTGTACTTTTAGTTTTATCTAAAGATATAATCTTTTGTCATAAAAATTATGTCACTGTGAACTGAAGAAAGCACGGATATCTTCCATTCAACAGCCAGATGGCATGGAAGATGTTGAAAGTGAAATTTCATAGAAAATATTCAGGAGGCAAAAATATAACAATTCTGCATTGTTGCATTTATTGTTTCCAATAAAAAACTTTTTTGTTTCAAAAAAACAAACAGTTTTTTTTTGAGAAAGCTGGGATAAAAATAATTTTTGAAAATGAATGAAGATCCTTTATAACAATGATAAATAAAAAAATAGAATAAAAGCTATAAGAATGGTACAAATTATTATCACTTACAGATACGCAGACGTTGCTCGTTGTTGGAGTAAATACGGAATCGTCCTCCTCTCGAATTCACACGAACGATTGATGAACTACCAAGACATCGACGTCACCTCGAGCTTCTGTACGGACATTTCGGAAATGGGCCTCGAAAACAACTCAACGCTTACAAAAGAGGACTTAAACAACTGGACTTTCCCGACTCTAAACCTCGCCGAGTATGAATCTCAAATCCGTGACACGTTTGTCCTCACCATCGACGATGCGAAATCCGTCTTTGTGAATGCTCAAAAATGGCTTCATAAGGCGCAAGAATACTATTCCCTAAACACCCTCGCTTCAGACTATATCGAAATTACTTTGGATCACAGCAAGCTTTATGATATGCTGGTGTTTTTTGAAGAGGCCCCGGAAATGCGGGCGAAGTTAATGAAAAGGGCGATCGATATTTTGGAGAAGGTTTTGAAGGAAGTCAATCCTACTTACTACATGCAGTACTGCCGGCAGATGTGGTACCGGCTGGGGATTTTGTATTCGGATATTCTGGATATTAAATTGGATAAGCTGAAAGAGAACGACAACCGGCCGACGCCGCACGCGCTTAATAAAATCAACTCGCTGGTGCTGAAATGCTCGACGCATTTTAATAATTACATCGACAGCTATAAGAATGCAAAAGGGGAATTGCCGAGTAAAGTTCCTGAAGAAGGGGAGAATGCTTTTTTGAGGTCGTATTTCCATTTGGGAGCGTTGTCCACGAGGTATATCACTTTGGACAAGGAGGTGCTTTTGAATAACACGAAAAAGTCTCTCGAGTGTTATAAAAAAGTTGTTGATTATTGCAAGAGAAATGAAAAGGCGGGGGAATCGATAAATGCCGAGCTCTCTGTGGCTAAAGAAATGGTGACACTTTTACCGCTTAAGATCGCCAGGATATCCAATGAAATTCCTGTTGCTGTTTAAATAATTACTCAACTCATTAATTTTATTAAAAAAAATAATAATACTGCATTTAAGCAAGAGGTTTAAGCATGTAAATATTTAAACACTACTTACTCTAGATCTTAAGATGCATCTCGAGATTTACGCCCTGGTTTCTCCAAGATGATTTTATCATGATCGACTTTTTTTTTGAATTTATTTTCAAAAATGATTTTCTCATCTGGCACTTGGTGAAACATATTGCAATTATTACCGTAACGTTATTAACAAACCACTTAGTACTTTTTTACACATTAGTCTGCATAATAATAATTAAATACTTCTCATCAAGATTGAATGAAAGTAGGCAGTTTTCTCAGTGACCCATAAGTGGGGATTAGGTGTGAACTTCTCTTTTAGTATCTCAATCGAATTCATCTTTAGGTAAAAAAAAACATCAGAACGATAACGACCCCCAAAGTTGAGATAAATTATAATTACAGCTGGAAATCACTGTCTCGAACTCTGCTCGAATAAAATCACATTCCATAACAGAATAACTTAAGCTTAGGGTTAGGAATCATTAAAGGCTCGTTGTGTTGCCACAGTAAGTGAAGATGATTTCCCTCTTACGATTCTCTAAAACCACTTGGAGAGCTTAAGTATTAACGTGCAGATATAAATAAGTCTCAAGATGTAGAAACTGGGTGCTGCTTAAATTATGAGCGTTTTTTTCACTTTATTTTTTATACAGTAAAGTATACCACAAAAATATTTTATACATTGAAAGATATAATTGACAACAAAAATAATTTTAGAATTTTGTTTTAATAAAACAAAAATATTATTAATAATTGTGTCAACCCTAGTCATCATCATAGATTTCTCGAGTGGCTTTCTCACTTAACACTTGGTGAAACATTTTAAAATAATTTTTGAAACAAAGTGTTCTTTATGCTGTCGATTGAAGTATTGAATATTAAGCTGCACAAGCGTGTGAATTATAGCAATCCATTTTTTTATGCACAAAATATGTACTAATATTTTAAATATTTTAACTTATGTTAGTAATAATTGATTGATGAGGCTGATAATTGTTGAATTATAAGTAATTATTATGATTATAATTACTTATATTAAATAACACTATTTAGTCTTTCAAAGTCTATTGTAATATCGCAACAATTGTTTGCCTGAAGAAGCCACAGTGTGGTGAAACAATTGTAGCGATATTACAATAGACTTTGAAAGACTAAATAGTGTTATGTTAGTAATTCGAAGTGATTGATGATTAAAATAGTTTTCGATTATTTTCAGATTTTTTTAATTGGAGTTTAAATCAGTTGTTCCAATCGGAATTAATGTAAATTGACGGTGCTGTGTACGGGTTTGAGGGTGTATCAGCTATAAACAATTAACAGTATCTTATTGTCTGCTGCCTATTTGAGTGATTTATGTAGTTAAATTAGTCCTGCAGCAGTTTTTCATTTCTTTTTGAAATTTTAATTGGAATGAAATAAGTCGATCCATTCGCAAAAATAAAATTTGGGGTGCTGTGGAGCAGTAAACAGGTTCTTACAATTGACATTACTTTACTGTCTGGAATCTAATTATCAATCCGTGTTTTGATGTATTACGAAATTATAATTGAAATCAAATCCACTCGAAAATAATGTAATTTAAAGTTGTTGTGAAAGGGTCGAAGGGTGTAACAGAAACAAATGACATTATCTTACTCCCCAGAGTCTAATTAAGTAACTGGTGTAATTAAATTAGCCCTACAGCAGTTTCTGCTTTCTTTAGAACTGTTTAATTTGAGCAAAATGAAATCTGAATTTAATATTTATTTATTTATTTATATCTATATTTGTACAAATTGTAAACGTTTTGTGATAAATAGCAGCAAGCAAGGCTTGTTAAGCAATTCTTGATGTTTCTAACAATTGCTTAGACAATTAATGGTTTTAATTTTTAAACATTGGTAGTTCATATTGTATATAATTAATAAGAAAAAAACGTTGATTATTTTTAATCACTTAGTTTACAACACAAAACAATAAAAATTCTAGTAATAGATTTCACACTAATTTTTAAAAACTAAAGTTAGAGTTTATCTATTATTAATTATTTTAATAAGAATATCTTATTAAAAATCAACCAATAAAATAAATAAAACACAGATTTTTAATAATATAATCATATTAATTGCTTAGAGATTTTCCTCTCACAACTGTTCCAATGAAAGCCCAATGTCTTCATTCACATGCCCTTTATGATTGCTGTTGTACAACTTGCGCCCTTTTCTTATACATGTTGTTTCAAATAAACTTATCTCCAGTTGATGATTATCAAGATTGTTAATAATATCAATATAATCCCATTTAAACTTTGTAAGTAATGTTATGAAGTTTCTGGAAAAAAAATACGCGGTATGGTGGTAGATGGCGCCACTTAAGTAGTGTATTCTCCCCAACATATGTGAGCACCACAAACGGACCGCTTTCCCCGTATAGTTTAAATGTAGCTGATATCTTTTTAATTGAATATAACACAAAATATAAAAATGAAAATTGTAATGAAATAACAATGAAAAAAAAAAATAAAACGTAAAAATAACGTTAAATTTAACATTTCTCGTACGGAATAGAATACATAACTGCATTGTCTAGAGTTATAATAACAAAAAATTAAAAAAACGAAATTCACGACTGCATGTAGAAAAAAAAATGGTGATGTGTCCATCATGGCACTTTCCCCGGTGAATACGGTCAAATAAGTTTCTGATAGAAAATTTAATAGGAAAGCAAAATGATTAATAGAAAAAATTGATTGTTATCTTTTAAAGTTAAACCCGAGTATTTAGAAGAATATTGTAATTAAGTGTGTTATTTCTTACCTTACAATAGGTTCAAATCATTCCTCCACACTCTTCTTCATTTTTGCAAACTGGAGGCGTTTGCGAATGATAAGTTGAATTTGACGGCACTTTGACGTTTTATTTGTCATTAAAATAATTATTTCAATAATTAAAATCTCTAAGGGAATTTATCAGATAAATGCTTATAAAATGAAAACCGGAGGTCCTACAATAAAAGTTTTATAACAGAAATTATTTATTTTCCAAGATCTAAAACTTTTATTTGAAACATTTTTCTATCCGAATTAAAAAATTAAAAATTGCTAAGAGTAAAGTTGCACTTAATGAGTTTTGATTCTAACCAAAAGCTTTTCAGATCATTCTACTGTTATATAAAGCTTAGATATAAAGTTTGGTCTTAATCCATTTAGCCGTTTAGGCGCTATCGCGGAAACACACAGACACACACACAGACATTTTTCAAAACTCGATGGAATGGACTCAGGGGACCTCAAAACGTGCATATTTGTTGAAATTGGCGGTTCGAAAAATTTCACGATCACAATACTTTCCCTTGGACAGGGGTCCGGGGAAAGTAAAAATATTCTATGCAATTTTTAGGTTAAAAAACGCACCGTTTGGATTTGTAAACAAATATACTGACAACCGTTTAAGGATCCTGTCCTTAAATGATTGTTGGGTTACTCGAAGAACTGAATTATTAAGTAAAAAAATAATCGCAAATGTATATTTCGATCATGATTTGTAGTTGTTCGTTTTATTCAATACCTCAATTCCATGTGTGTTCCATTTACCTTGATGAAAGTGATTGAATGATTTACTGTGTTTTCAAACACAAATATGAAATATAAATTTGAACAATAGCACAAGGAGCTATCTATTGTCTTATTTTGTAACTGGCACCGTTGACTTTGCGCTATTGTTCAAAGATGATTGATATTGAAGAATAATAATAATATAACGTTTTATAAATAGAAAAGAGTATTCATTCACTTGGTCACAGTTATTTAAATATATTAAATAAATAATTTCAATAATTATTATTAATAATATTAATAAATATAATGATTTGAAAATAATTAATAAATTATTTCCACATTTAGCTCTGTGACTTACGTTACGTAAGTACGTTAAACAAATGCACATTAAAACAACTACTTCCCGGGCAAATACCTACGCCGGATATTGAATTACATAATGTACATCTATTGTTTGCATATCAATAAAATATTGCGTAATGCAACAAAATTTTGATCCGAGGAAAATTTTAATGTAAAAACAACAAAAGGAACGTTACTTAATATAAGGCCATCTGCAGACACGTGTTTCAGGATCTATTCCTCGTCAGTACAGCTATGCCTTACATAATTTAAAGATGTTAAAATAAATCAATTAAATCGTAACGTTTTATTGTTCTTCAAGTTGATATTTGAAGAAATGTGTTTAACATTGAAGAATAATATTGTAATGCATTATTATTCTTCAATATTAATAATCTAGAAACAATAGTGTAAAATCAAAGTTGACGATGCCATATGGACTTGCCTAATGTTGTGAAGGAGATGATTAAATTACACGTATTACAATGAAATTAAACAAGGAAAAACACGTATTATTTGTTTATATTTTTTTTAAAGCTGCTTCTACTAAATTGTATACATTGATTTATATTACGAATAAATTTTATGTAATATATAAATATATATATAAGCGCTTATTATTAAGTATTTATTGTAGTTGATAAAGTTTAGGAGCTTTAAAATACAATTCTTTTTTATTAATATAGAAATTTTTCATTCTTTACCAAAAATTTTATTGTAAAACCACCTTTACTAATTTTAAATTAAACTGGTTTGATCAAAGTGGATTTTACAATATTATAATATCCTCTTTGGTTTGACTTAAAAATCGTTTGAATTGTCTAAAATTTTCTGTGCAGATGCACTGGACTTATAATAAGATGAATAATAATTATAATTTTTAGAGGTTGGATGTGTAAATAAATCAAAAAAGCAAACAATTCGGGCGATATATTGTTTGTTTTTTTTTTATTTGTTTAGTTACACTGATTTTTCTTCACAGCACAGCTATTTTTTTGTTTTTGTCGAAATTACAAAAAAAAATCGATAAATGCGTTTATCGATTTTTTTTTTGTAATTTCTTGTTAAAATTTAATAAAATGAGAAGCACGATCTGAACACACACTTTCTTCAGACTTATCAATTTTATTTAGTAATTTTAAGAATGTAATCCAGTCATCACAGGAAAAAAGTGGTATTTTTATCTGTAACGATTAGACTGTAATTTAAATTTATTAAATACATTTAGAGGGGCTGTGAAGAAAAATTGGTGTAAATAAATTAAAAAAGCAAACAATTCGGGTGAAATATTGTTTGTTTTTTATATTATTATTTATTTATGTAATTAACCCTACACCTGAAAGGGTCACGGAATATATATATATATATATATATAATTATATATAATTATGTAATTACGCCGATTTTTCTTACCAATCCAGCAAATTGTATTTAACAATTTTATGACAGTAATCCAATCATCACAGCAACACAAAAAAAAAATATAAAACCTTACCAATCGGTGCTTCTTCGAGGCTACATAAAATCTCCGACTTTCTAATTGAAATTATTAATTTAACACACATCGTTTTATAGTTATCACTTATCGGCGACAAATCAAATCGATTTATTTTATCCGATTCAATTTTATTAACGTCGTTTCAGGGTAGATAAATTAGAAAGCCATTTAAAAAGCAAGCGCACTTTCCGCTCGCGTCGCGCTTTTTTTATAATTACAGCAAACATCTACTGGATTCATTTTACGCGAGCCCATTAAAAAATAATTGTCTTAATTCAGGTGACATCCACTAAGCGACATAATCATAATCACAATACCGACAGCGCTGAGGTTAATAAGACGCGGGACAATGTAATAAATAAAAAGGAGTTTCTCTTCTTGCGCCACATAAAAAAAAGCATATGGGTTTAGATAATAGCATCATTTGGGGAAAGTAAAAAAAAGACACTCGCTTTACTTGAAGTAAATGAATACTTCAAGTAACTCGAGACTAAACAGCCTTGGAATACTGTTTTTTATGGAATTGTGTTAACTTATATTGTTTCTTCAATTAATATTAATTAATACCGGATTCCATTTAACTAATAATGCATGAATGATATATTTATTCAAATTTTTATCAATTGAATTTCTAGCTGTTTCTAAAAGTTTCTAGTTAGATTATCTAGAAAGAGATTCTGTGTGTTTCTGATGTTTATCAGTTGAGTTTAGGCCGTTTCTTCTTTTTGTCAATCGAATTATAGCAGTTTATGTCCGATATCAGTCGAATTCAATTTTTTATTTTGTTTTTTTTTTATTTATTCGAATTCATTGTTTTCTGAATCAATTATTATCAAAAATCCCCTTTAACACAAACTTCGGCCTTTTTGTGATTTTTTTGGCTACTTCTCTCCCGTACTCATCTAATTTTGTTAATATGTGTCTATGTTTGTTCTCCCCTCCAAATTCAGTCTAATTCTAAGTTTTTCTCTTCTTAATTAGTTAAATTAGAGCTGTTATTGAATTCTGGATTTTTTTGTCTAAGTTTATCATTCCACATCCATTTATTGGAAAAGTCTCTGAGCGGTATATACTAGTTGTTTTCAAAGCCGTGCCGTGAGATTTGTTTGAAAATCTCACTGT
The DNA here is from genome assembly GCA_963082785.1 of Philonthus spinipes. NCBI lineage: Eukaryota > Metazoa > Arthropoda > Insecta > Coleoptera > Staphylinidae > Philonthus > Philonthus spinipes. Next base: position 10,594,047 of record OY720306.1, read on the forward strand.
ACTACGATATAAAAAGTTTGACAACCACTGCTACCGATATGAAAACAGTACATATTTTTTTAATTTTGGAGAAACATTTAAATTAGAAGCTTCATCCAAGTTCTTCAAGCTTATAGAAGAAACGTCGATGTTTGAAGAAACGGGGATTACATTATGAGAAATTTCATTTGAAACCTTTGAATTACAAGAAAATTCATCGGTTTTATTTAAGTTTGAAGAAACGAGATTCGTATTTAAGAAATCTTTAGTTGCTGCACGATTGTCATCAAATTTCTTAAATTGATCGTCTTGTGAATTTTCTAAACATTTCACTCCTCCTTCCCTAAATTCTTCTGGCTGATCTACGACACTACAAACTGTCGTTTTATTTTTTTCTATTTCCTCCTTCTCATTTTCAATGCTCATTTGTTTATCATCATGATTATCGTCTTCATCGCTGCAAATTTTTAAGGCCGTAGTGTTCATGCCCGGCGCATCCACCATTGTGGAGGCGCGGGATGTAATTCCCCATGTTATATAATTTATTTATTTAACTGATTTACCTTTTTAGAAATCTACAATATAATTAGTAATATTTATGTTTAGTGGATTGTAGAACAAAAATAAAGCAATAATAACAACAACAAGAAATTAAATAATTGGCGCTGTTATATGATAATAGTGCGCCTTGCTTAGATTAATGAAGGTCAACCTTACGCTACCAAAAATCCGCTGATTGTAATTTTTTAGATTTTTTATTTTGACGTTAGTTTGTTGCTAAATACGCTACCAAAAATCCGCTGATTGTAATTTTTTAGATTTTTTATTTTGACGTTAGTTTGTTGCTAAATATGCTACCAAAAATCCGCTGATTGTAATTTTTTAGATTTTTTATTTTGACGTTAGTTTGTTGCTAAATACGCTACCAAAAATCCGCTGATTGTAATTTTTTAGATTTTTTATTTTGACGTTAGTTTGTTGCTAAATATGCTACCAAAAATCCGCTGATTGTAATTTTTTAGATTTTTTATTTTGACGTTAGTTTGTTGCTAAATACCTTATTAACACATTTAGAGTATAAAAGTGGGATGTTTTAAAATAAACTTTATATGATTTTTTTTTGTCTCTGCACACGGATCTATCGAAAAGTCTTATAAAACATTGTTTGCTATATTTTAGATTTTTTTATTTTGACGTCAGATTGTTGTTAAGGACCTTATTAACAAATTATGAGAATATTAAAGTGGGATCTTTCAAAATAAACTTTTTATGTGTCATGATACGCTAAGTAAAAAAAAATATTATATTATTTCTCATACTCTTTTTAATGAACTAAATATTTATTTCGGAAACCATGTTTCTATCTTCAGCATTGTATGAAGTTTTTATTTATTAAAATTGAATTATAATGTATAATATAGTAGAAGCCTAAACAATTAACTAGTTTGCTATCTAATATGTTTATCTTTGTTTTTACTTTACAATTTTTTGCAGCGATAGAAAAGGAAATGATCGATTTTTTTTTATTATTTGCAATATTTTTGTTTGTTACAAAATAAAACTAATTTTAATATTCTAACCACATTTGATGAGAATTCAATGGATAAAAATTAAACATTTTCAAAGCAGATTTCAGTAACCTCACGGGTCTGTTCTAGGACTGTATTGGCGGATGACATTAAGGTTATGATGCCATAAATGATTTGCTTTAACTTACAATACAGTCATAATGTAATTTTTATCTGTCACAAAATATCAACAAAATGCTAATTGATTTCCTTTCCACGTCTCAAAAAGAGCATAAATGTTGAATCACTATTTATTATGTGATATTTGGGGCTATTCTGTACGAGAAGTGTTGTACGTATACAATATTTTTAATCAACACTGTCTAAGCGAGTTTTTAATTGACATGTATACTGACATTGTGAAGTTATTTAATAACGTATACGTTAAATTTAACATTTCTCGTACGGAGTAGCCCCTATAGCCCTACACCCATATGGATAGAAAGGGCCATTGAATATATATATACAGGGTGGTGCAAGATTCCGATGAAGTACAATATCTCAGTTATTTAGAAATTTACAAAAAAATATTACTGACATAATTTGTAGCTACTGTAAAACTTCACATTTTAAAATTAGTTTCATATATACAGGGTGTCCAATAATCACGTGACGTATCAAACATATGATTTTTTAAATGGAATGCTATATTTTTTATGAAGATTTTAGATTCTACGCTTAAAATTAATCATTTCTGACATAAGGTTTATTAGGTCAATTTTTAATATTTTAAAAGTTATAAACAATTTAATGTTGAAATCAATGGAAGTTTAGGGTCTTATTTTTCAAAATTGAAAAACGATGTAAACTTTCTATTAACGCAATTTAATTGAAAAAAATTCTTAATAATATAAGGAATAATCGTTTGTTACCTTAAAGCAAATGTTGTGTACAGGGTGAAACAATACGCCAAATGATTTTTTTCTTTTTTCACTTAAATGGAACACCATATATTTTTTATAGAATTTCGATAGAAAATTGGCTGTTCTTTAATTTTTGTATAATAAACTATACCCCTATATGTTACAGTTTTTTAACAATTTCAATTCAAAGTACAAAATTATAAGTTTCGCTTATAATCTATAATTTAAGTGAGCTATAATTAAAACAAATGCAATTCATAATCGTTTTCTGATATTTAATAACATACTTCCTAACCTAAAAGGATATTCAAATGACAATCGATATTTAAAGGCGCATGCAAAATATGAAGAAAATAGTTGCTCGACGATTATTTAGCGAGTTATAATGGTTATTGGAACACATTTTTTTAAGAAAAAAATTGTAAAATATTTGAATGTTATTGAATAAAAAAAATGGTATGAATGCGTGAAATAAATACATAAAAATGTTAATACTAACAAAATATAATGATATAAGTATTTTATTATTTCACTTAGTATCTATTTTCGGTTTCTCAGTCAATATGAATTGTTTAAATAAATCAATTTAACAAGCATATAGGAATATTATAAATATTTTTCAAATAATAACCAAAAAATATAGTTGTTGTTAGTTTTTAACAATTAAATTAATCATTTGTTGAAGAAGTAAGTTTAACTGCACCAGTATTACAAAATATGACGTAAAACGTACTTTAATTACTAAATATGATATTGCGTTACTTTCACAACTAAATAAATTAGTTGTTCTGACGCGGCCTACTTTGGTTAAAAATTCTATATCAAATATGTATTTGGGATTAAATATCTCAAAAAGCGTTTAATATGTTATATAAAAAATGAAGAGTGATCAATTTTCTATTAAAATAGCATAAAAAATATAAGGTGTCCCATTTGAGTAAAAAGAGAAAAACATTATTTTGCGTATTGCTTCACCTTGTATATAAAAATTTGTTTTAAGAGAAAAAAAAATAGTATTTCTTTTATTATTAAGTATTTTTGCATTTGTATGGCGTTGACAAAATGTTTATTTCATTTTTCATTATTGAAATATTAGGCTCGAAATCGATTTTAATATTCATTTGTTCATAACTTCTAAACTATGAAAAATTAACCTATTAAATCTTATATAAAAAATGATTATTTTTAAACGTAGAATCGAAAATCTTCATAAAAAATATAAATAATATTGCTTTTAAGTATTATTAAAGTGAAGAAGCATTATCATAAACTGATTAATTTTTAATTTCTGGTTGACAGAGTTCCAAAATCAATGCCACAATTTCGCACAATAAGAAAAATATATAATTGGCTTAGCTAAATGGAAAAAAAACTTTATGATATTTATACTTGTTGAAGGGTTTCGGAAAGTAAATGAAAGTTTTGTTTTCCGCGCTCGCGAAAAAGGAGATTGAGAGAAAAAAAATGCATTATTGAAAACATCGAAAAGTCCGCGACCTTCACTTCCCACGTGCTTGTGTGTTTGAGTAAACGAACCCGCGCGCATTTCTCTTTTCTCGCACTTTTTCTCCGGCGACGGCGTTGAACTCTCATCGGCACCTGTCTCCGCCGGTGTCACGTCCGTCGCCGTCCTCTTTCTCTTTTTTCCTTCCGCTCGGACAGTTGGAAAATAGCCACAGAGGAGGAAAATCCCTATAATCAAATTCCTTTTAGCTAGGCCAACTATAAATTAATCAGACATTTACATTCTAATCAACCTCAAAATTATATTATAAATCGAGCTGTATTATACCATACGTTCGAGATTTTTTCCACTGTAGAGTGTTTTGATTTTTTTATTAATAAAAAATGATGTTGGCAATAAAAGTAACCTATAGCGTGTGGTGTTATTCTAACAAATTGTGACACATGTGACGTTTTATTTGTTTTTATGCAATAATATGCAAAATAAAGAAAAAATCAAAACACTCTAGAGGAGAAAAATTCTCGATGATATGATATATACGATGAATTATGAATTTAATTGAAGGGCATTAAAATATCCAGAGATGGTGAATATGTTTGGTTTATTTTAAAATTTTATAAAAAGATTGGCATTTATTGAAGAGTTGTCACTCTTATTTTTTTTTTTTAATTTTAGTGGACTTCTCATTAAAGTCCACTAAAATTAAAAAAAAAAACAGATTTTCTGGTATTTTGCATCTGCAAAACAACAGCAGGTTATAGAGTTGATTGAATATTTCAAAATAAGGTTTGAAAAGGTAGTAATTATTTTTAGAATTTGCGCCTAAATTCTTCTAACTACCTGTAGTTTTGTGTAATTGGTTTCACTAACTGCCATTCAAAACAGCCAATCGCTGAATTTGTTAACCTATTATTATTATTATAATTTATAGAAAATACTTTAATATTTTTTCAAACTTTGTAACATTGATGCAACGTTTTTTTAATATATTTTTTGGTCATAATACTGTGTGACAGGTTGTTGTGGCCATGTTGTTTTGGCAACATCGGTCAAATCTGTTGTTTATTATTCAGTTGCTGATGCTAATTCACCATAGCCAGTTACACGACTGAGCAACACGTCTAAATAATAATAATATAAGCTTTATTGTTCAACAGGAAACCCAATTACAGAACAATACGAGATATCAATAGAAAACATACATAAATACAAATGGAATAAGAGTAAAAAAGGACAATGTTGATTTTGAATATATACATGTAGCATTTAAATGAAAATGTCTTCGTAATACTCTTCTGAGCACTTGCACAGTACATGCACTGGTGATTGTTGAGTTGGAAGTCGTTAATCTAAGCGTGGAGGCAAATCTTGTGTGTTTTGCAGGCACGTTAAATGGCACTTGAGCTAATATTTACGGGCAGTCGATTCTCCCATCGATTAACTTCTTCATAAATCTCGAACAGCACAGAATTTTTCTAGAGACAAGAGAATCCATGCCATGACGTTGAAGAAGTTCGTCTTGCGGCGTTTCAGTAGTAGGATATACCTGGTCAGCTCTAAATGAAAGAATAAATCGACGGTGAATGCGGTCCAGGAATAGCGAATGACTGGCATAGATGCGAAACCATAATAAAGTATTGTATTCCAATTTACTTAAAACAAACGCAGAGTATAGAGCTTTCAGAGCATCTACATTGCGAAAGTCACGACTAACGCGTATAATAAAACCTAATGTCTTAGAGGCATTTGCACAAGTAAACTCAATATGGTGTTTAAAAGTAAGTTGGCGGTCAAAAACAATACCTAAATCTTTAAAAGTTGTACATTTCGATAATACGTTTCCGGAAATGTGATATGAAGAGTCAACTGACGTGTGTGTGCGGAAATAGCTCATTACACAGCACTTCTTAATGTTGAGGTGAAGATGAACTCGGTCACACCACTCAGCGATTATATCCAAGTTGTCTTGAAGAGTGAGGACATCATTGGTACTATTGATTTTTTGGTAGATTTTAATGTCATCCGCATATGCCAAGACAGGGTAAGTAAGCATACTTAATAACTTATTTATAAAGATGTTAAAAAGTAGTAGTCCTAGGCAAGAGCCCTGAGGAACACCAGAGACGGGAGAGAATTTATAAGATTTGAAGCCGTTATTGAACACATAGAGGGAACGATTTGATAAGTATGATACGATTCTATTATCAAAAAGATTATTCGTTTGTACAAAAGTTGCGCGCGATGCGCTCATTTTAAAGGAAACGCGGTAACTATTCAATGTTGACTCTCCAACGTTTGGTGACCAAATTCGAGACAACTGGTTCGGTAAATAATCAGCCAAATTGTTCGAGAATATCGCCGTTGTCCATGAACTCGAATCAGTCAAATCCTTGCCGTGCACAAGAACTCGGTTCTTCGTTAACTACAACTTGCCGAATTTTACATTTTTTACTGCACCCATACAAGATCAAACTGATCTAAGAGCTAAAAGTTAATGACTATAGACAACGCTCTTTGTTCACTGGCTGGGTTTTGAAGCGTTTGGAAGAGGACCTCTATTTTGGGCGAAAAATCATCTTTAGCGACGAGGTGCATTTTTGGATGAATGTTAATAAATAAAATTTCCCTATATGTGGCAACGTCAATCCACACGAGTTTTACCACATGGTAATGAATATATAAAAAAATGAGGGTTTGGTGCAGATTTTGGGCCGTCAGCATCATTGGTCCGTACTTTTTCGAAAACAACGTTGGTGAGACCATCATGATTAACGGAGAGCGCTACAGATCGGTGATAATCAATTTCTTTTGGCTCGAATTGAACGATATAGATATTCACGACATGTGGTATCAGCAGGACGGCGCTACGTGCCATGCTTCGCAGCGAACGCCATAATACATATTTTGCATGAACGATTTGAAGGTATGGTTATCGCTCGCAAAGGTGACATGATTTGGCCGCCAAGATCATGCGATTTGACCCGGCTAGACTTTTTCTTGTGGGATTTTCTGAAGTCGTTTATGCCAACAAGCCATCAACCGGATCTATGCGGCAGAATCATTGAAAATTGGACCTCTTGGATCCGTGCTACCATGAGAAGCCGCGGAGGACATTTAAACGATGTCTTATTATTCCATACAAAATGGTATGCATGGGCCTTCGAAATAAAAATAAAATTTCGTTAATACCTCACATTCAGCTTGTTTCATTCCATTTTAACATCGATCCGTCCTTATTGGAAAACTGTATAGAAGCTAAAAGGTGCATTAATAGATGAGGTACATATTATTTGTAAATATTTCGTTCTGTGTGAACAAACCTTGGTTAATTGCGCCCAGGAAAAAGAGCATCAATAGCCAAGACTTTACCTATACAAAAAGAAGAAGTCATTTTTATAAATAGAAAAGAGTATTCATTCACTTGGTCACAGTTATTTAAATATATTAAATAAAAATGATTTGAAAATAATTAATAAATTACTTCCACATTTAGCTGTATGACTTTTGACTTACGCTTTTATTAGTTATTATCACAAAACCGTATTTTTTTTTATTTTTTTTTTTCAATAATATATATTTAATCATTAATCCCTTTTACCATACGGTGTCGGATTAAATAATAATTAATTATTAGTGTTGGGCAAAATCGAATAATATTAGTAATCGAGTATTACTAAATGTGTCATTTTAAGTATTTAAAACGAAAAAGTAACTTCAAATTTATGTTTATTAATAAATGGGAAGTTATTTCTGATATATTTATAATAAGTAACATTCATAAAATTATAATATACAGAATTTAGAAATAATAAAAGATCGACTTTGCCCATCACTATTAATTATATCAAATAAATTCACTCGCCTTTATTCATATATTTTTTCGCATATTACTTAAGTAACGATAAACAATTCCCTTGTTGATTTTACAATATCACAAAATGATTTTCATCAGAACAATTTTGCTAAGGTCACTATCATCAGTCATTATAAAAAAATCACATCACAAGTTTTGTTTCTTTCATTATTTTAAATTGATTAATTGAATCAAATAAATGCACTCGTGTTTATTCTTTTCAAACAGTGACGAATTAATTCCGTGTTGTATCCGCACTTTTTCGGCTGACTGGCCTCGCTTGCGAATTACAATCAACACAATAAAAAATATAAAGAAAACAATCGATTCCTGGCCGTCATTCGTATACCTGAGATAAAACAGTTTAGTGCGGACGCGTGAATGCGATCCAATTTTGGAGTTAAACAAATAAATAATTGCTTCCAATTTTTACGAGTGAGTGAAATAATTAAATAAATATACAAGGTGGCCAGAAAAGGTGTGATAATCTTTAGGTAAAGTTGTTCATTGATTAATTTCAAGCAGAAAATTTAAATAAAAAAATATTGTGCGGTTCTTCATTAACGGCCATTGACATAATAAATATGTGACTATAAATCAGTAATATTTTTGAAATATTTTGATTAAAATTAGTTCTATTAAAATTCAGTTAAACATTGCAAATTTTTATTTAAAGATAAGTCGATTATTAATAGCAATAATTATACATAACATGTTAAAAACATATTTTAGTCACATATTTAGGATATTAATGGCCTCATAAAGCTTATTAAATAATTACCCAATATTTTGTTTGCGTTTTATTTAATTTAATTTTTTAATTTATTTTTTTATTTTAAAAACTTTTTTTTAGTTTTTTTCTACTTAACATTAATTAACGAAGATTATCACACCTTTTCTGGCCATCCTGTATAAACAATTATATTAGTAATTTGTTTGTGTGTTGTAATGCTTACAACAACGACTTACAACTATGTAAGTCGAAATTGTTTTTCGAACTACGTACTTAGAGATTCCTTCTTGTAGAGGCAACAATACAAAAGAACTAATTAAGGTGGCTAGGACATGTAACAAGGATGGAACAATGGAGAACAGCAAAGAAAGTATATGAAACGAGGTAAAGATAAAAGCAAAGGAGAGGGAGGCCCAGAAAATCTTGAAAAGATGAAGTACGATGAAGTTCTAAGGGCTTTTTACATTTAATTTTCCATTCTTTTCGGTTTCTCGTTATATTTTTCAGAATGCAGTACGAATTTGCAGCACAAGTAAGAGGAATCAGATCCCATCTGATTCCTCTTTACATACATTGAGATTCTAATCAAAAAATATAACGAGAAACAGAGAAGAATGGAAAATTAGATGTAAAAAGCCCTTAGAAGAAGAATAAATATTACGTTTGTATTATAATTAATTCGCGAAGAGGATCCGTTTATATGTTCCTGTTTGCAGTGACGTAGATAGGGGGGTGATTAGAGGGTAATAATATTTGTCAAAAACTTACAGTGTAAGAAATTTTTGCAATTGGAAAAAGGGTTTAATCGAATTTTCTTCACCATTGCCAGAAATATTCCTTATTTAATTTTATTGTAAATCATTAATTTAATTTTTATTGTATTCAATGATTTGATTCTCGTATCACTTCAAAAATAGTGAAATAAAATCAGGCTTACTGTTTTAAATTCACAACATTTAAATTACTTAAAAAAAGAAAGCTCGCAATTACAATCACTCCAAAAATAGCATTTAAATAAAAAAAAAACAACAACCCACCAATTTTTCATTTCTATGTTCTTCTTGTTTTGTTATGTTCTCATGCGTGTTTATAATTTCGCGTGCGACACTCGAAATGTAAATAAATAAATAATAACAGAGCAGAGTAGAGATAGTGGTGAACAGCGAGGAGATAGATGATATTGGTAGGTAGGCATGTCGTCGGTATAAAAGACGAAAGACTGACCTAATTGTTTAGTTCGCCGTACATGTTTCGACCGCAAGAGTGCCACCCGATTAAGTGATAGTATATGAAGCGAGGAATACGATTTATAATTTGAAACACTTTTTTGAGAAGAAGACAGAAACGACAACAGCGACGAAATAATATGAAGGTGAGTAAATAATTATGATATTACGAAAAAATATTTAAAACAAGCATTTCAATCAGAGTTGGGCAGGAATACTTTGAGATTCTAATCCAAAAATTTAGAGAACATACATTTTTTTGTATAGCACATTTTTTGCTGTATTTTACTCATTTCAAATTGTTCAACTTTACGAATTAATTGATCTAATCGTTTCAATAATCTATGATCCTGGGTTTTAATGTAAGGAGGCTGCGTTTTTATGAAAAGAACGTCGTCATAGAAATGTAAAATTAGTTATTCTTTTGCAACAAGTTAAAATAAGGTTTTGAATCTCATTGATTTTACAAATGTATATAGAATGATATGGTATTAACAGATTGTTTAAATTTTGAGTTTTATTTTTCCTTCCCCCGTGACTGCTCGTAAACTATTCGGCCACTGTGTGCGTCCACAGTATAGCCCTACAAGATATCTGTGGTCACGGGTGTCAGCGATTCCTTCTTGTTTGTATGCAAGGTGCAGGGCCCTGTTTTGAATTTTGTTCAACTTCATCTTTTTATTTATAAACGTAAATCGTGTAAAAACCCGAAGTAGGCTGAAAAATGATTTAAAATTAAAATCCATAAGTTACATCTTTTGTTTATAAATATAGATACTGTATCGTTAAACGAATAAATGCGAAAAATAAAATACACTTTGCTAGTATCACCGTTATTTATTTACGTTACTATAGTTTCGACCTATTGTATTACAAAGTAATGGCTTCCAGAATCAATCAGATACTGCATTGTGTTTCTCACACTTCGAAAAATACGATTTTAAGATATATATTGTTACGGGTCTATTCTTAATAGAAATATAATATAAGGTAAATATTCGGTAGCACACAATTAAAGCAAGTTAATTTCAATTCAATAGGCAGAAACGGTTACGTGTCAAAATTGACCCGTAACAATATATGTGTGTGTAGTCAATATTTAATTCTCAAATGGGCAGTTTTAATACAAATTACGAAAAATATACGCACGATACGATTTTTTTTAAATAAAAGTAAATAATTTCAGTTTCATACACAGAAAGAATCAAGTAAATATGTTTAATGGTTTATGAATGATTTTTTTTAATATAAATAATTTTAAACGTAAACTTTGATAGTCTCGAAAGTCCATAAATTGAATTTGTTAAATCTATATTTATCAGCAAATTATAGGACGTTAATTTCTTAATTTTATAATTTTATATTTTTTGAAAATGGAATGCTATACTTTTTATATCGATTTTAGATTCTACGCTTAAAATGCGCAAATAAGTTCTCGCTGTTTTTTTTTATGAAACTACAACTTTATTGCGAAAACATGTTTACAAATGAAAATGAGTTATATATATTTTTAAGTAAATTTAAACTTTACAAAACCCGCAATCACATACGATCAATTTTTTGATTATTGAGGCTTCTATTTTGTTATATATCGTAATTCATAATAATAAAACACTTTTACTTTGTTTGTATAACTGAAAATTTTTATTAGTAACTATAGTTTCGACTAGTTTACATTAGCAGTTTGGTAATGAGGTGTTAATATCGTCAAAACTATAGTCACTAATACAAGTTTTCAGTTATCCAAACAAAGTAAAAGTGTTGTATTAAAACACTGAAACTTGGTTCAAAAAATATAAATAAAACACTTGTTTATTGTTTCACTGTTTTAAAAATAAAAGCAAACAACTTTAACTTGGTTTAAAAAATATAAATAAAACACTTGTTCATTGTTTCACTGTTTTAAAAATAAAAGCAAACAACTTAAACTTGGTTTAAAAAATATAAATAAAACACGTGTTTATTGTTTCACTGTTTTAAAAATAAAAGCAAACAACTTTAACTTGGTTTAAAAAATATAAATAAAACACTTGTTTATTGTTTCACTGTTTTAAAAATAAAAGCAAACAACTTTAACTTGGTTTAAAAAATATAAATAAAACACTTGTTTATTGTTTCACTGTTTTAAAAATAAAAGCAAACAACTTAATCTTGGTTTAAAAAATATAAATAAAACACTTGCTTATTGTTTCACTGTTTTAAAAATAAAAGCAAACAACTTTAACTTGGTTTAAAAAATATAAATAAAACACTTGTTTATTGTTTCACTGTTTTAAAAATAAAAGCAAACAACTTAATCTTGGTTTAAAAAATATAAATAAAACACTTGCTTATTGTTTCACTGTTTTAAAAATAAAAGCAAACAACTTAAACTTGGTTTAAAAAATATAAATAAAACACTTGTTTATTGTTTCACTGTTTTAAAAATAAAAGCAAACAACTTAAACTTGGTTCAAAAAATTTAAATAAAACACTTGCTTATTGTTTTAAAAATAAAAGCAAACAGTGAAACAATAACCAAGTGTTTTATTTATATTTTTTAAACCAAGTTTAAATTCAGTGTTTCAAAAAATGTTTCACCAAGTGTTGGATGAGTCTACAACTACCATCAAATTATAGCTACTAATAATAGGAAAATAGTATTTATCCACTTAGTGTCGCAGTTATTTAATCATCGTCATTTGTTTTCTCTGCAAAAGATATATATTTTTTTAATTTTGAAAAATCAAATCTGTACTGAATTACAGCTTTAAAATTTGTTGGATCTGCGTATAGGTTTTTACTAATTAATTGAAGAGGCTGATTTGCACGTCTTTCTCAAAAACTTTTATTTCTTTCTGTTCCATTTTGTTCTCTCACACTACTTGATTAATTAAAAATAACTTCTAAAACGGCTCGAATATTCCGCCATCCTTGAAAGAGAGCGCTTGCTTTAAACTACTTAACTACTTATCGATTCTTTTATAAAACAATTTTAATAACTTAAATCGTCAGCTTTAGGCCGCAGACAAGATATATATATATATATATATATATATATATATATATATATATATATATATATATATATACAGAGAGGTTTTTTAACAGTATACATTAGGGGAAGTATATACATGCAAAAAACGCGAGTCAAACGCATTGAACTGATTAATGTATGTATGTTTAGTTGACTATTTGACATATGTGTGTTCAGTTGCGTGTTATAGGCAACTAAACATACATACATTAATGCATTTGACTCGCGTATTTTGCAGGTATACATAGGGGAAATGTATACTGATAAAAAAAGCTCTCTGTATATTTTTATGAAAAATGTTTTCTGAAAGAAACGATAAATCAATTATCGTTTCTTTCATTTTTTTTAAGAGACTTAAATCGCCCTATGCCCCATTTATAAAGGGACAACACGATACTAGCTGCACCATGTCTGGAATAAGGTTAAGTTTAGTAAGCGCGCATAGAGAAGTCTATTTGCACAAAACTGCATGCGCACTATTAATTAGCCTTATTCAAGGTATGATGCAGATAGCACCGTGTTACGCCACTATAAATGCTGCCTTAGGCAATAAGTAAGAATCATGTTTTCACGGTTGTATTAAAATAAACGGTTGTATAATTTTTGAATTAACTACAGGAAATATTTATCTATTTCTTGAATAACTTTCTCACTTATCACTTGGTGAAACATTTTGGAAATAAAATATAGAGTAAATTAAAAACACTTGGTTTGTTTCACTATTCGTTATTATTTATTCGACTAGTTTCGCTGTTTACGGCATTATCACTCTTGATAGTTGAGTAAACCATAACACATAGTAAATAAATCAAGTTGTTTTTGATTCACTGAATGGTTTTTTGAGTTTACGTGAAGTGTTTAATCACAAATTTAAAGACTGTTATTCCTTACTTCACAATTTATTAAGTTATTAAATTTAATACTTAGAAAAATTTGTATGCAAATAATTTAAATCATTTAACCGTATACCGTTTGGATTTTCATATCTCTTGTATTATTATTTTATTTAGTAGCAGCTAATTTTCATTGATCCATTTTTCTAAATAGCCTAAAATTTGCGTAGCATTTGCCTTTAGTTGTACAAAATCTCTGCGCGCACTGCTATGCTGGTGTCATCGGCATAACTTTCTATAGTATTTTATTTTATTTATTTAGTCTTATATAACATCGTTATATGTTCCTCTCTACTTCTCAGTGTGAGGTGTTACTATAGTAAACTTATTATTATCGTTCTGCATGTGATCATATAAATCGTTTAGAAAGATTATGAATAACAACGGTCCTAGGACACTACTCTGCGGAAGATCCAGGGAAATGCCCAATGGGGTTGATTCGTAAGTTTTGTTTTGATGTGATAAATATACTGTCTGTTGTCTTTCTGAAAGATATGAAGTAAACTATGCATGTGGCACATCCCACAGATTAACTACAGATTTATTTTTCTGATTTTTTCTTTGGACTTCTAGGTATTTTTTGTTGTTAGTGCTTAGCAACTTTTTTTAAATTATTTACTGCCTTCATGACACAGCTATTTATTTGTTTAAATAATATATTGAAGTGTGCTGAATCAATGAATTAGTGTTAATTTCTTTTAGATAAGAGAAGGCGCATTTTGTCGTTTTTTATATTTTAGAGAAATACATTCGTGACACAGCTATTTATTTGTTTAAACAATATATTGAAGTGTGCTGAATCAATGAATTAGATGATAGAAGGCGCACTTTGCCGTTTTTTTTTTATATTTTAGAGAAATACAGTCGTTTGGTGGAAGTGTTCATTTTTTTTTTTTTTCATTATTACTTATTATTATTTATAGTTGGCAATCTTATTTTTAAAGCAGCATTATGTAAAAAAATGTATTCTATGATTAACGTAATTTGTTTTTCGTTGGTACCTAAAAAAACATATACAGGGTGAGTCATCGAAATGCCCGTCTTCGATATCTGCCTTAATGTTAGAAATTCAGCATTAATTTATTAATATAATTTACTTGATTTCTGAAGATTCAGTGACACCCTGTATTTTGCTTAAAAATTGTAAAAATGGTCCATTGTTGTCCCGTTTAACCTTAAAATATCACAAATAGAAATTATTACAACCCAGTCCCTTACGTTTTAGGCATTTTTAAATTAAAATTTGGTAAACTTAACATAAGCTTGTTGAAAAACAACGCTACTAAGTAAATTACCTCCAATTTAAAATTTATTAAAATAGAAACATTTTCCCTTTCATTTTAAAATATTTGATTTATTTTTTATTTGATTATTTTTTAACTTAAAGACTTAAAAAGCCATACAACTATTGAAACAACTATTTCTAGTCTAGAGCAAATACCCATCAGACATTGAACTACATAATGTTACACGACAAATAATTACACAGTACAATTATTATTATTTAATTTATTTTAAATCTGTAACTAAGTGAATAAAAATCTGTTCTATAATAATTAAAATAATATTGTTAAAAATACAATTATTTCACGTGTTTCGGGTCGGATTTTGAATTTGTCTGGATGTTTGAGGCTTTACCTCGATTTTGTGTGTCATCGGAAGGTAAAATTGAAGAACACCTTCTCAAATTGAAGATGAGGTTAACAGTTAGAGACATTAGGTACTTTGGATCATATTGGATAGAAATATCTAATGTACGACCCCATTCTTTTAATGATTTCTTGAAAACTTTTTCTCGCAATTTAAAAAGTACTCAATTGATCATTAAATAATTCTTCCTTCTCTAGCTGATTTCGTTTATTCTAGGATTAATTTGGTTATTATAAGAGCGGCATTATTTACAACAATAATACAAAATAAAATATAAAAACCTTTATTTATTCAATAATCAGGCAACAATCACACAAAATCGAATATATAAACCTTTATATATTTTCAAATTTTACAAAAAAAAGTGAAATAAAAAAAAGGTTCATTTAAAAAAAAGTACTTTATATATTCGCTATAATTACAAAGGTTTTTATTCTTCTTTATGTTGGTTGTTAAGACTTTAATTATTTAAATAAAAATAGTTTTCCGTTCTCCTACTTATTTTTTTTTTCAGTACTGAAGATGGAAACAGTCTCCGAAATATATCTAGTTTAATAAAAAAATAAGTAGGAGAAAGGACAACTATTTTTATTTAAATAAACGTTTGTATATTTGACTTTATATGATTACTGTAATTAATACTTGTTTTCAAAGGAAAATCACTTATGCTGATTGTTCCATAGCGTTCTGAAATAAAGAGTTGATATTTGCCACTATTTGCAAATATCAACTCTTTATTCAATAAATTAAAATAAGTTTTTCATTAATTATCATTCCAAGATTAGATTCCAAATTAAATTAACAAGCCTCTCTATTTATTACCAACAAAAAATCAGTTATGTTTCGATGATAATTAACAACACTTCCTCTTCGAAGCTCGGAGATTCTTTTTTTATGTATACATATATCGAGCTATTAAATCTTCCCGGTTGAGTTAACTGTATAAATTCGGAATGAAAAGAAAGAAACAAGCATGCATATCGAAACGAACTGAAAAGAAAAGAAAAAATAAGAAACTCCAACGATGAAGAAGTGAACTCGCGGATAGTGGATCGGAATGTGGCAGTGGCAGTGAAAAGATCGAGGTAAACAGGTGCACGCTGGCTCGTGGCCAAATGAGACGAGGATGACCTACTCACCGGAAATGGAGAAGGCTCGCTGCTTTTTTTTTGTAGCCGGAAGGAAGAGGGCACGTGTGCGCGGACCGATAATTTATTCGCTCGTTCGTGCGTTTACGGTTGAACTAGATTGTAAACTATAGAATTGTCGTGCTTCGAAAACTTATGAAAACAAACAAAAAATGGCTATTTAATACCAAATTAAAGTAAAAAAAAAAATTTAAATTCTCTTGAAAATGGGCTAATAACCCGAAACTAGTCGAGAATTTAAAGTTATTCAATCTAATCTGTGTTTTATTGGTTGATTTTTAATAATTTATTCATATTTATTTCATACAATATGAACTACCAATGTCTAAATATTAAAACCATTAATTATATTAAAATTTACTTATACGTCAATATTCGTGCCTAATTTTGATTCTAAAATTACTCTTGACCTAAAAGTTCCTTTTATTTTCTATTCCCGACATTTTAGTCGCTGCATGTGGTTTTTATTGCCAAGTCGCTATGCAACATATTTTTTGTTCAGTTTCCCCGAATCTTGCTCCAATTGCCTAATTTCAGCTATAAAGTTACTCATGACTTTGAAGTCACTTACCTAATTCTGATATTAAATACACTATGCATCATTCTTATCGTCAGTTAACGATTGTAAAGCCACATTATGTCGTTTTTATCGTCAGTATTGATTATAAAATCACTCTACGTCACTGGTTTTGACTAATTCTGGATTCTGGCATTAGTCCGAATGACTAATTTCAGTTTTAAAAATTACTCATGGCTTCAAAGTTACTTTTATTGCCTAATTCCGACTTTAAATGCATTCTGTATCGTACTTATCGTTAGCTAATGATTATTATATTATATTCGTTCACATTTTCGATTATACAATTTATTCATAATGTATGGATAAATCAAAATTTAATCGAAAATCTTAACGAAAGTATCCGTTTAACTGATAGAGGGGCGGCAAAAAGGATAATTACGTTTTTGCCATCACTCTGTCATTTGAAGGGAGAATAATAATATTAAGGGGGGATAAATATGGTATAATTTAGTTGTTAAGAGATGTTATTATTGGTAATTGTATTTAATATTTTATGTATATAAGAAAAATCTCGTTAAATAAATGAATAAAAACTGTACAAATTAATTAATTACAAATTCGGCGTTGAATTTAATTCGGGCAATAGATTTTAAAGAGAGAGCCGCCGGTAGTAATTCACCCGGGGCACGGCTGGCAAGATTTTCTAATGCGAGACCACGTCTGCCTGATAGAAAATCGGAATGCTGACCCTGATTTCTTCTCAAAATCGCGCAAAACGGAGAAAACGCCGATGATTCGACGGCAAAAACACAGCACACCATTAAATCGACTGTCCGCTGGAAAAACGGCCCTCTCGCGCAGAAAATTGACTTCTTCAGGTAGCATTATTTAATTTTCCATGGATAATGCGTTCTACCATGGGGAACACGTCTTTTTATTCTTCTGCTGCCGCAACTGCTTCATTGGAATAATTATGTTTTCTCCTGATAATCACATTTTTTATTATAATACGGAATAATGGAGTAAATGGAGCGTTTTGTAATTATTTTTGTTTTTTTTGTTTCGATGTTCTTGTTAATGATGATTATGGCAGTAATAGGCATGTTTTTAGTGTACGATTGTAGAAATGGGAGTTTTTCCTTAAAATTGGGTTAAGTGATATACTTTCTACAGTTATTACGCTGTTATTTTTGTATCCTACTTAATTGTGTTTAATACTTATACACAACTCGCAGACTAATCGTACAGTTACCATTAAGAGACTCTTCTTACAGTAAAAAAAAGTATCCTACACTATTTGTAAATAAAACACAGTCTTTTCAAGTTTCAGTGTTATTTACAAATAATGTATTATGGAGTTTCATCAAGTAAAGCCTCAACCATCGAGTTAAAATTTTTAAATTTTGGATACTTGTATTAAAATATACAAGTATCCAAAATAGTTTCTTTAAATACTATACATAATCAATGTTGGACAAAGTATTTTATCAATTAAGCAATAAACGCAGATATTTTTTTGAGATAAAAATAGTGTTTATCTTATCTAGAGATGGACAAAATCAACCTTTTCGAACTTTTACGCACTTATTTAATTATAAAGACAAATTTATTGACTTTAGCTACTTAAAATTGGTGACTTAAAAATACTCAATTACTAAATTTACTCGATTTTGCCCAGCACTAGTCTTGTCTCAATTATGATCTTAAAGTCATTATACATATTAAAAGAAACTGTTGACGACAAGTCGAATCTAGGCAACAACAGTGAATCGTCGTGATCATTGCAAGTAACAAGTAGTCTTTAAAGCTCAATTAATGAGCTTTTAAGGAACAATTCTGACTTTAACGTCAGAATTGGGCAGTGGTATGTATTTACAGGGATTTTATAGTCAAATCTATGCAACAACGAAGGCAACTATGTAAAACATAACAGTTGCAACAACGAAGGTGTCCATGCAAAATATAACAATACGAATCCTAGAGCTTTAAAAAAATATATGAAATTGGTTATGAGAAAATTCTTGAAATATTTTTGAAGTTCCTAACTACTCCGGTAGAGGGTTCAATGAAGAGTAAAAAAATATTATATTACGATTATCTCAAAAAAAGTTCTAATAAAAGCATTCTAAAACTACACTTATGGAAATCATGGTGAGTTCATGAAACGAAAATGTTAGAATTTTTTTCTTACTTTTAAAATAAAGGGTGGGGGAAGGTCTGAATTCATAACGCACAAATGCCAAATAACTCATTTGTATTTAACCGATATTAATGATTTTCATGCCATAGGAAAGAAAATAACCTCGACACCCAATACGGGTAAAAGAGGATAAGACTAAAGAAAGGAAACAAAATATCATATTGATTAAAATTGATGACAAGAATAATTAATTCAATCCCCGCTAGGTAGCGCCAGGTTAAAAACTAGATAATTTTCGATTGAATGAACATAGGAAATCAATTCTTAACACTAAATAATGGACAGGTTTTGTTAAACATTACATTGAATTCAACCACTTTTTTAATTCGTCTGATTTTACCATCTTCAGGTAATAAGGGCGAAATTTGAACTTAAAGAGGGCCTAGTGATTCACAAGGCTATAAAAATGCGTTGTTAATGAGAGAAGACATCTGACACTCCCCCATCCTCACAGCCTTACTACCTGATTGTATATATTTTAGTATGTAAAAATATTTTCAATACATTAATCTTTGAGAATAGCAATAAGTCGAAACTAGTTCAATAAATAAACAAGTTAGTGAGACAAACCAAGTGACTTTAATTTTAAATTCAATACCTACTTTAAATTCAATAAAAGTGATCACAAACCCAAATTGGGCAACTCAAGAGATATTTTAATATCACAAATAGGAAATATAAGTACTGTATATCAAATATAGGCAACCACGGTGAGTTATCGTGATAGTAAAGTTAAAACTAGGAAATAAAAACAACTTTCAGCCACGTTAAAGTTAATTTTAGCAATATCAGAGAATTATACTGATTGATTGTAAACTGAAGATTAGGTAATAAAAGACACTTATAGGAATTTTGTAATGTTAAAAGTGAATCTAGGCAACAACAATGGACTTTAGTAACATTAAAGTCAATTAAACAATCAAAATCAGGCAATACAATTAAATTAAAGTTACTTTAAAGTCAATTATGGGTAAGAGCAAAGAGTTATAGCGATTATAAACTGAGGATTAAACGACGATAATGAGCAATAATGACCATATAGTCAAGATTAGGCAATAAAAGTGACTAACAGGCATTTTAAAGTGAAATCTAGGCAATGACAGTAGGTTTTTAGTAATGTTAAAATCAAAATCAGGCAATAAAAATAACTTACAATGTCTTTAAAGTTAATTCCAGGCAATAACAATAATTTTAAAAGTAATTCTAGGCAATGACAATGAGTTATACTGATCGTAATCTGAAAATTTGATTATAAATGTGATTTACAGCGCCATTAAAGTTAATTATATGCAATAATGGTGATCTTTAGTGACTTTAATTTCAATTCTAGGAAAAAACGGTGAAATTCAAAACCAAAATTGGATAATACCAGTAACATACTGTGATATAGTGATCAGGGCAACAAGATTAGACAACAATAATGATCAACTATGATCTTACAGTGTCTTGACTGTAAGGCAATAAAAGTTATTTATAAAAATTTTAAAGTTGAATCAACATCAATATCGAGCTATAGTGACAGCTTGAATGAAAGTTTTTACTAAGTTACTTCTATTTATCACTTTAATAAATAGAGGTAACTTACAGTAACGCTAAAGTGAATTCTAGATAACGACAATGATTTATAATAATCATAAACTAAAGGTTAGGCAATAATGTTGAGATTTTTTTTTATATAATTTAACTGTAGACAACTTATAGTGATATGAAAAAAAAATCCAGGCAATAATTTTACGTTTTAAAGTCAAATCCAGGTAATAACAGTGACAGTAAAGCAAACAAAAAAATAGGCAATGAAAGAAACTTACAGTGGCTTTAAGTCAATTTTAGACAACGGCAGTACTGTAACGCAAGTGAAAGAAGAAATTGGAATTATCGGCGTCATCGAAAGTTCCAGAAAGTTCCAGAAACAAGCGCGCTATATAAGCGCGCGCGCGCTAGCAGCGCTGCAGTCAGTCAGTCTATAACGAACGTCCAAATGCTCAACATCGCGTAATAAATAAATGGCGACAGTGTGGTGCAAATAAATATGTTAAGTGTACTCTAAATAAATAAACATTGTTTTACTTATTTTCAAGTTTGTTTAAACCCGATTTCGTAACAGTACGTTTTAGTAATCATATTATGAATTTTATGATACAATAATACGTAACTATGACCTTACAGTAAAGACTAGACAAATTGTAAAGTCAATTTAGGCAATATTAGTGTGGGATTATCATCTTACAGACAAGATTAAAAAATACAAGTATAGTAGCGTTAAAACCAAAATTAGGTAATATTAGAAACGTATAGTGACTTTGAAGCCAATTATAGGCAACTATAGTGAGATACAGCATAAATTGAAGATTGGGCCACGATAATGTGTAACTATGACTTAATAGTAAAGAGGAAGCATTAAAAAATACTTATAGCCAATTTAAAGTTGAATCTGTGCAACTACAGTAAGATTTAGTCACTTCAAAATAAAAATATTGACTAATTTTTATTTTGACTTATTAACTTACAGCGACTTTAGAGTTAATTTTAGGAAACAATTTCAAGTTATAGTCAACATAAAATGAACGATAATGCGTAACTATGATTTTACAGTCAAGTTTAAACAATAAAAGTTATAGGCAACAACCATGGATTTTTAGGGTTCTAGAACTTTAGAGCCCTAAAAATCCAGCAGTTAATTATTGTGATTGTAAACTGAATATTAGGCAACAAAAGTGAAATATAGTAATTTTAAAGATAAAATAAAAGAATAAAAAGTAACTTCAACGACTTTTAAGGCAAAATTAGGCAATATAAGTAACTTACAACGATGTTATAGTCAATTCTAGGCAATGACATTAACCTATATTGATTTAAAATTAAAGATTAAGAAACGATAATGAGCAAACATGACCTTACAGTCAATATAAGGAAATAACAATGACTTACAAGCATTTTAAAGCCGAATATAGGCAATAATAGTGAGTTATAGCGACTTTAAAGTCAAAATTAAGCAAAATAAGTAACTTACAGCGACATTACAGTAAATTTTAGTGAAAAAAACCTGTCATAATGATCTTAAATTGAAGATTATGCAACTATAGTGAGCAATTATGTCCATACAGGTAAGATTAGACAAGAAAAGTGACTTTAGATGAAGTCAAAATTAAGAAATATAAGTAACTTTAGATGAATTTAAAGTCAAAATTAGGCAAAAAGTAACTTTATATGACTTTAAAGTCAAATTAGGCAATAAAAGTAACCTTCAATGAATTTAAGGTAATATTAGATAATATGAGTAACTTGCGGCAGCATTTATCTCAAAAACGGGCAACTTACAGCGATATTACAGTAAATTCTAGTCAAGAACTCGCTGTTGTGATAGAATTCTTAATTTGAAGAATATGTAACGATAACGAGCAATTATGTCCGTACAGCCAAGAATATGAAATAAAAGTAACTTTATAAGACTTTAAAGTCAAAAATAGGTAATAAAAGTAACTTTAGATGACTTTAAAGTCAAAATTAAGCAATTAAAATAACTTTAGATGATTTTAATGTAAAAAATAATTAATAGAAGTAATTTTCAACGACTTTAAAGTCGAAATTTAGCAATAAAAGAAACTTTCGGTGAGTTTAAAGTAAAAATTAAGCAATAAAAGTAACTTTCGATAACCGTAAAATGAAAACGTGGGCACAGATATTGATTTTTAGCGATTTTAAAGTCAGCATTAGTCAATGATAGAGAGTTGTAGTTATGTTACATTCAGAATTAAGTGATAATTATATCAGATTAATTGAATTATCATATGGTAATAGTCAAAACCATTGAAGTGTTAATAATTATTTCCATAACTTAATAATTGTTGAGGCTTCTACTTTGTTATACATTATAATTCAATTTTAACAAATGAAACACATGAATTGTTTATTGTTGATTATAGTTTCGTCAACCTTATATTAGATAGATAGTTAATCTATTAGAGTTTGTTTAGTATAGTTGTAATAATAATAATTTATTTTTGTTTCAGACATTTGCGTTACTCGTCTTCGCCTCGTTATGGATAATACACATAAGAGTGTCGAGCGCTGATTATAGATACAGGAGGATGCCGCCGCAGCCCCCGAGGGCGCCGCCAGTTCCTCCCTATTTGAAAAAATGGCACAACGCGCATTTGCGACAGTCTTTAAACAGGCCGCGTCCTATTCCAGTACATTTACCACCCCAACAACAACAACAATTCAAAAAACCAATAGGCCCACCGATTTCGCTTCCGCTTCCTGCTCCGAAACGATCACCGCCGCCACCACCACCGCCTCCGCCGAGCGTCCGTCCCAAGATCGCGACGCCGGCACCGCAGGTTCAAATCCAGAACTGGAATAACAATCAGGTGTATATGAATCGCCAGCAGGAGAAGCCGTTTTTGAGCTCGCCTAAAGTGCAAGTTAGCGAGTATGATTATCACGTGCAGACGAATCAGATTCCGAATCATTCGAATTTGATTAAACAGGTGGATGAGAAAGGACCGATTCATACGATTCCAGCGCCGAATTTGAGTCCAGCGGATAAGCCGAAGCATGTGGAGATTCAAGCCCCGAAACAGAAGACTGTTGTTGAAGTGCAGAAGGCGCACCAGTATCAAGTCACGGAGGCGCCGGATTTCATCAAGGGGTTTAATCAGGAGATTAATTTCGGGGGTTTTCAACAGGAGACGAAGGATTTTGTGAGTCATTACAAATCGCCTGATTTTGTTAAGAATTTTCAAGTTGAGTACGCGAAGAATTACCAGCAAGAAAAATCGCCGGAATACGTGAAGACTTACCACCAAGACAAACCGAGTGAGTATGTAAAGAATTTCCAGCAGGAAAAGCCGGCTGATTTCCTTAAGAACACCTATCACCAGCAACAAGAGTCTGTGGTGCAAACGCCGCATTTGTTACAAACTGAAGCTGTTTTAACTCCGAACGATCAATTGGGACAAGTCAGTCAGCAGGATTTGTTCAAATTCTTCCAAAGCTACCAGCAACCGCTAATCGAAACCTACAACATCCCCGCGATGCAACAACCCCAATTACAAGAACACTTAATGCAGCAACAAGCGTACCAGACTTTAATAGCACAACAACCGATTTTCCAAAACGACCCCAACGCTTATTTAACGCAAATCAAACCTGAATTCCATTCGTTCAACTACGAAGAGCCCACACAAAAAAGCTCCTCCTCGCATGTCTCCGCTGAATATACAGTACAATCAGAACCGAACAACGTGGATACGGAAGTCAATTACTTCCAAAACAACTTTAACTACCCGGGAATTACCGAGGATGTTGACCCCGTTTCGTTTTTCTCTTCCCTCCCGAATAAAGAAGCCGCCGATACCCTGTCATCCCTACAAGAAGCGGGGAAAAGGAAAGTAAACTCCCAGGAAGACGCGGAGAGTAGGGAGAATAACAGCGGTGGAATGGCGATTTATGTTCCGGATGATTCTGAGGAGAACTCTGAGAAGAACGAGCGGGAGGAAAGTAACGGAAAAGAGGCGGAGAATTACGAAGATGATTATGGGTATGCACAAGAGGAGGAAAGCGAAGGGGATGTTTCTGAGAAGCAGGCCGGTGGTGGTGGAGGGGATTCCTTCGGTAGCAGGATTAAGCCAAAGAAGTATTAGATGTAGTTGTTTTTTAAATTGCCAATAATTTAAGTTTGTTTTTGTTTTTAATTCGTTGCGTTTTGTTTTTATTATTTATTTTCCCATATTTATTTAATAAAGAATTTTATAAACCACAAAAACGTATCTTAATAGCATTCTCACTAAACACTTGGTAAAATATGTTGAAATACTTTGGTGTAAGCATAATTAAGTAAAACAAAACTTCACCAGAAATCCTTGATCCTGCCATATTTACTATCTAGAAATTTTCATAGAACCTTCGGATTACTTTCATAGCTGTTTTCAATTAACCGTACAATTATACGGTTAATTGAAAACAGCTATGAAAGTAATGCGTAGGCTTCATAAATTTGTATTTTAGTTTCATGTCTTAATAGCTTAAAACATTCTGGTAATAAATATTATCCATAAATATTATTCAAGCCATTTGCGATGATTAATAATTTTTCAGTTTTAGATTTATTTTTAAATTTGAGGACGTTATTGTTTAAAAAATTCTGCGATGATACAAACTTCCTTGGTGTGATAAAGAATTGACAAAAAATTCCGCCCAACGACGAAATTAAGGCAGTGATCTTTCAAACAAAACAAAAAATTAACAAAGCAGACGTGAAATAGCGTACAAATAATGAATAATAATTGCCATAGAAGTTTATTAACATAGAATTAATCAGCATTTCCAAACGAATAATTTTGTGTAAAAATAATTAAATATACTTATCGGCAAATAAGTTGCACAATTAAAACATCATGTCACACAATAATGACCAACAGAGAGTGCAGCTGGAAAAATTATTATAAAATTCAAACAAACTAGATCGGTGGCAAATGTGAACGATCCTCGTATTTAAAACTATTATTATAATAAATAGAAAACAGTATTCATTCACTTGGTCACAGTTATTTAAATATATTAAATAAAAATGATTTGAAAATAATTAATAAATTATTTTCACATTTAGCTAAATTTATTTAAAATTTAAATTATTTAAATTATTTTCAAATCATTTTTATTTAATATACTATTATTATAAATTATGCGTTTGATTGATTTGCAATCAATTATTCGATTCAGCCCTGTAGACAGGATCGATTTTCGTGCTGTTCATGAACCGATTGTACATTTTATCCATGAAAGTAACGAAGAAACCGAAAACGATCCCAGCGCCGATCATTATAAAAACTCCCATGATGTTATGAATCGTAATTCCGTTCGACTGCAAATGGTCGCATTTCACCACGTTCGGATTGTGTTTCCACCATTTCTTTTCCATACTCTCCAATATGCGTTCATTCATCAAGGTGATTACTCTAAAACAACATATTTTTAGTATGATAACAAGAAATGATGAAAAATAAACCACAGACATATAACAATTAGTTCCGCACAAATTAAACAAAGTACAGGATTGTGTGTCAAGGTATATCAGCAGTGCAGGCTAGTTTATGTCAGTTTTGTGCCCTAGAGTTCTATTCACAGTCTCCGTGCAATGACTTAGCAGTTTCACGCTGTGAATACCATTTTACCGAAATTTAAGTGAATCGTTTCATCGGTACTGAGAATGGGCTCCTACATTCGATTTCAAGGTGCAATTTTGAGCATGCTAGTGAAAGCAGTAAAATTGCCTCAATCACAAACATTGATGTAATATTTGATACTACATACAAAATGTTATTCACAAAACACTAATCAGATGTACTTAAAAAAAATCATTATTTTTCCAATAATGGCTTTAGTTATCTGTACTTCGCGTTGTTAAGTCCGATAGGATTAAAAATATAGGATTTCGTACTAAAATATAGTAGTAGTATAGTAGTATAGATAGTAAGGGAGTGAGCTCGTATGCTAGGTATGTGCACTGGTACGTGCTGTGAAGAATATGGCTACGTGGTGTTTGAACAAATTGAACGTCGTTTTGTTGTAAAAAGACTGACAACAATGAGTAACAGGTGCAAAGTGTTGATTTGCTATATAAGAATCTTGCTAATTTAATCGGCTTATTTTTTTATCGCAGTATACTCACGCATTATCAACAGTTTCCTTCATGCGGGCCTCTTTCGAGATGGCAATCCCATACGGCTTCTTCGCGAACTCATCGCCGACGACTTGAAGATCGCAGTTGGTCATCGCGAGGTACTTTATATCGGTGGCGTCGCCGATCAGGGCGAACCCCTCCGAAATCGAGCGCGAGTCCCTCACCCATTTCACGGCCTCGTCCAGACTCTGCGGGCTCTTCCCGTCCAGTATGAACCGCCACATCTTCTCGTACTTCATCTTAATCGGATACTCGTGCTGCGCGTATTTCGGGTTGTGATAGAGGACACCTTGGAATAGTATGGTTTCGTTGAACCAATATCTATAAACAAATATATTTTGAATAAATATAGTTTATGGCTGAAATAACTTAGATATTTTAAGAGACCCAAAACTACTTAATATACCTCTCCCCTCTTCTATTATTTTGGGCTAAATAAACACAATTTACTGATATTATATTGGATTAGTAAAATAATTTCACTTTGTCTAAATTCACTTAAAATATTCTTTTAGGGAATGCTGCTTCGCCATATTCCAATTGATAGTTTTAGTTGTAACGATTTAATAGTCAAGATTTTTATATCATTAACAAATAACGAAAAGCAATGAATTACAGCCTAAATTCTCAAAGAACCTTCAGGCAGTTTAATGAATCAACTGTTTCCAGGCCTTGAGTAAAAAAATACAATTTACTGGACATGATTTAGACACTAATAATCTTTTTTTTACCTACCAACTTGTTTAGTCAGTTTATAATTTATTCTCGTTGCAGTAGACTTTGTTAAAGTGAATCTATATTAAAATTCCAACTTGCTACCGTAATAAATTGTATTTCTCTTACTAACTTGTATATTAAATTCTCAATTTTGGCCATGTTCTCCATGTACACCATCACCGATGTTTGATTGATGGGGCTGTATTTAATCTGATACTGCTTGGAAAGATCGTCCAAAGACTCGATCGGCGCTTCCAGGGAAGAGGCCGTGAGGAAAGCGGCGAGGTTCGCAGTGTAAGAGGCGATGATGACGAATCCGAATAGCCACCAAATTCCCGCAACAATCCGCCCGGAGATGCAACCAGGAGCCAATCCCCCGCCTTCTGGAGTGAGTGAATTCAAGCAAAACCAGAGGCATTCTGTGTAAGTGAATTCCACACGCTCATCGCCTTCCACGGGGAAAAATTCGCCGTTGTTTCGGTAGCTAATCGGGGAGAATTTTTCGAAGAACCATAAAATAAAGCTGAAATAAAGACACGATTAATTGTACCGTAAGGATTTCATTATATTAATAAACATGGCTCTTCGTTTATTTTATGCTGTTAATGATATTTTCAATAAAACACGTTTTAATTTTGATTTTATTTTAGTGACTATAGTTTCGATATGTTCTATGCATTGCAACTATAGTCAACTTTAGTCATTATCAAACTAAAAGTAATATAAATATGTAATATAAATAAATAATTGATATGAATTATATAGGCAGTAATATTTCATTAATCGCTATTCACGTTATTAGTGAAATATTATATATTATAAGGACTAGGTTTAATATAACAAACCCTCACTATATTCACTATATTGATGATATAAAATGAGCTACACTCGTGACGACGCTTTTATGACACTGATTGTATTGCTCCCTCCGTGATTATACCTTGTAAAAAAATAAGCTGTGAGTATACACAGCCACACTTCACCATCCAAAACGGTGATGAATTTAAAAATCGACGTCGATGCTTCCGGCACTTTCATCATTATAGTGATCCCGACAGAGTCGTGAAAAGGGACGGAGAAATCGACCAACTGTTTCCGCTGCGTCGTTATCCAAAAAGACCCCACAGCCATCAAAGCCCTTCCGCGGACGACCTCGTTTATGGCTCGGTCGAAAGGATCGTTGTCATTGGGATCACTCGTGTTCTGTTCAGGTAGGTAAAGATCGTACCGAATATTGGCGATTCTTCCGATTTCCTCCATCAAGTCGACGCAGAGGCCGGAAAAGTTTCGGGGCGCACTCGCGTTCGGATACAAGAACGGCTTTTGCTGAAAAAAAAAAATTGAACATCTTAATGTTATTGTCTTTTTCACATATGCGAAGTAAATACAGACCAGTATATTTGGGTAAAGAAGACAAACTACTAGAAGGAAAAGCGAGCATCTCACAAATGATTAGTAAAACTAAGTAAAAGAAAAATAAATCAAATAAAAGTAAGAAGAAACGAAAAAATTAAACACAACAAGAAATGGAAACTAAAAACAAATAATGAAAACGAAAGAGTGGCTGGCTGATCGCCAAAAAGCTGAGGCCAGAAATTTCGCAGTAAAAGAACATTCGTTGCTATTATTTGTGTTTATTTTCCACTTATTCTTGTTCATTTTTCATACATTTAGCGTGCATCATAGATGTATAAATAAGATTTGATCAGATATTTCGCAGAAAAAGATTTCATCGACGCAAGCGCCACCGTTTGCCTAATTTCAAGTGGCATCGTCAACGATTTGGGTCTACAAAGTAGACGACCGAGAATCATTGTTTCGTCCACTAAAGGAAGGCGAACTTGTCCTGTTTAAGCAAACAAGGAAAACGAAATATGATGATCATTAAATGTGAAAAAGATTTCAGTTGTCAATCTATGTTTAGTTTGCATCATAGATATATAAAAATGTATGGTCTGCGTTAATTAATACTAACTATCACCACTGCTATCATATATAAAGTTCTTCCCGAATATTCCTCCAAAACTCTAGGATAGATCAATTCCAGACCATTCCCGAAACCGGCTTTCCATGTTCCTATGCTACGATTCCGCACCAGGTTAGAGTTAATGTAGTGCATTCCGAATAACTCCATCGTAAATCCCATGAATTTGTCTCCGTTTTCATCCAGATTTAATGGATATCCGCTTAAGCTGGACCTCCAGTACTGGAAACACAATCGGATAGCGAAAATGATTACTTTTTATATTTTAATCATACCAACTCTAGGTAGTCATGCAAGTCGAAGACTTGATTACTAGAAGGCTGGCTACAATTGATATTTTTAATTTCCGGAAGTGATCTATAAAACAAATACAAACGCAATCTACATTTCACGTATTTCCTTTTACTATTTCAGGTTATGATTTTGAAGTATTAAAAAAAGTAATGATGGAGGAACAAAAAGTAAAGATGTCTCCTCAATATTTTGAATTAATTTCTCACTTAACCCGTAATGAAACATATTTAATTAATAGACAGTGAAACAAACCAAGTGTTTTAATCAAAGTCTATGTCTCCTCAAACCAGACAGCAAAGAAGCATAATACACACAAAAATTCTAATAGTTACTACGACTTCCAGTAGCACCTTTCAAAAATTGGTATAGGAGAAAACCTGTGCAGAGGCCGCCGATGAAATCACAACAGGGATATATTTTTCACGTATGTCCAGCGTTGTCAAGAATAAAATGTCCCACGTGCAAGGAAAAGTCTGAAACTCGGGAAGATCTTCATGATACTGGACATTGCTAGGTTTGCAGGGTGAGTATAGGTACTGTGAGTGAAAGTACCACAATACACAGGGAGGACCTATGCAGAGGCTGTAACCATTTAATACAGCAGGGTCATAATTTTCACGCATGTCTAGGGTTATCGAGCAAAAAATGTCCCACGTGTAAGGAAAAGGCCCAAACTCTGGACAGTGCCGGGTCTGCGGAGTGGGTCTAGCCACTATCAGTGGAAGACTACAATACACGTAGATGACCTGTGCAGAGGCTGTAACAAAGAAAAGACAACAGGGACGTATTTCCAGTAATGTCAAGCATACAATGTCCCACGTGTAAACAGAAGCCCCCAAACTCCACTGGACATTACTAGGTCTGCGGTGTGGATTTAGCACTGTGAGAGAAATTACCACACTGGGCTTAAGTAAGCGCAATGTATGAACTGCAAAAATCCTTAATCACTCACGAACCTCTTAATTTTCGAAAACGTATTCAAACTCGCGAATTTCTTGGTGACTTTAAATCAATCTATCTATTAAGTTTTTGATTTTCATTTTAAAGTAAGTTAAATTAAAATGAAAGACAAAAACTTCATGGTTTCATTTAATGTTATTGTGAATTTTCAAAGAATTAATCCCTTCACAATCAACAAAATTGTTTGGTAAGTGTATTAGTTTTTTCTCGAATCGTTTAATGAGTGTTTCACTCTTTTCACGAAGCGGATCCAGCCTAACTCGTGAGCCATAACTCTTTTTTAGGGGTGATCATATTAAGAACCGGTTAGTTCAATTGATTACCTAACACTGAGAAGTAGAGAGGAACTTATAACGATATTATATAAGACAAAATAAATAAATAGTTCAATTGAGTGGTTCGCAAGCTATTTGCTCATCTTTAACTTACGTTGCTGCTCTAAATCCATTCAA
Organism: Philonthus spinipes; assembly: GCA_963082785.1. Classification (NCBI taxonomy): domain Eukaryota; kingdom Metazoa; phylum Arthropoda; class Insecta; order Coleoptera; family Staphylinidae; genus Philonthus; species Philonthus spinipes. The sequence continues at coordinate 10,625,252 of OY720306.1, forward strand.
AGCAAAGTCATAGTAAAACAACGCCTGTAATTTTGAATCATTACGAATCCCCTTATTTTCTAAAAACTTTGTTAAAACCTCATCCTCTTTAGGACGCACGAAAATTAGAGTCAAATTCTTGCAATCGCATTTAATGCTACCATTCGATTCGTGTGTGATCAAATGAAAGACGGTCCAATCGACGACCCTCAATTTTTTCATCGTGTTGTTCATGAACCATTCCAATTTCTGCACGGAACCGAACACGTAGTAAGTACGCGTACCTAAAAACGGAATTTGATATTATAAAAATATTTAGGAGTGATTTTCTATTAAAAAAAACTGCATTTTTCGTAAATCTTGTTAAATAAACATAGTTTGTTTAATTACTCACTTAGCGAGTTAAATTTTTTCAATTGCTCATCGAAACCCCAAAGTGTCTGCGGCATCGGCACAACAGTGTGTCGTATTGGTAGATTCACGAATATCGACTTCAGTTTATGCGAAAATACTGAAACACAAAGAAATATTTTGATTATAAAAAAAATCATCGTTATGATTATTATCATGTTTCATCCAGGGCTGTATGTGGAGAATAGGTAACCACATGTGGGACATTCGATTAAACATTGAACGCAATTCACATTTAATGAAACGTTCAGCCACTTGAAATTAGGCAAAAGGTGGCGCTTGCGTCGTCTTTAATTTATTATGATTGAACGCAAACTATATTTTGCACATTTTTGTTCGAAATTTAGAATTTTAATATTATTATAAAAAAATATGTTCAGAATAAATGTTCCGTTTAAAAATAATTTCAAAATATCATTGGGAGTCGGAATTGTCAGTAATTTTCGACTCTACGATTCCGACTCCAACTTCACAGCCCTGGTTTCACCAAATGATTAATGTCAATGGAAAATATTATTATTTTTAATTAACTCACTATTTCAATTTCGGTTGAACCATCTTATAATTAAACAAAATTAATACTCCGTCTACAATATTTTTCTTTCTTAAAATTACGTAAGTAGGAAAAACGACGTTAAGTGGGCCGCACTAATTAAACCCTCTCATAATGAAAAAGTGAACCCGAAAGGAGAATGGATGGAATGGTTTGTTGCTTTATGTAGTTTTCCTACCAAATTTTATCAAAAAACTCCTTCTGAATTCACCCCGGCTTTGTGGATTCCTTCTTACCGTACTCCGTTGAATCGTAAACGATAATTCCGTAATTGTGATTCTGCTTGATTACGATCGTCCTCGCCACTTCTGGGATTATATCTAACGGATTCATAATCCTGGTCAGGAATTTCGTCTCGTCGCCACTCAAATCCCTCCATTCCAACAAATCGCCCTTCTGCCCGAAAGCGCTCGTCAGCGTCGGAATTTTCAAGAAACGCGACTTGTTCAGCGCCTCGTGCAAAATATCCGGCGCACTGTCCGTCAGGATTAACGTCGGCGATTTTTCTTCAATCGCATCACAAACTACAATCACAAATTTTATTAATTAAACTAAGAAGAATATTAATTATTTTAAACAAAATTCGTCGAATGGTTGAAGCGTTTTATGACAAAGTTAATGAAACGAATTTTGAAGTGTTTGACTTATATGTAAAAATGAAATAGTTATAAATAAATACTGTAATCTTTTCTTCAATGTTATTTAATTATTATACCAAATTTAAACACATTTTGATCATAAAGTGAACATTCTCATCTGTACTAATCTTTGGCAAAGTTCGTGTTGTGATAGAAATATACTTAAATCTGTTATTATCTTTTTTTTAAATCTATGAACATTATTTTCCCTAAAAAAATCTTTAAAAAATCTAGATGCTTGATGATGTTATAAAGAAAGTAGAATATATATTTTCCCCTAAAAAGATCATGTTCACCCATTTCGGACAATTTTAATAGTTCAGTGAAATGTTAATATCGCTGGACTATTATGGGAACTGCCGACTGGCCAATTCGAATGCAGTTGGACTAAAAATAAAAGTTTTACGGAAAAGATCGAAGGACTGAGCTTTCAACATTTTGTTTTTAAAAAATGCAGCTATATTTTCACTTATAGTCATTTCCACTATACGTTCTTGTCCGCCTGAAAAAAATCGTAAATTCGATAAAAAACTAAACTCACTATGCGAACGTTAAATTAATTAATTATTACGTGTCTGCGACTAGACCGAGATTACTAGCTTTACATAAAAGATAGAAGAACGAAGTTATCAGCATTTTATATACCCATATACAGATATAATCTTCGTTTAACATCCGTGACCGCTAGAAAATAAATGGCATAATTGAGCAAAATTTTAGCCCACTATGGAAAATCAACTTTACAAGCGTGTGGAAAAACAACTATTTTTTATGAGACTGAACTTCTCACATGTTATTCCCCCACTCTTTAGCTACATTTTGGTAAAATATGAAACAATTTAGCGTATTTTGGATTTTCATCAAATTTTATACTCTTCGTTTATATGTGTTCTGTTTCTATTATATTTAGGACAGAAGCTAATTTGTGTGGGTTTAGATGAAGTTAATCAGTGCTGATATCAGCTTGAATAAAAAAAATATATATATATTTTTTAATCAAGTGTTTCTAACCTTTACAAAAGCTACAGTGCATAATTTCAATAATAAGGGCCAGTGTTACTCTTTAACCATTTATTTACTTAGAAAAAAAACAAAAGTACCGCCTAATACACATTTTATTAGCTATCTCTGAATATATGTCACATTCGATAAATTTAAAATATTAATAACAAAAAAAGTATAAAAATATGAAACATATTAATTAGAAACGAAAGATATTTTCAATTATGTGCAAATCAACGTCTCTTCTCCCCAATGAAATTAATAATTTATTAAATATAAACCACTCACCAAACTTATCTTTCTTCGCGTGCATATCGGTGCTGATTGATTCAAATAAATCTACGTCGGCTTCTATCTTGGCGTCTTCAAACGCTCGTTTCGTCGCTATACCAGAAATCGAATCGTTCGCGTTTGCAAAGAAGACTGAAAAATATATATTCAAATAGCAAAAATAATGATTGCTTAAAAGGACATTACACTTACGATAGTTTTATCAATGTACGCATTACATTCTTTCTGGGAACTGTCATCAGCACGGATTTAACCAGAAAAAATGTAAGTTGTATTATGCAAAGCCATAGATTAATATTTATAATTGCTATAAAGAAAGGGGTATTTACTTTATAGCAAAAGACAGTTATCAGAAAGATTGCAATTTGTTTTCTATCGAGTTTCTGGACAGACCAACACCTGTCAGAGTAAATTTGAAAATTGAGGAAATAGTTTTGAATTGGCTGAAAGATTGATGGTCGATAGCTATTTAGTAGGAATATTATATAAATATACGATCCGTTCCTAAGCGATTGTTAATCAGCCCTTGATAGTGATTCGAAGGGAATAATTTTGATATATAACAATATTTTCCACCCGATACACGAAAGGGTATAAGGCATACAACCCTTATACCCTTTCGTGTATCGGGTGGAAAATATTGTTATATATCAAAATTATTCCCATCGAATCACTATCAAGGGCTGATTAACAATCGCTTGGGAACGGATAAGATATATAAAAATATTTTCAACAATTAATAAAAACTCTGTGGAAGAGTCGCTATATCGTTACTCCATTGTTATTTCAAGCAAACAGAAACTTCAACAACATTAACTTCAAATTTTATTCATTTCTAACGTATTTAAAGTTGAATATCTATAATAAAACACTCACCCACATTCTTTTTGGCAAAAACAATTCCATTTTTGAATAAAATTATTACAATTAGAGCCAATATCGTCCGCATTTCAATAGAGTCTCGACGCGCACACATACAAACAACGCTGTAAATAACAAAACGCGATCAAAACAACATTTATTTCTTATCGAGTTTTAACAGACTTCTAATGGGTCCATTATAAACGATTTTTTTATTATTGCCACTGCTGAACATTATTTTCATAAATATTATTAGTGTGTAATAAAAAGGGGAAATGATCAACTAATTAATGTATTTTGGTATTTACGAAAACTTTAAAGCTAATTTTCTATAATATGCAATATTTTCATATTAGAGTAAAAACAACCTCAAAATGTTTCGAAGACTTATTAAAAGAAAAAGCGGTTGTAATAGAAACAACCTCGTATTTAAATCCTTATATACAATAATTAATATATTAATTCTTTATTTTTCGTCGATTTTTGTAAAGTATTTCCAAGTTTTCACTATTTTAAAAGTTTTATAGGGTTTTTATATATGCAACACTATTTGCATACAATTTTCATAGAATTGTAATATATGCAATACTATTTGCAATAAATTTTCATAGGGTTGTAATATATGCAACACTATTTGCAATATTTTTAAAATACAAATAATTCTAAATTAAATGTTTGAGCTTTTATTTAAATCCTATGCATTTAAATAAAAGCTCACAATCGCCCAGAAATGGAACGGAACAAAATCAGATCGTATACAGAAAGGCCATAAACGGGCTTATTCCGTAAGGAATATATTAAGTTGAACGTGTACGTTATTTTTAATCATCACAGACTAAGAAACTTTTGTAATTGATATATAATACATAGAATGTGAAGTTAATGAAAATCGTACACGTTAAATTTACCATTTAACATACGGATTAGCCCCGAACTTATTGTTTTGAGCAATTGTGAACCTTATGTATATCGGTTCACAATCGTCTGGGAACGGGATGGGAAACAGCAAAAATGAATCGCGATTAAATTTATCGCGATTTATAAATTTATACATTTTCTCATTTTCGAATCGCTAAAAGTGCCCATACCCAATACTTAAAACAGAACGCACCATAAATGTTTGAATTTTTGCTTACTTTCGTAATTATGTTTTATTTTAATCAAAATTATCGAAATTTTAACACGGAATTGGATGGATGATTTCAAAATTAATTTTTCTCATCTACCCGTTGTACATTATCTATTGCTATATGTACATAACCTCGAAAATATCCGGCAGCATCGCGTGAAGTGTTGGAAATGGAATGAATTAAGAAGGAAAAGAAAGAAAACTCGTATTCAAACCAAAGAAGTGTGCTTTATAGTCAACGATGAACGAGAGAAATCTTTATTTATCATCGCTGTTCGTAAGTAGTTTTCAAATTTTTTTAATAATGTTTAAAATTTCTTAAGTTGTAATGTATGCAACACGATTTGTTTTTGTTTTAAAAAAAGTTCAAAATATAATTTGAGTATTTTTCACATAGAAAAATCTGGTTTTTCTCAATGGATTGTATGATCTAGGTTTGTTTTTTTTTTAAATATATATTTTATTAATGGATTATTCATTTGGTCACAATTGTTTAAATAAAAAGAATTTGAAAATAATCAATTTTCTCTTTTGCTACTGTTTTATTTTAAAACAAATATACATTAAAACTACTTTTCAGGCCTATACCCCTCCAGATATTAAATTACATAATGGAATTTTGCTGTTGCCTAGCAAGTAACAAAATGTCACAGTAGCTAAAGGGAAAATAACTGATTAATAATTAATTATCTAATTTCTTTTATTTAATTTATTTTTAATACATATTTAGCATTGTAAAAAACAGTGAAGTAAGAATGTAAAGTGAATTAATAAAATGATTCAATTCTCATTTCACTATTTATTTACAAGGTTAAATATACATTTCAAGTATTCAATTATTCAACTCAAATTCGTGATGTAAATAAACAGTTAAGTAAGAATTGAATTTTTGTATTCTATTATACTGATGTTTGTTTATTTCATATTAATGGTAAGATCATCGAACGGGCTTTATCTTATCATTAATTATGTTTTACGGGAACTAATTGAGCTCATTTGATAATGAATAAATGGGTGATTGTTTTAAGGAGGAAGTTGTTAATTTGTATGATACTTAATATAATAACTTTAAAAATACTTAAAGTCAGAACATGAAAAATAGAAATTAATTAAATTGAAACATTAATATGAAAATATATTGTATATTTTTTTAACATGTTAATTGTTGAGGCTTCTACTTTGTTATACATTGTAATTAAATTTTAATAAATGAAACACTTTTTTAACTCGGATCCGAGTTATACAAAGTTAAAAAAGTGTTTCATTTATTAAATTTGTATTTTTTTAAATAATAGTAGACATTTATTCTATACAAATTCATCTTACAAACCACCTAATTATTGTGAAAAAAATAGAATATGTGTATATATAAGAGACATAATTTAAAATCCATCTTTCGATCCTCGCCTCGGGATTGGTAGGAAGTCCATCTCGACTAAGTACAATATTTCAATAATTAAAGACAGTTATGGTTTTTACTTCAGTGTTTCTTCTTCTCAAATCATTATACCCTTTGAGGTGTCAAATGGTTTATCTCATATCATATATTAGTTTATATATATTGTAATTATTGATATTATTAAAAATATCAATAAGTAATTATAAATATTATTCAAATATCGATACTTTTGTTGTAAAAATTGTTTACTATCGATGGATTGATATTATTAAAAATATCAATAATTTTCAGTATTTAAATAAAACAGTGAAGTACGGAACATAATTGTGTTCACTTATTCAAATATTGTTTTTCACTACAGTTAATTTTAATATAAATTATATATCCATTTTTTATAATTTTAGTACTGAAAATAAAATAGTGAAATAAGTAATTTAACTGTGTTAAATTATTCGTTACTTAACGTCAGATAATGCACAATTGAAATGCAAGAGTTGGTTGAAAATCAGAAACAGTGTTTGATTTAAAACTTATGAATTTTGTAAAAAACGAAACTGTAAAGTCGATTAACTTATTTTAATAATGATTTTTTACAGGGTGGTGGTATGGCAGGGATGATTGTGGACGTATCATTGTTTCCACTCGATACCCTGAAGACGAGGCTGCAGGCCCCGCAGGGTTTCCGCAAATCGGGCGGCTTCAACGGGATCTACAGAGGCATAGGGCCTCAGTTGATCGGAAGTGCGCCTCAAGGTAGACATTTAATCCCACAAAAGTATTACCATTCTGTTATTTCACTTTTTCCCAGAGCTCCAATTAATAATTCTTTTAATAACCATCATTCATCTAGCATATAGATAATTGGTTGTCATAAACGTAAGTTTGTCTTCCTTTAGTGAATAAACAAAGATTATCGATGATAAACCTCGTAGACCCAAATTATTGACATTACCACTTGAAATTAGGCAACAGATGGCGCTCGCACCATCTTTCCAATAATAATTCCTTGTGTCTCGGTTTTAACAGGAACACTAGTTGCAATTATTGTTTATTTTTAGCGGCGCTGTTCTTCTGCACATACGAGATGTTCAAGCACTACATGACCCCGAAAGTGCCGCACCACGCTCTCCCAATGGTGCACATGGCCGGTGCTTCTGTCGCCGAAGTTGTAAGTTTAGAATTTTATTTTTCTTCTTTCCGTTTTTTAATAAGTAAATTTTTCATATAAAAAATCTTCTGTGAGCTGGTTGTTCTTTAATTTAAATACAATTTTCTTGTTAATGGAAATAGTTTTCGATAATTAATTATAGGTTGCTTGTTTGATAAGGGTGCCGATGGAGGTGGTCAAACAGAGGAGGCAAACCCTGTCCGCTAATCACTCATCTTGGCAAATAGCTGTATATACCTATCAAAGTGAAGGGGTCATTAAGGTAAGCGACGTTTATTCTTGAATATAAATTAAATATCTCACTGAATAAAATGATCACAAATATATCTTCAATTTGGTTCTCATAACGAAAGTTGAAATGGTAAAATATATGAAAATGATAAGCTAGAAAAACTGTTTAACAGAATGTGAAAGGAATAAGAAGTACTAAAATGATGCGAAGTGGGAAGAAAAATAAGGAGGATAAAACAGAATGCAATGATTATGAATCACCCTAACCAAAACCTTTAATAAAATATGTGAGAAAATTATTGAAATGAGAATAAGACAGATAACATAAAAACTGTAATAAACACAACCATACAAATGCAAGAAAATAATATACAGTGCTGAGATGAAATGGCAAATATCTATTGTGTAATTCAATGTCCAGTTTGGGTATTTGCCCGGGAAGTAGTTGTCTCATATTTGAAAATAATTAATTATTCTTTTTCTAATTGTTTTGCAATTAACAATTTATGAAGTGTGAAGAAAATACAAATAAATACAAATACTACTGGTCACAGTGTAGGAAGGCTGAACAGCCAAACGACCCTGGGCAAAAAAAAAATTATTACTAAATTAATACGAATTAACTTGAAATAATATTTTGGTTCTATTTTGAATGGTAAAACTATTTGTTATTGTTTAATTTGAAAATAATTGTAAAAAAAAATGTTAGTAAAGTGAGATTTAATTAAACCAAGTTTATCCTACAATTAAAAAATCATGCTTAATTGTAAGTTTTGTGTCGATTTTGTTCAGTTCGGTATAGTTAAATAAATAGTATAAAAATCATCAAATCCACTCCGGTGGCGCACAGGTTAAGCTTCAGACTAACATGCTAGAGGTCCCTGGTTCAATTCCAGGGCCTGATGGAACTGGTCATAGTATAAATGTTGTGATTGTCCCCCAAATTTACAAAGGTTACTGGGTTCAATGGTTACAATATACTGATACCCATGTGTGAGTGAAAGGAACAAAAATATCTATTTTTAATTCATAAGTTAAATTGTTGTATTGCAGGGGTTATACCGTGGTTTCGGTTCAACAGTAATCCGAGAGATCCCATTTTCCTTCATCCAGTTCCCCATCCTGGAATACCTGAAAAGCGTCTACAGGATAAAGCTGAAAAACAACCTTACTCTGGAACCGTGGGAAGTAGCCAATTGCGGAGCTGTAGCCGGTAATAAAAATTCTAAACACTTTATTTTAATTACAATTTTGATAGAAAAACCAAAATCACTACAAACTGTATACTTCTCTTAATTGATAATAATAGAAGAATATATCTTTTATTGCTTGCTACAAACTGTATACTTCTCTTCATTGATAATAATAGAAGAATGTTTCTTTTATTGCTTGCTGTTATTTAATTGATTTAATTTAATTTTATTATTTTATTTTCTCTCTTTCCTTATTTCAACAATCGGGGCTATTATGTAAGGGAAATGTTTACTTTAACGTGAACGTTATTTTTTATCATCACAGTCTAAGCAGCTTGTGTAATAGATCTGTATACACAGAATATGAAGATATTTAATAGTTTATTTTATGTACTTTATTAAATAACTTACGCTTAACATTTCCCATATGGAATAGCCTTGAATAGATAATTTATAATCTTCTATGAGCTACGAGAAATCATGATTTTTACTGGAGATATTGTACAAAAGACTTTTTTATCACAAGTAAAATTTATTCCATAGCTCATAGATTATAAATTAGATATTTTTTAAATAAAGATAGAGAATGTTTAATTAATTTCTCATTTAACCCGTGGTGAAACAAACCAAGTGTTTTTTATTTTCAATTAAATCATCCTGAATTAAAGATAGAGAAAATATGAGATGTACAAATAGGGATTAAAACTAAAAAAAGGGAAGAGAATCGTTAAATTAATCATTTAAATCAATTTTTATGTTTCTTAGGTGGGATTGCAGCAGCTGTAACGACACCTCTAGACGTAGTTAAGACTAGGATTATGCTGGCCGATAGGAATACGATGTCAGCATTTACAACAAATTATTCGACAGTATGGAGACAAGTTTACAGAGAGGGAGGAATTAGAGGGTACAATTAACTCCTTTTTTATTTATTAAGCTTTTGCAACCAATAATAATTTATATTTATAAAGTCCGTTTTCTTAGTGTATATATATATATATATATAATCTAAAATCCCCATCTACCATAATGGTGGTGTAGGGGTCATCCATTTTCTTAGTATGATCTTTAAAATTTGAATTTGGTGTGTGTAATACAAGCAATGTGCTTTGAGTTGATTATTCAAAATAATCTTTTGCAATTCATATTTTTAATTTTACGTAAAGACTTGGTTAATAGAGTATGTAAAGGGAAATTTAATCAAAATCTTTTCTCCTCTAGAGTGCTTTAAATTTTTTTATTAAAAAGAAGATGTTGGGAATAAAGGTATCCACACGCTATAGATTATATTATTTAAACAAATTGCTGAAGAATAACAATAATGTCTCCGGTAAAGTGGGAGGGGTTTTTAGTCGGTAGTCTCCCGGACAAAATCTGGGAAGAGTCCGACACAAATCTGTAAATATTCTTTATGTTGGTTGTGAAGACTTTAATTATTTAAATAAAAATATATGTCCTCTCCTATGTAATGAAGATGGAAACATAGTTTCCGAAATATATTTAGTTAAATAAAAAATAAGTAGGACAATGGACATATATTTTTATTTAAATAATCTGTAAATATATTTTACCCTTCCACAGCAAATACAATTTATAGTAAGTACAGCTCTAAATCTATAGCAAATGAGAGGCTTTTGAAGATCTTTTTCAAGAATTGATTGGCATGTTCGAAATAAGACCTCTAATTTGGAACATGCCTTACTGTAAAAAAAAAACCTTTAAATGTATTTTTTGAGCAAATGATTTATTTGTTCCTGTATGTTTGCGACATTTTGAGCCATCTGTTTCATCAATCTGCCACCGCCAAGTCTTCTATTTACAGCTCCTGTTTCACAATACTTTAGAACACGTTCTTGAATAGCATACTGCAAATCGTCGTAGGAAAATACTGTGCAGAATTCTTCAATACACTGTTGGAGAGAATACACCAATTCTTGATTTTCTCTCTTTGTCCCATTTCAGAAGTAGCTTTCAACAAGAAAAACTTTATATGATCGGTAGTCAATATTTTTACTGATTTGATAAATAGTGACTCCTGATGTTTTATTTGTTTTTATTCACTGATGCCAACAAAATGTAAAAAAAAACCAAAGCAATGTAGAGGAGAAAAGTTTTCGATCATATTGTATAAGAAAAGGATACTGATTAAATAACAAATATGTTGTGTTCTTACAAAAAAAATTCACAAACTGCTCGATTTGTCTGTTTAAATTTTGAAAAAATTCAAAATTTATTTGATTACATCCCGCCAATAACGGGAAGCTGAAACACAAATGAATTAGAACTAATCAGCTTCTGGAAATCCTTGCCACGATTACAAATTCATATGGAGTTCAATTTTAGGCACTGTGACTATGTTTCAGCTCGTGATTGGTTCGCAATTTATTGTTTATAAACTGAACATCAAATTACTGTCAAATAAAAATTACGAACTTCAGTTTTTGTGAAATATATAAAAATGATCTCAAAGACAAAGTTGGAAGTACACCTCTAGAAATAATTCACAAAGAAGTAAGACACCCAACAACAACATAATGAACTTGATAAGCAAAATATAGTATACAATAATTTGAACAATCAATAATTATTATACTCATTGTAATAGGATATATTTTCATAAATTTCTCTCGTGCATTATAAATTATCGCAAGTTTACACTCTTTCGACAAACACAGTCGTATTGCTTGGCAACAAGCCCAAGCTCTTCATATGTCGAAATCATGAAAATTTCCAATGCACTTGTAAAATTACTGTTGAAAAGTAATAATTTTTACTTCACCCTTACAATCGAATGCCAACATCTCAAACATTTTTCTAAAAATTCCCCTGCTGTTGAAACAAGCCACAATTCAAAACAATAATACTGAATTTGATTGTATTGTTTGTGAGTAAAAGTTATATTCCTTACTTCACTATTTTATTTATAGACAACTAAAAGTACACACATAATGTTCAAAATATATATATAGTATTAAAATAAAACTCCTTACACCTAATGGTAGAAAGGAAAAAGATTAAAAAAAAAATTAAAATAAAACAGTGAATTGAGGAATGTAACACTTTTCAAGACACTATATATTCTCATATTAAAGAAAACACACTTTACATAACTTTATGTTGTTATTTATGTTTGATTGTGTTTCAGTTTATTCGCTGGGTTTGTCCCGAGGGTCATGTGGATCACCATAGGCGGCTACATATTCTTCGGCAGCTACGATTTTGCAAAGAACTTTTGCAACAATTACCTTTTACACGGCAACGAATTAGACGACTGACGGTTAATTGATTTTCTCGGGAATGAGTCCTGTAAAGAAATAAACCTAGTTACAAGTTACTTTTTTTTTATTAATTTATCCAACTGTTTCAGCATATACAAAAATGCGGATAATTGATAAAAATTAATTAAATAAGTTTTAGGATTATTTTTAAAGAATTGAATGAGTGTTAAATTTTGTTTGAAAATATGTAATCTTTAAAATTTTCACTTTTTGTGGAGGGTTGTTTCTTTCAATGAAGTTGTAAGAGGTGTATGGAATTATTCCATACGGGAAATGTTAAGCATAATGTGTGTGTTATTTTTATTATCACAATCTAAGCAGCTTTTGTAATAGATATATATGAATAGAATATGAAGTTAATTATTAATTACATAATAATTGGAAAGATAGTGCATTCATCAAAGCCTTGCACATGGAACACACTGGTTTGATAAGGTCCGAAATACTGAAACTATTGTGCAAGGCTTTGATGAATGCACTATCTTTCCAATTATTATGTAATTAATAATTAACCAGTTAGTTATCCATACTCTAGATCAGTGGTTCCTAAAATTGACTGGGCTCCGCCCCACTTAACGAGGGTTTCCCTAGTGGTGAGCAGGGACGGATGGGCAGCATAGTAGCAGCCCGGGAAATTTAATATATGTATAGTGTCATCCCAACAAAAAGTTTGTCTACCTATTAGCCTATAGGACAAAGTAGCCACCTGCATGCCGGGAAATTTTCCAGTCCCCCATATGGCCCATCTGTCCCTGGTAGCGAGTCGTGAAACTACTTAATGATGTCTTATGTTCTATATATACATATCAATGACCCTTTCTACTCATAAATGAAATTAAAAAAATGTATTTTTGTAAGTGTTATTTTTTTTAATTCATGTATACAGGAGCGAGGGCCCATAGTTTAGGAAATACTACTTTAGATGAATGTTTTTATTAAATAACGTATATGTTGCACTTAACATTTCCTGTATACAATAACCCCAATTATAATGTTTTATAGTGTTATTATTATTACATAAATTTTGAATATAAAATTAGCCAAATTTAATTTGATATTTGTTTAATCAATTTAGTTTCAACAATTTTTACTTCTAATTATCAAACTAAAAGTAATTAAATAAATATCATTTAAATTCCACAGCTGAATATAAAATGTCCTTAATTATAATTGAAAAAAAAAAACACATTTTATTGCCCTCCCCATAAAAAACCTTTAAAGCACAATTTCTGGTTTATTAGAAAAAGTTTTACATACGAAAACACTTTCTCTCATTACTTCTGTTTTCATAGATTCACGTGAATTACAAAAGTTTTTATTGCTTTCATTAACCTTTCGATTTACATTAAAAGCCTGCAATATTTTCCTTTCAACTATAATCCTGCAAAGCCACCATAAAGCAGGGATTAGCAATTTTAATCCTTTCGGGCTCTAATCAAAATGGTTTGGATCTGAACATTTAGCAATCCTCCACAGTACGCTGGTCTCATATATCCGTGTAAAACATGGAAATTGGATTTTCCTTAATTTTAATCCTTTTCAAAGCCTCCTGGGTTAATTCACAAATGAACATTACAGTTCGTAAGTTTCACAACAGATAAATTTTTATTTTTAAGTTAATTTTTCAATGTTTTTTTAGTGCATCTGCATGACATTTATGGAAATGCAGTAGAAGCTGTAAAATCGGCAGCTTTAAGGCTGAATACAAATAAGGAGTTTAATGTGAACATTAATTTGACGCAAGCATACACAGCAAGTAAGAATTTTTTTAATAGAAATTAAATTTTATTAAAAAAAAAATAATTAGGTAAATTAAATAAAAATTATTTTATATAATTAATAAATTATTCCCTCTTTAGCTACTGTGTTATTTTGACTTATGCTATACAGGGTGAGTTTTTTTCGATGTTCTTTATGGGGATCTCGGAAACTATAAGAGATAGAAAAACGGTTAAATGGGGAAAGAAGTGTAGTTTTATAAGACGAATAAAATGACACTTTCAAAGTATTTGAAAAAGTCAAGGGTAACTAGATATTTTGAAAAAAGTAAAATGTGTCAATTTTTTGAAATCAATATATCTCTATTATTATCATAGATAGAAAAAAACTGTAAAGGACAAAGTTGTAGAAAATTTTACACAGATTAATAACAAAAAATCAAAAAAAATTTTCGCCCATATTTTGGGAGATATGACACAAACTTACCTTTTTTTAAATGGAAACAATAGTTGGCTATGACTTTATTAAAAGGGCTATTTTTTTCCCTTTAATCCGATATAACATATGCCATAGTTATTTTTAAAATAAAATAAGTTACAGTCGTTTTTAATTTTACCATACACCAAAAAATAGTTAGCCATGAAAAAGACAAAAGATTGATTTCAAAAAATTGACACATTTTACTTTTTTCAAAATATCTAGTTACCCTTGACTTTTTCAAATATTTTGAAAGTGTCATTTTATTCGTCTTATAAAACTACACTTCTTTCCCCATTTAACCGTTTTTCTATCTCTTATAGTTTCCGAGATCCCCATAGAGAACATCGAAAAAAACTCACCCTGTATAAAGCCTAGAATTTAAAAATACCATAATACTGGAGAAAATTGTTTTATTCATATATGAGTATCGATTAACCATTCAACCGAATTAACTTTTTAATTTTAATGAAATTCAATTTGGAGAATAACCGCAATCATTCATATTACAACCAGGCTCTGCAATTTAACCAGCTGGGGCATTCAAACTTGGCACACCATTAAAGTGGAATAAATACAACACTTTTAATCCACCCTGATCACACGCTAATTTTGAAGAAGTCTTGCACTTCCCCATCCTCACTGTTATTATTACCTTACTCTGCAAAAATACATTTTCTGCACATTATTTCTTGAGAGTCAAGACCAGTTGAAAAAATAATGAACGTAATAAGTCAAACTATTTACTTTCAATTTTTCGATATTGAGAGTTAAGACCAGTTGAAAAAATTAAGAATTTAATGAATCAAACTATTTACTTTCAATTTTTCGATATTGAGAGTTAGGACCAGTTTAAAAAATAAAGAACTTCATGAATCAAACTATTTACTTTCAATTTTTCGATATTCACATTTAAAAATGTTTCTTCTTTCAGAATGCGACACTTTACGTCTGCTTTTCAAGAATAAGCCGTTGCACGCGATCATCGATACGATCCACGGCGCAGACGATAGATACCCGATTTACACAGAAGTTCCCCTCATTTCAACGGCGTTCGGAAACCCCATGAAAGGACCGTCCAATATTTACAAAATCCCCCATCCGTTGGAATTCCTCGAAGACTTGATCTACGATTTGATAAAAGCACTTGAAGCAGACAATGTTTTAATCGCTTACAATCCAAACACATTCAGTAAGTTTATCATTTACTAGGTCGAAATTAAATGCCCTGGCTTCGTAAGCTAGTAATATTTTCACAGTAAAATAAAGTCGATATCTCCCTTGTTGTACAAAATTTTTTCACTTTTAAAAAATATTTTCTAAAAATTATCACAGTTGCAATGGTTTACTAAAAAACTTGTTATTTTTTTGTTTTTTGAAATGGATATGTTATTTTTTTATGGATACTAAGATAATACCATTCTAGTATTATCTCAGTATCCATAAAAAAATTCATATGTCTAAAATTGTCTGCAGAAATTAAGATGTTATGTATATAATAAATATGTTGATTCTTTCAGATATCGATAACCTGCGATTGAAATTCTTTGAGCTGCAGATCTCGTATTTCTTCCTAGAAATCGACGGGCCGAGAACGCTGAGCATTGTTAAACTCTTAAAATTCAACTACGTGATTTTCATCTATGAAAATTCCAACGGCTTAAACACACTCAACAGTACAATCGAAGAAAATAAATCAATTTATTGGTATGTAATCACAACAAATGACATCCAGGAAACAGGACTGAAATGCCAGCTTTTAATCACCCCGAAATTTATCAATGAAAATTCCATCAAAGGAAATGAAAATGATTTATTGTTTCAATTTTATTCGGACGTCGCCTTTCTAGCGTTTTCCGCGGCGAAATACTTCCTTGAAGATACAGAGGATGAGGAAAGGGAGCTGGATTGCATCGAGCGAGGCGATGAAGCATTCAAATTCGATTTCGGGAAATACTTGAGGCCAGAAAGCCTCGTCTTTAATGGAATTTCCTTAGAGGAAAATCGGGGTGTTTATAACTTTGATATGTTGATTGAAAAACCTACCACTAAAGAAATTGTGGGGGTTTGGAATTACGCCACAGGAATTAAAATGCGGGATGGATTTGTTTTGAAATCTTTCCGGAATGACAGGAAAATGCATTACAAAATTTTAGCTATTATTGTAAGTGTAATTTAAAAAATTAAGGCTTTGAAAATAATTCACTTGGTATTGTTTCACTTATTAATTTGTTTATATTACTCGACTAGTTTCGGCCTATATGCCATTATCAAGAGTGTTTACGAACCTCGACACCCAATACGGGTAAAAGAGGATAAGATTAAGAAAGAAAGAAAGAGTGTTTACGAAAGGATGAATGACGTATTTTCGGGTTAATCAGGTAAGAAGGGATTTAATTATCGGGGAATTCCACAGTTCTTCGTTATCATTAACAATGTGTTTTCCTGCCTTAATGGCTTTACAGATTTCAAGTGCTTCCCAATAGTTTAAAACTAAGCCCTTATCACTTGAGTATATTCATTTACATTTACGTGGACTAAAGCTGTTCGATGTGAAGCAATGTTTTGCAAAGCCGGTTGTTTATTTTTTGTTTAATATGTCTTGTCTATGTTCTTTTTCTCAAACTTCTAAAGACCTCCTGATTTGTCCCACATATATCGCATCATAATCTCCGCTCTTTAGTTGTTAAATTCCACTAGATTTATTATTGTTATTATATATATTCAGACAATATGACAACAAAATTTATTATAACAATATGTACAATTTTGTTAGTTGTCAGTCATGGGCTATCGACCATAGGTCTTCCTGCCTATTGTTATTATTTTTCTTAATTTTATTATTAACTGATAGTTCACCTAAATTAATAGTCAAAATAATGTTATCATTCTTTCCTTTGATTGCTTTCTTTATTTTTTGAGATATTGTAATTTATTCCAATGAGTTTTTTCTTTTGCTATTGTGTATAAAAATATTTTTGTAATTATCTCCATTTCTTCTTTTTTACCATTTGAACAATTAAAGATATATTGTAAGTATGTTTATAAATTGATTCGAGATGAAAGACACAATTTTATTTATTATCCTGAATATTATGATTGAAAACAGGCGTGCATTTACAGACGGGGGAGTTCAATTTACATTTTTCATTAATATAATCAGGTTCACCTTATCTAGCTATGCTTGATTAGCATGGAGCGGATCCAGTGTGTCAGAGTTGCACCAGATATCTGGCTTCTTTTCGCTTTGAAGGTTTTTTTTTATCTAGCTAAATCCTCCTTTTCCGATTTCGACGATTTCTTTCTTTGTTCGTGGTTTCCTGGCAGCATCGTCGGTGTCTTTTGTTGTGGCTACGTATTCCCCATAACGATTCTCTCCATAATCATAACAGCCCCTGCCGTCCTCCTAGAGTGGGACTGTACCGGAATCAGCCCTTGCTGAACGTGCGAAGCGAAGTGTCCAGCACAGTTGACTGTTATTATTATTACATTTTATTTTCATTAAGTTTCAAAACCTCAGTGTAGAGTTTCAAGTAGAGCTCCATCTATTTCACAAATATTGAACAAGTATTTTTTAAACTGTGTAGGCTTTCACTACCAGTGTAATTGGTGTTGTTGATTTCCGGGCTATTAGGCTGTGGTCTGTTGGAGTTTAATCCATAGATTAATTCTGGAAATCAACAACTCCAAGTATTTTTTGATTGAATTATTTGACTATTCATGACTTTCTATACACTCTATATGTATTAATTTTGAATATAACTGTCAATGAAAGAATAACTCATTCATATGGGTAATTTTTCAGAAACCACCATTTATTTATAACAATCCCTCACAATCTACTCCCTTCTATGGCTACTGCATCGATTTGATTGAAGAGCTCTCAGAACTCCTGGGCTTCACTTACGAACTCCATCCAGGGAATTCCGCTAAGCAGATCATCGAGGACTACGACAAGTATGATGCAGTCCTCGGCGGGATTCGCAAAGCATCGCATTTGATGTACTACATCGATTTCACGGAACCGTTCTACAAACCCGTGGGAATCGGAATCCTGGTGAAGAGGTCGTATAATGGTGGGATTTTCAAATTCATCACCGTGATGGAGTCCACCGTGTGGCTGTGCGTCATCGGTGCTTATTTTCTAAACAGGTCAATTGAATATTGCATAAATTAATGAGAAATGGGTAAAAACGAGCTTTTTTTAAATCAATCAATCTGTGATTGATTCCTTGAAATATCAATTAATTGGTGATCAGATCAATCTGCAAAGGTTGGATCGAAATTATCAACTCTTAAAGATTGTTTTGGCTTTTAATTGTTGAAAGTGCATTTTAACTTTTAATTTTAGGTTTTAAAAAATAGAAACCCTACACCCATATGGGTAGAAAGGGTTATTGAATATATATATTTAAAAAATAAAATTCTCACTTTCAAACTTTAATATTTGTTGTTTTTATTTCGCAACAATTGTTTGCCTACACTGTATCATCTTCAGGTGAAGCGTTTTATTTATTAAAACCTAAATTTAAATCTTAAAGATTGGTTTGAAAAATTGAGCCAAAAAAATCGATCATTAAAGATCAAGCTGAACATTTTTTCGGATAGTTTATTTCGGTAGGATCGTTTTGGCTCGAAATATTTATCGTAATAATTAAAAAAAAAATACGCAAGCGCCATCTTTTGCCTAATTTTTGTCTTCCATTTATTATAATTAATATCAAGCATTTAATCCCAACATAAGATACATTTAACTGCCTTCATCAAGGTGTTGTGCATGAAACACACTCGTCTGATGAGGTTCAAAATACCGAAATTGCCATCTATAAATGGTGGTTGAACATTATAAAAAAAATTTCCTTTTATTTCTGTAGTTTCATGATTTATATTTTCAAACAGTTCAGCTCGTACAGCTACAAAAACAACAAATCACTTCCACCCAAAAGAAAAAAAACTCTTTGGATCTACCACTGACCTCTACAAAAAATCGTATCAAAAATATAAATAAGTCAAGTTTTTACTTTACCCACAATTTTTTATTTTCCTGCAGTTTCATGATTTGGATTTTCGAACGGTTCAGCCCGTACAGCTACAACAACAACAAAGAACGCTACGCCGATGAAGACGACACCAGGGAGTTCACCCTGAAGGAATCCCTCTGGTTCTGCATAATGTCCATCACGCCCCAGGGTGGCGGAAACGTTCCCAAGCACTTCTCGGGCCGGATGGCAGTCGTGACCTGGTGGATATTCGGCTTCATCGTCCTGTCCTCATACACCGCTAATCTGGCCGCCTTTCTGACGCTCTCCAAGCTCAACAGCGATGTCGAGAGTTTCGAGGAGCTCAGCAAACAATACAAGCTGCAGTATTCCACCGTTAATAATTCCGAAGAGCAGGAGTTTTTCTTGAGTTATGAAAAATTTGAATCCAAACTGCAGAGGTAATCAAACAATAATTGATGTTTATTAATAAAATGACCAAGCACCATTGGATAACTAGTGATAGCTAGGTGGTTGAATATTTTATTAAATGCATTTCGTTTCCTTTTTTCATAAACAGGACAAGTTCGCCTTTCTTTAGTGGACGAAACAGCGATTCTTGGTCGTTTACCTTGTAGATCCAAATCGTTGACGATGCCACATGAAATTACACAATAGATGCCGCTTGTGTTATCTTCCAATTATTATGTTTATTAATTAACTACTTTTTTTATACCACTTTTAAAATAAAAGTGGTATTAAAAAGTTAAGTGTTTTCTTAATATCAAAATTGAAAAGGTACGATGAAGTGAATGCCTCCAAGATTCAAGAAATAAAATTGGAAAAGTGTAATAGCTGTATTGTTCTATTCAAAAACCCGGAAGTAGAACAGAAAATAATTAAATATATATATATATATTTAATTATTTTCTATTTTATATATATATATATATATATTCAGTGAAAGGCAAAATCTCTTTTCATACATTTAAATTTTTTATTTTTGAAATACACCTCACACTGAGAAGTAGAGAGGAACATATAACGATGTTATATAAGACTAAATAAATAAATACAATTTTTGAAATAGAGATATAATTTCAATTCAACCTCTTTTCATTTTTTTGGTTGTTTATTAAGTCTTGAAAACTATGTCTTGGAGATGGCTTATATTCTATATATTACCAATTTTTTGTTTAACTTTTTTTTTATATAAATAATTTTCCGCTCCGCATCTTATTAATATCGCATGTTCAATTAAAAAAAAAACTTAAGAGTGCCATGATTTATTATTTAGAAAAAAGTAAGTTGGCACACCTGTTAACAATTGATTTACGAAACATCAGATCTGTTTAAAAGTCACAATGGTTTACAGCATCCAGTAAAAAAAGCGTTTATAGTTGAAAGTTATTTCCGAAATGGTACTAAAGTTGACGGGATTTGGGTATATTCATCGGGCGCAGCTTCGAGAGAGTTTCAGGAAGAATTTCCCAACATTCCAATTATTTATGAAGATAAATTTGAAGAAATTAACAATAATCTAATGTTGTTGGGGAATGTACTGGAAGGTGCACGACGAAGATCTCAGGCTTGTGTTCGTGAAGAAGAAAGGCACATACAACATTTATTGTAATTTGAAAGTGAAACATTAAACGTAACTATTAATAAATTCACTTTGATTTATTAACGTTTTACGTTTGAAGAGTAACATAACCACAGAGCTGTGACTGACGTAGGTATACGTCAATTTCTAATAAGTGTACCAACTTAATTTTTTTAAAATAAAAAATTAAAATATTTCATGTCAAAAATATATATATATAATCTCCATCTACCATAATGGTGGTGTAGGGGTGTGTCAAAAATATAAATAAGTCAAATTCATGGCACTCTTGAGTTTTTTTTTTAATTGAACATACCATATAATAGAGTATAGTATAAGTCTTCAAATATATTCATTCTTTCAGTCATGTCTCAAATAGAGAGTTTGAAGAAACATACGCCCATTTAACTCCATGGGAATACAATGTGGATTCCACTTACCAAAGGCTCGTATCGGGGATGAAGAACGCGTCGTATCCGGCGACATTGCAAGAGGGGCTCGAAAGAGTCCTGAATAACATTGACGAAGAATTTGCTTTGATCGCCGAGATGTCTGACATTAAGTACATGGCGATGCGGCACTGTGGCTTGGAAGTCGTCGGGAACGAGCTATCCAGAATTCCTTACACGATAGGTGTTAAGAAGCATTCACATTTGAAAGGGCTTTTGAATAAAGGGTTGGTGGTTTATTTTAATTACTACTTATATAAAGAAATCTTCAAACACATTTACTCTCTTAGACAAATCTCAGAGAGTTTAAAGAAACAAGCGCCCATTTGGCTTTGACTTTATTTTAATTACTACTTATTACTTACGTTTTGAAATAAGAAAAATGGCCAGTTGATTTCATTCCAGAGGCTGATGGGCAGCATAGTAGCGGTCCGGGAAATATTGTATATCTAGTGTCATCCAACAAAATATTTATCCACCTACCCATAGGACAATCTAGCTACCGACCTACCGGGAAATTTCCCGATCTCTATGGTCCATCTGCCTCTGAATAATTCATTTAAAACTGCAATAAGTAATTAAATTCTACCTTATATGGAAAATCGGCTATTTAAATATTCATTCAGTAATATATTTAGTTATTTCTTGTAGGGGGACATAAGAATGAAAATTTTAAATTCAAATTCCCCCTCCTCTCTGTAATCGATTTTTCGGAGTTAGTTTCTCAGTATTTTGAGGTTTACAAGGATTGTAAAGAGAGTAATCGCCCCTGGTGGACACACCTGGATGAATTAACATATGCAGGGTGACCAGAAAAGGTGTGATAATCTTCAATTAACGTGGTTCGTTAATTAATTTTAAGTAGAAAAAACTAAACATTTTTTTTTTAAATAAAAAACTAAATTAAAATAAAACACAAAAAAAATATTGTGTAATTATTCAATAAGCTTTATGAGGCCATTAATAACCTAAACATGAGACATTATATATATAATTATTGCTAGTAATAGTCTCTGAAGAGCTGATTTTGTTGTGCCTTGACCACTTGCCTGGTGAATTATCTACAATAAATAGGCTGTAGCGGCTAAATTCTTTTCCGGATCAAATTTGTCTTTTGGCAACTTATTCTACACCTAAATAGCTTTTATTTCATGCAAATAAAAATATAGATTTTTTGCTTATATTGAATGAGATTTCCCCCTTAAATGGATGAATATTTTATTAAATTAATTATTTTCCATTTAGCTCCTGCAACTTTTTAATTTCTTTAAAAAAGAACAAAACTTCCATTGAAACAACTATTTCTGGTTTTGGGCTAAATGACTGCATTATGCAACTTTTTTTTATTCGAGAATATTTAATGCAAAAAACGTTTTGTAGTACAACTTTTGCTTTTATTTTTAAAATACTTAAGTAACTTAAGTAAAAAAAAATAGTCACTATAGCTAAAGCAAAAATAATTTATTAATTATTCAATTGAGTAAATTAATTATTTTCAAATTCTTTTTAATTTAACTGTTGCTATCTTGTTAATTCATCATTAAAAGACTAAATAATCAAAAAGCGAATACTTTACCTGTTATTTAATAGCAATTGTAATTTTTATTTAAGGATTTTCGAACTTTCCTCAAAACGCCGTTTCGATGATCTCGAGAAAAAGTGGTGGGACGACAATCCTGACAAGGCTACTGATTGTCCGGTAGCAGAAGACCATTGGCAAGGCGTCGGTGTCCAGAATATCGGTGGGGTTTTCTTCATTCTCGCCATCGGAATTTCTCTAGCCTGTTTGATGATTTTTTATGAGTACATGAGGTATATGTACAGGGAGAGAAATGAAGCTAAAAATGAGATGTTTGTAAAACGAGAGAAAAGTGTTGCTGAAAGTGATGGGAAAGTCGACACGACTGAAAATCTGATATTGGAAGAAGTTGAAAGATTTTGAGACTGAATTCATTCAGTACTTTTTAGGGAGGGTAGTAAATTAGACTTCCGTAGTTAATAATTATTTTAAATTCACTCATTAATAAATTCAATTTTTCTAGGCGTTAATATATTCTGTTGAAGGGATTAGTAAGTGTACCCCTAGGGGATGGTGAAGCATTCCATTTCCCCCTTGAGGAGAGCCTAAAAGAAACATTTTTTTGGATTTGGCACAATACACAATAATTATTCACTGCTTTCAAAGTATGTTATAAGAACGTAATTATATTTTAAACAAAGCAAACTTCATTTTAAATTACTTCAGCAATAAGTATTAAGATTATTTATTTACATATAATTTTAATTGATGAAGATGAAAAAAAAAATACTTGTACAGGAAACCCTATAGAACTTGCATTAGGTAACTTATTTCCAGTTTTTTTTTTTATGTATGCTTTCATATTAAAATCTTACATTGTTTACTTATAATTATTAATTTCATATTTAATTTTAATAAATGAAACACTTCACTTTGTACAACTGGAATTGTCTAAACAAACCAATATTAAATTTTTAACCTGAATATACTTAAATATGTAATTTATTAATTGTAAAAGCTTCTACTTTGTTATACATTCAGCTAATAAAAAGAACACTTTGTTTGTTTTGCCTATTCTCTTGCATTTTTAGATGTTTGACTTTTTAAAGCGTTATCACGGAGAGAAAAAAAATTGTTACTCAATTTTATTATAAAGTTTTATAAAAAATATGTACAAACAAATCATTAATAATGATAACAATTTATAATCACTTCTCTCAGATTAAGATGTAATCCTTTATTAGCTGAATAGAGAATTTTGAATTTTATTATAAATAAATTTTCATGTTCTGCGGTCATATTTTCAAACGATCTTCCTATTTGTCCTCTATACAGACAATTCTATTTCATTGAACATAGCTCAATATTAAATATAATAGAATACTTATCAATACATTGCAATATAGCAAGTATTTTAGGAAGTTATACATTCTTCTACATAACACACAACAGGCAGTAAGTATATTAAAACTAAGATGTATAGTTTTTGAAATTAATTAAATTTCACTAATTACCTTACCTTACAAATTAACTTTAAAACAGATCGATTTCTTTTAACTCTTGATAATGCAATTCAATAAATTCCAAAATCTCTATGATAAATAGTTAAAAATACATAAAAATTATAGAATTTTTCTATCAACAGATAATGCTATAAAAATAGGAATAAATGAAGTACAAATAAATAAATGAAATAAACGTGTTATTTATGAAAACATTTTTGGGAAAATATTTTGTTTATGAAATTAAAGAGAAGTTACATATTTTAAGTTTTAAAAAATTTGGGCTGACAGTCAATCAACTGATGGTAATTAGAATTCAATTAATTTTATATCAATATATATATATGCAATTGAAAATAGTTGTTTTCAGGTAATTAAAAGATAATTCATATTCAGATCAATAAAAAAATTTATTCGAACGAAACACAAATGTTTGTTTTTTTTCTTTTTCAATGCGTATTCATGAAATAATACTTGTCAGAAGTTCGTCATGTCAGCTTGGGTCTTTGTTTAATATTCTTCACCTCCTTCTCCCTCACCCTCTCCGGAGTCCATGCCAACCTCTTCGTAATCCTTCTCGAGAGCAGCCAAATCTTCACGGGCCTCAGAGAATTCACCTTCTTCCATACCTTCTCCTACGTACCAGTGGACGAAGGCGCGCTTGGCGTACATAAGATCGAACTTATGGTCAAGACGGGCCCAGGCCTCGGCAATGGCGGTGGTGTTGGACAACATGCACACGGCACGTTGCACTTTAGCCAGATCACCACCTGGGACGACGGTGGGTGGTTGGTAGTTAATGCCGACCTTGAAGCCAGTTGGACACCAGTCGACGAACTGGATGGTCCTCTTGGTTTTGATGGTGGCAATGGCAGCGTTGACGTCCTTGGGGACAACGTCACCACGGTACAACATGCAGCAGGCCATGTATTTGCCGTGACGTGGGTCGCATTTCACCATCTGGTTGGCTGGCTCGAAGCAAGCGTTGGTGATTTCGGCAACAGAGAGCTGCTCATGGTAAGCCTTTTCAGCGGAGATGACTGGGGCGTAGGTGACAAGAGGGAAGTGGATACGTGGGTATGGTACCAAGTTAGTCTGGAACTCGGTCAAGTCAACGTTGAGGGCACCATCGAAACGCAGAGAGGCGGTGATCGAGGATACGATTTGTCCAATAAGCCTGTTCAAGTTGGTGTAGGTCGGGCGTTCAATGTCCAAGTTGCGTCTGCAGATGTCGTAGATAGCCTCGTTATCAACCATGAAAGCGCAGTCGGAGTGCTCAAGAGTGGTGTGGGTGGTCAGGATAGAGTTGTATGGCTCAACAACGGCGGTGGATACTTGTGGGGCTGGGTAGATGGCGAATTCCAGTTTAGATTTCTTTCCGTAATCGACGGATAGACGCTCCATCAACAGGGAGGTGAATCCGGATCCGGTGCCACCACCGAACGAGTGGAAGATGAGGAAACCTTGTAAACCAGTACATTGGTCAGCCAATTTACGAATCCTATCCAAAACCAAATCGACAATTTCCTTGCCGATGGTGTAGTGACCACGAGCATAATTGTTGGCAGCGTCTTCCTTTCCAGTGATGAGTTGTTCAGGGTGGAACAATTGCCTGTACGTGCCGGTACGGACCTCATCTACCACAGTCGGTTCCAAATCTACGAACACGGCCCTGGGGACGTGCTTGCCGGCGCCAGTCTCACTGAAGAAGGTGTTGAAACTGTCGTCTCCACCTCCGACGGTCTTGTCAGATGGCATCTGGCCATCGGGTTGGATGCCATGCTCAAGGCAGTACAACTCCCAGCAGGCATTACCAATCTGGACTCCGGCTTGGCCAACATGAACTGAGATACATTCACGCTGAAAGAATAAAGAAACTTAAGGACATTGACCACAAACATAAAAAAAAAATATTCCCAAAATACTCATTTTGTTCACAAATTCTAAAATAATTTTAAATTCGCAGGTATTTAAATTTAACGATTTTTAAGAAAAAAAATTATATTTTCAAAATCACTCATGGCAAAAACTGAATTGTCAATTTTATTTTTCAGATTCTTATGATTACAGAAGTAGCAGTGCACACCACAAAAATGGCCTTTTTTTAGAGTACTTTCAGTGAATATGGAACATTTTTATTAAAAAAAAAATGACAAAAAAGTGTAGATTAATGATTACTATTATAGGTTATCTTAAAAAAAAATCAGAAAAATTGCTTTTTTCGCGCTTCTCGCTGCGTTATCGCTCTTTACATAATAAAAAAAAAACATTTTTTTATTAAAAAGCAATATTACGGGAGGGAATAATACATATTGAACAATCAATTTTAAAAATGAAAAACTCATAAATACGAAGGACTTTTCTGCGAGAACATCTTTACTTTAACCCCTATTGAGAATAGTAAGACATTAAATTTTTAAAAAGAAAAATCAAATACTATTAATTTAATTGCTCTCTATTGAGAAAAAACAAACGATAGCCAATTCTAAATAACAAAACGATGAAGGGAAAAAGCAGTTAAAGAACCAACGCGGCATTTTTCTTGGGCGTCGTCAAGATGGCGACTCACGCCGGCCGGCCGACCACGTACACCACAACCCAGATTCTTATAAAACCCGACCCCACGCGCTTAAATTCACCCCGCGAAGTACCAAAATCCACTTACCATTTTGTATAGGTGTGTTTTTGACGCTTTTCACAAATGAAAACGAGGTTTGTTAAGAATTGAGTGTGCCGCTCAGAACAAGCTTGTAATGCAGCTCTCTAAACGAACAGTGAACGAAAATGTCGGCGGCGCACAGCTATTTATACCCGTTGCTACGTCACGCCAACGCCTTCGTTCTGATTGGTGGACCAGCCCAACGGTCCGCATCGGGTCGCCTGCTGCCGTGAAACGTTGCCTTTTTCGCGCTCAGGATGGGCGTTGGTGATTTGCATTATTTCATTGAAAAATCGATCGGGTGTTAGCGAATTCTGGAATTGCACATGGATGGATATTATGGATATTATGAGGGATTTGTTAGAAGGATGATTGAAGTGAGAAATTCTCTAGATTTGTAAAAACAGAAGGGGTGTTTCATTAATAGAAAAAAAATCAATATACAGTGTATTTCAATTAAATTACATTATTAATCAAATATTATGGATATTATGAGGGATTTGTTAGAAGGATGATTGAAGTGAGAAATTCTCTAGATTTGTAAAAACAGAAGGGGTGTTTCATTAATAGAAAAAAAATCAATATACAGTGTATTTCAATTAAATTACATTATTAATCAAATGAGGTCCAAATATATTTTACATAATAATAAACGTCGAAGGATTTAAATAGGAAATACATTTGATTGACAAAGAGAAAGATATTTGTTATAAGTGAAATGCTTTGGAAAAGCATTCAATTTATAAGAATTATTTCTTGAGAAAAATGTATTTCAGCTAATTGAATAATGCACAATATTGTTGATTTTATGTTTTTACATTATACTTCCAGAAGCTTTACGGCCAAGGTAATACACAATTCTAAGGTGACTTCATGTGATGTAACACGTTATTAATACGAACGAGTTGTACAAATTTCAATACCTTGGTTGCGGTGCATCTCTGTTTTTCATCATAACTTCATGAAATAATAATAATAATAATGAGCAATTAATACTTGGTACATAAAACTACATTTTTATCAACATAATAAATATAAGCGGAAAGCCCTCTGGTCGGTAGCCATTTCGTAATATTGTAACATGTAAAAAATATTTATTTTTGTAAATTTAAATAAATAAAGATGATTATGCCAAAGGAAAAAAGGGTATTAAATAGTATTAAATATAGAGATTTATTTATTATATTAATGAACATTCAGTGTAATTCTATGCACCAAACATTAAATCTTTATTTCAACATGTTTTGCCAAGTGTTGACTTGGAAACTATTCAAAATACCCTATTTTCAATTAAAATTGATTTTCATTCTATCGACCTTCTGGAACGATAAGTTTGGCAACATTGCCCGAGCAAAAGGGACGCGTCGCCGGTGACTCATCTAACGGTTTTCTTTTTTTTTTACAGGAGAAAATCGATTTCCTGTCACGTTTTCTCCCTTAAAGCATTATTTGCGCGAATTTCCAGAATTTCCCTCGCTCGGCATTCCTCTGCGTAATGGATTAACGGAAAATTCACCCGGTGAAGAGGCATGTGTTTGGTCGTTGACTTACTTTCAAGCGGCTCTCAATGGGAACGAGAAAGTCACGGTCCGCTCGTTTTCTCGACGTATTAAAATAATTGGCCCGCGAGAGAGGTTTTCTCGAGATGAAAGAAAATGAGCGAGTTGTTTTTTTAATTGCCATGCATTGTAAAGAAGAGTAGTGGGATTATTATTAATGATGATTATTAGAATGAAAAGTAATCACTGCCATTAAAAAATTGAAATAAATAGCATTTTCTTTTAATGAAATTTCGTTATTAATGACGATGATTGAATTAAAATAATAAACCGGTGCTTTAAAATTATTGCATCTAAAACAGAGCATTTCACGTAGGGAATAATAATGAAAGTATTTATTTTCGACGTACGTACAATTAGACAATATATAGTTATAAACATAAAAACATGTCCGAGAAAGTTATACCACACACAAACATTCAGATTGTCCACTGGGATACATTTCACGGAATCCGGATTTTTGTCTGTTATACATACATTGAACCTATTTTGTACGAAAATATTTTAAATTTAACGTTACTTTAACCTCAAAGTCTAATCTATAAATTATAATACTCGCTTAGATTGTGACGATATTATAATTTGTTTGTTTCTTTACACTAAACAAAAAAAATGGCGGTCTTTGCCTTTAAATCATCAAGAAATTAATAAACAAATTTTGTGTATTTAGTTGAATCGAATTGTTAATAAAAGTAATCAATTTAAAGAAAGTACGTACCAGATTTTATTTTTCCAGCTTTAATTCTTCCATAATTATTGCATTTTCTCTATTGTCGACAAGAAATTCTCAGCCATTATGTTGAACCAAGCGTAAATAAACAAACTTTGTTTTAGCGTCGGTGTATTGATTGGAGGTGAAATTGGGAAAATGCCGATGCTTAAACAAAAGTTTGTTTATTTTTACACAAGCTTGTAATGGCTGCATGTTTCTTTTCGGTAACGAAGAAAACGAAGTTTAAATCGAATTATTGTGGGGGGAATTACGGCTTAAAATTAAAATCCGGTATGTATTTTCTTTGATTTCAATAATTTCAAGAATGAAATTCAGTAAACATAATTAATAATGAAATAAACAAAGTTTGCTTTATTCCTTCACTACCAGTATATTTCCCATTATTCCATAAGGGACCTTGAAGGGTTTTAAAAAGGCGAGGTAGAGAAAAGGGCTACCAGCTATGAAGAAAGGAAATGCATTTTGTGGGAAAGCTCGTAATTAGTGATGAGCAAAATTGATTATTTCATTAATTGAATGCAAAATAATTGATAATTTTTATAATGGAATGATAATCGTTTCTGTGAAATTTATGATTCAAAACTCAAATATAATTATTTTAATTACTATTTCTATAACTATTTGAAGTATTATAAAACCAAGCTTTGGCTATCGTATTTTTAATAAATCTATTCTTATAATATCGAATTTGCTTATCACTAATCATAATAAATAAACAAAGTTTTAATAATAAATATCAATGGATTATTAAAAATCTACCAATAAAATAAATAAAAACATGGATTAAAAGAATTTACATTTATTTTTTTGTGTTTTTATTTATTTTATTGGTCGATTTTTATAATTTATTCATATTTATTACTACAATATGAACTACTAATGATTAAATATTAAAAATATTAATTATATAAATAAAGTTTGTTTATTCCTTAATAAACTCAAACCCTAATAACAATTGGAATTATGTAAATGTTTTTCATAGCACCAATTGTTTTCCTATATTGTTTAAAATGATTTACAAAATTGTATTACGTTTTTAATACAAATTTTATTAATGTCGTTAATCTACGTATAATCACTATTTTTTTTTTTTAGTTAACTGGGTAACTTATTTTAATTTATCCTTTGAAAAAAATGGGGGTGCAATAATTTTCGCATGTCCAGAAGCTTTCTCCAAAACGTTTATTCGAAACATTTTTTTGTATAATACAATTTCAAACTTGATCAATAAAAAAACAAACAGGTTCGCGATGATCTCACGCGGCCTTATAAAGGCAATTTGCAATCACGCGAGCCAGCGTCAATTATAAGATGCAAAAATTGGAGTACCTAGTGTTTACGCAATTCGCGATATTAGTTGATATTTATGGGGTTTGTGTTTATGAATGAAATAATTTGTGTGGGTACCGGTGTGAGGTCACCGGATCATAAAAGTCGATGACATCACGCACTGCGGGAAAGGAATTAGACTCGGGCGTTTTTGAATATAAGCGAACAAACAAGTGTATTGATTATTCTCTGAGTCATTTAATTTGGTGTATTAATTATAGATAAAATATGTGGGTTGATAAGGTAAAATCATTGAGGAAAAAAAAGGAAGGTATTATTTTATTAATTTACTTTCTCTCTGCTTAAATGGATGATTTAAATAAACAAAAAAGACTCCTCCTTCGCTTATTTTTACTTTATTACATATTTAATATATACCGGTAACGAAATATCCATTATCAGTAGCATTTTGAATTCTGAATGAATTTATTACAATAATTATTTTACTCTGAATCACTATTAAGAGTTGTCGCACAGAGAAGAACATGAAAATATATTAATTGAGTCAATGGTTCTCTCTTTATCAACCATGATTCAGACTCATAACAATTTTTATCCACAATAAATGGAATATACTCATTCGGAATCCATCTCTTGAAGATTCTTTCTTTCTTAATCTTATCCTCTTTTTTTCCCGTATTGGGTGTCGAGCTCTTGAAGATTAATAGATAATAATTTAATCCGAATAATATTAAAAAATGGATGAAATAAAATTGTTTTTATTAATCAGAGCCTTTATATACCGGTATTTAAATAATGCAAACCCTTTTTTAACTTTGTATAACTAACATTTAGTGACTATAGTTTCGACATTAATAAAATTGTTATTTTACCCCTGATAAATACTGCTTATAACTTCAACCATCGAATAACTTGCAGAGTTATTGTCAAACTTGTAATCACTAAATATTAGTTATGCAAACAATTATTTAAATAAAAATGGTTATCGTTTCTCCTACTTGTTTAAATACAAATAAGTAGGAGAAAGGACAGTTATTTTTATTTAAATAAATAGTCTCCACAACAAAAATAAAGAAGGTTATATAAACATTTTTAATAACTATTTTCATTATTTTAAAATCTACCGTAAAGTTTGCAGGTAGAAAATAAACACTTTCTCCACAACTACTACATGAAAGATTTATAAAATGAATGAGTTTGTGGAAATGTATGGTCGGATTTTCTAATTGGTTGTTTTTATTTAAAAAAATGTTTTATTAAAAACAATAAATTAGAAACATTATTAAATTATGATCAATGTTTCTAAAGTGTTGGAACAGTGAGGAGTATGCTTTTGCCGTTGAGGCCTACTTTCCGACGTGATCCAGGAAATCTTCCTTCCAATGCCGTTTATCGTGAAAAATGTTTCTAATATTTAAACATATTATAATATTAAATAATAACATATTATATTTAATATTAAATTAGATTGATTAAATTTTTAGATGCAAAATAATTTCTTACAATATTTCTATTCAAATTACTTTCTAGGAAAATCACGAATGTACGGATTAACGTTTCAAATTCAACGTCCCTTTTTCAGGTGAAATACGCCTACGAAGGATGCGTTAAATTCATCCTTCGTATTTACGGCGTCCGAGTGGTGGGCTTTTCTTCAAGAATAGAAACCCCACTGTGTTCAGCCGGCGTGTTCGAAAATAACCTTGAGGGAACTTAATTTTAGGGGTGCGGTGAACTATGCAGACATGTCTAAAAATAGACGGATGTATCGAATTATGAAGAGGGGAAACCTTGGGACGAATTAATAATGTTCACTACTACTATCCATCTCTTTTCTATGTTAATGTTAATAGTCAAGAAACCGTAAAGAGCAAATTACTCTTCCGTAAAGTTTACTGGTAAAAATAATTATTTAAATTTTAATGAGATCATTTCCTGTAAACAAATTATTAGCAAATAACGTTGCATCAACATTAAAAAACAAGTTAAACGTTAATTTGATATTGATACAACGTTTTATGTCCATTTTGCTTAGTGAGCTGATAATAATACAGCTTTATTTGATTCAAGTATATTTTATTCAGTTGGTGAATATTGTTGTGACCTTTGCCAAGTGTTAATTTGTCTTAACGCACTGATTACGATGTTCAATAACACTTTATTTATTATAAAGTAACATTATTGTTAAATTCGGTTAATTATTATATGCAACCGAATTTGCATTAGTAAATTAGTTTTATGCAACAAAATTTACTTTCATCAATTTGATGTATGCAACCAAATTCACAATTAAATGTATGCAACCATAACAACTGTTGCGAATGCAAACAAATTTACAATGGTAAATGTATTATATATAAACAAAGTGACGACAATACAATACTTTCGATGGAATTCTAAACGAAACGATATTGCTACAGCAAATCGGAGTTCTCTTTCTATCAACCGCTGTTTGGAATCGCTCTATCTTCGTTTTAATTCGATAACGACGTGATCGACTAAACTAGAATCCAGCCTCTTGTATGCCACTAAATTATAACCACATGGGTTTTTATTCATCATTCTTTGTCGTATTTCACGATTTTCACCATTCTACGGAAGATTTTCTGGACCACGTCGGACTCCCCAATCATACTACATCTATGAATTTGTCGATTCTGTGTAGTCAACCAAATCAACTCCTTACATTTTTTTTATAAATTTTGAATATAGTTTAATTTACAGTTTATTTTAGAGATAATTAATCTTATTATAACAGCATGCATACAAAAATACTAATCGAATTATATTTATAAAGAATTTGAACAAATTTTAATTAAAAATCCGTCCTTTTTATAACCACTGCGATCGATGCAAACTCTATGTTAGCGAGGTAGTTGGCACACCTGTGCAGAAACCGACAGGCCGCGTTTGGCGTCGCCATTGTGGTTTATTGATTTTTCTTGTTAAAGCTGGGTGTCGTCTTTGGAGGAAACGGTTTATTTCTTTCAACTTTCCTTTCTTTGAGGGTTCGTCGTTCGGAAAGGGAGAATTCGGATTATGGCCGCTGTTCAACCGGAGCCCGTTTTGAACGGAGCAGTAAACATGGTGAGTGTCGTTACCCACGCTCATCCAAAAGAAGAAAAAACGATCGAATACGTTGGAAAATTAGATTTAATCCCACATAAATATGTAAATTCGCCTAAAAAAGGAAGGGACAATTAATTTTTTGGTTGTTTTTGTTCAATTATTTGTAACTGAAAATGTATTAATTTGAATTTACAACAAGAAAACTTATGGAAGAGAAAAATCGTGTTATTCTTTTTATTTACATCAAATTTTAATTAACCACATCTTTATTATTTACCTGTTATTAACAACAAAGTATAGTTGTGTAATTTATGTGTTAAATCCTTCCAATATTTTATTATTTATTTACATTAAATATTAATAATTACAGTTATTGGTGTTTTAAAGCTTTTCGTACCTGCTAAAGCGGGACATGACAATATGAATACATTATTGTGAATATTATTGTTTTAATGAATTCCTCTAATGTTTTGCAAACGTTGTGCAACATTTTATTCATTTAAAAAATGTCTGTTATGTAATATTAATAATTTTTCTTTAACTTTCAACATTTGTTGACAAAGACAATTTTACTAACCAATGTCATAACAATATCATAAATTGATTTGTAATATTGATGTGTTTATTGATTATTAACAGGTTGATCTCCATGGTGGATTCTGGTGTCTGCTCAAAATCTAAATGCATATCTGGCTGGGTCAAGCATATTCAAATATATCGAATCTATAATGCTTATATTTCCGCTACAGCCTCGCACTATTAGACTCTGGTACTAGACTACAGATAGCTGTTTTCTAACTTTATAAATTAAAAATAGTGTTTTACTGAAGACGTTTTTATTGTACGCCACCATTTTTCTGGCATACTAAAGTTTTTTACACTTAATTTGCAACTGATTCAACAAAAAAATTATACAGGGTGTCCCAGGCCTGTATTCCTGCACTTGATCGAAAGTTTCCGCTCGAAACTTGGTTAAATCATTATATTTTCGTTGCAGGATTCTGAGATTAAGCCATTAACGGGACACTCTTCATTCATTTTCTTGGGAGAGTTTTCTTATTTTTGTGGGAATAAATATAAATATTGAACAAAAAGTGATTATTATCAATGAATTAAGTGATTACAATGTACATTTGGTATTAAATAAATTAAGTGAAGTAAAATAAAATAAACGTTTTTTATTGCATATTACAACTTTATGCATCTTGAGAGTAATTATTATATTCTTATCATTCATTATTATTTCTCAGGTTGCTAAGAGTCAAGAAACGATGGACATAGAGCCGCCAGCGCCGGGCACCGAGGAGCCCCAGGTCAAAAAGCCGAAGCAAGGTAAGTGTTTAACCCTCCGTTCTCGTAGCACCTAGACAAAAAAAAAATTAGAAATTATATATAAGGCGACCCTGACTAATGTGAGATGTTTCGGTCTGCTTGAGATGTTGCAGAGGTTGAACTCGGCCGTGGTTCTCGGTACTGTCTCCAGATGTGCTTGCTCACTCACGCTGTAACCGTATCCTCAACGGTTACATGGTAGGAATACAATACACAAAACGAAACAAATTTAAAAAAAATAATACAAACATATTGAAATATGTTTTTTTATTGCGATTATTATAACATACCCCAATGAGTAACGTAATTTAAAATTTTCTGGTAAACACTTTATGTATTTCCTTGCTATTTTTTTGTATTAAACAGAAAATCATAATATTTTTATAGGATTAACCCAAAATTTTCAGAAAATAAATTTGAATATAGAAATTGTTCGTTTATGCAGTTAGGTTAAGATAATGCAATACAATATGTTAAATAAGTGAAACCAAGTGTTGTAAACTATTTAGTTAGTTCACAACATTTGGTTTCACTTATTTAACATATTGTATCTTTACGTATGATCACTTAAAAACTTATATTTTTAAATCGAAATATGAATCGGCTATGAACTGGAGGTGGTCTTTCAGTCATAAGTGTTTTTATTTGCCTAAATATTCTTGAATGTTATCACAATGTCTTGCTAAGTGATAAGAGGGAAAGACTTCTAAGAAAAGCATGGAATTTTTATCCAGAAGGTGTTTGTAACTTAAATTATATATCATAATTTAATTTTTTTAACCTACTTTAATTGGTGATTTTTTTATATTTTGGGGAATGTTTTAATAACATATTTTTGTTGAAACTTTTGTACAATTTTGTTTATATTAAATGTAATCACATTCTTTTATACATACATAAAAAAAAGAAGATGAAGGAGAAGGCGATATATACATATTATTTTTTTGATGCGCGTTGTTTTTAGACGTCTCTATTTTCTTTGTGTTTCCAGATGATACAGTAGCGCGCGTGATTACACACACAAACAGAGAGAGAAAGAAAACGCGTTAGGGCGTGTGCGATATTTTGTTATCTCTCTCTCGGCTCGCCGAACAGTGACCAGAATCAACCCACCCTCAAACATTACATAACCCCCTTTTCCCCCACCTGTAAATAATGTTTATCCGTTTATTTATTTCTTCTTTTTTTTACAAGATGAATTTTAAACTTGGTTTTTTGTTTTATGATTTCAGGTGTGTGTGTATCCGTTTTAAAATGGCATGGTTTATGTTGAAATTTTAAAAAAATGTTCTTGAAAAAAAAAAGCAAAAGAGAAATATTCGAGATGAATTTTCATGACCAGATTTGTTTTTTTTGTAAATGTATTTAATGTGCACACAAATCGTGATCTAAAATCTGCGAATCATATTATTCGCCTTAGTTACAGCTATTTCACTCGCATTAACAGTTTTGTCTTTGTTATTTAATATTAACAAAATTCGTCAAAAATATTATATGCATTTATTTTATTCTCATTGCAATTTTTCAATTTTAATTATTCACTATTAGTCTCAGTAAATATATCAACAATACTTAGGTAATTAAGAAAACTTTGTTTGTTTCATTTATTCAAGTGGATTAAATATATATTATGAATACGTGATACAAACAACGTATTTTTATTTATCTAAATATTTTCACTAATATCACTTAATCCTTGAATCAATCTAATATTAATGATTTACAAATACCACTACTAAATCTTTATTATCTGAGAAAATAATACATTGCATATAATCCAACATAATATAGTAAATAAATAGATTCATAATATATTTTCAAATTAGGGCTATCTACCCTATATTTACAAATATTATTCTTGGATCCAAGTATTGTTTACAATATAAGATTATGCCAATTAATCCCTGACTCGTAATACAGACATAAGGGTTCTTATACACATGCAAGAATTTTTGCAGAAATTCTTAATATTATTATGAAAAAATATTATAAGTTTATTGCAGCAATTTATTTTTCATAAGAATAGAGTGAAGGCACAAAGGAGTAATTTTCACAATATTTTTTTGCTGTGTAATATAGGAAAAAATATTTTTATATATAAAATTATTTGGGGCTATTTCGTACGGAAAACGTTATTAATTAAATTCATATTCCATGTATATATCTATTACAAAAAAACTACTTAGACTGTGATTATAAAAAATAACATATATGTTAAACTTTTATCTTATAGAATAGCCTCGATTGTGTAACTTTTAAATATAATTTTCAAACAACTTTCTGTGAAAATTCTTCTGTATGTAAAACAGCCCTAAGTGATACTTGTGAAATTTATTGATGAAATTAAGAAAAATGTTAAAGACCTTTAGATCATGATGCACTTTCCGATTATTATATTTTTTCTTCCTACATCAACGAAAATCGTAAGCGTTTATTTAATTAAACATTTTGTTGTAGATTTATCAAATGGGGTGA
Source organism: Philonthus spinipes (assembly GCA_963082785.1). NCBI lineage: Eukaryota > Metazoa > Arthropoda > Insecta > Coleoptera > Staphylinidae > Philonthus > Philonthus spinipes. The sequence goes on from OY720306.1 coordinate 10,662,750, forward strand.
CTTATATCTTCGATATAATACAAACCGGTGAAGTGATTCCAGGTAAGCTGATTTTGGTGTAGTAATTTCAATTTGTTAAAGCCTAATTTTATTGTCGTTCAGGTCCGGGAGCTCGGAGCAACACAATAGCGGGGATTTTAGGCGGAGTTTTGCCAAAACTATCTCCCGAGCAAACGGAATCGGTGGGAAAGGCGAAGAAATACGCGATGGAGCAAAGCATCAAGATGGTGTTGATGAAGCAGACACTGGCTCATCAACAACAGGTAAGTTTTATATTGTTATAATTAAGTTTATAAACAAAGAAAGAAATTGTGTTTGGTTATTTATTTAATTATTATTATTATCTCCTTTTAAAATTTAACCTATTTAGAGATATAGTCTGGTTTTTTTAATATAAATTTTCAAAATTTACATTTCAAGAATAAGGGATAGTTTAAGCATGGGTTTTCATTATTAAAATTATCAATTATCCCTCTTTTTGATTTTCAAAACTAATTCACAATATTTATTTATTTATTAACGGTAAACACCTTTTACAAAATTAAGAATACATATTGATATAATGATAATAATAACAAGTTTTCATTAGGTAGTTTCAAAATTTCAGTGTCATGTGCACAGGAGGGGTAAAGGACTGGATACGTTACTGCCAAGAGGGTTAGATCCTAGATTCTGTTATACATTCTTATTTTGTTGTTATCGAAAAAAAAAAAACCTATAAAGGAGTGTTTTTATAATAACTAGTGGTTTTCAGGGGTTTACACATGTATTTTGTTCACAATTCTGCTCGAAACTTGGGAGATAATTTCACTAATTTTCCGTATTTCCATCATAAAAAGAAGTTTTTTTTTATTCTGCACCTATTTACAGCACTCTTTTATTGTGTTAAAATGACATTCAATAAGTAAAATTTTATGAAATCATTTTTTAACAAAACTACATCATCCGTGCATCATTGAGCGAATGCTCGATGGTTAATTTGTGTTTTCATCATTACATTATTTCTAAACACAGACCATAAATGGCCAACGAACTGTGTATTGTTCTACAATCTCTTTTTACTATGTGGTGAAAAGAGCCTATTTTATTGTAGTATCGTGTGTTTAATTGCTTCCGAAAACATCAGAACCTTTTTAACTTACGTTTTATATCTTGAGATTCTTTTATTTACCTAACTTAAATACCGTTTTTGTGTAATTATGACTTTAAATTCAGTTTTAATGACTTTTATTGCCTAATTATGACTTTAAAGTCATTTAATTTACTTTTTATTGCCTAACTATGACTTTAAATTCAGTTTCAATGACTTTTATAGCCTAAATCTGACTTTAAAGACATTTAATTTACTTTTTATTGCCTAATTATAACTTTAAATGCAGTTTTAGTGACTTTTATTGCCTAATAATGACTTTAAATTCAGTTTCAATGACTCCTATTGCCTAATTATAACTTTAAATACAGTTTTAGTAACTTTTATGGCCTAATTATGACTTTAAATTCAGTTTTAATTACTTTTATTTCTTAATTATGACTTTAAATTCAGTTTCAATGACTTTTATTGCCTAATTATGACTTTAAATTCAGTTTCAATGACTTTTATAGCCTAATTATGACTTAAATTCAGTTTTAGTGACTTTTATTGCCAAAATCTGACTTTAAAGGCATTTAATATACTTTTTATTGCCTAATTATGACTTTAAATTCAGTTTCACTGACTTTTATTGCCTAATTATGACTTTAAATGCAGTTTTAGTGACTTTTATTGCCTATTTATGACTTTAAATTCAGTTTCAATGATTTTAATTGCCTAATTATGACTTTAAATTCAGTTTCAATGACTTTTATTGCTTAAATATGACTTTAAATGCAGTTTTAGTGACTTTTATTGCCTAATAATGACTTTAAATTCAGTTTCAATGACTCTTATTGCCTAATTATAACTTTAAATACAGTTTTAGTAACTGTTATGGCTTAAATCTGACTTTAAAGGCATTTAATTTACTTTTTGTTGTTGTCTAAATGACCTCACACTGAGAAGTAGAGAGGAACATATAATGATGTTATATAAGACTAAATAAATAAAAATTTACGTTTTCTATCTTGAGAACCTTTCATTCACTTAACATAGATGGTTTAAACTTTGACTAGATCCTGTAGTATTAAATTGACAAATAAAATAACAATTCAAATAATGGATTTTTTTACAATAAATTATTGCTATCGCCATCTAGTGGTTGTAATTCGAATTATACTTATTGTACGTTCTTGATTTGAGGTATCAAGCACTGTGAAGTAGCCAACTTCACACTGAAGTGTAGGATAGATTCTAGGATTGAGCCGCCAAGAGTACTCAGTGTTATCTTGTAATACAAGCTTTTAATTTGTTACAAAAATTCAATGAACATATTTTTGTGTAACAGTCACTAATTAAATAAGAAATGCTTGCTGTAAATAACGTGGGTTCGCGATTTAGTTTTAAAATTACAAATGCCAGTAAATTGAATTAAATATTGTTTATTCCAACTACTAACTAATATTAAAATAACAAATAAAAAAAGGTCGAGACCTTAGAAAATAGTCGAAAAAGTAAAAGTGTTGATGAGAAAACCCCCAAAAAAATCTTATTCGAAAATCACTCCCTTAGAACACTACGCTGTGAAACATGTTTCTAAAATTACATCCCTTCCATATAAAATCATCTCCAGCGCAAATCCCTCTCAAAAAAATTTACATTTGTAAAAATAGGAAACCCACCCTCTAAACAAAATTTAGCTGTAATAGATATCATAATATATCCGTAAAATCACAATCCCTCTTAAAAATCACTTGATCGAAAAATTATTTTTTGAGAATAAAATCTCCACAAAAAATATAAAGAAATCGGCAAGGATGCAAAAATTCATTTAATTTACGCTCCATCGAGCTGACCAAAAGTATCAAGCCGCTCAAAAAGATTGAGTAGTCGATCTTTTTTGATTTATCTTACCCATCACTACTTCACATTAGCAATTAATTGCCAATCTCTTGAAAATTCCCTACTGTTGAAACAGCCCTACAACTCTTCACAAAAAACCTACCCTAAATTAAGTTATATTAAAAAAAAACAGACTTTAAATTGAAATGTTTCAATAAAAATTGAATTATTATATTTTCTTAAATTTTTAAAATGTTCACATTTTCTTTATTTTTACTATTAATTTATGAATTAATAAAATTTCTCTTATAAAAAATTGATTATTTGAGTTACATGAAGATAAAATTAAATTGATAATTAAACCACTAATAACCCTTTTTCAATCTTTTATTTGAATTACCAAATGTAGATTTCGAATGAACACAGTGTTAATCCATTAATAATGGTCACTTTGTGTCCGAAATAACAGAGTTAATTCAAATAAAAGTGTGAAGAAAGGTTTAATTATCAATTCTGTTATAATAATGAAATGGCATTCCTAAAATATCACTAAAAAGGTTAAATTAGAAACATAATGAAGTATTCACAATTAAAATTTTAGGATAGGTTGGGTGATACAATTCAACCAAAGGCAATGTAACTTCACACGTTTTTCTTTTTAGGAAAATTTTTGATTATGTTGTTTTTTTAGTTGATGTCTCGTCCTATCTGACTGTAAACACGCGCATGCGTTTTTCTTTTTTGTATTTTAATGTCTGGTATGCTCCACAGAAAAATAAGACGTTCCAACGCCATCAGGTGTTAGTGTTGATGTGCAGGTTAGTGGGCGAGCGAGCGAGCATTGTACGTGGCCCGCTCAGGGGGCGAGAGCTCGCCCCCCGTGTGTGTGTCTCTCTATTTCGATTTTGTTTCTTTTTTTTTCATTGCGATGCCCGTTTTTTTGTCATTCGTTTGTCCTCTTATTTACAGCAAATGGCTAGCCAGAGGACGCAGGTCCAGCGGCAGCAGGCTCTCGCCCTCATGTGCAGGTTAGCACAAATGTTTATTTTTATTTTATCATTTTCAAGATTTTTATTTTCTTTCATTAACCCTTTCATTAATACACACACTCATACATATAATTGTATGTTTTAAATATTCACAATATTTTCAGAATTAATCCTTATGAATTAAGAGGAATTATTTATCTACAAATTTATTCTTAATAAAACTAGTTTTTCAGAGTTTCAGTATTTTGTATGTTAAGCATAATTTCATTTATTTATTTTAAGGTTGCAGTTTTGTTGAGAGAGATAGCAATACAGCTAAATGGAAGTATTTTTTTTTTAAAGAGTCAATCTCTAGGATTTAATATATTTTTTTAGTTACAATAAAATTAAACAAAGAAACATTACTGTTAATTATCTTTGTTTTATTTTTTTCTATGTTTATGTGTAAGGCTAGTATTTAATTTTTTTTATATTATAAAATTAGATTTCGTAAATAAATTAATAATAGTATAAACATGAATTAACCTTTTTTAACTGTCATGTAGAAAAATAACAATATAAATTTTAAAAAGTGGCAATTACAATTTTATGATAGGATAGGTTAATATGCCAGTTCACCAATTCTTGTTAGAACAGAAAATTATATGTAAAGAAATTAGAAATTGTAACATTGTGCGCCATTTGTTGCCTAATTCATCAATGCATATGGATCCCGTTGCTCTGATGAGGTTCGATAGACTAAAATGATCATCACCAGTTTTCCAAACCAGATGAATGGTGTTTGAACAAACTTATTTAGTGAATAATGACAATGTGTAATGAATGCGAAGTTATTTAAATATATAATTTAGTGAAATCTTAAAACAATGAAAATGTATCATATTTACAGCAATTTCTAATCTATATTGTTTTTGACAAACACGCATAGAGTGAAAGCATTTTGGTTAACAAAAATATAGATTAAAAATTGGTGTAAATATGAAACATTTTCGTTGTTTCATTAGATTTCACTAAAGTCTAAATTTATTCACTATTTGTTTTGAGTTATGTGAAGTAATAAATCATTAGTAAAATATGATTTGATTTCCTTTCTTCACTTATTTATTTTCACTGTGAGCACCATGCTCATTTTCAACAACTAAATAATTGTGGTGCTCGAAATGTACATAAAACAGTGAAAATAAATAAGTGAAGAAAGGAAATAATTAAAGTCTAAATTATTTTATTAGTTCTAGTAAACAATGAAAGTATATAATATTTATAGCAATTTTTAATCTATATTTTTGGTGATAAAAATGTATAGAGTGAAAACTCTATTCTCATTGTTTTTCAGAACAACTAATAAAATAATTTCTAATTCATCTCATAATATTCTTCTGTATTTTAAGATTACGTTTTTTTATAATACAACATTATACATTGCTCAGCACATCAATCTAATACGAATTAGTAACTATCAATACATACATATTTATCTTTTTCTACTAAACCACACCCTTAATCTTATAAATTTGTTTGTTGATTTATGTATAAATTATTTAAGGGTTTAAAAAGAGATAGCTATATAAATATTGGCAATCACTAATTCGTGTTACATTACTGTCCTGGTAGATGGACAATATTGTATTACACATTAAAGTAATTTTAAAATAAACAGGAATTTCATCAGATGAATTAGAAATTATTTTAATGTTTAATTTGTATAAAAAACAATTTTGAAAAAACTATGAAATTTATAGCAAATTTAAAATAATATTTTTACTAATAAAAACATGTGCAATGAAAATTTCAAGGATTATACTAAATTCTACATTCAAATAACTTCACAGTCATTACCTATTAATTTAATTATATCTTACAATCTTCTTTTCTAACATGAACTAGTAAATTGATTTAATACGCGAATATTAGCTGTTTTTTTTTTTTTTTTTTTAATTTAAAATGGTATTTTATTCTTGGTGGATAAAAAATAATTTCATTTTTTACATTACATTACATATTCATATTATTAAATCCAAAAGAATGGCTCTTTTTTCAAACTAACATTTTTACTTTACTTTATCTATCACTTATAACTAAACCGCAACCTTAAAAGATTGAAACATGTTTCACCATGAAATACATGAGAATCAAAGATACTGACTTTTATGTTTTGTTATTAAAACATTCAAGAAATTAGATTCCAACTGTAATGAAAATATTGTGTGTAAGATAATCATTTCATTCCTACTGCATGCTTCTTGATGAATTTCAATTCAAAAAGTGAAACAATGCAATACCACATGTGGCGGCTTCCATTGATTTTTTTAAATTTTGTTCATAACCATAAATATTAATTCAGATCAGACCAGAAACAGGAATATACATTAAAACAACTACTTATCGGACAAACACCCGAATAGGATTGATTATACAATACCCCATGATGCAACATGTTATCAATAGTACTTTAAAACAAATGCACCTTGAAATAACTACTTCTTGGGCAAATACGTCACCAGATATCGAATTATATAATGGATACTTGCTGTTGCATATCGATAACATATTGCACCATGGGGTATTACATAATCAATCCTATTTAGGTATTTCCGCTAAACACAATTTATATAAAAGTATTTGAATTTAAATCCTGTTCAGCTCTAATTCAAATTTATATAAACATGTGGTATTTGAATTGTATAAGCTCAGTAGGTGCATTCGATTTTCCAACATATCCGTCCTTTCATCTATCAATTAAATAATGATGTAAAATCACACAAATTATTGAAGTTGTCGAGTTTCTTCTTTTCCTCTAAGAAAAGAATCGAAATTCCGACTGATGATCACTTCTAGCTGATAAGATCTGAATATTTAATCATCTAATCCCAATCATCACACAAAGAAATACTAATAAAATACACACAAACACAGAACAGAGAAAAAGTAAAAAGTTGGGTAAAAACATAATGGGTTTAGGGTGTACGTGGGGAGCATCAGTTTTGAGTTGAAGGAGGACACAATCCGGCAGTCTTTCCTGCCCTTCGGTCCGATCAAGTCGATCAACATGTCGTGGGATCCGGTAACGCAGAAGCATAAGGGCTTTGCATTTGTTGAGTACGAGATTCCGGAGGCGGCACAGCTCGCCCTCGAACAAATGAACGGGGTGATGATCGGTGGGAGGAACATCAAGGTGGTGGGCAGGCCAAGCAATATGCCACAGGCGCAGACTGTCATCGATGAAATTCAGGAGGAGGCCAAAAATTATAATAGGATTTACGTTGCTTCGATTCATCCGGATTTAACGGAGGATGATATTAAGAGGTTAGTAATAAAAATTTTATTTCAAATCAGAAATTCATTTACTATACAGGGTGGGCCACGAATAATGGCCATTAAATGTTTTTGAAAAAATTCTAGATTGCATGGTTGAATGCGACCACTTCATAGTAAATATTTTGACTTTCAGTTCCGGTTGTACCGGAAAATGCTACCAACTTTGTTATTTTAAATGGAACACCCTATATTTTAATTTTTTTTTCGGATTCCCCGTTCAATTGCCTAACCACTCATATGAATTTTTGTCTACATAACTCTACAGTTTTTGAGATAAAAAATTATTTGTCAAATTTTAACCTCAAATTGACGTTTTGAAAAATGCCTATAACTTCTAGTAAGAAGAAGAACATTGTCAATTTGGCAGTAGATATTTCAAAAGTGTCAAGATTTCAGTGACCTCTTAAAAACATCTATATATATACAAAGATCTTTATTTAGATAATATGACAACAAAAATTTACAAAATTTATTATATCAATATGTACAATTGTGTTAGTAGTCTGTCATGAGCTATCAACCATAGATCATATAATATTATAGTAAATATTGTTTCTTTTTAATTTTAATCTAAATTAATTAAATAATCTAAACATAGATAAATAAATAAATAGTAAGAAATATTTTATTCAAAGTTTTTTTTTAATAAATTATTTTCTGTATTAATGAAAGTTGATTTTTTTCAGTGTGTTTGAAGCATTCGGTCCAATTATTTACTGTAAATTAGCGCAAGGTAGTTCAGCGCATAAACACAAAGGGTATGGTTTTATCGAATATGAAACAGGTCAAGCAGCAAACGAGGCCATTGCCAGCATGAATCTCTTCGATTTAGGGGGGCAGTTTTTAAGAGTAGGCCGCGCGATAACTCCTCCAAACGCATTAATGGGACCATCTTCTGGCTCCAGTATAATGCCAACAGCTGCGGCCGTTGCGGCAGCCGCCGCCACTGCTAAAATACAAGCCATGGACGCAGTCGCCAGTAATGCTGTAGCTTTAGGATTATCAAAACTAGCTCAAACTACTCCGCAAATCCCAGTTGCAATTCCGACAATACCACAAACCCTCCCCGGTTACATACCACCTCCAGGAGTAGTTGTACCGCAATTAACCCAACCAGTGGCAGTGCCTCAAACAGTAATAACACCACCAGTAATAGCCTCAGCACCGATTGCTCAACCATCCATAGCAATCCCCCCACCAGCAATCATAACGCCAACATTAACAACAATCAATAATTCTCAACAAGAAGCAATCAAGCGTGCCCAGGAAGCACAGTTGAAACAACAAGAAGAGCTCCAGAAAAAACTACTAGACCAGAACGAGCCGCAAACTTTGCAACAACAGGAAAATATGTCGATCAAAGGACAAAATGCAAGGCATTTAGTTATGCAGAAATTGATGAGGAAGGTTGATTCGAGGGTGGTCATCTTGAGGAACATGGTAGGGCCCGAAGATGTAGATGAGACCCTTCAAGAGGAAATCCAGGAAGAATGCACCAAATTTGGAGCTGTTGATAGGGTTATCATTTACAACGAGAAACAATCTGAAGATGATGATGAGAATGTGATAGTTAAGATCTTCGTTGAATTTGGTGAAACAAAAGGTAACATATTTATTTACAACTGTTCTATTTAATAAGAAAGTCAATAATCTTTACTTGAAATAATTCATGACTAATAATAAATACATTTTACAGAAGCTGAATGTGCACGGGACGCATTAAATGGACGTTATTTCGGTGGTAGAATGGTGAGAGCATCGCTATATGATCAAACTCTATTCGATCACAGTGATTTTTCCGGTTAAACTTACATTAACAAAAAAAAGAAAAACAATCACCTCACCGAGATTGAATTGTTGATACTTTCTACTGTGTAGGACTTGTGATTATTATGTATTTTTAATGTGCTTTGTAAACTGTTGGATTAGACCACACACGTATTTTATTAAAAGCAATTGTTTTAAATATTTTTTATTTAAAATAAATCCAACTGTATACAAAACCCCATTCGAAAATGTCAAACATTGTTTTTTTTATTGAGATGTGTAAATAAAGTGTTTCTGTACATAACTGTTGTTTCAATTGATTATAAACATTCCTTTAATATAATAATTAATTTTAAGCTAATATAGTTATACAGTTTTTAAAGGGTTCAGATCAGATTAGATTACAAATTATTAATAAATATATATAAAGAATTTAATTGAAGGGAATTAATTACATTTAAGATGCAGGGACACAGATTAAACAGATAACAAGGTACTTGCTAAATTCATTGCCGCTTCATATAAATTTATATTTTCCATTTGTACATTCACTCAAACGATTGATGTCAGAGGGCAGCATTATACAGAGACGACGCATTGGCGGTTTTTTTTAATTAAATATTTTACTGTTAATATATAAGTAGATTAATTTTGTAACTAATTTGAGGTTACAACATCTTTGATGAGGTACTTGCGGAATCTTCGGTAAGAATACCCTCATTTTCTTTATTATAACACCATTTTTTTTTAATTTCATGATTTTTTTAATTGGGACTGCAGAGTGCCCGGCAGAAATTCGTTTTCATTAAAATGAAAAAGCTATTTGCAACTGGAACTGCCAAATTAATCCACGCTAACTGCATATAAAGAGGAAATAAAAAAGGTTTTCCACATCCACAAATCAAACAATTTGGAGAAACATTATGATTGAAATATCGTCTTTTGATACAACTTTTGGCAGAATGCACGAAGCAAAATGACCGAAAAGTTTGGTTTTAGTTGTAAACAGGAAAAAAAATATCAAAACTTGCATTGTTCTTTAGAAAATATATCAATTACAGTTTACTCTATAATATTTTACATCTATAACGTCGTTGACAACAGGAGAGAGAAGTATTGTTCGCACCATAGAGTTAGAATATTCTACGTCTATGGTTCGCACATTGTACCCTGCACATTATAGCATCAAGTTGACATATGAATTTAATAAACTGTTTAATCTATGAAAATACATTTAATATGAAGTGAAATACAATTGGAAAAACTTTCAAAGTTAAAAACTGATTATCTTAGTTTCTAAAATAATAAAATACATAAATTATAGTCATTTTGGAAACTAATATATTTAAAGTTTTTCACTAAAAAAAAAAAAAAATTGGGATATTTTGGGATTATAAATTCTACTATAAATTAAATATAATTTTATTAAGTAAATAAAGGACATACTAAAAGATATCTTTTAAGTTAAAATAATCAATTTTAAAAAAATTACTTAACATGTTAACTACAGCAAAATTTACTAATTTTACCCCGCAATCAACTTGATAATATTAAACAAAAGACTAATTTGTTTATAAAAATATGTAACTTGTTTTATGTTTTTGGAGCCCCATATGCATCCGGCATCCTTTCAATCGTGTATCTATGTTGCGACACATACATAATCGGCACCCCCGGAATTTTCCTAATCCTCCTCTTCAAATCCTTATCGTTCGTGGCAACAATGTAGCACTTGTGCTGCGTGACCCGTTGCACCAGACAATCATCAGCATATGTACCCTTGTGCATACACGTAATCCTCTCAAACCTAGGATCCTTGATAATCCTTAACGCCACCTTATACTTCTGCCCTAATTTCTCCAACTCCGCCAAGACACAATCCGTAATATAAGGAATGCACTTCGCGTAAAGGCAATCCATCATGTTCTGGATTATGTCGAGCTTGTTTTTGATGGAGAAGTTGATGAAATTGGTGTCGATCAGGATGTGGTAAGGGGGGCCGAGCTGTGTGTTATACTGGAAGAACAGTGCGGAGCTTTGCTGTGGGGCCTCGTTGACTTTGAGGGCGAGCGGATCCTCGGGTTTTTTCTTTCTGGATGGTGCCCGTAAGGATTCTTTGATCCGGGCGTCACTTGGTGTTATCATTTTTTTCATTTTCGCATAGCGTTTTTCGACGATTTTCCTTGTTTTCTTTGCTTTGCCCTAAACAAAAAATAAATAATAATTGAATTACTAATGAAAACGAAATTTAAGGTGAATTAAAGTCCGGCTAAGTTTATACAACAATTTTATGGTTTCAAGGTTTATTTACAACGGTATGTAAAAATTCAAATAATTTATTGCTTTGATATGATTTACTTACCATTTTTATTAACTTATTCTACAAATAAGAGTAATATAATATTAATTATATTGGAAAGAAACTGTCTTATTAATTTTACAGGTTATGTCACGCAAAACAAAATACTAACACGTGGTTAATGAAGTTGGCAACACAAATAATAGACTATATATTATTTTAAATTATTAATTAAAAAAAAAGTGAGTATGTTTATACAAAACATTCAATATAATTGACATTTTGCTACTTCTATTATACATGGTATAGAGTTCAAATTAATGTTTTATGAGGATAAATGAGGTGAATTTATAAGATATTTTGTTTTAAAATACCAATTATTTACAATCGTATTTGTAGTATGTAATATAGTGCAGAATAACTTGATTAATATTTAATTGATTAAATAATATACTAAAAACGATTGTAAATACTTGGAAAAGCCTATAAATTGCGGAATGTAAACAAAGTCAAACTTATTTTTAGTTTTTCATTTATAATTAAAAATATGGTTTATTTAGTTTTGTTAATTGAATTGTATATAAACAAACGAAACCAATGAATATATATTTCGATGCAGTCGTTTCATCATAGAAAATTATTATATTCGTTACATCGAAATAAAAACAGTTATACATTTTTAGAAGGTCTTATTCTAATCTAAAATACGATTGTAAAGTTTATAAATTGCGGAATCTAAAAAGTCAAATGTGTTTTATGTTTTTCATTTTTAAATAATAATTATGGTTTATTTTGTTTTGTTAATTGGGTGGTATATAATACACACAAAACCATAGAATATATATTTCATATGCAGTCGTTCATCATAGAAAATTATGAATAGATTAAAAGATTCGTTACATCGAAACAAAAACAGTTATAAATTTTGAAAATGTCACAACACGTGAGGTGTGTTTATTTTCGCGTTTTATTTCCACATTAAAAACACTTTTAAAATTCCAGGTTCAACGACAGCGATGACGAATATCAACCCTCTGATTCGGACGACGAGTTGTCGGACAGGGAAAAGGAGTTGCTCAAGAAAGTGCGCAACAGGAGGAAGAGCTTTTCAGAGAGTGAGGTTAGTAATAATAAAAAAAATATATACATTTCTGTAAGGGAATGGATTTGAACTATTTTTTTGTTTGTTTATTATTGTTAACATAAATTAGGATGAAGTCTATGGTGTGAATGCTTCTTCTGAGGACGATCAAAGCGACATTGCTTTAAGTGATGTCGAGGGCCAGGGTGAAGATGACGACTACGGTATCCCCGATGTTAAGGCCTGGGGAAAGAACAAGCGCAGCTACTACGCCACCGATTACGTCGATCCCGATTATGGGGGCTTCCAAGGTCGAGACGCTAATCTTGCGGAGATGGAGGAGGAGGAAGCCAGGAATTTACAGACGGAGCTGGCCAAAACGATGGACGATGATGATTTCGGCTTGGATTTATTTGCTAAACCAGATAAGGTTAAAGAAAAGGGGGGTGTAACTGAAAAGGAGGAGGTGATTAAAACGGACGTTTCGAAATTGAGCAAGCGGCAGAAGTTGCAGTTGCTGGAGAAGGAGTCCCCGGAATTTTTTGGGTTAATTGATGATTATGAGAGTAAGTTAACACAAAATATTAAGCTTATGAAGTTGTCTAACGTGTAAAAAATAAAACATTTTCCTTACTACTTAAGTTTAACTATAATGCATTCTTTTTTTTTTAGATAAAATGAAAATTGTGCAAGAATTCTTGCAGCCTTGCACAAATCTACACGAAAATGGAAAAATTAAAGACTGCAAAGCAATCGAGTTTGTGAAAACTTATAAGGAATTGATTTTAAAGTGAGAATTATTTTTTATTATTAATGAGAAGTTAGCTTTGAATCCTAATAATTGAAAACAAAAATATAACACTAATTTTTTGCACCACAATTTTATTGTCCTCAAATATACTTCAACCCTTTGTAGACATAGTACAGTAAGAAAACCATCCTTCAATTCAGCTGAAATGATTATTTTTTAATTAAAAACATATGACTTACTCCAAATTTAAAATTATTGTATTTAATGTTCAAATTTTTCGTTTTGTGTGTATGTGTGTAACCATTATGTCGGAAATAAAGTCTTGTCTTTTTAGAAATACATCTAAAAAGACAAGGCTTCAATATGTTGATCTCATTAGTCTCTTTCAAATTAATATCGAATAGTGTTGCGAAATTTTGGTAAAATTGGATGTTTACAATTTTTTTTTGAAGACTCCTCTTTATGGCTAACTTCTCATCAGTTTGATAATTTTATATAATAGGAAACAAAATTATAAATAATATCTTTACAATAGGCATGATTTTTTAAAATTCAATCTTTTTTATTTTAGTTATTGCACAAATATTTACATGTATTTGTTGTTGAAAGCGAGCAAAGTGAATGTGCAAAATCACCCGATTATAAAACGCTTGTACCAGTTCCGGCAATTGTTCACGCAAATGGATCCCGTTTTCGAGGATGTAGTGAAATCACAGATCGAACTTTTAATTGCGCAAAATGTAAGTTTTTACTAAAATGAATATTTAGAAAAACAAAAACAATTTCAAAATTTGTTTAATTGTACTACAACAATTTTTGAAAGTTTATTTCTCTTAATTGTAATAGAGTTATAAACAAATTGAAGCCTCAACTATACAATCTGAATATTATTATAATTATGGATATTTTTTTTAGAAAAAAAAATATGTATTTTAAAAAATTGTCTATTGTTTAATACTGCTCTAGTACGTATTTGTCGGAGTTTTTGTATTTATTACTTACATTAAAATGTGATCTTGAACTGACCAATTGTAACAAAACGACTTGACTTTAGGAGAAGAGGGCACCAGTTCTGGTGCAATATTGCAGACAAAATATAACTGATTGATAAGGCTGATATTTGTGGAAAGTTCAGATTAAACCTTCATTCATTAATGTTTAACAATAGTCTATTCCAATTCCGTACAAGTTGAAAGCACTCCTTTTAATTTCAATTCTTTTTGTTTTAAATTAAGGCGGAGAAAAAGGTTGCTGAAGAAATCGTAAAGAAGAAGAAATCAACATTGAAGCTATTATCTGAATTAAACAAGCAAACCGAGAAGAAGCCAAATAAGAAAAACAAGAAAGGCTTCAATGAAAACGAAGATGATATGCACGAAAATAAAAAGCCCAAGCTATCGATTGATGAAAAAAAAGTTACCTTTGCTTCGGATGATGATGAAGAAGATAAAGGTTTGCCAGGTGATTTGGACAACAAGGGATCATCATCTGACGAACAGGAACCGGAAGAGGAAACTGAGAAGGACGGTGAAGAAGCAGAGAGTGGGAAACGCGCCATCACTTATCAGATTGCGAAGAACAAAGGCTTGATGCCGCACAGGAAGAAGGAGCAGCGGAATCCCAGGGTTAAGCACAGGAATAAGTTCAGGAAGGCGAAGATACGCAGGAAGGGTGCTGTAAGTATTACAATCACTTTTTTTTATCTTGGACAAGTGTTTGAGGAAACTATAAAGCTGAAAGTTATTTTTTAAAAATCTGCTTAAACATTAATTATTATTTTTTTCTATTAGGTAAGGGAAGTTCGCAGAGAAACATCCAGATACGGTGGGGAAATGTCAGGTATCAAGGCGACGGTCTCCAAGAGTATAAAGATAAAAACATAATAGCTTTTATAAACTTTTTGTTTTGTAATATAAATTATTATGTTTTTATTTTATTTAAACAAATATCAATATTATTCACATTACCAACAAGATTTGTCCATTAATTTAATAGCCCCTAGGCCCTAAATGAATTAAAAACAAAATCATGTGGCTCCATCTACGAGTGATCGCTCAGAACATAATTTGTTTTCTGGTTGAATAATTTCATTTTACATTTAAAAAGAAATATCTCTGTTACACCACATCCAGGTTAGTGAGCGGCTTCCCTTAGAACCGTTACTAAACTCCGACATCCTTCAAATCTACTACATAATCCTTCAAACCAATTCGGCCCCATCTTTGTAATCCCAATCACATCTTCAATTCCTCTCTGAAAAAAACTCCAAAAATCTTATTCCTAATTTGTTTGCACAGAAACCCCAAAATTCCTCCAAAATACAAAACCCCACCAAACACAATTTTCACTAAACAGCAATGGTAAACCTTTGTAGAAAGACCTCTGGTAGATAGTCATTTAACAGTCGGTCTCAACATTGAAACCTTTATTTATTATCAAACTTTGTTATTCTGAATGTGGCAATATTAAATTTAAAGTATATGTTATTTAATAAGCTTGCATATCAATTATAAAATAATCTAAAATTTGTGGTAATAATTAATAATATATTTTTTAAATTTAATATTTGAAGTATAGAATATACTTGATTAAACCTGTATATGTGATATTTATTATCAAAATTTTCTAATTGAACTAACTTTATGTTTTTATAAAGTATCATATCAATGAATATCCATAGAATGTATAAATATATCAATTAGCGCCAGAGGCGTTTGGTGAGTGAACTATTGATATTTAATAGATATACAATCAGATAGATTATGTTTATTGTCGATGAGATTTTAAAGTTTAATATATGTATTAATAAAATTAATAATAAATATTCTAAATAAATATGCTTTATGTTGTTTAAAATTAAATTTAATTACTTTTAATTTGCACAGTAAGTGATTGATGTGTGAACTAATTTGACATTTAATAGATATTGATTACAAATAGATTATCTCTATAATATATAGTTTATGATCATATCGGCGTTGAAGTTTGTTGATATGTTACTCATCTAAACAATAAACCCGGTAAATAAACAAACCTCACGTGGATTTAAATTTAAAAATCCTCGAGCAAACTACAATCGAAAAAGTAAAACACCGGCAATAATTCAAATTTCCTACAATTCCAGTCAGCTAAAACATAACCTCTCCGATGATGACAACAATACAAGAACGGTTGCAGCGGAAACGGGAGCCCCTCGACAAATGGTCCACCAGGGAGCAACTGTGCCTGGCGTTCTCGGTGGCGCGCAGCGGGGACCAGAACTGGATGTCGGTGAGCAGGGCTCTGAAGCAGTTTGGGCACCCGAACAGGCCGGCCGATTGGTTCCACCAGAAAAATTGCGCCGCGCAGTACGGGGCACTGCTGGAGAATGTCGAAACGCCGAAGAGGAAGAAGAGGATATCCGGCACGGAGTCTGTTATGGAGACTGCATCGGAAAGTATTCTGCGGAGATTGATTTCGGAAAGGAAGCAAGAATTGAAGAAGTGGATGGAGGAGGAAAGGGCCGAGTATTTGAAGATACAGGAGGAGATGGTTTTGTTAAAGTCAGGTGAGTTGTGTATATGAAAAACGAGTATATATAATTAAGAAGAATATGCGGCTTAAAACTCCTCTGTTGTTCACTTGGTGAAGGTGATGACAACCGTCTTATTAGAATTTACAGATAATTCCATCTTCCCACATTATGACTTAACAATTTTCAGGACCAATAATTAATGTAGAGTATATTTTACTTGCTAGAAATACAAGTTGTAAAGTGTGAATTGGTGTCACTGTCATAGAGGTTTCTTTATATGCTGCTCTATTAGTTTTTCCATCAATTTCATTAGAGAAGATGCTAAGTAGAATTGTCTGTATCGCTTACCTTGGATTTGGTCTTTCCCTTTTGTATAAAGTAGCTAGTGGTGGGAGTTGCATCTGCTCCATCTAGAAGCTGTAGGTTATTTACTCTACAAGTATTTGGACATATCCTCCAGATTCTTAGACATCGCAGGCTCCTGTTAGAAGGGATTTATAAAAAGGTTATTATAGCCCTAAGTGTCTTCCCCACGCTCAATGGTCGCCAAAGCTCTGTCTCTAGAGCAGAATTTTTGCGGGTATAAATATTATTTCTTGCATCTTTGAGCTGTGAAGTAAATTATGTACAGTGATTAATTAAATAAAAATATTTTTTTCTTTATTATTAACAGGTAACATAACAGAGGAACAATTAGATCAAATGTGTAAACAGATTGACGAAGAAGAAGCGCAAAAAGAGAAAGAAGCCATCGCCCATGCACAGTGGCTAAGAGAAAGGGAGTTGCGTAAGCAAGAATTGGAAAGAGCGTGGCGGCCTGTGGTGAAGACTACGGTTAATCCTTTACCGATCGGGCAGAAACGCAAGGCTTCGGATAGTATTGAATCAATATTAGACATAGATCACATCGATGATCAGCGTATAACCACACCAGAACCGTCGAAACCGACTCTATCACCACTGCTGACAAGCTTACTGAAATCCCCTTCACACGCGCAATCCGTTGCGACTTCATCTATTTTACACTCAGCTATAACTAGTGTCAGACCAATTATTAGTAGTAATAGTGTGAATAATAGCAATTCGGCGATTGCGAATTTGTTGAATAGTAATAACATGGTGAAAGTCTCGCCGGGTTTGCAGCACTTAGTGAGCACGGCGATTTCGCAGGAGCCGATCACAGATTTGTTAGACGGCGCCGATCAATTGCCAAATTTAAAGCCGGAGGATATAGAGAGCTCAATATTATCAGCAGATGAACCGTTGCCGGAAATTAAAAACGAGGAGGTCGATGTGATTATTTCAGATTTAATTGAAAATGCTGATATCGTCACCGATCCCGAGCAGCATTTATTAGACAGCAATGACGGGATTATTGATTTTGAACATCAATTAGAGGAGTTGGTTAATAAAGAAAAGGATGTTGCAGCCGAGGTCGCTGCCGCCGAGGAGCAAGAAAAGCTCCAGCAGCAACAATTATTACAACAACAACAACAACAGCAGCAGCAGAATCAACACAGTCAGCAGATTAACATGGAGAAGGTGAAGGAGGAGAAAATTGTCGACCCTTTTGAATTCAGAGAGGATCCTGAAATTTTTCAACAACCGGCGAAAATGAGTAATTTAAAAAATTGTTCTACTGGAATTCAGCAATCTCAACAAGTTAGTATCGTACAAGAAATCGCTGAGAGTTTTAAGGATGTCGAACTACCTATTGAGGCAGAGATTAAGAAAGAAGTTGTTGAAGAAGTCGAGAAAATTAAAGAGCAACCTTTACCGGGGAGCGTG
Source organism: Philonthus spinipes (assembly GCA_963082785.1). Lineage (NCBI taxonomy): Eukaryota > Metazoa > Arthropoda > Insecta > Coleoptera > Staphylinidae > Philonthus > Philonthus spinipes. The sequence goes on from OY720306.1 coordinate 10,681,168, forward strand.
GAGATTGTAGAGGTTGTTGTAATGGAGGACGAGGATATTAGTAAGGAATTAAACAAATCGCAAATACAAGATATAGTACATTCTGCTGTTAAAGTTGAGAATAAGGAAGAGGATTTTAAAGATGATCCTGTTGAGGAGGTTAAGGAAGATGAAATTAAAACCGATGTTGAAAGGGATGAATCGATTTCAGAGGGAACTTCAGAGTCGTTAGATTCTGTAATCAAAACAGAAACTTCTGAGGAGTTAAAAGAAGCAACGACCGACGGAGACGAATCATCTTCAAGAAGAAACACTTTCACCCCCGAGTATTCCGAAGATATATTCGATGATTTAAACATCGAAGTCACTAAATTAGACAAAGTTGGAAAGGCAAAGCGTGATTACTCCCGCACGAAAAAAAAGGAAGAATCCGATATCGACATCCTTTTAGCTGTTGAGCAAGCGGTCAACTCGACCATCGACGAGGAATCCGAAAGCATGTCTGAAAAGGACGATACCAACTCGAAAATAGCAAAAATCAAAGTGGAAAATGAACGCTCGAACAGCCCCTGGACAGAGGAGGAGGAAATCAACAACGTTCGGACTCGAAGGAGATACTCGACCCCTGCAACGCCGGTTGATTCTGTTCCGAATTCCCCCGCCTCGAGCTCGTATTTCGAGGACGATCGGGACTACCGCAACTGGAAAAAATCCATAATGTTAGTCTACAGCCGGTTAACCACTCATAAATACGCTTCCTTGTTTTTAAAACCCATAACCAATGAACAAGCACCTGGGTATCATAAAATTGTGCACAGACCAATGGATTTACACACTCTGCGTAAAAACATCGAAAATGGTGTTATTAAAACAACGGCTGAATTCCAAAGGGATGTTCTTTTAATGTTCAACAATGCTATTATGTATAATAAAACAAATGATACTGTGTATAGAATGGCGATGGAGATGCAGCAGGAAGGTGTTGAGCAGATTAAGATTTTAGTATTGGCTCAACAAGCTGATTTACCCGCTAGAAGGGAAACTAGGACCAGTGAAGGTCCAGGAAGTAAAAGGAAGAGAGTGAATGAGGATAATATTAAGAGTAAGAAGAAGAAGGAGGATTGACGAAATTTTTTTTTGTTTGTATAGTTTGTTATAAGAATATGTTGTATTCATTTCATATAGAATTATAAGTTTACTTTTACGTGTCCTAATATTCACACATACACATGAGCCGGATATTTTATCATAATTCTAATCTATTTCTATTTTAAGCAAATCATTACATATTACTATATCAGGTGGTGCGTTGGACTGAACATTGCAGAAAATACTTCCCAAGAAAAACTGAAAATTCACAAGTTTTTTTGGGTGGAAATTATCAAAATGTGAGCATGGAATAAGCAATTATCCCCCTAGCAGGTTACAAAAATCACTCATAGGTTATTCGTTATTTAAAATTACGCTCAATTTTTTTGTGACCCAATTAAATATATTAATTTTCTTTACAGAATTATCAAAAGTCTTGAAACTAGTGGAGTAAATAAAACTAAATTGTGAAGCAAAGTGTAATTAAATGTAATAAATATTAATCATAAAATTCATTGTTCTCTAAGTAATTAATGAGAAAGTTATTCAAGAAACGCCATAATAATAATCTTCATTTTAAAGTGTATTGCAATGCAATACATTCAATTTTCATGTGATTGAAAGATGCATATTATTTTTAATAAAAAAATAATAATGCATCTGACGCAAGAATGAATGTTTTGTATTAAAATCATAATGTTAAAAGTAGTTGGTTAGGGGGGAAGAAATGAAAAAAATGCTGAAAATTAATTAAACCTATTTGTAAAGACTGAAATATAGTCTTAACTTTCATTATCAAAGTTAATACTGATATCTAAAGTTCCCTGATAAACTTTAAATGAAAGCATGAAATATTAACAAGTGTTTTTCGTGGTCAAATTTAATTCAATAATAAAAACTCAAGAATCCTGGGGTGTGTCCAATGCATCACCCAGCACAGAACAATGTAAAAAAAATTGTTTGGAATAGGCTGTGATTGTAATTTATCATACTTATTTATATTACCTTACAGTTGTATAACCCATATTGATGACTTTCATTTTTTGTACATAAGTTGTTTGTAAGTATGTACGAATTTTATATATATACCTAAAATAGTTTGAGAGTTGAACCGATTCAGGATTTTTCTGTATCCACTCTCAATAGATACAGAGAAATAGTAAGTACTTTTCAATGTGAATACAAAGTTAAGATTATGTGAAGAATATTTATGACAATTTTCAAATTATTGTAAAAAAAACGTAATTATAACTTTAACATCTTTTTGTAAATATTCAAAAAGTGAAACAATTCAAATTTTTTTAATATATTGAAAGTATTTTTATAGTCATAATTCTCAAGATGTATTCGTAATACTGAATTATTACCCTCGTTCATTCATTGTCTCTTCGTTTAACAACTTCCACTTTTTCATTTTATTAAACTTCACATTCAACACTTAAATTCTGTTGTTTTTTTTAAATAAAAAATTCATCAAATGTTCCCTTCTTAATTGCATATAAGATAGGAAGTATAAAGTAAATGAATCCAAATCAAAATAATGAATGTGGTGTAACTAAGGTAACACATTTAGTTAAATCAATAATTGATTAAAAGATATTTTCTACGTGTCAAATCATTGCATCGAAGTGTAATCTGGTTTAATTTGCGAGAAACAAAAAAATGTTTTGGGGGTTAACACCATGTCTAGACCTCCTTCAGGAACTCCAATCAAACGGCCCGATTGGTGAAGAGGTAAACATCTTGCTAATCTCCCCAGCCGATCCACGCCACATCCTCAAAACCCTGGCACGCAGATACCGGAAAGAGCCAACTAAAATCAACTTTTTTGTTCTCGAAAAAATCCCTGAAGTAATCGCCAAGCAGTTACTGTTATTAAACATCGCCTTTCAACCGGTTAGTGAATTAGGAGCAGTGCAAAAAACGCGTGTCTTCATGGAGCTGTTCGGAAACACAATCGTCAGACCGACAACCGCGAGGTATTTATCAAGCAAAGCTAAGGATTTTATAAAAATGATAACCGATTTGGATTATTTAAAAAGTGCCATGGGAATCGTGAAACTCGACTTGAAGTATAAAGAAAGGGATTACATTGAAAACGTCTTTAAATTTTGGGCAGGGTGCGATGAATTCAACGTGAACGAGTATTGGGATAAGAGATTGAGGAAAAACTTGGGAATAAGATACGATGCAAAAAACGGAGTCTTCGACTGGGATTTGCATATGAGATTATATCACATCGGGGGGAACACGATTTGTAACCAGGAATATCAATCGTTTCGGAATTCGGGAGTTGCTTTCACATGGCTGGAATCGGAAGTGACGAAACCAAATAGAACAATGGTTACCGGCATTATGGGAAATGGTGATAATTTCCTGCATTACGGCTACTTGGGTGAAATGCAGACTGGACCTTTCATCGCTTACGGAGTGGAATCTGATGATTTAGAGTTTTTAAAAAAGCAGAATAACATGAATAAATACAGGTCCACGGATGTAACCGAAAGGAATTTGCGTGAAATCTTCCACGAGATCGAATTCAAAGAAGAGTACACGCATTTAAAAACAAATGATTTAACTTTAGGCACTTGCATGGCCCAGCTGGGGAACTTGAAAGTTGTCGATACGGGAAATATAGCTGGAACAAAAAAAACTGCGACGAAATGCTTTGATGTACAAAATGTAACAATCAACATTTTATCAATGAGCAAACTTAATATGATGCAATACAAGGAGGAGTATAAAGGATTTTTTAATTTGATTTATTTCGGAAATTTGTTTTCGAAAAATTTCAACAGGGAAGTCGTACAGTGGATTTCTGCACCTAAATGTTTAGTCCTTGTAGAGCATCAGAAGTTTATTGTGAGTCTTCGAGATGAGGATTTAAATAAATTTTATGGAGAAGTGAAGGAGAAAATGGGGGAATTGGAAAGCTACGAATGCCCTTTTGATCACAAAAAAGATTCATACATTAAATTTGTTTTAAAATAAAACTAAATAATTAAAACTATTCATTTTTTAAATATAATTAATATTTTAAATATTATTTATTCATTTTATTTTAAAAATCCACCTGAATGAGCTAAATAGAAACTATGACAATTTATTTTTAAGAAACAGGCATTGCAATTCTGTATTATTATGACTAAACATAAGCAACAATTTATGCATTACAAGTATTCATTCATAAATTGTAGTTTATGTGTATGTAAGCATATAGTCTAATTCTATAGAAAAGCTTTGATTACTCTTGCAAAAAAGCAGAAATAAAAGTGCATCAGACAATTCAATGTATTTTTATTATTTGTTAGATTTTTAATAATTCTTTCATATTTATTATGATTTTTTAATCCTTTAACTGTGTTTTTTGTGACGATTTTTAAATATTTAAAAATTAAATTAAAATAAGAGATTTTGTTACTAAATCATTTTTTTAATATACAGGATAATTTTTTTATAAATTGTTGGTACCAAAAATATAAACCTATATTATTTAGATAAGCATATTTGATATACTATAAAAAAATATTAAATATAATCTTGTGCCGTTAGTAAAAAATATCTGAATCAACATTAATATATGTACATAAATATTCTCTTATAAAAATACTCTTCATATTTTCATACATAAAAATTACAGATTTCATATATTATTATTCAAAAGTTACATCTAATCTGATTTATGGCCCCACATTCGCATAGCCGTTAATGCTTTGTTCAGATTCTCACACCATTCAATCCTTTCCTCCTTTGAATCGGCAGATAATAAATGTCTGAAAAATATATTTATGATTAATTCCATCAATATTGTGAAATATATGTAAAATACTCGTACTAATTAAAATTAAATAAAATTATAAAAAAATAAATAAATAAAATTATATCAAATAGATATAAAATAATACTTTAACTTTATATAAAGTTTTATATATTTATTGTGACTAAAATCTGTATTTTTTTAAATATATTCATTTGATGTGAACAATTGTAGATAGTTTTTCAACAGCAGGGGATTTTTATTGCAGAATTTTTTAGACGTTGCCAATCGATTGTCCACAACAATCATAATGATTAAAAAAATGTTGGCAATCAATTGTCAACAACAATTGAATCATTAAGATTGTTGTTGACAATTGATTGCTAAGAAAAGTTATAATGAATTTCCTTAATCATTTTGATTATTATTGACAATTGATTGCCAATGTCTAAAAAATTAAGCAATACAAATACTCTCTTTAAATATGGTGAAAGTCAGCCACAACCATAATAATATTGGCTTTTATTTCATTATATTTTTTTATAAGAAACAAAACAATTCTTAAATAAATATTAAAATGAAATAAAAGCCTTAATTATCAATATTCAGAAGAGTCATTTATGATTAGCGATTTTCACCCTATTTTATGTTTTTCAATTAAGAAAATATTGGGAATAAAATAAAATGTTACAAATTCTTGATGCAATATTTTCAACACTTACTTAATCACTGTTTTGTCTGAAAACGTTTCTACTGTCAAAGTTTTCTTATCGTTTGGCTGCACTGGCCGCTCCCTTTCCAACAAGAATGTATTCAACCTGGCACAAATATCCCTAGTGACTGGTCCAACAGTTTGTGTAACACAACTTTTCAGGTCTATTGTGTCTATGGGAGCCTGAAAAATATCTCGTTAAAACATCACAAACATACATTAAATATGGATTAATGTTAAAGACAGAATTTTGAAAGTTAATTATTATGATTTTTTCTTACTTTAGTCCGTTCATCTTCTGGGTATTTCCAAAAACTGATAATGTTCCCTTTTAGAGAACACCACCTCCTGTGCCAAGCGCCGAAACCGGAAACATCCTCGAACATGTTTAAGAATCCTTTCATTTCGACTGTTAAATCGAGTTCACATTTTATTTTCATTGATACGGAGCCTTCCAATGGACTTATTGGAGGTATCTGAAATTATTATAATTAAAAAATAAATCCAAAACACTTTTTTACTTATAATTTAATTTATTTTAATTTATTTTTATATAATAACAAAAACACATGGATTATGGAAATCAAAGTGTTTCTATTATTATGAATTACAATGTATAACAATGTACTGAAAGATAAATCTCAACTGTCAAGAGTTGGCAACAAAAATCTCTACATTAGTACATTTTCATATTTGATACTTTACTAACATATTATTTCTCTAAACTGTCAGATGTTCTCAGTTTTGTTGACAGTTTTGCAATTAACATAAAAATACAACCTTCATTTGACAGATTAAAACCGGATATCAAATTAAGTATAGTAATTATTGTCTGCAGAACAGTTGACTTTAGTCACTCAGTTAATGCATCAAGAATTAACAAATGCTTTACTTTTCCAATATCAATATAAGGAAAAATTACCTTTTTTCAAGACAATTACCTTATTTAGTGTCCAGCAGGTTTTATTAATTGCATGTATTGAGAATACTACGTAGCCGTGAAGGGCAAACGTCGGAGAGCGGACTGCCTGGGGACCAGCTGGAGACTCTTTTGGTGGGCGTACTAGTCGTGAATCATGCTTCTTTTTTGGTGTCATTTTATTGTTGCCCTGTAAATAAAAACGAAATTAATCAATATTTCTATTAATTAAATATTGATATTGAAATAACATTTCAATATACAATACATGAATTTAGTGAGATTTTTCTCAGAAAAAATAAAAAAAGAAATTGAATTAATTTCTCACTTTACCCTTTTAGAAATATATTTTTGTGTAAAAAATCTTTCAAAAATTATTTAAAACAAAGGAATTTTCTATGTAATTGTAAAGCATAGATGCTAAATTAACACCCCAGTTTTCTGCGACAAACTTGAAACATCTTTTGTCGTGATGCAACAGAATAAATCAAGCTAAAATCTTAAGAAGCAGGTTGTGATCTAGATTACATGGTGGAGAAACCGGGAATAAGTCACTTGTTATTTTCCCATTACTTTCTCTCAGGTTATCAGAAGGTATTATTACATCTTAGAAAATATACAATTTTTATTTGATATTAATTAACTTGTAAATGACTATCGATCATTTCTGTCCGGGAGAACAAAAAATACTGACCTTTTTGTTAATATGGTATTTAACTTCATGTGGTAAGATCTCCTCCTGTGCCCTTAAACAGTAAACTTCGAAAATTATTGTGAAATCACTGTGAATGTCATCTAAACGAATTTGTCCAGGAATTGATAATTCCAAATCAGGATTTTTCGGCGAGGAGGCAACTGTTGAGGCAATTTGGGTGGCAAGAACTTTTTCTCCAGACTTCGCTAGGCATACCACATGATGGCCTTTTCCACCAGCTGGAAGATAAATTAATTTATTTTTTATAATACATACAATATGTAAATATTTTATGTCTGCTAATACATACTAGATTTACATATCAGATTTATTACAATATAACAACATACAAAATATACAGATTATTTGTTAATTGGATATTATTATTTTTTTATATTACTATAATACAATTAAGAAAAGCTGACAGCTATAAAATTTAAGGAATGCAAGAAGCATAAGATGTGGACTTAATAATGGGCAAAATCGATTATGATATAGATATGCAAAATATAAAAGTTAATGAAAATTGGCGCTATTCCGTAAAGAAAATGTTTAGTTTAACGTTTGCATTATTAAATAAATTCACATTCTATGCATATATATCTATTAAAAACCTGCTTAGATTGTGATGATAAAAATAACATGCACGTTAAACTTAACATTTCCCTTAGAGAATAGCCCCGAATATCTCGATTCGACATAGAATTAGTAATTATATTGATTAATTGTATGATTAAATCAACATTTCGTTATCAAAAATAATCGATTTTGTCCATCACTAATGTAGTCCAATTCATTATTGTTTTGAATAATTTATTAACATCCAGTTGAATATATGGCCCGACCACTCCACTGCAAACTCAACAGATATTTGTACTGCATTTTACAATTCTCTTTTCCACATGGACGGGATATAAAGAGCATATTAGAAATTAAGTAATTAGTACCAGCAGCCAAGGCTCGAACATATTCCTTTTTCAGAGGCAAAACAATATCGCTGATTGTAACTGATCCCTTTTCCAATTTCGTATTTGGTGGGTGTGAACCGATTGGCCGTAACGTCCCCTCAACTTTGAGTCTCTGTATCTCCAGAGTAGTTGCTTGTCTTCTATGTGCTGTAAATAGAAAATTATTAATAATTAACTTACTATATTTAAAAAAGTCTTTTTTTTATACAGGCACCAATCCCCTTTATAAGCATCATTTGGAAGTCACAAAACATTCACACTGTACACATGCGCAGCAAATGAAATTCATTTATTTCTAAATGAATATTAACTGGGATGGGACTTGAACCACCATTATCTAGCGTTTATATAAGGATTTAGGGTGGGAGGGCTACAGGTAGGCGCCATAGCCTCTGGACCATTGTAGTGCCTCCCAGAGCGTTTGAATAACTAGTAATCTTTTAAACATCATCAAACCAACCTTGCAAGTGCAATGCTTGATGAAGACAGATATCATTTAATAATTTATACAATCTATCGATTCTAGTTTTCATATCTTCAAAGAGGCAATGCAGGCAAGACAGGATATCACTTAAAAATTTATAGATTCTGTCGATTCTAGATTTCATATCTTGAAAGAGATAATTTTTTACGAGACATTTTTAGTATTGTTGAGGGGTAAACAATCATTATAAATTATGATTAACCCGTTGTTGAAGTGAAAGCAATATTTTATTTTTCAAGATAGCGTCGAGCAGTGTAGACAGTGATTTTTCAATTATGTGTAATCAATGATGCATTCTAAAAATATATGTGTACCATTACAAACTTTTTTTTATGTGAGAAAAGATGGCGCTTTTTATTTTCGTTTAAAAATTCTTGAAAATTATTTAAACTCACTTGCTAATAGCAGAACCTTTTCAGCTTCCACTTGTTCTGTGGATCCGCTAAATTCTGGCGTTGAATTACACAAATTCAAAGCCCTGCTTGTTTGCGCGATAATCATCTGCTGTTTGGACACATCCTCGGTCAATACCTGGATCTTATGCTCCACTTCTTCCGCCATACTACTTTTTTCAGATTCATCCTCTTCTATGGCCGGCTGTCGAATAATTTGTCTCACCGGTGTTGACGAAGGCTAAAATATAAATATATAAGATTTACAACATAAAAAGTGTAAATTTTTTATATTTTATTTTACTTATATAAAATTCCGTTATACCTGAGCCTGTTGTTTCCTATAAAAACTAACAGTATGTTTGAGTGGTAGTATGTCAACACCATCCATCACCTGAATTGGGAACTCTTCAGATTCCCTGCGACGAGGAATACACGGTTTGCACGGTGATTTGAACTCGTCATTGTTAGAAGTTGCGGAATATTGTTGTTTCACGGGGGAATTGTAACTTTTGTAGTTAAACGATTGTGATGGTTTTGTGGCGACATTCTTCTAATAAAAGACAATAAAACAATAATGACAATTTATTAATAATGTAATTCTAAGGATTCATTAAATATTGCTCACATTGTGTTGTAATTTTTATAAAAATGCAAAATTAATTTGATGATTACAACCACCATTTTATGTTTCATATTAGTATTTATAAATACAGTAAAACATCAGATCGAACCCTACACCCATATGGGTAAAAAGGGTCATTGAAGGTATATGGAATAAACTAGACTGATAAGCATCGTTGGACCAAACTGGCTATCACCAATTATTAAAACATTAAAACGGTAGATAAATGCTGATTGAACAATTGATTTAATACAACCATCTACACCAGTTCAAACAGTATTTTAAAAAATTTCTTGAATTATATAAAATTCTAATGAATATTATATTAATACACAATATGACCTTTAAATCACTGATGTAGTGATATGTATAGTTTTCTAATAGCAACTAACTGGAGACTATATTTGTAACCATAGAAAGCCATAGGAAAATTATTTGGTAACTAATCCATTTAATAAAATATTCAGCCACCATTCACCTAGCGTATGGATAATTAGTGATGGCCATTTGGTTTTTTCGAACCTCATCAGACTAGTGTGTTCCATGTGCAATGCCTTTATGAAGGGGGCTGAACGGATCTTGCATTGTGGTTATATACCTGATATTAATGCAGGCATTGTCTTTCATTTATTATAACTAATCCATTGCTACTAAGTAATTATGTTGTTTTTTTTTTAAATCATTCAATAAAACCAAATCTGCTAAAAATCAGTATTGAATTTACGATTTTATTCACCGGTGGGTAGAGTATAATTTATGTCAATAATTGTTTGTTTTTTATTTTACTTACTTCTGGTGATAGCAACTTGATGTTTTTGGGAGGTGAAGGTCCGACCGGCTCGTCGTCGCACTCATTCAAGTATTCGTCCATGTCTTCCAAAACCTCACTCAAATCACTGCTGTCGCCACTCGTCTGCACACACAGACAATATTGAGGACAATACAAGACATCATTTGATAAACTTACCTCCATCGTTTTCTGTGCCGACTGATTGTTGCACACCACTTCGAGAATCTCCCGGCCGAAACTTGTGTTGCCATCATCGGAATTCGCATAGCTGTATTCCGATAAGCTGTAATGATAACATAAAAAAATATAAAAAGGTGATTTATGTAACAGACAACTCATTAATAAAACTAAGTTTATTGAAATATACACCTCACACTGAGAAGTAGAGAGGAACATATAACGATGTTATATAAGACTAAAAAAATTATTGAATTATATACTTATTATTGTGTAATGAATTTATAAAAATGTGGATACTGTTACTTTCTGGTTTTACTTCATTTAAAAACTGTTAAGATAAACCAAAATAATTGCTTAATTGATTGTTAAGGTTTCTACATACTTCGTTATACATCTTTTTATTAATGAAAACACTATCAACTTTGTTTGTATAACCATCAGTTTAACAATTACATCAAAACTATAGTCACTAAATAAATTTCAGTTAAAAGAGTTTTCATACATCAAAAGAATTGCATTGATTATGAAAATAATTTTCAATTGTTAACAAATGAAATTAAATATTAAGATTTTCATAAAGATATTTCTTTTTACAAATGGAAATGAATATCTAGAAATTAGATAATTCTGGATATACATTTTCATTTGTAAAATCGGAAAAAAACAAAGTGCAAAGAAAAGCCATAAAGAGGTGAGATTTTTATCCTTGAAAAATGGATTTGAAGCATCTATAAAATGTAAATTCAGGGTTGGAAATATATATAAGATGACCATCGAAAATCAGCAATGCACACATCTCTGACTATACATCTGGATTAAATAAATCAGCGAAGAAAGGAATATAACGGTCTTTTACTACTTATATTAATTTCTTCCTCAATACTGGCTAATGCCGGTAAACGAGTATTGATTATGAATGAATAAATTAATTAATTCCTTCACTAAATAAATTGTGTTTGATATAGAATAACACTTGTTTTGTTCCATAATAGTTTTATTATCAGTTGCTTTATTCAATTTCATTTAGATCTTCACGTAACTCAATCACAATTTACTCATAAAGTTGATGCTTGTTTTGCTACAAAGTTTAAAAATTTGATAATGGTCTGCGACACGTTTCAAGCAACTGATAATAAAAATATTATGGAACAAAAGAAGTGTTATTCTTCACTAAATATTAATATTTGTTTCCATCAAAAACATAGCGCAACAAAAAACATCAACTTTATAAATGAATTGTGATTGAGTTATGTGAAGATTGAAATGAAATTAAATAAAGCATTAATAATCTTCCTTGACACTTTTTTTATTTTATTCAAAATTCCAACTGTTTTTGCAAAATTATACATTTCGAATAACAAAAAGAAAGAAAAAAAATAGAAGAAAGGTTATTAGTCCTTTATTCAATTTAATCTCTTTACTATCTCCTACTACTTAACTATTTATCTTCAGACAACTACAAGTGACATTTTTAAAACCAACTTGAAATAACATTGAACAATATTTACATTCGAATACGAAGAAATAAAAGGAGCAATTTTTACTACACTAAAGTTTTTTTATATACTCATTTTGAGAATATTAAAAGGAATCAATTATGATGGAAAATAATAGGATTTTTGATGATTAAAAAATGAAATCAGTTACATTCATTTCGGAAGTAATTTATTTAAGAAAATATATAAATCGTTTACAAAACCTATGTTATTAATAATACTGAAAAAATTGTCCATTAAAAAAATAAAACAAAAGTCTCCGAGTACCTTTCTTAGGCACATTTTTTCAATTATGGCTTTAACTAAAGCTTTGCTTAGATATGTCAATGTCACTAAAGAAATATGTAAACAAATAAACATATTTACTAAGTGAATATTGAGAGAAATTTTATATTGATTCTATTGTGAATTGTTTCAATTAAAAATAATCCATAATTTACTTCTGGTGAAAGCTAGTTGATGTTTTTGGGAGGTAAGGGTCTAACCAAACAAAAAGTATGCAATTAAAGCTTAAGCCACAAATGAAAAAGTGGGCCTTAGTGACTTTTGTTTATAATTTCTCAACATATATATATATTTTAATTTTAAATGGCTAAGTTTTTAATCGATAAATAAAATACAATTAAATTTTTCTATTTACAAAATTTTGTGTGTACAAATGCTCCAATAATGATTGTAACTGATTGAAATGGCATTTTATCTTATGCATGAAATTTTAATCATGTAAACCAATAACAAAGAAGATATTTCAAATAAAGAAACTTTATTACAGTTTTTCAATTGTATTTCACTATTCATCATATGAAATTCACTATATCTTAAACATATTTCCCATTGACAAATATATATCAAATGACATGAAGAAAACACTTCTTTTATACCACTTTCATTAACAATAAATAAATAAATGAAACTAATCAAAAAAGTTAAATAAAAATGGTGTGAAAATGTTAAACATTTTCTTTATATAAAAACTGAAAATCTACCACAAAGTAAACACCTTCAATATTTAAGAATTCAAATGATTTATCTATAAATTATTATTAATTAATTTCATTATGTCTCATATTTTTCCCTTCAATATTTTGGTTCCGCTTATGCCAGAATTTGTTCTACGTATATTATATCACTTTAATTTATTGTGAACAACACATTTAATGTGAAGTATAATTGATGAATCATGAAATAGTTCTAACAAATAAGTAAATCTACTGATATGTAAGGAAATGTAATTGAGATAAAAGGAAACATATTTAATATATACAGAAATACAATTGAAAAACCATATATTTTATGCATTATGATATAAAAATAACTCCCTTTATGTTAGGATTTCATTTTAATTCAAAATAAAAGATTTAAATATTATTTTTTTCGATATCAATTATTAACAATCATTTAAACATTCATATATTATACATACATGAAAATTAATTCATTAGAAGGAAAATAAAAATGCAAGGATCAAGATGATAAGAAGAATAAATATTAATAATTTAGATTGAAATTACAATCATCATGGAAGGTCGCTTTTACATAAATCAATCTTAGCAGTAAAGGATTAATAAATAACACTTAAGACGAAAACAATAAATAGCACCATGAAATATAGGCTTAAGATATGAAAACATCTATAAAGACACTGAAGAAAATGAACACAAAAAACATTGCAATAATTTTTAATGTTGCATATGCAACATTATTTGTAACCAAAAATAATATAAAATCAAATTCACTTGTTTTTATTGTAGTGAAATAAAAATTATAGAACAATATTAATACCTAAACTTGAATACTTTATGTTTGATTCTCAATAATCAATTAAATATGGTTACTCACTCACTCAAAAAAGATAACTTATTAAATATCACTTCTGAAATTAATACGGTTTTGGAGTTGCTTATTTTGAAATTAATAATATCTTAAAATTAGACATTTTGAAATATCCTGATGATAAAGATAATTAATTAATATGAAAATTCCACACATAAATGATAATGAATTAGTAAATAATAATTTTCCGGAAAATAAAAGTGAAATTTAAAGTTAAACAAGTTTTCATACAAATTATCAGTGATTTTTAAATAGTTGTGACATTAACCCTTATATATATATAAGGGTTATATATATATAATTTTGTTATGAAATATAAGGTGAATTCAATATTTTAAGCCAATATTCCAGCAACAAATACATACAATCAAATATCACAAACTTAACCATGGCAAGGTAAAAAATTGCACTCAATAATACTTTAATAAGTAGGCATGGTTAATAACAAGAACCATGATATATACAAATTTCAACTTTGTTAATTTTTGTCATCATATTTTTTTTTTAGTTTTTAGTGTCTAATAATACTGATTGCATTATTAAGTCGTTAGTTATTACTAAAACAAACAGCCGGTTAGTTTGTGACAATCACAACAAATAAATCCTCCCACCTAAGCTAAACAAAGTAGGAACAATATCCAATCAATAACTGTATCGCACCTGTTATTCACTGTTGAAGTAGCAGTTGCTTCAGTTTCTGTCTCCGTTGTCGCTTCGATATCTGACAGGCATGGATATAGTTCACCCTCTTTTGGCTGGGTTACCTTGATCCTTTTCACGTCTCCCAAGACCGCCTTCACGATAGGACTGTCACCCTTTTTTCCTGAAACTGGAATTGAAAATGAATGCCTAAAATTACGGGAAAATTGAGAATTCATACGAGATCTTTTCTCCCCGCTCCTTCGGTTCTCACTGCTGGGTAATGGCGGTGGTGTCGGTGATTTTGTGCTGGAAACAACCCTCGGTGATTTGGAGTTGATCATTGCAGTCGTTTCGGATACTTCGTGGTTATCATCTTCATCGGATTCACTTTCGTGTTCATTTTCTTTATTGACAATCTGTAATGTCGGGTTTCAAAAAATTAATGGCACAATTTTAGAAATCATTTAAGTATGGCCACAAGTCTAACATAATTTTAAAATTTCAAATACTTGAGAAATATTTATATTTTGTACACGAAATTTTTAGTAAATTTATATTAGAGATGGACAAAATTGATGTTTTTTGATGAATGATCAATCAGAGATCAGATCGAGTTGCATAGAATGGAACGAAAAAATGTATCCATAAAGCTGTGATCAAAAAGATGATGGATCCTTAAAGATCGAACTAAAAAAATATATTCTTAAATAAGATTGAATGAACTGATAATCTGTGTTTTATGATATTAGATGGTGATGGGAAAGATCAAGCCATTTAATCAGATCTTACTGAACATACTTTTAGGATTGATCTTTTCTATCACTACCTATAAATCAAAGTTCAATGTATGTTTTCTTCCTGACTATTTTTTCATTTTGGTTTTGGTTTGAAAATTTTAGTTTTGCATTGTGCAATTAATAAATAAAGGAATTATATTTATATCAAAAGTTCTCATTTCATTTAATTAAAATTAACTTACATTTTTATTTTTATTAAAACGATTCATCAACACCTCCATCTCCTTCTGCCTGTCTTCCTTAACCTTATTTTCAATCTGCTCCTGCGATATCGTGCTGTGCTGCTTATTCAGCTGCGCAATTTTAGCAGCAACTCCACTCAAACCCTTCTTACTTGCAACTTCTGGCTCTGGATTTCTTTTCACCGGCTCTAAATCGGGTTTAGGCTTAACCACCGGCTTATTACTCACAGCCGATTTAGGCACAACTGGCTTACCCCGATTCATCTCGAACAGAGCCTTTCTCTCCGAAACTGACAACAGAGCAGGGTCCTTCTTAACCGGACTCGAATTGGCAGACTTTTCAAACATCGCCGCCTTGTCCGCAACAGAATTACACTTCACCCTCGGAGTCACTTTATTCTCCTCTTTCGGGACATTCAGAGGAACAAAAGTTTTCGCTTTAATCAAACCCCCTTCTACCTTTTCATCCTCTTCACTCCTTTCAAACGGAGATAATTTTTTCGCAAACGCAACCTTTTTAACTTCTTTAACATCCTCAACAACTTGCTTTACCGGAGACGGTTTCAGGAGAATTCCAGGGGATGGATTTTCATTTTCGGAACGTTTCTTAACTTCCTCCTTGGCTTCTTTGATGATGGGCTGCGTTGGAATCGGTTTGTGTTCCTGTGAATTTTTATAACTATAGACTAATCGCGTATTCGAGTCAGTGCGTGTAAAACCCTGCGATTCCTGAAATTATTTTCAATCCTATCGATGAGCATGAGGTGTTTATTGATGCGATTAAAATGTACTTTGTTATTTCTGTTAGTTTAAAAATCGCATAATTTGGTTAAGTGGTTAGTTTTTATCATTCACCACTAGTGGGGACACATACCCCAGTGAGTTCAACATAATACTAAATTACTACTAGATGATTGCTTGCTTTAAAGCAGTGAGTAAACAGAAACTGAAATGGTACTTCAAATTTTAATAAATAACTACATTTTCAAAACTATAACCAATCTTAGTTTTGTGAAAATTTGTGGGTGTATGGAAAAAGCAAAATCCACAAGTATTGAATTATTTTCGATTTTATGTGAAAAGAGAAAAATTTTAAACTTCTGTTATGATGAAAATGCAAAAAATCATAATTCATTTTCTCAGGTAGCTTCCTGAAACTTTCTGGAATTTTTTAGTTGTTTACGATTTTAATCTAGCCGGCTCTTCGTTGCACACTTTTGTTTTGAAAATGTAGTCTATTTTTCAACCAAATAGTCATTTATTAAAATTTTAAGTTTTTATATATTTACATTAATTTTAATACCCCACACCTTATAGCACAAAAGATAGAGAAAGAAATAGAAATAATTTCAATATTATAAGCAAAAGGTTTCAATTATACTAGATATTTGGTCTAGAACATCTTTACTTTGAATTTCACTTTTTTCAATATTATTGCTTACAGTTGTAAGCCACTGATTTTAATCTGTGCCACTGGCTATTTCTTGGTTCCTTCAACCATATTCAAAGTGGCAACTAATGTGTTCATATTAATTGGAAATTTAATTTAAAAAAAAAAAGATTTATAAATTGGAATTTTTTAAACTCCCCACGCGTTGATTTTTATTTTCGAAGATGTCTATTTATAAAATACAATAAAATATGTATTTTAATTACTTTGAAGCAATGATTCATTTATATGCAACAGACAATTAATTAAAAACATGAATATATCAACCCTTAGTAAAAACAGAAAGATCAAATGGATCGAAATAGAGATGCAATTTAAGAACACAGCACAACCAGCAGGACCCACTTGGAGTATGCAAACACATGTGTTTTTATGTAAAATCAATTTGAATATTGGTTTCACAATTTGCTACTTCAATTTTAATTCAAAATTCAATATAAATCTCGATGTTCGGCTTTGAGACAGAAAAATAGATTTATTAAAACAGGTTTAAAATCCTCACCAAGGAATGTACAACATCCGGATCCAAATTTAATTGTTGTGGCTTTTGAGGAATCTCCACTGTTTTTATAATAACCGGTGGTTTGGGTGCGGGTGGTTTCACTTTCGGGGCAACCTGTGGGGGCTGAGGAGCTGGGGATTTCCAGTGCCTCTTCACCACCGGTTCTTTTCTTTCATTATTGGGCCTCCTCTGATGTTGAAATTAAACACAAATTTAGATTTTAATTAAGTTACACAGCAAAAATTAATATTAATTTAATTAATTAATATTTATATATATTATGTTATATACTACAATAATTAATTAAAATTAATAAATTGTTCTCTAATTAATATTAAAACAAAACTACTCACAGGAGTAATATCATCTTCCCACTGATTAATATCCTTGGCTAAATCAGCCAATTTTCCTAAACCCTTCCTCGTTGGGTGGTTTTCACTCTTTTTAGTCTCCTTCACAACTAACTTATTGTCCGTTTCTTCAATTGTGAACTCTCGTTCAGTTCTGTAGATTGGTGAGGACAGATCTTCATCACCTATAAAAAATATTATATTTGCAAGTTATTCTCCACATGCAACTTATAATCACAATACACTAATACTTTAATAAGGAAAGTGTCCATTTCCCGCCATTTCATGCAGTGAGGCTCCACAGCCAAGGTAATCCATATTTGCAAGTTGACGTCATGTGTCGTAATGTGTTGTTAATATAAACGAGTCATACAATTTTCAATACCTTGGTTGTGGAGCCTCATATTAAGTTAGCCGGCCTGATTTCATGTGAAGATTATCCATAGCCATAGACGTAGAATATATTAGACGAGTAATGATGTGGTAGGGATAGGGAATATTTGTAGTCTGATATATCGCGTCTGAAAACGTAAACATAAAAACAAGTGGAACGTCGCAGCTGTTCGATTTTCCGCTTAAATTCAAATTATTTATCATTGTTTATGATGGTCGGAATTCTTTAGCATCGTCGAATCATGGAATAAACACAAGCAGAAATGAGCAAATAAAACACAGAAAATTAAAATCTAGTCAAAAACACCAATACGAGCTAGTAATTCAATGAAGCACTGACGAGTTTGTGTATTGGGTTAGTCAAAACCAGCTGTGAAGTTACTTTGTGTTTACAAATTGTGTATTCCCCTTATGTTTTTCCCCTGTATGTTGGATTTCAAGAAACAGTGTGTATGCTTCCTCTAGTTATTCTAACTCTATGTCCATAGAGTTGTCATGTCAAATTTGCAGGTTATAATTCATAGCCATGCATGGTTATCAAAATTGAATGAAGGTTATAAATCATAACCTTACATGGTTATCAAAACTGAAGGTTATAAATCATAACCTCACATGGTTATCAAATTTTCAGGTTATAATTCATAGCCATGCATGGTTATCAAAATTGAAGGTTATAAACCATAACCTTATATGGTTGTCAAAATTTGCAGGTTATTATTCACAGCCAGACATGGTTATCAAAATTGAAGGTTATAAACCATAACCTTATATGGTTGTCAAATTTGCAGGTTATAATTCACAACCACGCATGGTTATCAAAATTGAAGGTTATAAATAATAACCTAAATTAAATAAATGTGATGATCATTGATAGTCTATGTCAAAAATCCATGTCAGCTATGCTCCATAGCTAACATGTAACTGTCTTGTATGTTGTGAAATGAAGTCATGAATTCATGTAGGGTTAGACTATAATTCTTAAAAATTATAGTTTATACTTTTAGAGCTATATGGTTGTTAAATTTATAGGATATAATTAATAATTTAACAACCATGCAATTGTTAAATTTGAAGAAAACATGTGTACTAGCTAAATTATTGAAAATTTAATAATTTAATGTCGGATTCATTTTAATATAAAAATGAATCCGACATGAATATGATTTGAGGAGAAGATGATATTAAAATGCAATAAGGGAAAACAATCAATGAAAATTCAATTTGCAGCGATGTAAATGGGAATAATTGTGCAACAATTGAGAAGACTGTCATCGCAAAATGGAGTTTATGTTGGGTTGGCATGAAGATTAGCCTCAATTGTTTAGTAACATCCTCTAGAGTTACAAAGTTTCTTTTATGTCATTTAAATTTAAATTATAAGATAAATATCTCAAATTGTCTGCCCAAACTAAATGTTAAAATCTTAAGAATTCATAAAAATATATTATAATTACCTGAATATAATTTCCCGAGCCTCTGCAAACGGCTCTTCGCGATATCCCTCAAACCGGAGCTCTCGTTGCTTTTAACTGAACCGTCATCGGTATCGTCGTCACTGTCGCTGAAATTGTTGATTTTTACCTTGAACTTCACATTCTCCGTCGAATTAATTTTGATGTTCACATTGAAGTCGTTCGATGTGGACAGTTTACTCGACGATTCTCTGCTCGGGGTCAGCATCGGCTCTGAAGTGCTGTCCTCCCGTGAAATCTCATCTACGGGTGTCGCAGTCGTGGAAGAAATGGCTGGTTGTGAAGAAGACATTGTTCCACTTAAATTGGTCCGTAACCGTTTTTGTCTTTCTGAAGCTCTTTCTAATACATGCTAAAGGAATTTATTTAATTTAGTAAAGGAAAAAAATATATAGAGCAGAAAGAGCTGTGATCTTAGCCAAGACCGTCTAATACCAACATGTAATGTTTATATTGTAAAATATGTATTGTCTGAATAAAGATGTTTGTTACATATACTTGTTCAATTTCAGAAAATAAAACATTTAACAATTATAGTTTCATTTCACTAAATTCAACTTAATGCCGAATAAAAGAAGAGAACTTTTTATTATTAATTAATAAAGAAAAAAATGTGTTTTATTAAAGTTTATTCACTCAATAATAAAATAAAAATTATGTTTTCCTTTATTACCTTGTTTAATTAAAAATACTGAAACTATTTACTTAAAAAAATAAACAAATAATATAAAATTGAATGTGGCATTAATAACCTTTCTTAACACAGTGACCATTTTCAATGGATTTAGCTCAATCACAGTTTACAAATATTTAAATAAATAAATTTTCTGAGGAATCAACAATTGTATAACACTAATAACTTATAACAATACAAATGATTGGTAATATTTTATATTCTTTTCTTCTCTCTTTGTTCCTCAATACAAATAAATTAATGAATGTAAACAAAACTTGTTTTTGTTCTCTACTATTAAATTACACGAAGATAATAAATTCCACAATAATTATTATTTCTCGGAAATAAATATCGAGCATGGGATTCTATTTCTAATATTATCTTATGCGAGTCAGATTTCAACCTTGAAATCTGAAGATATAATTAAATGTAACTAGTGATTTCACACACACATGCAAAAAAAAACAATAGTGTTATAATTAAGACTAATTATTTTCTAATCTGTATATATACCGTTTTTAATTTTTTTTAAATAACGCAATTATTTTCTCACTTGATGGAATTTTATTTTACATTATATAATGTTTTTATAGAAAAATAACTATTCCAACTAGTTTGAGCTGCAACACCATTTTTAAATACAATTAGCTGGAACAATAAAAAGTAAAAGTACCAAATGATTATATAAAAAATTTTACAGAGTGTAAAATGTTTCATCAAGCGCCCAAAAATAATCCAAGAAATAACACAATTCACAGTTAAAAGTGAAATCATGAAAATAGGCTGATAACCCAGAAACTAGTCAAGAATTTAAAGTTATTCATTTTTATGTGTTTTTATTTAATTTATTGGTTGATTTTTAATAATGTACTCATATTTATTATTACAAATACTCATTGAATTTTATTATAGTAACATATATATATAAGATCTTTATTTCTGCAGACAATTTTATATACAATAATTTAACAATATTAATAAATATACTATATGTTGTCCTTAGAAAACAGCTATCAACTGTCGGTCTTTCTGCCTATTATAAAAATTTTCACCATTTTTACAGATTCTGGAATGAATTTATAACAAACAAGATTTTCCTCAATCCTGAATTGCAAAATTCTTACAAGCTAACCTTTCCTACAAAATAAGTTAAGTAGGGTTGCATTGATATTACTAATATTTAAAAGAATACATATTTTGGTAAATATAATTATTTATTTTTTAAATAATCAATGAAATTA
Organism: Philonthus spinipes; assembly: GCA_963082785.1. NCBI lineage: Eukaryota > Metazoa > Arthropoda > Insecta > Coleoptera > Staphylinidae > Philonthus > Philonthus spinipes. Next base: position 10,702,791 of record OY720306.1, read on the forward strand.
AATTGAAATTGAATTATTAATTACGTAATTGCAATATCTTCAATTGATGGAATTTGAAATTATCGACTATTCCACTGAGTCATTCCAAATCGAATCAATCCCAAACCGAGCAAATTAAAAACCTACTGGAACGTAACCGTCCCTCAAAAAAATATATATATATGCATGTACACAAAAAATCGTTCCAACGAACTCACCTCTGTGAAGGAGGAATTCATGATGAAATCGAACGCACGATGCTAACTCTTGGAGTGTTTATGGTGTTTAGGAGTTACAGGGATTTAAATCAAAACGCGTATTGAAATTATCCGGCCGACACAAATCTAACCACAACGGAACGAACGGAAACTGACGGTTGGCGTCCAGTTTGAATCCGGGGAATGCGCAACAACAATGGAATTTAAATGCTCGGTGCGGATTGGCCGGAATGGGTGATGCGAATTATATAAAGGAGGGAGCATTTCATTACAGGGATCTGAAAAATTGTTGTAATTTGATAAATAAAAATATATATTTTTACAATTTACAATTATATGAAATAACTATTCATATAATTTTATTGCAAATTTCTATAATTTAACAATATAAATTATGTAATTATAAATTTAACAATACTATAGTTACAGATTTCTGTAATTTAATATTGAAATATTTGTAAATTATAATATAGATTTTTTTATAATTTCAATACAGATTTTTGTAATTCAAAAGCAATTCTATAAATTAATAAGAACCGTGTAATTTAAAAATTTATTATGATACTTTTATCATAGTTTTCTGTAATTCTACTGGTACACACAAACATACAGACATCTGTAATTTAATAAAAATATCTTTATAATAATACAGATTTCTATAATGTAACAACAATCCATAATTATCCAATTAATATATAAAAAAATAAAGCACTATCCGTAATTCCCGATATTGTAAACCCCAACATACATATTTCTACAATTTAAAAATGCAATGTAATAAAAATAAATACAAAAACCCGCCAATAACTCTTTACGAATACATATCATCCTTTTACCCTACTTTCTCAACTTGATATCGAATCAAACCCCAGGCAGAAAAACTTATGGTCGATTTCACTTGCGAAAAGGAAACATTTATATTTTTTGTTAAGGTATGTATTAAATTTATTTTCCTTTTTTCAATAAATATAATATAGTATATATGTATAGGAATTTGCAATTATTATTTATTATAATTTCAATACAGATTTAAGATAATAATAATGGAAATATTAATTAAATTTAATAATATGGTATGATCTTATTACAGATATCTGTAATATCACTGTAAAACATCAACATACAGTTTTCTTTAATTTAATGAACAAATGTGTACAATAATTGTTTTACATTAGATTATTGGACTTTTATAATGTTGATATTGTTTTGAATATCATATTGAATAAATTGTAAATATAAAATGCAATTTCTTTATAAAATTATCTGCATATTTTTTGTTTCATTAAATTATTGTATTGTTGAAAAAATTATTTAAATAATAATTTACAATTTATTAAATAAATTATTATTTACATTTCCTCTACCTTATCATTTTGTATTAAATCATAGATTAGTATCACTCTATTCAACATGAAGTTGTTTATAAACACCACTTTCACCAACCCAACAGGAACAAATCCCCGAAATTCAAAAAATCTCCCCCAAAACAGATGTCAGTGTCAACATAAAAAGGCCCAACGGATTTTTTTTTGTATTGTTGCACGGAAATGTGAGTTTTCCGTTCAGAACAGCGTGTTTTCTGAAGTTTGCTTGAAAGTCGCTGGATTTATTGATGGCCGAGAACGTGACGATCATGAAAACCCCACCGAAACGGGCCTGTTCGACAGAAAGCAAGAGGAAGGCACCAAGCAGGGAGAAAATAGCGAAAGCCTTGCCCTTCAACATGGACACGACTGGAGAATCTTTGGGTATTCTGTCGTTCAATGATGTGTCTTCGATACACCCGGATTTCGAACAGGATATTCCGACGAGGGATGGACCGAGTAGAGGGTTTATGGGTGGTGTTACGGTGAGATCAAATTTATTGATTGTATGTTGCAATGCAATATATTATGTCTGCATTGTTATTGAAAAATATTTTTAATTACTTATTAATAAATGATTATTTCTTCTCATAAATAAAAATAAATTAAAAAAAAATTCTAAAATTTACTCTCTTTTTAAATGTATTAAACACACATTTACTCTCTTTTTAAATGTATTAAACACACATTTACTCTCTTTTTAAATGTATTAAACACACATTTAAAAAGAAAGTAAATTTTAGAAGTTTTTAATTTATTTTTATTCATCATCAAAATCCATGCGATGGAAAAACCATTAATGTGAGATAAAATTTCTTCTATCTCTTTAAGATCTAATTAAAAAAGTAACCTGTAAGTCCTAAGTGAGATAATTTATAAATAACAACATTTATTTTTAATAAAGAAAAACATTGAAGCAAAAATAATATTCTACTGGGTAAAACCTGTGATGAACCCAGCATTGTTTCACGCTTTCACATCAATAACTTACTGATGAGTAACAGTAAAACTCTAAATTCGTTGATTTGTTCATGAACTATAAAAAAAATCTCTCAATGCTTTAAGAAATTCCTGTATAAACTAAATCTATGTGATCATTAGTATATTCCAAAAACTTTAAATTGCAATCCACAATTTAACACTTTGAACTTTATATAACAGTTATATAAACAAAGTCAAAAATGTTTTCATTAATGAAATAATAATCTGTAAGAATTAACCAATATATAACATTTATTTACTTGTAGTTAATCGATGGTTGAGGCTTTAAGTTGATGAAACTCTATAATACACTATTTGTAAAGAAAACAAAATTTACTGTGCTACAATAAATTTTGTGAAACTTAAAAAAACTGTTGTTTTATTTACCAATAGTGTGTTAGTTGTAGTTGTTAAAAAGAAAATAATTATTTAATTTTGGTTGATTAATTATTGTTATAATTTAATTTCAATAACTGTAATCAAGAGAAATAAAATTATTTTATATTATATTTTTCAGTCTCAGTTGATGAAAAATCCAGCTTACAAAAGGATGATGGAACGTGCAGACAACTCGCATAAAACCCCGGATAAAATCTCGAGTGGATATCAGACGTACACCCCGGGTGCCAGCAGTGTGAAAATGCATTCAGCTGAAAGCACCGTTTGCGAGATGGATTTATTGCGGAACAACAAAACTGAGAATTCCTATGAACAGAACCGGTTCTCCCTCCCCACTTTCGACAAAAAATCCATATCGAGTGAGTTGGACCAGATTTCTAATAAAATTAAAAACACGGATTTAAGCATTAAAGATATTTTCTCATCGTATCTGAATTGCACGGAGAATGCGGAGATGGACAGTGCGATGTTCGCTTCAGGGGAGGCGGCTTTGGAGAAGATCAAGGCAGATGAGATTTCATGGAGGAAGGCGCACGATTTGCCGGTTTCGAAGAGGGAATCGGATTTTTCGAGTTTTTCGGTTAATGACGACAAGGGTTCGATGAGTAAATTTTTCGCGTTGAAGTCGAACGAGTGTTCTGCGATTTTCCGGAAGAAGAGTCCCGAACGTGGCCCACCTGTACCTCTAATAAATTCCACTATTAATGATAGTAAAAATAACATTTCTATAAATTCATCGATTAATAATTCGAAAGATATTTCCATAAACTCGATTAACAGTACTCAAGATATTTCCATTAACTTATCGATTAATCAAAGTAAGAACAATATTCAACCGGCTAAACCCCGTGATGAATCCAGCTTGGTTTCACTCTCGCAAATCAATAACTTATTAGCGAGCAACGATACGACCCCGACTAAATTCATCGATTTAATCACCAACTATAAAAAAAACCTCTCTGCTTACTCGAAAGAATCACTACATAAGTTAAATCGCTCATCGAGTACTGTAAAAAGCTCATTAGGAAATTCCCAAACATTGAATTCCAACCCACAATTCAATAAAAAAGTTGGTTCTATGTCGAATGCACAATCACTGAACAGCCTGTCCGACACAGATAAAGAAAACAGGAACACGCTGGACAAGTCGTTGAGCTCGATAAGGAGCGCGAGCAGTATGGATTTTTTGCCCAACGGTAAATTGGCGATTCAGTGCACTAAAGGGGAATTAACTTGGGATTGCGTTAAGTTGGGAAAGGTTGGCACTCAGGATTTCGTTGTGAGGAATCGGTACAATCATAGGACTAGATTTCAAGTAAGTATGATTTAATTCTAAACAAATAAAATTGAATTTCAAGTAAGCAGCATTTTATTTCAAATAAGCAGAGTTAAATTTCTAGTATGAATTTAATTTCAAGTAAAGAACATTTATCTATAATTTCAATTAAATATAAATTCTGTACTTTTAATTATTTGTATAAGTTGTCTGTAAAAAGATATTCGCTTTAATAAAATTATTATTATTATAATAATTGGGAGATAACGCAAGCGCCATCTATGGGCTATTAAATATGATAATAATATTAAGTTACAATTTTTTGATATTGAAATATTTAAATAGTAAAAAATGTGGATTTACAAAAAATGTACGTTAGAACTTTTAAGATTTCATAAAATCTAATTTTAGATATCCTCGTCGAACCCCAACTACAAAATTTCCAACATCGATTCAGACCCACTGCTGAAGAAACAGGTCCAACTCCACCCGATGGAATCCAGGAAATTCACCATCTGCTTCACACCATCTTCCGTTGGAAGCCAGACCGGCAAACTCGTGTTCAATCCAATAATCAAAGGCGAACTACAAAAAGCCCAGCGGCAAACTTTAAGAATGCATGGTTACGGCGGGCACGCAAATATCGAAATCCAGAAAATTTCGAAAGATTCAACCGGAAAATTTTGGCTATCGCTCGGACACATCAGCAGCCAATCTTCGATGCAGCAGAACTTCATGTTGAAAAACAACGGAACGATCCCCGGCTTTGCCTGGTTTTCGATCGCCACGAAAACGATTTGCTCGTTCACGAACATCGAGATACACCCGTCGCACGTGGTTTTGAAACCCAACGAACAGGTCAACATCACCGTGTTGTACACACCCTCGAAACAAGATTTCAAGCATATAACGACGAATTTCAATTGCGGGATGGAGGTTTTTGAAATTGCGCAAATTAAAGCCGTAACCGGATCTGAGGCGACCAGGGCACGGTTGAACCGGCTGACGCAAAAATTGAAGGAGGACAAAATGGAAATTGAGAATTTGCTGAAGGAAATCGGCAAACCGTTCGAGGGCGAATGCATTCCGAGTGATTTAAAACACTTCAACGAGAGTTTTGAGGCATTAAAAGAATTGAAATACCACTTAAACTCTCGTGATATTTCCTTAACGATCGAGCAAGACCCGGACAAAACATTAATTGACGGGCTCGACGAAATGGAAAGCTCCTTATTCCAAACCCTCACCAACAGCATGAGTAATTTCACTATAGCCGGAGGGAGTGCTAATAAAACAATAGTCGACTGTTTCATAGCGGAACCATCCACCATTATTCTGACTCCACCTTTTAAAGTCGCTGATTCGATTCTGTTCACCTCAGAGAGTAAAATCACACTGACTTACGACGTGAAATTAGAGCCGGAGGGAGTGATCGAAATCGACCGGCGCGACGGGATGATCAGGGCTGGTGAAACAAAAGTGTTGAGAGTTAAATGTGCTAAAGTTCAAAGCAAAGGTAAACAAACTGTTAGGGTTTTAATTAGTGTCGATAACGATATTTTGGTTGTTGAAGTCAAAGTTGTTTTCAACCTCAAACAATGATTACAACTAACATTCTTTTATAATTTAAATATTTATTAAAACACTGTGAAATTCAGCATTTCTGAAAAGTTGGAACTGAAACACTTCAAACTTTCAGGATTTTAAAAAGTTTAAATAAATTCATTCATTGTGTACATTTTAATCACTGTTGATGTTTCCTTTTTGTAATATAACTTATTTGAAATAAGCTTCACCTTGAGATAAATGAGTAAATGAATTAAACATATACTTCATTTTCTGTTTGCATTGTGGAAGTAAACTTACATAATGTTTTTATTTATTAAAATGATTTTTATCCATATTTTGTACTTACTATTAATAAACTATATTTATATTTTCTTTTACGAATTTTATATCCCATATTACATCCTTAATTGTAAAAACAAATCAATATTGTAATCCATTTAAAACCCAGTTTTATTTAATAGGGTTTTCTGTGAAGAGCGTATGTTTCAATAGTGGGGGAATTTTATCACAGAATTTTTGATAGCTTAGCAATTGCTTATCAAAGTGACATAGTCTATTTTGTTTTAAAGATTTTTTTATAGTCCGTGTAATTCAAGCTGTGTGTTTTAGGTAGGTTAGTGTAATCCAATCTTTTTAATTTACATAATACAAAGTATAAAAATAGTTAATTGAATTGTTAAATTAACTAATTTTTTTATAATTGCCATTAATTAAATAAAAAATACAATGCGTTTTTTTACAAAATTCTTCACAATCTGCTTATTTGTGTGTCTAAATTTAAAGATTGACTTAACAAATAAATTAATAATTTGAAAAGTTATATAATTGACAATTGTCAAAAATTTGGTGTATAAAATCCCCTGCTGTTTAAACATGCCTACAATTATGCAGCACACACCCTAAATTTGGTAATATTAAAAAAAAGTATGTGATAAAAATTGTCAAATTAATTTAAAACTTTCTCTAAATTTAGCTATGTATGTATAGTGTATTGAAAAATGTGAGAAAAAGACAGGATAGGAAATGGATTTAAAAATGAAATAAAGTAGTAATAACACTGGAAAGAACATGTTATTGATAATAATAAAGTAAAATAAAAATAAAGAACACACATCGATTCCTTTTTGTATACAATTAAAACTATATTGCTTAATTATTTGTCAATATTCTCCTTGTAATAATACAATAAATGAGTAGAGTCCTATTTACAGAGTGAGACGAGAATTTATAAAATAACACAATTTATACGCTACTAATTAATGATTGTGAGTGAGCCTTCGATATTTCAAATTGATAAATAAATTGATATGAATCTGTTACAGTAAATTTATACAATATTAAAAAAGTAACACCACGGAAACTGCTAGAATCAGTACGAACGGAAAAATCGAATAGTTGAAAAACGGAAAACAATTCAACCCTAGCAGTTTTATTTTCTCCATCATTTTTTCTCTTTTTGCTTCCTCTCTTAATAATCGTTATTATTATTAAAAAGATATGATTCGAAAGATATTTATACAAAAATGTATTTACAACAATTATAAAATCTAGTAAATAATAATAATAAATCTCAATTGCAACTTGTGTGTGGGAACAAAAATGCGTATCACTTAATAGATTTGCGAGAAAACGAAATAATTTAACTCGTAACAAATGGCACTATAGTTTTGTAAACGTAATAAAATGCTAGCGATTAATAACTTAATACGTAATACTGCTTAATTTAATATAACACTAAAATTAACGGTTGTTTAAAAATCAATTTTGGCACTTCTTACTTACATGATATAAAACAATTATTGTTAAATTAAACAATCTTTAATTTCACCGGTTTAATAGTCACCATTATTTTTTTTAACACATTTAAACCGGTGATTAATTAAATCAATATTGCATATGTTTTATTTGTACCAGACTTTAATTAAAAAATTGAGTTAAATTTAACAGACATTTATTTATAATATGTTAAATTTAATTAATTAAATAATATTCTCGTCAGTTTTATTGAAATAAATGTATTCGGGAAATTTTCCAACACCCGGTAGGGTATTATAGGGATTTAAATTATTATATATACAAGGTGAGTTTTTTTTTCCATGTTCTCTAAAACTTTGCTCTTTGCAGATTTTTTTCTATATCTTTTTATAACTGAGAAAAATCAATTTGAAAATATTATCACATTTGACATTTTCTAAGATATCTAGTCAACCCTGACTTTTTAATGTAATTTTGTTCAACTCACAAAAAAAAAACTGCACTTTTTTTAGCTCATTTAAATATTTCTCTTTCTCTTATAGATTCTGAGATCCCCCTTGAAACTTAAAAAAAATCACTCTGTATATATTTGTGGATTAACTTCATGTGAGACTTTAAAACCAAGGTATTACATAATTCCATGCTTTTGGTCACATTAACTAATCCCATAAACTGTCTGTGCCTTCAGTCTTAGTACAGATTAATGTTTTATGTACAGGAAGGAAAAGAATTTTATTTAATTAATTAAACCTGCTGTGAGAAGATTATGTGTTAAATTTAACCGAGGGTGAACTTATGCAATATTGTTGTCAGTTTTTAAAAAATATTACTCGAATATTTTTTATTCTTCTTTTTTGATTCATTTTAATAAAAATTAAACTCCGTCTTTCAGGTATATGTTTTCTTCTTCTTCTTATTTAACACCTAAACACACACTTCCATGTCGTCTAAATTGATCACACAGTCTTTACTCACTAATTTTAATAATGTTTTCTTTATCCTGAGGGACGGTAATCGCACGTTCGGATTCTGGTGCCAGCACTCTTTCATCACCTTGGCTATACCGCTTAATATCTAAAAAATTATATGTTAGCTTAGTTATTACTAGATATATGGAAGTGCACACAAGATTTTAGACAGAATTAAAAATTTAATTAGTTTAAATATTAAAGTTGAAGCATCAATGTATATGAATTTAAAAAAAACAAGAAATATACCCAGACAAGCAGAAAGACAGTCAATGTGAGGCTTAACAAATGGTAAATGATTGTAATGATGTAATTTAATATAAGGTCCGATTCTCAACTGGAATGAAAACGAAAATGGGAAAGATGAATCGTAGCATTTAAGTGTATTGATTCGCAATCTCCCAGGAAGGGGCCTTACAGACTTTCTGTATACAATCCACTTAACTCTCAGAAAAAAGATTTTCTATATGAGAATTTAAAAACAGTAACAGGTGTTTTTAAAATTAATTTTTTTAATGATAAAATTGTGCTCTTACGTCATCACTTGTCCACCTGTTGGGGATGCTGGGACGTTGCTGGTCGACACAGACGACCTTCCTCATGTCCTCGAAACTGGGATCACTGGGCACAACATCGTAGAACGGAGGCTTGTAGTCCTCCGCGATGCCGTTGCTTATGGTCCTGCGGGACACCTCCCAGAAGACCAGGCCCAAGGCATAGATGTCGGCTCGCCGGAACGAATCAAAATTATCCATTCTGATTCTATGATTAAAAACAAAAAATTATAAATGTAGTTAGTAGATTAATGAAATTGATTTTAAAATCTAAAAGACATTGATTCAGATCCCACTAGAGTCCCCAAACAATTACATAGTCACATGTTAAAAAAAAATAAGTTTGAGAGTAATAAATAAAATGGGAAATTTAATTTGAAATTTAGTGTAAAAAATTGTTTGAAGAATGTTTTGATTATATATTTTTGTTTATAACTGAGATGTAGGTGTAGTCGAAAAACAATGCATCTCTAACTTAGGATTAATAATAATATTCCATATAAGTGGGTTCAACTTGAAAACAGGAAAAGATATTTCACCCTTCATGTTTTCACCCTGTATTTAGTTTCTAAAATTTGCCTGGAATAGAAAAAAACCTTTTTTGATTTCTTTTAAAGGAAACAAGTTTTCGTACATGGATTTTATAAGTAAATGTTGAAAGAATCCGACACCTGAATTCGAAAAAAAAAGATTTTGAAAGAGCATTTCTGCAAATATAAAATTATTCCTATCTCGAAAATTGTATTTATTACTTCTCAATATTGTTTAAGTGTTATTTACTAAATGAAAAGTGAGTTTTATATAAATGATGTAAGTAACTTACGTTTCATCTAAAACTTCTGGGCACATATATCGTTTTGTACCTACTTTAGGATTACTTCCTAAATCTAATAGATCTGTTTGTTGCGTGTGCGTCACCGCCAAGCCGAAATCGGCTATCACACACGTCCCATTATTTTTAACTAAAATATTTTTACTTTTGATATCTCTGTGAGCAATGGCTGGTTTTCCCTACAAAAAAGAAATTATTTTAATTGCACAATTAATATTTACAATGTTTAAACATTGCTGGATCATATTATAATAATAACAAATATAAATAAAATTAAAAATCTATCAATAAAATAAAAACATGTTAATTTGAATAACTTTAAATTCTTGACTAGATTCTGGTTGTTTATTAGACCAACCTCAAAAGAATTTAAATGTATTCATATTTATTATTATTAATTGTATAAATTAAACAAAAACAAGGAGATTTATTAATAAATATCATTTTTAAAGTAAAGTAACTCACTTGAGTTCCGAATATTTCAGTGTGCAAGTGCACCAAACCATTGGCAATCGATAAACAAATCATCAACAATTGTTGGTGTGTAAGCGTGGATCTGTTCAAGTGATCGTACAAACTCCCCAGAGCGTGATAATGAGTCACCAGCCACAACTGCGTGCACGAATTCCTTGAAGTCATATCAGATCCAATGTATCCAAGTATATTTTCATGCCTAATTAATACTGTGCTGTAAATCTCTGTTTCTCGTGTCCAACTCGCTTCATCCCGGGAGAAGAAAATTTTCACCGCGATGCTTTCCCCGTGCCAAATTCCCCTCCACACTTCCCCGTAACGCCCCTTCCCGATGCACTCGACCAAAGATATCTGTTTGGCTAACGTTCTTTGAATCAATAAAGGCAAACCGGAACCGCTCCCCGAAGTCATCGACTGCTCCAAGTATTCCCGTAAAGTACTATCCCCAGCCGCAGTCGCCCGCAACAAGTCATCCGAAGCATAATAAGTCTCCGGATCGTATTTACTCTGATTCCTCAAGCGCTGCCTGTGGATCCTCTTCATAAACACCAAAGTACACGTCCCGAAAACACACAAAACTACCACCGGGATCAACACAGCCCCGATCAGCTTCATAACATAAACAAAAGAATCCGAATACGGGGTGATCTCCGCTTCAATCGACGGAAACTCCCCGTTATTACAAAAATCCTGCTCGCAGCACTCGATATTTATGTGGACGTGCGAGTCTCGCTTGTGCGGACCGTGCAGCACCGGCACGTGGCAGTAAAACGGCACCTGATCCGGAACCGAGGTGCAACCCCTCTGCACGCTGATAACTCCGCTGCTCTCGCGTATCCTCGACTTCCAACACTGCAGCGCATTCTTACAAACCGTTAAATTACTACAGTCGGGGGCGTCGCACGAGTAACACTGATAACGTTGCTTGGCGTAAGCCTGTGCACCCAATAAGGTGTTGTGATTGTCGTAGCGCTCTTGGAGTTCGTACGGTGGCGGTTCCCCGGGGTCGTTGTCGTTAATCGAGTCGTCATCGTCCAGGTCTTCGTGGAGCTGCATGTGAGTGTAAACATCTCCTGGAAGGTATGTAAATAGTGGTGTTGGATTAGATGCTGTTGCACATCCCAGTGTTTGGGTGCATAAACAAAGTTTTCCTCAACGGAAAAACCCTCGCACACATCAATAAATACACATCCATCACCAAGTTTTATAATTGTATTGTGCGTTACTTACTTGTGCATGTGTTTATTGTTAAAAATATTATTAAACAATTTATAAATCTTGACGCAGCCATCTTGAGCTAGAATTTTGAGTTTTACGCAGTGTTGCCAAACTTCCGCGGGCCCTGTTTACATCCCGAGGCAAGGTCATTGCCAACGTTTAAAAATGCCGGTTGATTTTTTTTTCTATATTTATCTTTTTATACATTTATAAAATTATTTCCATTTAAAATGATTATAACATATAATATATATATAATGATTAATATTTTGATATTATAATATTTAAAATGAAAGGAAAAACGTATCGTAACATCAAGTTACTAAAATATAAAAATATGATTCAAATGTTTTAATATCAAACCATAAATGCTTCTAATTCAATAAAAATATATACGAATAATATATACTTTATACAGAAACTAGTAAAATTATAAAAAAACACATTCTGTAACATTCTATGAGTATTTTCATTGAAAAGTATTTGTTGATAGATTGTTTTTTTTTCTACAATTCTATCATTTTAGAAAAATTAAATTAAATTGAAATTCGCATATTTATATGCAAGAAATGTTAAATAATTGACATCAAAAGTAAAAGTAAGCGAAATATAATTATTATCATAGATAAATATTTTTGAAGTACACTCTACCTTTCGGTCTATCAAGAAATGTCATTATTTTTAGTCCAAATGCACACTTTTATGTTCGAAAATTTTCTAGTCAGCAGCAAACATTATCAGCAAAAATTTGGTTCGGTGAATGCTAGAAACTTTCGCAGTATAAGTTAAAGTAAGCGAAATAATAAAAAAAAACAATAATTCATTATAGACAAATATTTTTTATGCATACTCTTACTTTTCGGTCTATTAAGAAACGTCATTATTTTTAGTTCAAATGCACACTTTTATGTTCGAAAAATTGCTAGTCAGCAAACATTATCGGCAAAAATGAGCAAAAAAATACGGCAGGAGGTTTTGAAATTGATCGAGGAGAAAGAGAAACTCGAAAACGAAATCAGCGAATTAACGCAAATACTCACAAAGGTAATTGGCACATAAAACAACATTCATAACCTATATTTTAATTTCAATAATAACAACTTTATCAACAGTAAGCTATTTAAAAGGATACAATTTAAGTTGTTTAATTTATGGTCACGTACAGCAAAAACTCCATAAACCAAAAATCCGTGGCCAGCTTTTCGTCATCAGTTAATTATAGTAACCAAAATTACTTATTGGTAGATTTTTAATGATTTGTTAAAGTTTGTTATGAAGCATCTAAGATTTTAAATTTTTAGAATAATGTTGGAATGTCGGATCCTCTGGTGGACGAAGAAGGGTTTCCTTTAGCTCATGTGGATATTTACCAAGTGCGACACGCAAGACATACCATTATATGTAACTATAAAATTCATTGCATTTTTCAGTGTTATTTTTCAGATTATAAAAAATTTATATTGCAGGTAAACAAAATGACCATAAGGAAATTATGAAACGTATAGAGGAAGGAGTTTCTCAGTATTACCAAGACAGTGATGTGCAGAATACGGCTTTGTTGAATGCTATGGGGCATATGGGAAATGATGCTCCGGAATACACGGAACCGTTTGCACGTGTTCACGTTGTTAATCCTGGGTCTCCAGCCGATGCTGCTGTAAGGCTAATTTTTGGAAAATTTCACTTTTTAAAAGTAAACAAACAAAAAAACAATTACAACGCAATAAATAATTTCTGTTCAAAAGTTATGTATAAATACGGCCCTTCGACTTAGTACGAGTATACATAGTTAAAGTTTTTTCATTATTGTAAACTCTAAACAGCAATTAATTATTACTGTAGTTAATGTGATTATTTTCAGAATATTTTCTTTATTAAATGTTATTATATTTCTTTTTTCTTGATACTAAGAATATATTTTTAGGGTATTCAAGAAGGAGATTTGGTGATCGAATTTGGTTCGGTGAATGCTAAAAACTTCCGCAATATGAATGACATCGGCACAATTGTTAGGCACAGTGTCGGCCATAAGGTGAATATGAAAATAAAGAGGAATGACCACATGAGGAGGGTTATTATCGTCCCCAAAGAGTGGACTGGGCAAGGCCTGCTTGGTTGCCATGTTGTACCTCTTTAATCCTGCTTAATTTTTTATTATTTTTTCTATTTACTAAAATATATGGTGGTTTTTGTTGAAAAGAGGGTTTTGAATAAAATTTTCTCCTTTACCTCTACAAACAAAATTGTATCAAGTGTTTTGAATTAATCATTCACTTTTATTTTACTCCACAGAGTAATACTATAATTAATCAAACACTTTGTTTTGAGTTTTGAGACTTTCCAATATAAAACGTTTCCTTTGTTCTAATATTGAAAATGTACCACGAAGTGAATTCTATAGATTCAAGAAAATAGATTGAATTTGGGTAATTAAAAACATAACACAACAAATACATTTATAATTAAATATAATATAAATATCTTACACTCGAATACACATCTAGTTCTATAAAACTGCAAACGGATTGCAATTTGAACTAGGCTACAAACACATCCATATTTTTTTCCTTAAATACAATTTGTATTGAGAACTAAGTTCGGCTAAAACAATCGGTCGGACTTTTTTTTTTCGAAAACTTCCAAATATTTAAAAGATTCATATATAGCAACGTAACAAAAAAAGAGTTTTGAGCCTGCTTACATGAATTTACATTTTATACAATTCTTACTTACACTAACTGTTCATTCAAAAATGCAAAACGGTTTCAATCGATTTTGGAATGATACACAAAAGAAAAATTAAGAAAAAAAAACAGACAATCAAACATACATGAGTAATAAATTATAGGAATAAAAGCACATATTAAAAAAAGGTGTGTTGTTTTAAGGGATTTAAACACATAAATAAATAACTTATGTAAAAAATACAGACTATCAAAAATATAACACGTAAGCCATTCTTAAATTAGAAAACCGCTTAAGTCTTTCCTAAGTAGGATTTAATTACAAAACAAACAAAAAATTATGATTATAAAATGTTTAAGTCATTTAAAGTTAAGTTCGATGCAACATGTGTACAAATAATTACATTCTCTTCTTTATGGACAACGTTTAAAAAGCTTGGTATACATTCATTATTAAAGTTCAGTTTTTTTTTTTTTTTTCATTATTTTGTTTTTGTTTTATCACACACTTCAAATTACCTGTATCATCTCGTTTATTTTTTAAATTATTAGCGTCGTCGGGACATTCATTGCAAATGTTTATTTCGCTTCAGAAGAAAAATTACAACAAAGAAAATTAAGCACTGGTATCAGGTGACGATTTCACTTTGCGGTGATAGGGTCTCTTGGGAAGCAGTAGTCCTCAACTGTGGGAAATGCACAGTTCATTCCAGCGTGCCTCGAAGAACTGCCGCATGCAGTGCCCCGCTTTGCCAACCGGGCTGTCGTCCTCGTTGAACGTCTCACAGTTGTTGAATATCTGGCGCACGTCCGCGCAAAACTCTTCTTTAGATTTGTACCTATTTTCATACATCGGTTAATTTATATACAAATTATTCATTTTAATTTAGACAGACATTAAGTATTTTTTTCCAGTAGAATTAAATAAATTGATATTAAATGTATAAATTCAGTTTTATTTTATAGCATTTAAAAAATGAATTTATTTAAATATAAAAATAAAGGTTAATAAGTGAAACTGCATCCATTTTTGAACATAAATGAGAAAAAATATTGACAATGATCAATTAAAATTCTATTATTTTTTTTCATCCATACAAAAATAACTTACATTATAAGTTATTTTTAATAAAAATCCATTAAAAAAAGTATTTCTAATCTAAGACAACTACCCCACTGGATATACAATGGATGTTTGTTCTTGCATACCAGTACTTACAACTGTGCATGAGAACGGTTTATGTAAAAATTTTGTTTGCAAACATTCAATGTTCAGGGGGGTATAAGTCCGGGAAGTAATTATTTCAATTGATGTTTTTGAAAAATTTACTGCAAGAAATTTTGCAGAAATGAAAAAGACGTAATATGAAAGATAGATTCACAATCGCGCGGGAACAAAAATTGAACCAAAACGGGGAAAATTAATCATAGGATTTACATGTATCAGTTCACAATTGTCCCGGAAGAAGCATTACTGGCGATTTTGAATCGGCCCTAAATGCGCTACTTAAATAGTGATTAAAATAAAAGTATTTCATAATTTATATTGAAAAAACTCACGTAAAATCCAACAATCGCTTCTTGATAGTACTCAAATCCATGGGGCTCTTGATTATCTTTTTATAAGTGGGAAACTGTTTGGTGTTCACCGGCAAGAGAAACGGCCAAGCGTCATCGTGACACTCCAGATCCTCCAAGATGGCCTTGCAGGGCGCGAGCTCTTTCGACAGTTTTTTCGTGTTCTTCTCTTTCCTCGTCATTGTCTGAGCAGAGGGAGAGCCCGCATTCTGTATGCTCGAGTTGGACACGTCGCTCTGATTGCAGAACGTAGAGTTCTGTTGGGCAATGTCCTCATTCGTGGTCGCCGAACTGTGCGATGGCGCCGGACTAGAAAGATTCGCATAACGGTGAGTATTATGCACTTTTGTGTGTGTGTTTTGTTTGGTCTTCCTAAGTTAATAATTTTTTCCCCTCCTAATAGGATTTTGAGGATCTACAGTCCCACACCCGCTCTGTTTTTTACTGCTGTAGTTTACTGAAAAACCGGTAATCGATAAACCTACTTTATTTTTGTTGTTAGTATTTCAGAAAGTTCAATGATTATTAAATAACGAAAAATTGTCAACATTAATTCATACTTCACATCTTTCATGTTAATCAAAATTTTCTGCAATTTTTCCAACAAGAAATTGCTAACAAGTGTGTGAAACACAACAAATAATATGAAACTAACTTTTCTTAGTAATAGGAAAAATGTTTTTAAAAGATTTATAAGATTAATCTTTTATATGTCAGTTGTAGAGAATGCTTTTAATTATTACTGATTAAATTAAAACTGATTTTTTTACTACTTTTTTTATTTGTACTAAATATATTTTGGAAACTTCATAACTACTGATGTTGGAAGCTTCATTTCTGAAATATATTTAGTACAGATAGTGAAGTAGAAAAAAGTAATTAAGTAATGTAACATTGAATATTATTTCCGATTTTTTTCTGTTTTATTATACATTAATGTCTAGTTTCTCCAAAACATCTTGAGATGTTTCTAGATCTTAAGCTGCATCTTGAGACCAAAGCTTGGTTTTCTGTTGCCCCATAGCAAAATTGAGTCGCTGATTTTGAGTGCTTAAGCTGTAAAACAACCTGCATCAAAAAGTGGCATTTGGTTTATAGGTCATCTTAATTATTGGCGGCCGCAAAGCAGCATTATGATTGGCCGTTTCAAATGTGAAACAAGTGTGATTGGCTGTTTCAAACATGAAACAGCCAATCAAAAGGCCTCTTTTCAAATACCGACAGTGTTGCCAGATCTTAGCAGCATTCTCAGCATCAGCAGCATTCTGATTGGTCGTTTCAAACGTGAAACAAGTGTGATTGGCTGTTTCAAACATGAAACAGCCAATTAAAAAGCCGCTTGTGTTGCCAGATCTGTTTAAGGCCGAGTCATGACACACTTCACAAAGTCTTTAGTAGAGCTTTAGAAATCCACATCTCAAGTCACCCTGGAGAAATGTACAGGTAAATCATGTTTAGCCTTACTATTCTTTGTATTTACAATAGAATAATATGTATGTAAGTTAGACATAAATACCTTAAAGGAGGCTGATCAGAAGATTCACTCTCTCTGGCAACCTTGTTCTTCTTGATGGCCTTCTTCTGGGGTTTCTTCGATATGCAGTTGGTGCAATACCACTTTCCTCTCGGGCATTTGCTCATCGCCGGGCGTATGCAGTCTGTGTGGTAGGCCCGCGGGCAGAGTTCGCAGGTCACCAGACGGGTGTTGGTCAGTGATTGTTTCTTGCCGCAGACTATGCAGTTCTTTTCACCCGTCGCTTTATTCATGCATTCATGACAGTACCTATTAAAAAAAGTATTTTATTAAGAAGAAAATAAAACGTATTAAAAAAAGTATTTTATTAAGATGAAAATAAAATGTATTAAAAAAAACAAATTTAGAAATTAGAAAATTCAATAATAATTATTGTACTCACCAATCGCCATCGGGAATGCTATCCAATTTCGGCTTAAAACAATATGTGTGGTATCCCTTATCACAGCTGTCACACAGCAGCAACTTGTCCTCGTTGTCACCACTATTGCAAAATTGGCAGTTCTGCAACAAAGAACAAACAATTAGTTTGATTCAAATTCTCTTTACCTGCAAATTCTTATAATAATTTGTTATTATGTAAATATCTATGTGACTTTTTTAAAGAGAATTTGAAATCCATATGAAAATGTTTTAAAAACAATTTTTTGAACCAAATGACTTGTTTGAGTTACGGCAAAAAATAATGTCTGACTCGTCAGACAAGTACAAATAATTTCAATTTATGTAAATCAGTGATTCTGAAAAGGGATGCCACAAGTGCTATGAAATTTTTAACTCAACATTTTTTACATCGTATTTCTGTGAAATGAAATGCTCTACACTCGTGACTATAAAACAAAGAAGAGGAACTCTAGACAATTAAAAATTAGATGCAAGTATATCTTTGGAATAAACGTACGTTAAAAAACGTAATTAATAAATGTTTTTTACTTCGAATAACCTTATTTTAAAAATATAATAAACATTTTTCAAAGTAAGTCTATTCGAAAGACACTCTCATCTCATTTTTAATTGTGCCGAGTAACCGTGACTTTTAAATTAACAATTTCAGTGTGCCACCATTTAAAAATAATTCGAGAACCACCAACCTAAATCATTCTAAGACATGCCTTTTAATTTCCAGAATTTCTTCACAACATTTACATCTTTGTTGATCACTGATTGTGTCCATAGAAAACCCTTTCCACAGTAACATTAATAAAAAAGAAACATTTCCATTTAATGCATGCTGATGTACAGAGATGGCTGTGTACATTTCGTGTTACTAAATTAGACATTAAGAACATTCATGTGCAAACGGATTATTAGTTTTTTTTTTCTTCTTTAATTGTTAATGAAAATTCAATTAATCAGTCCATCTTTATTGAGGAAATGCGGGTGGTGGAAAGCAGCTCTATCTTGTGGAAATCTAGAGATCTAAACGAGAGAGTCAATCAAGAAAGGCCAATGTACCAAGGGTTTCTGATGAGTATGTGTCAGTTTTGTTTAGTGTAGTGTTAATATTAAAGTTACGTGCATAAAATTAGGATTTGATCATAATGAGAGATATTTTTGTAAATGGGATTTGATTAATTTTAATATTAATTAAAAAAAATATTTCTAAATTTAAAAGTAAAGAATAAAACATCAAATATTTAAAAAAAATTCAGGTCGACTGGAAAAAATTCTTTCCTTGTCATAAAAACATATTTTTTGTATATGATATTAATTTTATTTTATTTAAATCTAAGTGGCCAGAATAGATTGATTTATTAATCGACCCACTCATTATAAAATAATTAGGGATTGTTTAATCAATTTTGTTGCTGCTGTTTGAATTTTTTTTAACTACACAAATTTACTTTTACTAAGAATTAATATTTTTACTGGGAATGTATGTTACAGTTTCTCACTAACAGACAGCAAAGTAAATCTCATGGGAGACGGCCCAAACTTGCACTCGGTTCAACTTATTGCAGATCAAATAAATCTACTGTAAGTGTAAACATTCATCTTTCATCATATAATTTGTATCATTCAATAAAGGACAAGAAAGTTAATAAATAAACCCAATTACTTCATTAACTATCTGAAACTTATTATATATTTTACACTATTAATTACAGTTGTGTAATTAATTAGTGTGTTCATTTTTTGTTATTGATTTGTATCTCTCATTATGATCATTTGAGTAAGGAACTAAAAAGAAGCACAAGCACCCACACTGAGCTTGCTGTTATATTTGCGGGCTCTCTGTTTATTAAAGTCAAGAGAGGGGCTCACAGCTTTCATAATACTCTTGTCCCAAGCGATGGACGCCTCCAGCGTGTACAGGCACATGGCGAGCTGGGCGGACGTTTGGGACCTGTTGAGGGCTTCGCGCCAGACCACCAGACCCTTCGGGATATCGTCGGGACCGGGAATCGGTTGAACAGGCGTCGGACCGCCGGCTGCCTCTTGCGCTATCGCAGCCAAATTCGGATCACCAGTACTAAAAACAAAGAATAAACGAAAATAAGTAATATATCGGCATGTGCAATTAAAAATATCGAGTGATCAATGTCAACTGACTCGAGTCGGTAATACTAAATTTGTGTTGGACAATTGTCTAGCGTGATTATTCCATATTCGGTTTTAATTTTGTTTTTAAATTATAATGGCAATTATAAAACTGTTAACAAATCTGAAAATAGATTTGTTCGTCTATTTTGCACTAAGTTGAACTGAATGAGTGTAGAAAATGCTGTACTAGTTCATGTAACAAACAGAACTATTGTCTGGTTACAGTTAAACAGAAATTACTGAATCACGTTTTTCAATTATCAAACATTAAAAAGCATTAATATAGGGATTTTTTGTTGCCAAGCTTTGTTGATAGTTAAGATTGATCACTCAATATAATATTGTTAATACAGTACTCACTTGACCCCTAAAGGAGGTTTTAAATATCTCCTCTCGATTGCCATTTCCAGGGATGCCAGTCTTTCTTTTGCAACGGCTACGATTTGTTGTGATGGAATTTCCACTCCATCTCTTGATGGTACTTTCCATCCCTTCTGCTGCATACTCGCATTAGCTACTTTATCCTCTAAAGCCTCAACCTATAACGAATATAAAATAGTAAACATGAAAATCTTTTAAAATCCCAAAGAGATATATTTAATTTAATTCAAACATTTTTAAAAAAGTTTAACATTTATAATTTAAGTAGCTTTTTTATTTTTTAAATTACCTGTTCTAGTAAAGCCATATCTACCCGGTGAGCGACAGTAATATTCGATTCCCCAATTGCATCCGGATGTGGAGCGCAATCTTCAATCATCCTCACCTCACTGCCATCATCGGTCAATTCTGTCAACTCTGGCTGCCCCTCCTCGATAAACAATTTGTTCTGCTGCTCGTACATAATTTGCATGGTCGAGACAATAGTGCGTTTCAACTCACGTTCCCGAGCACCACGCACATGTAACTTATCAACAACCTCCTTCAACTCCTCAGTATCGACAATCCTCCACCAACCGTACCGCTTATCTTTAGGAATCGATTTTTTCTCACAAGGCCTCGGCAAACCGTGTACTTTAATATATTCCAATTGAACACTTTCCTCGGGGGTGATCTGAAGTGGTGCGGGGCTATCACAAGTGTTACTAACGTAAGTGATGTTGGAGTTCGGAGGAGGGAAGACAGGGATTTTAAGCTCGGTTATGTTGTCTCGAGTGCAGGCCCCGACGCCATTATCCCAGCGGTTTCCAGCAGTCATGTTTATCGATTCACAAGTGGTTCCATCTTTGTTCAGAATGCTGAACCATTTAATTTCGGCCTCAGCCTTTTCCTCCTCTGTATCAGTTTTTATCTCAGTCTTTATGTCGCTCTTTAGTTCGTTCATAATCTCATTCTTGATTTCATCACTATTCTCCATTTTGATGGAGTTTTCTAGTTTTGTATTTTCACGTTCCATGCATTCACCGAGCTTTTCAAATAAGTTAAACTTTTTAGAATCAACAGCTTGCACTTCCATTTTCTCCTCCTTTAAGTGGTTTTGAGATTCCTCCAATTTCCCATTCTCTTTTTCTTTCTCTAATTCATCCTCCCTTTCTTTTTCATTTTCCTTTTCGATTTCCATATTATTTTCAAGACTTTGTACTATTTTATCGACACTTTTTCTTAGCTCATCCAAATTATGTTCACGCTTATCAATAATTTCCCCATTTTCTAACCTATTCGGAGTTTTCCTATGTTCGTTAGCATTATTATCAGTGGTTTTAACAACAGTCTCTTCTTCGTTTTTACAATTCGCTTCTTCATACTTTTCCTTTTCTTCAGCATTCGCTCCAACAATATTGCTAACCTCCTTATCAACTGCTGCATCATTAATATTCTCCACCTCTTTTATTATCCTCTGAATATCCTCGACACTCTTAATCCCATCCATCGATGCAATTTTATTATCCGCTTCACATTCCTCTTCCAAAACTGTGGGCTCCGCTGATTCGATCGCCTCCACAAAAATCCCACCGGCTTTTGGCAACGACCAGTACCTCCTCCAGAACCTATCCTGCCCGAAACACGTGGCTCTCAACTGATGCGAAGTGTTATTAATAACCTGCAGTTGAGCCTCCGAGGTCTTCAGCACTTTCTCCAATTTCTTCCCCAATTCCTCGCCGGAGAGTTTATTGTCTTCTTCTTCTTCCGGCTGTGTGCCGACACTCTCGTTTTCGCTCATCTCGTTGTCTTCCTCATCGAGGAGGTCATCCTTGTGCAGGGCTGGGGAGTCGACGCTTGCTTCCCCTCCATCGCCTCCTTCTGGTTTGATGTTGGCTGCTTTCTCCACGGCTTCGGAGCGCATTTTTCTGTTGTGTAACATCCTCAATCTATGCAAGAAATAAAAGTGCCGATTAAAAAAATGATTTTGTGAATTATTCAATGCGGTGATATTTAGTGGTTCTACCTTCAGATCCTGCAGTTCCTATGGAGTTCGGAATGTTGGGGCATTTCATTATAAGAACTATTAAGGGACGAAAATTTATAAACTATACAGAATAGTTGGGGGCTGGTTGGAAAATTTATGGAAGAAGAAGAAGAGTGGAGGATGGCAAAGAGAAAATATTGAAAATACGTAATTAAAAATAATCCAGAGAATTTAGTTAGATTTTTTCCCACTCATAAATGGTGAACTATGACCACATCAACCTAATTACATTTTGTAATGTCAAATTGAGGGCACAATTATAACATTCATACCAACAACCAATCCCACCAGACCCTGAAATCAAACCAGGAACCAGCATATTAGCCTGGCATTTAATCTGTGTGCTACCAGGGTGGACAAAGTGTAAGTTTATGTGAAAAGGAAAGAAAAGTAACAAGTGGCAGTTCAATTTGGTGAAAATTGAAAATAAGTGTCAAAATTTAAGGTGGAAAAATCAGCTTTGATCACTTTCTGGTGATAGTGAAGTTGAGTTTGGTGGAAAGGCTGCCAACAATCTTTAGTGTTCTTTCCAATTTCACAATTGTGAGATTCTCTGAATGGATGTCTATAAAGTGAGAAATTTAAAGCTGAAAAATCACATGAAATTGGTCCCAAAGTTTTGCCAATAGATGGAGTATTGCTTATGATGTAGTAATGGCATCATATCAGCACAAAATAATTTCTAATTCTACTATTTTGTTCCCCTTCCTCCTTTAGCTACTTCCAACAATCCCTGAAGAGGTGAGGAGTTTTAGTGCCACTGGCATCACTACTTATACAAATGCCTGATGATGCTGTTTGAACAATCTATTAAATGACAGAGGATTTTTAATAGAAATAATGGACATATACTTACTTTCTAACTTTAGCATCAATTAACCATTTATCCTTCCTCGATTGAGCCACTGTTTCCAAAGACCCCTCGATCTGCCGGATGACAGCTTTATTCTGCAACAACTCATTACATAAAAACGCCAAAATCGCCGCCTTATCAGTCGGGGACAGCGACAAAAACGGCTTGTCCTTGAGTAGATCTGACATTTTGTACGTAGAATTCTCATGGAGCTGCTCGTAGTAAATGGCGTTCTTCCCTGACTGCGTCTGCTGCATCTCGCAAATGTTCTGATGGTGATCCGCCACTCTTTTCTCTCGATCCCTTTCAAAAGACACACCCGTTAATGCTTTAATCTCACCAGTTGCGTTTGCATACAGGTATATCCTGAGAATCTCGGAAAGATTCGCGTGCGTAATGTCGGCCTGTCTCAAACTCTGCCCCAGGATCGTTGTGTGTCTCGCTGGATTCGGTATGCCTGGATCTTCGATCGCGCACACCAACAAATGCGTCATGACGGACAGCAGCTCCTCCTCGGCCTCCGAGGATCCTTCGTTGCTGAGAAGTGCCTGTTGCAGTGAGTCGAGAGTCGGCAGTGATTCCATATCGAAGCCCAGGGTTTCCCCGAAGTTGTGCAAGAACTCGAAGACCATGAGCGTGTCGGCAAAGGCCTTCCCGCACAACTTCAGCCCGGGGATCCTCTTGAATTCCGGTAATCCCTCCTGGTCCAGCTCTAAATCCTCGCAGGGCTTCCTCAGCTCGGTCAGGATTTCCATCTCGATTCTTCGCTGCTCCATTTTCTTCTCCTTGTTCGCTTGTTTTTCCGCAAGGGCTTGCTGTTTCTTGCGCTCTCTTTCTTCTAATTTCCTCCTGTTCTCCAAGGCTTTGACTAAGGACATGTGCTGTCTTCTCCGCTCACGCTCCTAAGTAGAGAGAATTATTAAATGTAAACGTTTAACGCAGTAACCGAAATGTTTTGATTATAAAAAAGCGCTTTCATGCAATTTATTTTGCAACATTAAAACAACCAATTCCCTGTAATTTGTGAATTGTTTAATGCATTTACAAAATATCTTTATATTTAAAAGAGAGAAAAATACTTAAATATATACTCTCAACATTGGAACTGGTACATTTATATAACATGCAGTAAAAGTTAACAACCCTTCTTAGGTGTTTGGCATGACTTCCTATATAATTAGGTCTGTGTTTTGGAATGCGACAAATGGCTATTGAATAACCAACTATCAATTAAGCAAAAAAAGTGATAATCAAAAAGTAGTAAATTGTCATTTATACATGTTACTGTAAATATACTAATTCAAATGTTAAGTAATGCATATATAATACCCTCTTGGTTTTGGGAGAAAATACTTAAATATAACCCTTTAAGTTTGCAGTTTAGTAGAATCAATTAAAAAAGAGTCAGTCTCTAGGATTTAATAATATCAATATATACTTACATTTTTATCTGTCTAGTAAAAAAATATCTGTTCTTGTTAGAAAACAAAATTGTGAAATATAATAAAATTAATAAGATGGAAAGACCACTGTTTGACAGCCAATTGGCAGACTCTTACACTCTGCATTTTAGTACTTTATGTTATATGTAGATGTTGTATTAAGTTTGTCAATGAAGATTATGTATATATAAAATTAATAGATAAAGAATGTGAAGTCACACTGCTCAATATTTTAAATGTTGCAAGAACATACAAAAATGACAATTTACTACCTTTGATCTGGATTACACTTTTAGCATGAAGAGAGTTAAATGAATAAAACTTAAATATTGAATTTCAAATGTTTTTAAAGTAAAATAATAAAATTTTCATTTTAGTATTAAAGAAAACTTTGCTTTAGAATTGAAAACAAAACACTTAGATTTATAATTCGTAGGGACACTTCTGGCTCTTATGATTTCTTGGAAATATCTTGGCATGTTTGAAATTAAATCTCAAATGTAATGTTGAGGAATATTCCTTCAACACTAAACTGTAATAAACCCTTCTTTCTTGACTGTAGTAGTGTGATTTCGCCCTCCACTATACCTATGTTGAATCTCTAAAATGCTGTTAGTCACTCTGAATAAAAACATATTCTAGAAATTTGTAAAAATTGACTTAAAACTTAATTTATACTTCATTAAGTTTTAAGAGAAACCTCGACACCCAATACGGGTAAAAGAGGATAAGATTAAGAAAGAAAGAAAGTTTTAAGAGAGAGCGTTTGTTAGCTCTGTAACTGTACTCAAGATAGAGAGAAAATTGAATTGCAAATTTTATTCAATTTGTTTGCATTTTGAAACATTGTTATGATTATGTAACAAGTCATGCCAAATGTCTAAGAAGGGCTGCTTTATTTTATTGCATGTTATATAAGTGTACCAGTTCAAATGTTGAGCACCGTATTTAAATATAGAATTTAGTGAAATCCTTAAAATTTTCATTGCACGCGTTTTTTTTTTAACTGATATAATAGACGGAAAACCGATATAAATATTAACCATTATTCAAATAATTTTTAATTCATGTCACGAAATTCCTGCATGTTTTAGGATTACTTTAATGTATAGTACAATATTGTTCATTGACCAGGACGTCAATGTAAAATGAATTAATGACTGCTAGGGGATTCCGAATGAGACAGTATTGTCAAAATCTGAACCTTGAAAATAACTGAATAGCTATCTCTTTCTACTAAACTGCATCTTTATATATCTAATAAATCAAGCAGAGATAATCTATTAATTAACATCACTAATTACAGAAAACTGGTCATCGCTCCTTTTAATTTCCATAAATATTTCTCGAACAAAAAATGTTCATCCAATAATAAAAAAACACGATCGAGATAGGCGGGAAAAGTCAAAATGCCAGGAAACACACAAAGCCTTAGAGGAATGAAAATGTTAGTAGGGTAATAGAGAAAAAACAAAAAGAGATGCGTATTGCTTTTCGCTTCTGATACTGATTTTTTTTTAAACATTTTCTTTTTTTTTTCTTAAATGAATCGAATGCGTGCATATGAAAATTGTCTCGTTTAAAACATTGTGAGAGCCATACCAGTTCGACAGTGTAGAGTAATTCTCGCTGTTTACTGATTTCCTGTATGTACATCTATGGAGAAAAACAGTATAACAGTATTTACACAAGCAACACAACAAAATTACTTCTGACTTCTCTGAATCACTCACACTAATAATAATAATAGTAATAATAACAGTGTAGGGCAATTGAAAACAGCTAAGTTTAATCAATTATTACAGTATTAATTACATTTTGCTGTTTTGTGCAGGTTTCATAAATAGCATAAAATAAACTTAGTGAAATAAACAGTATTAATAAAATAATAAATAATTAAATAAACAGTATTTTAGAAGTCATGAAGTATTACAACAAAAAACTTAATAGAGTCATATTCCTTACTTCACTGTTGAGTAACTTGAATAATTATTTTCTCTAAGTGTAATTAATAATTACCATGGAATTGTCCGGATTTAGAAAGAGGATTGTTAATCAAAGGTGTACTGCTGTTTAGTTTGGGCTTTTGGTAGATTTTTAGTTACCGAGCAGGTTGCAATTTCAACATTTCGAACATGTAACTGATCAGTTTTACATAGTGTTCGAAATTTACATTTAGTATTGGAATAAAACAGAGAAGTAGGTGCCTTTAATTATTCAAGTTACTCAACTTACAAATATACAATTAATAACATAAAATTTTAGAAAAGTAGATTTTTCTATCAGTAAGCATAACCAGAGTCTACTAATGATGAAGGGTTACAATTGGAAATTTGTAACTCTAATATATGTATATACATATTCATATAAAAAAAAACAAGTGTTTCTATTAAATTGTTATTGCAAAATTTTCGTTTAAAGTAAATTTTATTGCGCATACAGCGCCATCTGTTGCGAATAGAAAAAAATATTTTTAGTAAAGTAAATTTTATTGCGCATACAGCGCCATTTATTGTCAAAAGAAAAATGTTTTTAATAAAGTAAATTTTATTGTGCATAAAGCGCCATCTATTTCGAATAGAAAAAAATGTTTTCAGTAAAGTCTAGCTCTTTTTGTATACTCTATGTGTTTGAAATAAAAAGAATGAGGTTTCCATTTAAAATTATGACCCACTTCGGGCTCCCATCAAGACCTCATAGTACCTTTTTCTACAGGAGCTCAATTGTCACCTCGAAAGTATGGGGGATTTATTTGAAACTTTTCTTCATATA
Organism: Philonthus spinipes; assembly: GCA_963082785.1. NCBI lineage: Eukaryota > Metazoa > Arthropoda > Insecta > Coleoptera > Staphylinidae > Philonthus > Philonthus spinipes. The sequence continues at coordinate 10,730,192 of OY720306.1, forward strand.
ATCGATTACTGGTGTGAAGTCCAAAATGACCATATCTTAATTTCAATTTATTTATCATTAAGTGTTACCAAATATCTTAAGAACCATCTTAGTTAATATAAAAGTTTATTGATTTATTATTACTGTTTTGAAAATTTTGTTTCTGTGGACCATGAATTTGAATATTAAGAATTAGAAATTAGAAATTTTTGTTCGAGAAATTGACAATTTGGTAGAAAATACTACTTTTTTAGTAAGTATGAATTTATTTCGTTACCCTCTTTTGAAATTGTAATAAACTTCATGACTTTATTAAACAACTTTTCTATCCATTATAAAAATGTTAATGACATTTTTTGATATAAATAACAATTAAAATTAGAAAAATATCAATTATTCAATAAATCCTTGTCTAAGACACAAGTTATTACAAGAATATGAAAACTTAAACATACTGCAACACAACGGCAAAATATACTCAAGGTCTCTAAAACAACTCAAAATAAAATAAATAAAAAAAAAACAAAAAAAATATAAAAACATGACAATGAAAGAGGTACCTTCAAGAACGAATGAACAAGCAACTATGAATATGACAAATTATCGGCTACGTTTTCAAAAGACTGTTCAGAGTACCGTCAATTACCTGTTCTTTCAGCATCGCCGTCTGCTGCCGTTTCAGTTCCCTCTCCTGCAACAACAAACGTGAGAAATGATTTGTAAGATGGGGGGGGAAAAACAACGAGGGGATAATTAATGTTTTTTTTTTAGTGAGAACGGTTATTTGTTAACACGAGCAATGAACGAACACCCCACCTGTTGTTTCCTCTGCTGTTCCTCCTGCTTGTGCTTCTCGATCTCCTCCTGCCTCTTTCGCTTCGCCTGCGTACATGCAACACAATCACAACAACTCATAACAGTAACGACATTAATTGTTTTTCTTTTCGGTTTGTTTTTAGTTAATGCAATTTATAAATAATAATGAGATAAATGTGAAGATGATGATGATGATGATGATGTATTCAAGCTTTTTAATTAGGAGGTATGATATGTATGAATATTGTTGGATTTATATAAATACAGGATGCAATAAATAATTGTGATTAATGCCATCTATTACATATATTATTAGCAGGACTTATTAAAACTAATTATTATACTAATTAAAGGCCGAAATATCTATGGTTGATAACCCACACAAACACATGATTTAATTCATCTCAAACTATAAATATTTTTTTTAAATGAGTACTATGTCTAAATAAAAATTATTGCATACAGGATTAATTCAAAAATAGGCATCCTAAATAATTTTGGAATGAATTTAAATGGAGCTATGAAGTATTGATTTTTGTATTCGAGTTTGGTATGGCCCATACCTTGTAAATGAATGGAAATTTCTGAATGCAATCAGTAAAAGAAATGTGCCTCACCCAAAATATGCAACTTTTGTGAATATGTCGGATTTTTAGTGCAGGATGCCCATTAAAAGCATTTTGAAAGATTGAAAATTCGACCTTGAAATCTTCATAAAAGTTGTGAATTTTAGTGTGAAGAACATTTAGAATTGAGAATTACCGATTAATTTATGAGATATAGCCCAACAAAATCAAAACTCAAGCAAAAAAAATTCAAGATGGAAAAACAAGTAAGTTTAGGTATAAATCCTAAAGTCATAGCAATCCATCAGTGGCTAAAAATACAAGTCCTGCAACTGTCAATAGACAGAATTAAAAATTTGAAACAAAAGAACTCAAACTGAACTGATGGGTTTTGACAGTTCAGTTCTTCTGTTTGTTTTTCCAGGGCTTTTGTCAGTTTAAGTGGGGACTGGAAAAAAAAATCGGGTTTTGTTATTTTGGATGGGCATTTTCAAAATATACTGTCAGAATTTTGTTTACATTTGATGATCTAGAAATTGTGGCACTGTATAATTGTTCTGAGAGTGAAATCAAATGTTTTATTATAAAAAATATATAAATTAACAATGTGAGTGTGGGAACAGTAGGAAAAAATATTCTCACACAAGGATTGTAATTTTTTTAAACAATAAATTTATTCTTTATTATTTTTACTTTTTCAAATTGACAGATATTGCACACAAATTTGACAACTTGAAAGTCAAATCACATTTATTTTATACATCCTGTACGATGAAACAATCAAAAGATGCAACAAAAAAAAAAAAAATAATATAACAAATATTAGTGAATCTGTTTTTGTTTGATTTATTAAATCATGCGCTGGAAGCGTTAATTTCTATTCATTTTCATTAACGCAGAGGATACACTTTTGTTTTTAGTGGACCCGCAAAATGATTTTCATGCTGACATAATAAATACAACAACGAAAGGAAAATAAATACGGATGGATGAAAACGAAAACTAAATGAGAGAAAACAAAAATAATCAGATGATCGCAAAAACAAAAAAATAGTACTGCATGTTATTATTCGCATCGCACAAATTAAAACTACGGATGAAACAACGGAATTAATTAATTTAATCTGTTTTTTTTTTTTAATTCTACTGCATTTCCTTTTTTTTTTTGGCGGTAAGCGTTTTGTTTGGTTAGTGGGCTTTACGTAATAAACCTGACACCCTCAAATTGACTCTTTATAATAAGTAACAAAAAATAAAAAAATCATTGCAAGTTAGGAGTAAAAAGAGTTTCTCGTACCAGAATGTCAGACCCGCCGGCGTCTGACACCGCACGCAAGATATTAGTGGCGGCGTGCGTTTCGGAACCGTACGCACTGATAATGCTGTCGCGGTTCTTCCAAATGGTGGCGACGGTCGAACTCGCCAAACCTAGTTCCCTAGACACGTCCGATTTAGTTTTGCCACCCTCTATCTCTGATATTATCTGAACTTTCTGTTCTAAAGTGAACGCTAGACGTTTTCGGCCCTGACAGACACACAAATACACAAAACCGTTTTCAAAACAGGAAAAAAAAATCAACAACAAAAAAATATTATTTAACAACAGCTAGACATAAACAACATCGATTGATTGATTGTTATTTGTTTTTTTGAGGGTATGCAGTGAATAAGTTGGTGGGGGATATTTGGGCGGAGTTCTGCTGTCTTACGTACCTCCATTAGCTGTTGGGAGCGAGCCTCGCGGTCTCTCCGCGCTGCTTCTTGGCGTTCCGTCCTCTCGATTTCCCGCGCTATCCTCGCTTGTTCCCGGTCCAATCGGGCTGCGGCTCTTGCTGCTTGTTGCCTCCGGGCTACTTCTATTCTTTGTTCGACTGGCAGGCTTGTTCGCATCGCAGCTTTTAATTCTTCTAATCTGAAAGTTTTAAATAAAAAATATTAATAAACAAGGTCTTTCAAGATTGTTAAAAAGTTAAACCTGCTGCACTGGTTTCTCATAAAAATAAAAAAAATTGTAAAAATCGATATGATAATAATTTTTTGTTTCTGCACCGATTGCAAAGTAAATCTTATGGCTAATGTCACAAACTTACACTCAGTTAAATTTAGAACAAACCCAGTTAAGTTGTTAATAATCAATAATTAAATATTTGCAACTACCTTTTTGTTACTTCTTCTTCGGTCATCCTAATAAATTCACCCTCGGAGGAGTATTCGGGCGGGGAGAGTTGCAGGTAGTCACCGAGGATCACCCGACAGCTGAATGTAAAGTTTTCTTTACTGAGCTCGGTGTTCTTCTGATATTCAAGGTACTGAGTAACGTCGGACATTTGCTTGAACTTGTTGCTCGAGTCGGGAGCATTGTACGTAACGTCACCCTTAATGCAACCGTTTTTTGTCACGCCCCTTATTATCGTCTCTCTCTTCCAACCTAAGAAAAAATCAACAAAAACAAAGAATTAGTTAACATAATTAATTGTTTTTTATTATAATAATAAATGTTTTTTTTAAACAGGGCTCCCCGAACAATAAAAACTTTGTGTTACCACTGTATTTTTATTTGATCCACTAAATATTGTAATATATTGTATTTTTTTTACTAAAGAAAGCTTACCACTAATTTCATAATTATGTTATTGTTTGCATAATTATGAAATTAGTGGTAACTGTTAAAATAAAAACAATCGTAGTGGTCAGTAATGTATCTAGCTAGTAATTCTGAGGGAGGGAACAACTGATACTTTGAAAGCGACCAAAGAAAAATATGAAGACCACCCCCCTCCACCCTTCTCTGATTTTTTAATCTTGTTAAGGCTATCCCCAATAGATCTGTTTGTCTGTTAAAAATTTGTCAATGAAAACTGGTGATATTCATGGGGTTGCGGATTTCTGGCTGATTTGTTCCGCTGATAGTTGTTCGTGATCAGAAAATCAGAAAAAAGTCAAATACTGTTAAAAAAAGTGAATAGATTCAACTGATGAAGAAAAGATAAATGTCTAACACTGAAAAAAAAGTCCAATACTAATGAAAAAAAATATATAAAATGTCCAACATATATATAATATGTCCAACACTGATGAAAAAAGGAAAAATGTCCAAAATTAATATGGAAACAAATGTAGCTATTAAATAAATGTGGACTTTTTTTTGTATATTTTATTTGTTCTTTTCTTTTTCATCATCCGAGAGGGTATTGTAGAGATTTAAATGATTATTTACATATTTTCCACAAAAATTCTTACTGTATATTCTGTTTTCAATTTCTTACCTTTTTCTAGGGGAACCCGAAGGGCACGCTCGTCAAATTGCTTGGGTTTCTTGGCGGAGATCTCGAGCTCCATTTCGGAGTCGGTCTGGTTAGAATCTGTAAGGTTATCAGAGTCTGTCGAGGCATCGACTGTGCTAGAGTCGCTCAGTGTACCCCTGAATTTCTCCTGCAAAAATTTATTTAGTGTTTTTTCGTCACCTCCTACTTCGGCTATATACTGTTGTGCGGCCAGTATGTTCGATTTCAGCAGTGACATTTGCTGTGACATCGACGCGTTGGGATCTAATATCGGCATCGGTTTTATACCTGTTGACAAAAAAAGGGCATGAAGAAATTTATTGCAATACTGAAGTTTTTAATAATCTGAATAAATAACAAAAACATAATTTGGAACAATAGTGCCAGAGCACCATCTAATTTCTAATGGAATCATCAACGAATCTGAGTTCACTGAGGTAAACAACCAAACAAATGTTGAAGATATTTGTTGGTGAGTACGTGAAGTTTTCTTGACAGTAATATTTATATTTATTCCCCTCTTCATTGATTTAAAAGAATGAACATTTTAACAAAATGTCCAACTGATGAAAAAAAAAAAAAAGATAAATGTACAACACTGAAAAAAAAAATTGATTAAAAATGATAAAATGTCCAAAAATGAGGAAAAAATATAGCATTATATAAATGTGGACTTTTTCATTGCATGTTTTATTTGCTCTTTTCTATCTCAACATTTGAGAAAGGAATATAATATAAATATTTCTAACAGACAAATGTTGTTTCGTTCAATAAAGGAAGGCTAACTTGTCCCGTTTATGAAACAAGGAAACAATATTCATTAAAAAAATTGATCTCACACCATTCATCTAGTTGGAAATATAGTCATGACCAGTTATACAAATTCTTGATAAATGTTGGTTGAACAATTGATTTATAACTGAAAGTTGACTAGTTGCAGACATGTTTTCTGTTTGAAATGAAATAAAAAAAATATAGTGAAATTGTGTGCAAAATTTCAAAGAAAACCCCCTTCCCCCCCACATAAAATGGTAAAAGTGATCACCCTCAAATATTTATACCACCGAGATTAAGGAATCCATATACAGGTGATGATGGTATAACTTGATTTTTTTTCTTAAAGAGTATCAAACAGAGATTTTGACTGAATAGAATATATAAAATAGAATTGTTTTACAGGAACTAAAATTTTTATTTTTGTCACTTACAGTCATACATAAAACATTTTTACTTCCAAAATAATAATGAGTTTTCTATTTCGAAATATATTCTTGTTGATCATCTTAGAACCAATACACGAAATACATTTCCACCAATTTTAAAAAAAATATTCATTTTAGTACACCTGACAACTCTCAATCATCATGATTTTGACAAACTACAACAGACAGATCTGTGACAATTTTCATAGCCTGTGATTTTACGCAACACGCGTTGATGCATACGAAGATGTGATAACATTTGATGAGTCTGTGTTGTGAATCATGATTAAAATTTCTTAAATACCAATAATTCATGTCATCCTAAATTGACAAGTCATTGCGTTTTTTCCCTTTGTATTCATAGTTCATTGCCTTCTTTCTGTATTCAAGAGAGAGTTATTTTATTACTATTATATTATCAGTGACATTACATATAGTGATTTTCAGTGTTGGGCTTGTTTTATAACAGTACTTACTCACCAGAAGAATTGGAGAAAAGGCAAGAAAGAGAATGAGAAAATAATTGCAGTAAGTGTAAGATGCACTGCTATGTGAAGGAAAGAAGGCACATGATGGAGAAAGTAGCAGAAGAAGTTATAAGTCTGCAATAATGAATCTTAGTAAGTTAGGAAATGTAAAAGAAGCAGGAGGGCAGGTTTTTATAGTGGTAAATGTGAATGGAAAATTAAACTAGAATTTTAATCACCAGCCACTATTGCTTCTGGAAGCACCTCTTAAAAATAGGCTGTGGAGGGAAGGAGGACCTGAGGATACAAATTGTGGGGCATATACTTCAAGAAAGTCCAACACTAAGGGTCGGAGTAGAAACTGACATGCAATGAAATTCTGGAAATTGCCAAATTGGTGGAATGGGTATCATAATGGGCATAATGTTTCGCGGTGCTTTATTTTTGTTTGAAGAAAAAAACTCCAGAACACATGTATTGGGGTGTCAATTTAGGAGACTTTATAAAAATCAAATAAACTTTACATTTTTTCATTGTTCTTACCTAATGCTCGACTTTGTGCTAGTAAAGAGGCGACAGTGTTCTTCTTAGGCTTGCTGACCCCTCTGCCCAGGTTCCTAGGCCGAGAGTCTTTGTGATTAGGCGCAGGCAGAGCGGAGATTGTTGTGTTTCCGGTGCTGTTAGGCGTCAGTGGCGTATCGCTTTCCGATCGACTAGGCGGCCTCGGGGAATCGGCCGTGGCAAACAATTGAACTAGAGACGCGCTCGGGGCGCCGGGGGGTAAACTGGGCGACGACTGAAGCACTTTCCTGGGTTTCGGTCCCGGTTTACGACGAGCTACAATAAAAAATTTAAAAGGGCCATAAATATTTTATTTTCGAATCTACTTATATCTACTAGTGCTTGGAAAACAGTGACTATAAAAATACTTGAAACTTTTCAAAATATTTGTTAGTTTTCACATTTTCTAACATTTGGATTCTGAAGTATTTAATAAAGTTAGTATTTTCTTGTAATTGGTTGTTTCATTGACTCCTATATTCAAAATAACCAATCAATGTGCCTGAATCATTAGAATTAATAGAAAACAGCATTTTACATTTTTTCAATCAATATATTCATTAATTTAATTCATACTTCACTTCATGATTTATCTAGCCATGAAGTGATGTGGAATTCAACAAAGCAACTTTAATGCAGGTAGTACACACTTGCCCAATCATGGTAAGCTATAGCGAGCACAAGGGTGTACTTGGTCGCCTCGCCTTGGCTGTCTTTTCGGAGACGGTTTTTAAGGTGTGAGTTGAAAGGGTATGAGGCGAGTGAACCAGACAAACTTGAACGAGGCTACTAGAGGGTCTACATGATAACCTCAGGCCTTGAATTCGAGTCCAAATATCCCCTAAGAGTGCCTCAGCTAAATGCCTTGATGAGAGTGTACTGACTGAATAATTTTAATACCAGGTGTACTATTTAACCTGACAAATCAAAATAACTCGAAAAATACACATCGTATGAAAAAACATTACAATTCCAAATATTAATGTTTCCTAAGGGGACACCATCCTATTCTAAATTTAGCCTCCTGCTGCACCCTCCCTAGATGGGGCGGAGGACAACTTTGAAATCTTAAATTGGAACTCCCATTTTTTATTGAACAATCGGATTCCTGGGATAAAAATACATTTTATACCATATTTTATTAAAACATAATTTTTGTTCGCAACAAATTATTTTTTAAAATTCCAATTTGAAAATTTAACATAATTGTGAATAGCTGGCAAGCTAGCTTAGTGCAATTATTATTCTATGTCATATATTATCATTGGTAAACTTTTCATCATAGATTATGTATCTGTGCAAGAAAAAAATGAAATTAATTTTATTTATGGCAAATGTAGGAGAAATTTCCATGATGCTGACAATTTGTATCCTAAAAAAACTGCTACTTTTTTTAGGATACAAAAAAAAAGTCAGCAAGTGCATTCAATTTCAAGGACGTCATTTTGAGAATTTTATTTAATTGAACACTCAGATAGAGAGAGGCGAGATGCTACTAACTTTTTATTCATTTTAAATTTAATTTTTGCAATTACAGCACCATCTGTTACAAATAAAAATAACTTTTCAATTAAATCTTATGAATTTTTATCCGTAGACTCCGATTCTTGAATAAAATATGGGGGTTCCAATTTAAAATTTAAAAATTCCCCTCTGCCTCACCCAATGAGGCTGCAGCAGAGTGATGAATTTAGAACAGGAGGATGTCCTCTCAAGAAACATTAATTTTTTGTCTTGTAACGTTTTTTCGTACGATGTATATTTTTTGAGTTATTTTGATTGGTCATTTTAAATGGTACACCCGGCATATTACATTTTCAAGTACATTTTCTTCTTCAACATTTTCATGTACAATTTTTTTCTATAAATAAAAAACTAATTTAACTTACATATTCTATCAAAGCCTATATTCGCTGACATGTTGCTTAATGAGTTTAAGGATGAGCTCGAGGAGTGATTGGTGGCCACCGGTTTCAATGACAGATTCAGGGGCGCCTCCGCGTTATTGTCCGAAGTAAATGTGGAGGAGAAGGACGTGCCCCCTGAGGGGCTTCCGTTGGTGGCCGGGAGTTTGATCACTTCGACTCGGTCATTAGGACCTGGTGTTGAAGCCGTGCTGTTCTGATCCGAACCAGAGGAATCCTTAAAAAAATTAAAGAGAAAAAACTATAGAAACCATCAACAAAAAAATATATTTAGTGAGAATTTTATTTAATTGAAAGTAGCCCTTTTTATAATTTTTAAAAGTCAATTAATTGCAACTATACATTAAAGCAATTAATGGAACTTAGTTAATGTCATAAACAGTAAAAATGAGAAAAATCTCAAGTAAATACACAAATTTTTATTTGAACAAATACTTGAAATACATTAATAAGGGTTTTTCAATCATTACTAATAAAACAAGTGAAATTGAATTTCGGCTTAAATTCAATTTTCAAACTTAAACAGAATATTACTTGTTTTATTAGTAATGATTGAAAAACCCTTATTAATGTATTTCAAGTATTTGTTCAAATAAAAATTTGTGTATTTACTTAGTTAACTTTTGTATATAAAATAATAAAAGCAATTAATAAAGTTCATTAATTTCATACACCTTTCTTAATGTTTCATAAGATCTGAATGACTTACCAGTCTTTGTCGTTTGGTGCTCCTCTCGATGAGCATGCCGGTGCTGGAGTGAGTTGGGTGGACGCTGACCAGCGGCGGGTCCAGGGAGATCGTTTTCTTCCGGCCCCTGTTCGTAGTACCAGGAATTTTAGGACCAACGATGGAAGAAGTGTATTTAATTATTTCAGTATCGGGTGGCAGACGTACACCACCGAGTATTGAATTCGGGTCGCTGGAAACAGCACCGATGTGAATTTATATTGCTTGATAAATTCACCTCTTATTTCACAACTTAATCTTAAAAAATCCCCTTTCAGCAATCATTTCTCAAACCGGAATTATAATTATTAAATCGTATTAAATTCATAAATAATATTGCGTCAATATTAAAACAAAACAACAATAAACATTGATGCAACATATTTATGCCCATTTTGCTTAGTGCAATTATAGTATAATAACTAATTACTATTATTTTCATTATTTTATAAGGTTTTAAAATTAACGGTGCATTAAAAAAGATTTTGTGCAATAAGACCCGAGATTTTTGATTTTCTTTTAATTATTTTCAAATTCAAGACAGTGTATATAAATTAAATGGAATATAATTTTTGTAATATTTTTTAATATTTAAACATTAACGCAAGTGCCATCTATTGAATATATTCATGTGGATTTTGGTTTATAAGATGGACGACCGTGAATCCCTGATTTGTCCACTAAAGGAAGTGAACTTGTCCTGTTCATGAGAACAGGAAAGAAATTCATTTAATAAAATGTTCGACCACCATTCGTCTAGTGATGACAATCCATATGCTAGATGAATTGTGGTAGAACATTTTATTAAATTAGTACGAGTTCATATTAAAATAATTAATATGTATAAATTATTAAAAAATTACCAATAAAAAAAATAAAAACACACACTAAATTAAATAAGTTTATCAGGATAAAAAAAACAATAACTTTTTTATGTCACTCAATAATTTCACTATGACGAATTTTGATGAGAAAGTAATAATTCTCAATGTACCACTTATAATATATGCATCAGTTTCAGATTGAAAAACTTTAAATTCCAGACTAGTTTCGGGTTGCTTATTAAGTCCACTCTCAAGAGAATTTATGATATTATTTATATATATAATAAGCCGAAAGTAGACAAGAATTTACAGTTATTCAATTTGATGTGTGTTCTAATTTATGTTTTATTGGTTCATTTTTAGTAATTTAAACTATAAATATGAATATTATAGTTTTAATTTATTGTAATTAATTTAGAAACCAGAAATTAATGATAATAAAAAAGCTCCATTCAATATGTATGCACTGTTTTCGTTTCAAATGGATTTTGTTTGTTTTAAAATTATTACTCACCCGTTTCCTTCGAGCGCAGCACTAACATTACAATAAGAACACCGATAACAATTTAATTTTTGGTTTCGTTAAAGGGTTATGCATACCTTAAAATACTAGGAGCACCTGGCGAGGCGGACGATCCCAGGCTCTGCGTGGTCGCCGTCAGCGTTGTGCTTTCGTTTCCGTCCGAGTTACTGGCCAGAGACAGAGGACTAGTGAAAATACTGGAAGCTGGTGGCGGCTGCGAGCTCTTCGGGCTGCTGCAGTTGGCCTTGCCTTCGTTGAGTTTCGAGTACAAATCGTTCGACTTGCTGGCTTTGCCCTTGTCGTTCATGGGCGAGCCGTGCATCTTAGATCCCTGATGTTGAGGCAGGTGTGAGGAGGAGGAGGAGTATTTCGAGGATGAGGTGTAGGACTTGTGGTTGGAGGACGAGGAAGTTTTCGTGGATGTATCTAGTTTGCTACCGGATTGCGCATTGTACGATTTATCTTTGTGGGACTGGGAGTTTTTCGGCAGTGAAGATGATTTCGATGAGCTCTTCGAGGTCTTGTGGTGGCCGGTCAGGGAGGCGAGCCCGAGCGCCGTGTACGGGTCGGCCGGGTTCGCGAGGCCTGAGAAGTTTATGCCGGAAGCCTGCAGCCGAGCCAGGTAATCCTGCGCTGCCAGGTGCGACGCCATTGACCACCATGCTGCACCTATAATAATAATAAAAAAACATAATTATAATACTAAATCTCTCAGTATTATATATATATATAAATTAAATAAAAGAATTTAAAAATAGTTATTGAATTATTCTTTTTTTTTATTATTATATATATTAAATATATATATAAGGATAAGGACAATATAGAAAATTGTTATTTCTTAGATATCCATCTAATTAAACCACAATATTTACATCATTACAATCATTTACAAATTGTTACGCATCAGAAAATGCCTATCAATCGTCAGTCAGTATTATATTGTCATTGATTATAAACATTTTATTGCGACTATACCTGTATTTTCGCAATATTTCATGAAATCTGTAGCATGTTTATGATTTTTATGATACCAATTAAGTGTAGTCTAATTATAAGAAGTGTGAATAATAGGCTTTATGCATGAGAAGAATAATACACAGGTTCTATGAAGTGCAAGGCAAAACACCCCCAAAAAAACAAAATCTGGCACTCAGACCGCCGAAGCGGAGGCTGATAAGGAGATTTGGCAAATGTGCAATTCTAGTGGTTGAAAATAAGGAAAACCACCAATTAGCACCCCTTTATCACCTTCTTGACCAATTAAGCTCCTCCCACAACACCGAGGACAAGATCATGAGGGATGAATGAAGTAACTTCTTGTCAAGATGTAAACAAGTAAAGATATGAGTGATAGCAAGACAATTTGTAAATATTTGTTTATTTTTTAAGTGCAATGTACAACTTACACATATTTTCAATTTTATTATAAATTTTCATTCGAGTTAATAGTCAATAACATATTTTGTTTGAGGTAGATTTTTTAGAATTGTTCCTATTATTTTCTAAAATTCCCATCCTTGGACCAAACCATCAATGTCAAAATAAACTGTGAGAATTTATGTACGAGCATGCCTGGAAAGGTCAGCACTGTCCAATGACATCTTCTATCCTTTGTATACATTTCCTTTTTGAAATACTTTACATTTTTGAAAAGAACAACTTGAACTTGTAAAAGTACAGTGAATATAGCAAAATTTAAGCTATGTTTTTTATTTTATTTTTACCATCGAACAACCTTCTGAAAGTCTTTACGAGTCCCCTTAAAAAACGTTACCGTCTGCCAAGACAATTCTACACATTTTTAAATTAAAAAAATAATTACAATACTACATTTCTTGATATTTATATTATATTATCTTTTGGTTATAAACCTAAAATAGTAACACTTGGTTCATTTATTTCACTAAATAATTTATTATCAAGTGATAATTTAAATAATATATATTATCAAAAAACCCCTTTATATCCATAAGAGTGTATGGTTATAATTTAAATAATAATAATAATACATTTTTTTCAATAATTTAAAGTAAATAAAATAAAAATAATTTTCAAAAATGCAATAACTAACAAAACAATCATATAATTTTTATTAATTGTTATTACTAACAGTCAGTGATTGATTCGGTACTAATTCTCGTATTAAGAAAATTAATTAATATTGTAGTAAAAAATGTATATATTGTAATAAATTTGCCAAGAAAAATGTTACAATAATACTGTTCGAGTTAGATAGATTTTTAATATATAAAATATAAAAATTCACTAAGGTTAATTCTCAAACTAGGGGAGGGGGTTAAGTATAACCCCCTCCCCTAGTTTGAGAATTGCCTTTTGTGATTACCTCACCTACTTAGGCTGGGAGCTATCTACAAATGCTCTTGTAATGGATGGTTAAATAAAGAACACTTCTTCGAATGGCATAAACATTTTAATCATTTTACAATAATGTATGATCAAACGGAGAACTCTTCTTGGAACGGATTAATATTTTACAGAAAATTAAAAGCCTTGCTGCTGATTATGAGCAACCACACTAGTCATATATCAATTACTTCACATAAACTGCAGCCTTTGGAGAGGGGGGATTCATTATGCCTTTTGATGACGAAACTCTGCAGAACATTAAATTTCACGAGTTTTAACATTTTTCAGATGAGCTGAATATTAAACATAATTTTAATAAGGAAACTGAAATATCTGACTAGCTTGCTGAATTACGCAAAAGAAATTCAACCTGAAGCCTAAGACAGCCCTCTGCAACAACAAAGATCACGCTTTCAACAAATCTGTTCTTTTATAAACTTGGAGAATGTTCAGGGTGGCAATTGCCAATGTTTATACATAGAACCACACAATTATTCCTCTTTAGCGAGTTCCAAAAATTGCTAAAGGGGGAGGGGTTTGTAATGTTTATAAAAAATAAACAAAGCACATCAAAGAGAAATGTCTTTTAAGAAATCCTCTTCTCAGAAAGGATTCGATGAATTGAAGTTATGCGATGGCAAAACACTCAAATGCAGAATTTTTGTCAGATTAATATAAAACAATTATGTAAAAGATAATGAAAATAAGTCAATTTTAATGTATATTTTTTTGTAATAAAAACGTGCATAATGAAAATTTGAAGGATTTCACTAAATGCTACATTTAATTTAACATATAAAAAATGCAAGTAGATAGAATGCGTAAGGTTGCAATTTAGTAGAAAGAGTAATTTCTTGCATGGCTTTCTCACTTTTCTCACTTTGTGAAACATTATTAGAATATTTTAAGATGATTAAGGTAAAAATTACACCTCACACTGAGAAGTAGAGAGGAACATATAACGATGTTATATAAGACTAAATAAATAAAATAAGGTAAAAATTAAAACACATGGTTTGTTTCACAATTTATGTATGTAATTGTAAAACAAGCTTACAGTGAAGTGAAAATAATTATTGTTAAAAAAAGGCAGGCTCTGGAATTAATTTATATTTGCTGCAAACAGTGGTAGGTCTGTTCCATCAGAAGTGTATTTTTGATGCTCAATTTTTGAGACGTTGGCAATCGATTGTTAATTTATTTACAAATCACAACTTGTCTAATTAATTTAGAACCTTTTTAAAATGTAAACACACGAATGGGCAGATTGTAAAGATTTTTTTTGCAAACTCAAGTATTTTTTTTATTTAATCAGTAATTATTGCATAAAAAATAAGTTAATTGAAACTTTATATTTTCCATCACATAACCAATAAATAGAAAGCTTGATAATACTTAATACTGTGCGTGTAATTAAAACACACAGTCTATATTGCACACACTAAATTTTTGAAATGCCAATTAAAAAAAAAAACACTTTATTGGCTAATAGAGCAACATTTCTGGGGCTATTAAAATACAAAAAAGAAATAGAAGACAGACTAAATATTAATAGAAAAGTGTATTCATTCACTTGGTCACAGTTATTTAAATAAATTTAATAAAAAAATGAAAATAATAAAATATTCCTCTTTAGCTGGTCTGACATTTTGATTTTTGTTATCAAGAATTAATTGCCAACATCTAAAAATGTATTCTGTTGAAACAGTATTATAACTGTGCATAGCAAACATACACTAAATTTACTCATATTTAAAAAAAAACATACTTTAGACCTGTTGCTTTTACAGAGTCAACTGTTTACCATATGAAGAAATAACTTTTTTCATAATAATTATACTGTAATTATTATTATTATTGTAAATTACTTATATACAGGTAATTGAATTGAAATTATTATTTATTTTCTACAAAAACAATACAGAATTTCATGAAAAGATAAAAGGAGATTTAGGTTATAATTTTTATTAATTATTCAAGTAATTTAAATTAGGGTGCTTTGAATACATATTATATCATCAATAAAATTTTTATTGATTATCAAGAATATAACATGTTTTGCCATTCAGTAAGATCACAAACATTCTCAAAGAAAAAAGGCGCCAATTTGAAATACGAGGTTTTTCTTTCTGAAGTCACGAGTGAATTTCACATTTAAGAACATATTTCGTAATGGAATCGAGCAGAACATTAATTGTTTAACCCTGTAGTGTATTATTAGCAAACATTAACGAGTAGCGGATGGAGTGAGGTTATGTGCGGCATTCGAAGCGTGTAAGTGCAATAAAACGCAACAACAAAGCATTGACAACATCGATAACGTAAAAATATTACCATGTCTAGCTATCGGGGGCGTTCTCGTGCCCCTTAGGTAGCCGTACTAACAGTAATTACCGAAAACGAGAACGACCCGGGCCTCTTTGTGTGTGCGAGAGAGAGTTTTGTGTGTGGATGTTCTTTGTGCCAGGGTTCAGATGGAGGACTGGAGAGGGAGGAAACTAGATCAATAAATGAATTACATTTACTGTAATACTTCTCTCCGGCGTTACTGGGTACTATCCCAGATGAGTCTGTGCCGGGGTTATGCGTGATAAATCACGTTGCATAAACGTTTTGGGTTGGGAAGAAAAAAATAAATAAAAAATCGCGGATGTGGGGATTTATTGCGGTATAAATATTGGAGAGAAGCCGGAGTTTGCTCCGTGCGGCCGCCGGAATATACAAAAGTTTCAACCTCCCAAACAGCGAAACTTTTACCGTCGTGATGAATTTCAATAATGAAATCGTCTGCTGCGTAAAATAAGTTTGTTTTACTAGAATGGATATAAGTCGATTAACCCAAGAATACATTTTTTACGAACACGTGGGAAATATCAGGCATGTGAATATAATCCGATCGATTTCATTTGATTCTACTTGTTGGATTCAATACGCGGCTGACGGTAGAAAGAATCGGCTTCAATTATGTTGTATAAATCTTGAAAGGAGCTTCTATTGATGCATTATTATATTCTTTTTCATGAGGCCCAGTGGAATAGGGTGGTTATAAAAAATACATCACCCCTGAATATTTCCCCGCTGATATACGTAATCCAGGAGGGTGAAGCGTTTTTAAACATGGGGACCTTTCATTCAAACCAAATCACAATGCAAGCTGAACTTTTTATTTTAAATATGAAAATGGTTGGGGTGATTGGTCATCATGAATAATTGGGGGAACGAATTTATGCTCGAAGATTATTCCAATAGAAAGTACATCTACTTGATCGCGTTTCTCAAGAGACTCATAGGTAATAATAGTTAAATTATTTATTTTCAACCATTTGGGGCCACTTGAACAGCTCCGCGAATTAATAAATAATGGCGATTTGAATCACTTTATTTTTGTTATGGAGTAGATAGTGACCGAGGAAAGTATCCACGTAATATAAATGATCATCTGAATGGCACAATTACGCATGCAATTTCCACAAGAAATGCCTTACACTTTCATGAGTGAAAAGAACTATTAATAAGCTAACTTCGATTTGTTCAGAAAATGCGTTATTTATTTTCCTCTAGTTGTATATTTGGTTTGAGTATAACGTGAAGTGATGTAACTTGGTTAATTCCTTACTTCACATTTTTTTATTTTCCTCTACATATTTGCTCTCCCCCCGGTAGAAAAAAATCTTGTTAATCCTGGCTACGCGTATATATCCAGCCACTAATTATCTGACTGTAGGCTTAATTTTCTGCCCTAAGTTGAACCGAGTACATGTGTTTATAACATCCTTATGGACATTACATTTCATTCAATGCAGAAAGTAATGAAACTCCTGATAATATTGTATATTGTAAAAAGCGAAATATGCAGGTCGTGTAAATTAAACAAATCATGTGTTCTTATTTACGAAAATATCCATATATATATATATATATATATATATATATATATATATAAAGTGGTAATGAACACAAGTTGCTCTAATGAACAGATTCAACCTCTAGTTAACTAACTCAACATTAGAGGTCCAAGTTTAATTAATTTCTTACTTGATCGATGATGAATGAAACCTGTTTAAATCGGCAGTCGCTTAATCAAAGGTGAGAGCAAATGTAATTGCCTCAACATTGTGGAGTTTATCATTTAAATTGTGTTGACTATTTCAAGATATATATTGGACAAAGAGGAAGATCATTTGAAGAAATTATCTTTCATGAATGACATTTTTACATCCATTAATTCTGGACATCAAAAAACATTCCTAAATAACAAATGACTGTGGCAAAACTACAGAGATTGGAGTTGGAACTTCATCATCTTCCATACTCACCATACTTGACTACCACTTTTTCAATTTAGACAACTTTTTTTAATAGAAAATCAATTTAATTCCGACAATGCTGTAAAACTGTCCTTCCAGGAATTCATTGACTCTCGTCCACCTAGGTTTTATACCACCGGCCTGAACAACCTGCCACTTAAAAGTGTATAGACAAAATGAGTGCATATTTTGATGAATAAAATAATTCCTTGTATTTGCAAGTTTTTTTTACAAATGCAATCCTTGTCGATTTATTATAATATAATTTTTTTATGTATTTAACATCATTAATATTCTTCGTCTGAAGATGTGTTACAACATAACAATTGTAGTGAAATTAATTATAAAAAAAATAAAATCACACATGTTTTGGAAATTTTTGAAATCAATTCATAAATTGGTCTAAAATATTTGGTGAAACATCCTGTATATGTTTTTATAATAGTTATCGGTATTTCGCCATTATAAAAGACTGTACAACAAGTTGAAATAAATTAGATTTTTTAAAGTTAATACTAACGAAGTGTTTTTTTTTTATTTTATTTCAATTGTGAGGTATTACTTACTGGCTGCAGGTATGCCTAAACTGGCCGCTTGGCTGGCGGCCACCGAGAGCGTGTTCGTGTAGGCGTTGCTGTAGGCCGCGGCGCTGGACGCCGGCGGGTAGGCGGACACCCCCCTGCCGGAAGACGGTGGCAGCATCGAGAACGGCAAGGAGGGATGGGGTCCGAGGCCGTAGGCTCCGCCGGCGGCGGCGGCCGCGAACAGGTTAGCCGCATTCGCCGCGTTCGCGTCACCCCTCGGCCAATAAGCTATAAATAATAAAATATTAAAATTTAGAAAAAAAAATCAATTTTAATCATAATGAATTAAAGACGACGCAAGCGCCACCTTTTGCCTAATTTCAAGTGGCATCGTCAACGATTTAGGTCTACAAGGTAGACGACCGAGAATCATTGTTTCGTCCACTAAAGGAAGGCGAACTTTTCCTGTTTATGAAAACAAGGAAAACGAAATTTACATTTAATAAAATGTTCAGTCATCATTTATCTAGCGTATGGCCATCACTAGTTATCCATACGCTAGATGAATGGTGGCTGAACATTTCATTAAATTCGATTTTAATTTAAATTATCCTGAAATATCCATAACACCACCTCCTACTATTCCTTTACTTCCCTACAAATGTACCGCAAGGTTCCCTCTATCATCCCTCCCATATAATATTTTCGTTCTTAACATTACAACCATAATCCTCAATATATAAACGTTAATGCCTATTTCTTTTTTTATACTGATGACGCCGAAAACACAAACGCATTTGTACACTCCAAAAGCAGATCGAAAACATATCTCTTTTTTTTGTGATAGGATTCTCTCTAATCAGCTACTAACGAAAAAATCATAACATAATATATCTTAACTAAATCTAAAGGATTGACATAGGACACTCGTCGCTTTGGTTTGTCAAATGAAGAATATCCATTAATCCGAATGAATCTCAGCAGTTCTTTTCTATCATAGGTCATACACATCTTCCTTTTTGGTATATCATTACTAACGAAAACTCATAAATTAATATAACTTCACTAAATATAAAGGATTGACAGATGTTACTCATCCCTTTGGTTTGTCAAATGAAGAATATCTTTCTTTCTTTCTTAATCGTATCCTCTTTTACCCGTATTGGGTGACGAGGATG
Organism: Philonthus spinipes; assembly: GCA_963082785.1. NCBI lineage: Eukaryota > Metazoa > Arthropoda > Insecta > Coleoptera > Staphylinidae > Philonthus > Philonthus spinipes. Next base: position 10,749,445 of record OY720306.1, read on the forward strand.
AAGAATATCTATTAATCCCAATAAATTGCAACTGTCATACATATTTTCCTTTTTGATATATCCTTACATAACCAATTAATTCATCAATCTCCTTCATGTAAGCAGGAGATTCCAGGATTTCCTTTAAATACTTTAAATTAAAGTAGAGACTCGCAAATATTGAAAATTAAATTCTAAATGCTTCACTTCAGATCGTTAACGGATCTATGCCATTCGGTGCGATTTATAACCTAGGCCCTTCAAATCAGAGATTTTGCTTAAAAAAAGAAAAACCTTTAAAACACCCCGGAGACATTAAGTCATTGGTTCATGAAAACTACCTTAGAGGACTCGGGAACAATATTGAACACAAAATTGAAAAGGTTGCGGTCGATATGTTTGGAAGAGTGCGTGGAAATCCAAAGAATCCATCTCTGCAAATGTGCTCGTGTAACGACATCGATTTCCATATTTAAATATAATACGCGTACTACGCCTGAAATTAATTCCAATCCGGTATCTCCAGTATTCTATGCTTTTATTCAAATACCAAACTGTTATATTCCTAATAAATTAAAGACGACGCAAGCGCCACCTTTTGCCTAACGAGAATCATTGTTTCGTCCACTAAAGGAAGGCGAACTAGTCCTGTTTAAGTAAACAAGGAAAACAAAAAAAAAAACGTTTCATTAAATGTTATATTCCTATTTAAACTTAATTCAGGTGAGTTACCCGAACAGAAGATTTCAACAATTAACAATGCAGTAGTATCTCTTTTTTTTACATTTTAAACTAAAGAAAAATGATTAAGAAATTAATCAGAAGTCTCTGGAATCCAGGATTTTGATGGTACTTCAGGATTTACAAAATCTTTCATCAAAAGACAAGCGGGGGAGTTATTGAAGAAATCTGGAAGAGGTTCTGTATGTGTGTCTGTCACCTTTTGCTTCCTATGTGTATGTGTAACATCACTCACGTACAGATAACACCACAAGTGTGTGTGTTGTTATCACAATCGGTAAGACAGTGTCTACTAAATATACAGGTCGGAGTGGGGAGGACTCCAAGATGCATACGTATACCTGGCGTTGTAGCGTCTGCTCCTCTCGCATACTGCTCTAATTCAAGCGAGTTAAATTGTAACAATTATTTTTGGATGTAGTCATATTGATAAATATTAAAGATTTATGGTCATTAATTAAAATAATTTGATTTTGACGGAAATAAAATTCCAAATTGCATAAAGAAATGCATAAATGCGAACGGGATATGCTTCCATCATGATGGTTTGTAGGTGAATGAATTCTTTTGCTTGGACTCAAACTAGACTCCGAGATTTCGATTTCCCTTCGACATTCCAGCCTGTATACTTTTGCTTGAACTCAAACTGGACACCGAGATTTCGATTTCCCTCCGAGATTCCAGCCTGTATATTAAGTAGGTACTGGAAAAGATTATAGAAAATCTGGAAAGAGTAGCGAATCCAGCCAGTCCTTCTATGGGAGTACATGAATCTTTGAAACTAACCAATAAAAAATTCAAAACTATTTTTTTGGAACTCACTCGATTTATTGCCTGGTTCTATTTTAAAATGGGTTGGAGCCAATGTTAAATATTCAATGAAAGAATATCAGTCCATACATCAGTAATTGGCCCGACACCCGAAAGGGTAAATAGAATTTTGATATAACAAAAATCGACGACGAAGTTGGCATTGGAAATCTAAAGTTATGTCTGAACTAAAATCACACGCGCACGCGTAAAGTACTGGTTGTCATATTGACACTGTTTAACCGCAACCAGCATTTCACGCGTATAGACATGACTCAAGACTTCCAACGCCAACTTCGTTGTCGATTTTTGTTATACGCTCGATATATATATATATATATATATATATATATATATATACAGAGAGGTTTTTTTATCAGTATACATTAGGGGAAATGTATACCTTTAAAAAACGCAAGTCAAACGCACTGAACCGATTAAATGTGTATGTTTAGTTGACTATTTAGCATATGTGTGTTCAGTTGCGTGTTGTAGGCAACTAAACACGCATACATTAATGCAATTAACTCGCGTATTTTGCAGGTATACATAGGGGAAATGTATACTGTTAAAAAAACCTCTCTGTATATATAAACATCAGTAATTGGACCATATAGAAACACACTGAACGTTGGAATTACTTGCTGGGTCTTCGATAAAGCAAGCTAATGCTTAAATAACCCAAGAATTAGTTGCTGAAGGAATTGGACTCAGGAGAAACAACCTGATGTAGGTAACTGGATCAATAACCAATACCTGTCCATTCAGGAAACATCTGTAAAATATGGGATTGATACTAGAACCCATCTATAGACTATGGAATGAACAGGATATATCTTAGTGCGCTTATTAATTGAAGAGACGAAAACGCTACCCAGGATAAAGAAAAGAAAGACCTTCCGAAATACGATATGATCAAGAAGATATTAGAACTAACGAAAATACCTAAACTCATTGATTATCCAGAGGAGAAGAGGAAGTGCAAAATACCTAAACTGATTGACTATCCAGAGTAGAAGAGGAAGTACAAGGTAAGCGGTTGCAGTACTTGGGAACTTCACATAATTTTCTCCCCTACCGTTTACAATAAAATGTTAATGTTTTTGCAAACGCCCACTGAAAACTTGAAAAAGTCATAAAATTTCAAGGTTCACACAGTTCTGGAGATAAATTAACAAATATTTATTATTACTAAATACGCATTTCGGCTAGTAATATTAAATATTTGCGAAGTAGGTTAGGATCTTGAAATGGGGATTCTATATTTCTTATTAGATCGCAGCGTAAAGTTCAAATCAAATCACACTTATTGTCGACTTACAAATGAAATTCACCCACTGAACAAAATGTTCACAAACAATGTTGATTCAACATTGAAACAACATTACATATTCATGTATCGTTGATGGAACGGTTTTTATGACCATTTTGCTTAATGAGCATTATGGTAAATTATATTTGAGTATTTTATTGAGAAATTGTAATAAATCCAGGTTTAGTAGAGGTTTAATAAGGGCTGCTGTTGTCGAAGTTCCGAAATCATAACTAATTAAATGACTGAGTGGGAAAGATAATAAATTAGTGGAAATATTTAATTGGATTTAAAAAAAAATATATTTGATTTACAACCGAACTGATAGTTGTAGCATAATCCTAGTAGAATCAATCAAGGATTGATGAATTCAAGATTCACGAGGATTACTTACAATATAATCCAGGATTATTTCGACAATTTTATACATTTTGACGCGATATCTCGATACGCAATTCTTAGGTCTCAATGCATAGTTTGTTTAAATTCTTCCTGAGATATATTGGAAAAAGTGGGCATTAATAATCTCTTACAAAATTTTAGATGAATCTTCAGGTAGTAACTTCTAACTCTTCTCCATACACGAAAGGGTCAAGATAATAACTGAATACAAATATTTAATTGCAATTTCTTAATTCTGGATAAATAATTAAATATCCTGAATTTAGGCGGAGACCTTCGGCCGATAGCCAATTTATATACAATTTTTACTCGTATCCCGAAAGATATTCTCATTTTGTTTGTTTCCCAATCATGTTGATTGTTTCCACTTTTGTCTCTTTTTACCTGAATCACTTCGGATTTCCCTTTATATACAAATCTAAGTTAATCAATGTAAACGTATTTATAGTCGTAAATATTGTAACGTTGTATGTAAACAATGATGTTAGTTATCCTGAATTAGATCAAAAATGTTTCACGACGAGTTAAGTGAGAAATTAATTAAGCATATGCTTTTTAAAATTTATTTGATTTAGGACAGAACTAATAGCCGCAACTCGCAGTTTAATTCTTGAATCAATCTAAGATTGGTGAATTCCAGAATCGCGAATATTATTGGTGGTTGCAAGGATTGTTTACAATATAATCCAAGATTATCTGGACAATTTTATACATTAAATATAGAAAAATACTTATACAAACTTTTCTTCACAAATATTTATTATTACTAAATACGCATTTCGGTTAGTAATATTAAATATTTGCGAAGAAAAGTTCTTACAAGTGTTTTTCTATATTTAATTAACTCATTCTTTACTCAAATCAACTTTTTTATATAAATTTTTTACATTTTAATAATAATATATATAATCTAAAATCCCCATCTACCATAATGGTGGTGTAGGGGTACATTTTAATAATAATATTCTTTATTGCCCAACAGGAAGACCCAATTACAGTATAATAATAAATTAAAAACAATACGTAAATCTAGTTATTAAATTAATAAATTACAACTAATATATATATATATATATATATAAACCTCGACGCCCAATACGGGTAAAAAAAGGATAAGATTAAGAAAGATATATATATATACATTCAATGAACCTTTCAATCCATATGGGTGTAGGGTTATACAACTAAAAACCAAAAGAAAATAATAATATAAATATCAATATATATATATATATATATATATATACAGAGAGGTTTTTTTGTCAGTATACATTAGGGTAAGTGTATACCTGCAAAAAAACGCGAGTCAAACGCATTGAACCGATTAATATGAGTATCTTTTGTTGATTATTTGGCATATGTGTGTTCAGTTGCGTGTTATAAACAACTAAACACACATACATTAATGCGTTTGACTCGCGTATTTTGCAGTTATACATAGTGGAAATGTATACTCATGGAAAAAGTTCTCTGTATATAATATTCTGACGCGATCCGAGGATTAATCCTCAATTCAGAATCAATCCTTGATTATCATTCCGCGATTAGTAGTGAATTTCACTTGTAAGTCCACGATATTATCCATTGAAGATAATATGCTCCAAATTGACTGCGTTTCTACTTTTAAATCCTATTATTCTAATTATAAAAAAAATTCGTAAGATAAACTTACCGCCAAATAAGCTTGCAGCGTCGAGCAGGGCAGCCGGGTCGGTCGCGTTGGACAGTTTACTGGAACCTGAACTACCTTCGCTATTCTTCCCATTTTCCTTGTCCATCGCACACCCGCGTCTCTCTGCGAACAGTAAGAAAAAAACGAAACCAACGTTGAGAAACAGCAATTACTCGATCGAGGAACGCCGCCCGGTCATTCCATGCCGCGAAAATGCGAACGAAATCAGCCAGGGCGCGAATTATCCGCGTTGACAAATAAATAAACTGAAAATCTGTCAAATGCGGGCAAACGCTGTGTGTGCGTTGATTTCGTGCTCGTTTTTTTTCACGGGAGTTTTTGGACATTTTCCCCTCAGTTCCGACGTTTTCGGTTAGCGCCGATCGCGGCTGGCCATGACTTGACAATCGCTTCGTTTCTCCTTTGTCCGGATGATTTGTTTACGGATTACGCCGTGGTAAACAAAATAATATAATAAGGATTTTATTTCATTCGATTTATTAACCTTCCTCAATACATTAGAGAAGTATATTCAATTAATAAGTGAAATTAAATAACAAAAAATATTTGAAATTAATTGATAAATTATTTCCACATTTACTCTTTTCTATTTATAATCAGTAAAATTTCGTGAGTACCAAAAATTGTCTCACACTAATTCATGTTCAATGGAATAAAATCCTTATATTATTTTGATATCGCGACGTAATCCATAAACAAATTATTCGTACTAAGAAAGAACGAGGCGACTATATAAACCGACGGTTTGTTTTGTTGCAAGATTAGGTGAGTGATTCGACTACCGTGTTTTAAATAGAAATGCTAATGTTGTTTTACCTTTTTTATTTCGACAGGACTTAGTGATCAGCGGGAATATAAAAAGGGTGGACGATCAACATCTGCCGAATGACGGCGCGTGGGGCAGTCGTCGGCATGTGGTACCGTAATTAATGTTATTACAATAGAAATATTAAACACGTTACAGTTCAAGCCAAACTGGAACGAATTACTGGATTTTACCCGAAAAACAAACAAACAAAAAATGGTAAATTATATTCCGATTACACACAATTTTTAAAAAATGTCGTCAAGTCAAAATAATTAAAAGAACAATGAAGAAAATAAAAAAAAACAATCAAAGAAACGAATGATTAATAATATTAACCAGTCGAATTTTAACTTCCGTACACCCAACAATGTTCGATTTCATTTAAAAACACACAATTTTTACAATATGCCGTTAAGCCAGCAATTAAAATAAAAAATAAAACTGGCGGAAAGACCATAGGTCGATAGCCTGTTCAAGCAAGCAAGAAAGAAACAAATATACTATAATATATTGTAAATATATGTAAAACAAATATTTATTTATTTATTTAGTCTTATATAACATCGTTATATGTTCCTCTCTACTTCTCAGTATGAGGTGTGTAAAACAAATAACTTCGAATAAAGATATTGTATTAGTAAAAAAAAACAAAGAAACGCATGATTGATAATATCAACCAATCGAATTTTATGTTACGTAATTTGTTGTTTGGTGTGTTATAATTGTTACAATTTTGCTAATAATATCGACAAACCGAAATCGATTACAATTAAAAAAAATACATTTATTTTTGTCGTTAAGCCAACAATTAAAACAACAATCAATAAAATAAAAACAAACAATGAAACGGGTAAATGATTAATCACGCGTTTCTTTGTTTGTTTTCAACCAATTGAATTTTATCTTTCGAATTGCGTTGGGTGTTTGTTGTTTGATATGTTATAATTGTTATTATTTTTGTTAATAATATCAACCAATTAATTTTTTTCTTCTGAATTTTTATAAGGTGTTTGTTGTTAGGTGTGGTAATTTTTATTACTTTATCGTAACTTATTTTGAAAATAATCAATACGAATTAATTATTTCAGTCAATCACTTCACACTGAGAAGTAGAGAGTAACATATAACGATGTTATATAAGATTAAATAAATAATTAACAGTATGACAACTTTATTTTTATTTATGCAAAATTATGAGGTGCTGAGGGAAATTTTAAAACTTTATAAAAATGGGGTAAATAATTTCTAAAATTATAGAATTCTATTAGAACTGTCATTAAAATCGCTTAAAAGTGACAGTATAAGTTAATTTTCATTCAATACAAATTGTGTGGTGCTGAGTAAAATTTTCAAAATTTCATAAATATTAAAAAAATTATTGGAACTATTGCTAAAATATATTGTAAATGATAAAATATATTAAAACTGTCTAGAATTAGCAATAAACCGCTTAAAATCAACAGAATGGCAACTTTATTCACATTCCTTCCATATTCTGCCATGCTGAGTGAAATGTTCAAAAATTCATTGAAAATAGAAGAATTGGCTGAACTATTTTTAAAATCGATTGCATATTTTAATTTAATCAGAATTATTCACAAAACTGCAGAAAATGAATTTATGATATACAAATGTTCTTTGCTAAAAAAAAACGCAAAGTTAGCACGACATATATACAGGGTGGGCCACGAATAAAGGCCATTAAAAGTTTTCGGGGTTCTTAACAGAGGAAAAATTTGAAAAAATCTACATTGTACGCTTGAATGCGATCTCCTTATTGAAAATATTTTGACTTTCTATCATCTCCAGTTGTACCGGAAATTGCTATAAACTTTGCACTTTAGTTTCGATTTATTTGTCTTAGAAATTAAATAAACCGTTTACGAAAGTGTTAGAGAGGAGGAGGGGGCTCTAGAGTTTTATTTAATCGCCCTACCACCTGTATTCTCCCTTTGATTAAAACGCTGTTTAATAAATTAAATTACCAACTTTATCATTTAGAGCATCTTTACAAAAGCCCGCGATCAATCCGCAGAGTTAATCCACCACTGCCGGATTAGTCCTGTGATCGGAGCTCTCGTATGTTTGTCAATTAATTTAATATCGGTCATACTGGAACGCTGATTATCAATAATGCCGGTGGTTGCGTAAAATAACAACGGATTGATTTCAGAGGAAATGCACAGCGCGGAATAGGTTATTCGAATATCCATTGTTAATTTAAACGGACGCTTGATGCGGCCGATACGAGTGATTATGTTCGACGAAAACAAATTGCACAATGAAACTGCGGCGAGTGTGTGTTTGTGATTGATACATTTTATCGGGGTTGCAAGAGTTAAAAAGTTGGTGTCATTAATCCACCCTTGTTATTGAATTAAATTAATTTGATAATTAATCAGAGATTTGCTGTTTCAATTAAGTGATTAAATTAGCTGCCTAATGATGATACTATGCATGGAAACAGTTATAGCAGTAATTTTTTAATAAATCTTTAAAACTTAAAAAAACTATCAAATGTTTTACTTAAAATTAGTTACAATGGAGTTTTAATAAGCAACGGCTTCAATCATAAATAATTAAATAATAATAATGAGTGTCTCAAATATACAGTAAATTTAATTAAAAAAATAATCAATCAAAATCAATCAATTAAAATAAATAATCGGTTTATTTCGCAATAAACAAACCACTTGTTTAATATGTACCTTATTGTTTAAACATGTTTCACCAAATGTTAAGTGATAAATTAATTTACTTATATTAAATATCATTATTTAGTCTTTCAATGTCTATTGTAGTCTCGCTACAATTGCTTTACCGCACTGTGGCTTCGTCAGGCGATTGAAAGATTAAATAGTAAAATATTTTTCCTTGTTTTTTTTTCGGATTATCAGGTTGTAATTAGTGCATAACAAATTTATGAATTTACGCACTTTATTTCAAATATTGCGAAACAGCTATCGACTAAAGGTCGATTGTAATCGTGTTTCTCTGGGTTTTCTACACGTTTTCAAACAAGTCGTGTTTTTTAAAGTGTGAGTAATTATGTCTTATGTTGTGAAATTGTTTCAATGTTGGTGAAAAAAGTTGAAATTAAAAGATTACACAGATTCACTCACATGGTCACAATTATTTAAAATAAATTAAATAAAAATCTTTTCCCAGCAACGTCCATATCACCTGAAAATATAAATTCCCCGCAGTTACGATTTTTAATTTTATTTCATCAAACAATGAGGACTTGGATAATAACGTTAGCGATCATGACGAGTAAGTAGACAACGACAAGACAAAGACAGGCACAAAGACCTCTGCTTGAAAGCCATTTCGTAAATAGGTGATTTAATTTTGTAGATTTACACGAATAAAGATGTATTTAAAAATAATTAATAAATCATTCCCTCTTTTGATATTGGTCGCGTTCAGGGAATTGTAGCGCTTAAGCGCTTTACGAAAGCGGTTTCGCTGAACGGTACCGCTTTATGTGTGGCGCTGCAGCGCTTTATCAAGCGGTAAAGCATATATTTTTTCCGCTTGATCGCTTTTCAAGCCGTGCAGCTGTAAACAAAACCGCCATATTTTCGTGAACGTCCTTAACATCGAAAGCGTATTCAGGGAACATCAAGCGCTTTGCGCTGTAGCGTTACATGTCTAAAAATTCCCTGAACGCGACCATTTTCAGTTGCGTTACGTAAGTATTTTAAAACAAATATACACTTACATAATGGACACTTGCTGCTCACTTGCTGTTCAATGAAATAAAATCCTCGTGTAAATTAAGGTACAAGTATACGAATTAACAGGACATATTCCCAACACAAATATTACACAGTATAAACAATCCCCGACATTACCTTCGAAGTTTAACGTGTTTAATTAATTAACTGAAATTCTGTAATATCGCCGTATAATCTCCTGGAAAATTAATTAATCCGATTTAACGTTAACATCACAATCAATAAGCCTTGCGCCGTTAATAAGTCGTGCAGGGTTCAGCAAATGTAGCTTCCCACATACTCACGATTACACACACAAATACACATGGATTAAATAAAGCATGTGTGTGTTTCATCTAATCTGTTGTAAATCAAAACTTTCTCTCTTCTTATTGCCTCCAGAAAAATAAGAGACGCGTTTTATCCACAACGCGTCTCTTATTTTTTTCTTCTTCAATCATCAGTTATTTATGCTCGGTTTCTATTCATTCCAGTTTAGAAAAATGATTGTAATCGTGTTTCTTTCTTCTTCTTCTTATTTTTCAACGCCTCTGGGTTTTCTACACATTTTTAAACAAGTCGTGTTTTTTTTTTAATGTGAGTTATTATGTCTCATGTTGTTAAATTGTTTTAAATGTTGGTGAAAAAAGTTGAAGGGAAAAGATTACATAGAAAAATAATTTCAGCAATTTGAATAAACACAAAGTTCACAAATAACATTGCATAAATAGTAAAACAACATTAATCGTTAATACATTAAATAACTGTGACCAAGTGATGAATACTCTTTTCTATTTATATTAATCGTTAATATATTAAATAATTGTGACCAAGTGAATGAATACTCTTTTCTATTTATATTAATCGTTAATATTCCAAAATGACTGACCTTTTTAGCATACTTTAGTTTCGATTTCTATGTTTGAATGTTACTAGGAGTTCTAAGAATCGTCCTAGTTAATAGAAAGGTTTTTTTATATGACATTAAGTGTAACACGAAATTGTTTTAGAATCACGTAAAATTAAACATGGCCGTTCTCAAGTGCCATCTGTATTTATAGATGGGTGTAATGTAGTTACCGAAAAATGTCAAATTGTTGAGTTAATAGAAAATTATTTCCGAATTGTTTTAAATAAAGTCGCACATTTCTTGTAATATTACAAAGTCGTTTGATTCGTAGATTTTCTGTTACTCATATCCTCCATTCGTTAAATTTGAAACTAACGGAAATTTTGGTCCTTTCTTTCCTCATTGAAAATAAATTACAGGCCTCGATGGTATACCGATCGCCTTTTTAAAAGAATGTTCGTTTTCTTTATGTCTACCTTTATGGTTATTATTTAATAAAGCTTTTCCCGCCTATTGGAAACTTACTAACGTTGTTCCAATATTTAAAAGTGGTCATAACAAGAATGTCAAAAATTATCGGCCAATTTCAATTATATCATCGATTCTAAAGGTATTAGAAAAGTTAATAACATAATTTTTAATAAATGCTCTTCAATCCTCAATATCTTCCAATCAGTATATGTTTCGTGCTGGGGCTTCAACTACCTCTAATCTATTAGTATATAATTCATTGGGGAGAGGTTTTCAAGTTGATTCCGTATACACGGACTTCTCCAAAGTATAACACTAAAATATAATTTAGTGTTATACAAACAATGTTTAAAGTATTTTATTAAATTGATAAACAATGTATAACAAAGTTGAAGCCTCAGTTATTAATAATTCTCCAAAGTATTCGACAGTGGATCTTATTGACCAAATTAGCACATATTGGAATATCTGGTAAACTTTTGTCTACCTACCGTATGCAGTTTATTAAAATGAGCTAATCTACGCAGAGTACCATAAATGCCACATCAGGGTTACCTCAGGGTTCCCACCTTGGACTTCTGTTATTTAACATATTCATTAATGATGTTATTAATTGTTTCTCATGCTCGCTGTTTATTATTTGCGGATGATATGAAGATATTTTTATCCATAAAGTCATTGAATGATGCAAATAATCTTCAGCTAGATTTAAATTCTTTTTGTAATTGTTGTGGGAAAAATAGGCTTTATCTAAACGTGGATAAATGTAAAGCCATAACATTTTCAAGACGTGCTACTTCAATGAATACTTCCTATACTTTAATGTTAATAATAATAATAATTCATTTATTTCCCAATAGATACATATAGATCTAATAACAGGGAAAATTTATCGAACATAGAGACATTAAATAATAATAACATAAAGTAAAATAAAGTATACATAAAACATAATAACATAAAATAAAGTTGGCTTACATACAACGAAACAAATGTGTAAAGTTAAGTGTGATAGATTTTTGGTAGCTTATGGGTTATAAAACAGATTTATTATAGTATTTGTGAAGTGACGACTGGTGCAATTAAATATATCTATGGAGTCCTGTATAATAGTATGAGTTCGAAGCATTTTATTAATTAAAATATAGATTAGTGAAACTGCGCTTATATATGAAAGTACTAGTATTTCTACCACCACACCACGGTACATATATACATATATATTTTACAGAGAGAGAATATTAGGGTCGGCTGGAATTTAACTAACCATATTTCGATAATTGTTTCTAAGGCCTATCAATTAATTGGTTTCATTAACCGAAATACCAAAGATTTCTCGAATAGAAAGACTATATTGTTTCCATATAATTCCTTAGTAAGTCCATATTTAGAGTATTACTCCTCACCGTAGTCACCTTACACTAAGTGCAGTTTTAATAAAATTGAGCAGGTCCAAACAAAAATTTTAAAATACAATTAATTTAAATTTGACATGCAAGAATCATATAAAAATTTACTCCATTTGAACTTAAAATCTTGGTGCAAAGACGCATTAACACGGACGTACTTCTGGTTTTTAAAGATTTACACGGGCTTATAGATTGTCCTGATCTATTTGAAAGTATTGGCATTCGTGTTTCAACTAGGATACTGCGTAGTGAAATCACGTTTCATGTATTCTTCAGAATTACGGATTATGCGAAAAAATCAGCTTCTGCGCCATGCTAATATGGTTTCATTTACTCTAAAAAAATGATTGACTTTGGCGCTCTTTATTTTAGATTTCTTTGTCTTAGTATGTTACTAAAAGTCTAAAGAGCAGTATTAGCTAATAAAAAGTTTATTCTGTTGTTTTAAATTTTGTTTAAACATTAATATTTAATTCTGGCGGGGGACTTGAATGAGACTGAAATTCAATGATTTTTTTGACCTTGAAAAGGGAGGCAAATTGCCCGAGCTTTTCGAGTTTTCAGGAGTGTGCTTGCCAAAATTTGACATAAGAAATTTTGATAAGCGCACCCCTGAAAGCTCAGTCGTTTCGACTATTATTAAAGATAAAGTATTTTATTTTTGTAAGGTTTTTTTTGTAAGAGATTATGACTATTCTGTTCAGTGGGTCTTTTCTATTACTAGGCTATTACTACGCCAATAGATTAAATATAGTAATAATAATTGGATTGTTGAATAGATAGATGAGAAGGTTTCAAAATATTAAAAAAAAATGTATTAAATGTAGCACAAAAATTGTTTCTCCATACAGTTACTTCGCTAAGTGATATTGATAAATGTTTTTTTAAAACCTTTTAAACCTTCAGTACCATTTGTCAACAACAAAAGTCTCAATCATTAAACAAATTTAACTGACAAAATTTAAATTATTGATTGTCAATTAACGAATCAACAGATTTTGGTTTATATCTGAGTTGTTCATGTTTCAAGCAGCTGAGAAATTTGGGGAAGCAACCAAAAAAGGAGGAAAAGGTCCATACAGATATGTGAACCCCTAATCAAAGGGGCAAGGGTTGGTTTAACAACAATCAAAAGTTGTTACTAAATATCTGTGCAATTCGTCTTTAAAAAATTAAGGAAATATAATGAATGCACAATTCTTCCAATGATTGTTTTTCGAATCTACGAAAATCACGCCAATATCCAAACCTATAATAAACTAAGTACAAGTAATCCAACACCTCTTCTCAAAATTTTGTTTCCTATGAAACCTAATCATTCCTTCAAAATGTAACGTACGATGGTGTTATTTGTCGTTACGGTTCTTTTTGTACTTTGTATTTCCTGAGTTTGTTGTCGAAGACGCGATTTACTCAACTTTAGTCCAATCGGTGAGGTTTAAAATTAAAAGACTTGTATTTAAATTAAATCATACGAATCATTCGAAAATACAATCGGTCAGCAATTTAGAATTTTAAGATTCAGTGTTTGGACTTAGGATTGTTGACTGTCTTGCTCAACTGCCGAAATAGAAGTGTCCTCTTCAACGTCAGAACAACATCATTTCTTAAATGATAAGATACACTAATAGCTTGTATGCATAACATTGAATAACAATTATAATCTTGTTTAATTAATAACAATAGATGATTTGGAATGGAATGTGCAAAATATTTAATTTACTAATCACTGCCATTTCCAATGTTATCTATACAAAGCGATAACTACACAAAAATAACCATTATATACAACATAAAAGCATTAAATCTAAATACAATTGAAAGATACATTACAAAAATATAAACATCCTCCCATCCTAATTCACCAATTTATACTGAGAACGATTAAGATGATTAAGCAAGCAAGCACATATTTTTATTGCACATCGCCATAAATTCAAGACAAAGTAAAAAGACCTCAGGTTGGTAGCCCAGACACCTCAGACAGACGAACGCATATATGTATTATATATAAAAGCTTTTATATTTGTACTTTGTAATTGTCTGAATAAAGATATATGTGTTTACAGGGTGGACCACTAATAACGGCCATTAAACGTTTTCGGGTTTCTTGACCGCGGAAAAATTTGAAAAAAATCTACATTGCATAGTTGAATGAAAATATTTTGGCTTTCTTTCACTTCCGGTTGTGCCGGAAATGGCTACCATCTTATTCGTGGCCCACCATATATATGATGAACGTCTGTGAAAATTTTTATTCCAATAACAATTTCAATTGCAGTCGCTCAGGGACTCCGCACTCAGAGCCCTCTGCAAGATCGTCCGGTACGAAAAACACCAGGCCAACGACGTACTCTACTAGTCTGACAAGGATAAATCAACGAAGAAAACACCTTGAAGATCATTGAAAAATAATGAATTCCTAAAATTCAATTCGTTTGAAATACAATTTAAAAAATGACAAAATTAAAAAAAATGGTCTCTAATGTTTTGAAAAGTATGTACACTTTTATCTTGTAAATAAGAAATGAAACATTTATTATTTTAACAAAAAAGAAATCAAGTGAACCAGGATCATATTTCTAAAAGATAACAGCTTGCGAGTTTCTCTGTGCAATTATTCATTCCTAGTTGCACATTAAAGTCTAATTTAAAACAAGTGCAACATTTCATTCATCCATCCAAAAACACCGAGTTGGCTGTAGTTTGTTATACAACAACATAACACGTACACGGCGATGGAAGTGGAGGGAGTAGCAAAATGGCAACATAATTTATAGTTTTGCTAAAATATAGCTGGAACAATGAACCGAAACGAGTCGAAGGGTCATTTGTCAGCTGTTTATTCACACACCGGAGTGCGCGGTCGGCCATCGGCCGATTGGAAGAAGAAAAGCGGCAAACGCGTCATATTTATAAAGTCCGGCCTATTTTAAAAGGCTTCGAGATAAATTGATACACGTACATGAAAACGTGTTACGCGTACGGTTTTATTAATTGCTGGGATATTTCTCACGGAGTCGCTTGCGGATGTTTGGACTAATTTCGCGCAGTACTTGCTTTGATATTAAGCGTGTTGTTTTCAATTCGGTATACAGTGTAAATATAGACAAAAAATAAGGAGGGATATACAATGAGAACTTTATTTTATTGAACAAAGCTCCATCAATTTAATATTAGGTGTGATAAAAAGAAATCCATTATTTTTTCAAAAGATGGCTTTAATTATCTGTATCTTGCGTTGTATAAGTCTGATCGGGTTCTAATGGAGATGGGCAAAGTCGATCTTTTTTGTTAGTGCAAAATCAAATAAATGAAATTTTATTAATGCAATGCATTCCATTTCTATAGGTAACTATTCCCTATTCTTATACAGGGAAGAAAAAGGCTGAAAATTAAATATTATGGAGAGTATGGAAATAAACAAAAAAAAACATCTTAACGACCAACTGGACCTCACAAATTCAACTTAATTTCAAGTTTCTAAAAAATCCCGCCCCCTAATAAACTCATAAAATATTTTGTGTATATATACCCGGACAGAATAGTGTAAAGTATCATTTCTTCGTCTGAAGAAGCCACAAAACAATTGTAGCGAGATTACAATGGACATTGAAGGACTAAATAGTGATATTTAATATAAGTATTCCCTATTTATTGAAAAACATTAATTTATTGACTTTCGTTATTAAAAACTATTCATTTAGAAATAATCGATTACTAATATTACTCGATTTTGCCCAACACTATGTTCTACTACATGGCGTTAGTAAAATGAGATTTTGTACTAAAAAAACTATTTTGAGAGTTTTGTGATTAGTTGATTAAGTTTTGTTAGAGCGAACATCAAAGATGGAACTATTCATCTAGAAATACTCGATTACTAATATTACTCGATTTTGCCCAACACTATGTTCTACTAAATGGCGTTAGTAAAATGAGATTTTGTACTAAAAAAAACTATTCTGAGAGTTTTGTGATTAGTTGATTCAGTTTTGTTAGAGCGAACATCAAAGATGGAACTATTCATCTAGAAATACTCGATTACTAATATTACTCGATTTTGCCCAACACTATGTTCTACTACATGGCGTTAGTAAAATGAGATTTTGTACTAAAAAAACTATTTTGAGAGTTTTGTGATTAGTTGATTAAGTTTTGTTAGAGCGAACATCAAAGATGGAACTATTCATCTAGAAATACTCGATTACTAATATTACTCGATTTTGCCCAACACTATGTTCTACTAAATGGCGTTAGTAAAATGAGATTTTGTACTAAAAAAAACTATTCTGAGAGTTTTGTGATTAGTTGATTCAGTTTTGTTAGAGCGAACATCAAAGATGGAACTATTCATCTAGAAATACTCGATTACTAATATTACTCGATTTTGCCCAACACTATGTTCTACTACATGGCGTTAGTAAAATGAGATTTTGTACTAAAAAAACTATTTTGAGAGTTTTGTGATTAGTTGATTAAGTTTTGTTAGAGCGAACATCAAAGATGGAACTATTCATCTAGAAATACTCGATTACTAATATTACTCGATTTTGCCCAACACTATGTTCTACTAAATGGCGTTAGTAAAATGAGATTTTGTACTAAAAAAAACTATTCTGAGAGTTTTGTGATTAGTTGATTAAAGGCAAAAACGCAAGCCAGGTGGCTGAAAATGTCAACCAAATGTCAATAGTTAATCATGCGCAATTTTGGTTTCGTCAATGTCGTTCTAGTAATTTCGATGTCAAAGATGCACCACGCTCTGGAAAGCCAATTGTCGAAAATATCGATAAAATCATAGGCATTGTCGAGTCTGATCATCATTTGAGCACTGTTTCGATTGCCTAGGATCTTAAGTTTGCTCAAAAAAACCGTTTGGAAACATTTGAATAAGGTTGGATACAAAAAGAATGGGTGCCACACGAGTTAACGCAAAAAACTTCATAGATCAAATTTCCATCTGTGAATTTTTGCTGAACTGCAAGAAAATTGACCAATTTCTGAAACGTGATGAAAAACGGATCACTTACCACAACGTCAAGTGAAAACGGTAGTAGTCGAATCGCAGTGAGCTGGCGGAAACTATGGCCAAGCCAGGATTGACGGCTAGGAAGGTTTTGCTTGTGTTTGGTGGGATTGGCAAGGAATTATCTACTATGAGCTGCTTCCCTACGACAAAACTCTTTACTCGGAACTGTATTGGACAATCTGATAGAAGCATTCGTCCAGAAGCGGCCAGCTTTGACCAATATGAAAGGAACTGTGTTCCATCAAGACAACTCCAGGCCATACACATCGATAGTGACTGGCCAGAAGCTCCAGGAGCTTGCTAGAGAGATTCAAATGCATCCACCTTATAGTTCGGACCTGACACCGAGTGATTACCATCTGTTCCTGTTCATGGCGAAAAATTTTGCTGGTGAAAAATTCGCTTCAGATGAGGCTTGTGAAAATCGAATGTCTCAATTTTTTTACAATTGGGACGGGGGCTTCTATTAGAGAGGTATAATATCGAACAAAATGGCGCATATTTGAACTAAATCGCATCATTCTAATCATGGTAATCAAATCCTTCAATTTCATGCAAAAATAATGGATTTCTATTTACTACAATTAATTTAAATACATTGGATGTACCATATTATCAAGATTTAAAAAAAATATGTTGGCAAAAAAATTAACCATACGCTATAGGTTATGTTATTCTGAAAACAAATGAAGAATTTAATAAATAATGAGACATGTTTCATTTGTTTTTATTCACTGGTGCTAACAAAATGTGAAATAATGAAATAAATCAAAGCACTCTAAAGGAGAAACGTTATCGATCGTACGGTATATTCAAGTAATCGGTGAACTGGATCAATAAGGGAATTGTTTTTCTTAAAAGCTGCAAAAATGACTAAAAATGTAAATTAAAGTAAATCACAAATTCGAACTCATAGTTTTGGGAATTAATGAAATTTCAATGAATACTTGAGTATGTTTTCAATGTGTTGATATGGACTTTATTAAATTGAGTATAGAGATATGTTCAGTGACAAAAACTGTAAATTAAAGTAAATCACAAATTCGAACTCATGAGTTTTGGAATTTAATGAAATTTCAATGAATACTTGAGTATCTTTCCAATTTGTTGATATGGACTTCATTAAATTGAGTATAGGGATATGTTTAGTTAAATAAAATCCTCACTGTATATATTTTTGTAAAAAACTGGATTGCAAAAATGGTGTCGAAAATTTAGAATTTCAATCGAATTGAACACAAACTCCATTCAACTAGTAATACTTTGTTCTTTTTTTTTAATGAAGGAAACAACACCTTCCAGGTTACGTTGATGAACTTGTTTAACAATTATTACACTTTAAAATAGCAAAATCGAATTATTTTATATTAATTATTATTTTTTTGTTCACATATGTACATTAAACCAGCCTATAGGCATAATCCCGCTTATAAAACTTATTCTTAAATATTTTTCTTAATATTTTCCTCTTATATCTGTGTTGGATATCGAGGTTTGTTCTTAAATATAACAATTCTTAATTTCATATTGATAGGCTCGATCATTTCAAACCGCTTTATCAGCTCGATATTTTCGACGGCTCGATCTTTTTGACGACTCGATTTTTTCGACGGCTCGATCTTTTTGACGACTCGATCTTTTCGACGGCTCGATCTTTTTGACGGCGTGATCTTTCTGATGGCTCAATCTAGGTAAGAGATAGATCATTCAATCATACTATTTTTTTAAATTATTCGGTTCTATGGAAAGTGCGACCCTTTATTAAAGTCAGAAACTTACATGTTATATGACCATAAGAGCGAGCAACGGTAATAAAAATAATTATTTGAAATTTATGCATATTGTTTATTGAAGTTTTGTGAACAAATTGACAATATTTTTTTTTGTAATGGGCAAAATAGATCATAAAAAAACTGCTCGATCCTTACAAGTGATTGAGCCGCTCAATCTCTATGCGTTTTGATCGGCTCGATCTTTTTGATCAGCTCGATTGGTTTAACTCTTCGTGCAGCTCGATACTTCAACTGATCGATCATTGATTGATATATATATATATAATCGATGTCCCCTTTTACCAATTGGTGTCTATTTCTTAATGACTCTCCTCCAGTTGTTTCTGTCTTTAGCCATTTTTTCTGCTTCTCTTATGTTTATTCCTCTTTCTTGTAGTGCCTTTGTTACGCTGTTCTCCCAGTTTTCTATTGGTCTTCCTCTTCCTCTGTTTGTAGTTGTCCTTGCTTCCCATATTTTCTTTACAGGAATTATTTTCTTCATCCTCTGTATCCCAGTTGCCTTTCTTCGACATATTTTTGTACATCCTTCCTTTGTATTTAGTTCTCTTCTTACGTCCACATTTCTTACTCTATCTTTTCTAGTTATGCCCTTTATTCCTCGTAGAAATTCATTTCCGCTGCTTGGATTTTGCTTTTTGTCTTTTTATTGAGTGTCCAGGTTTCACGTCCATATGTCAATATCGGCAAATATATGGTTTTGAAAACTGTTAATTTTGTTTTTTTGTGATATTTCTTTTTTTCTTATAAATCTTTGGTTTAGTGTATACCCATTATTAGTTTAAACTATAATTGAATAAAAATGTCTTAAAGTGGAAGTTCGGAATCGCGGTTCGGAATCGCTTCAACATGTATTATTTTTATTTTAGCTGATACTAATTAGATAATTGTGGCTATTCTGTAAGGTTAATGTTAAGTGTACGTTATATTTTATCATCACAGTCTAAGCAGTTTTTGTAATAGACGTTCATACATAGAATGTGAAGATAATAAATAACATACACGTTAAACTAAACATTTTCTGTACAGAATAGCCCCGAATTTCTGAATCACGTTGGTACAACCGAGCTTAAATTTTATTAGTTCGTATTCTTCAAAATATAATTCTTATTATTATTTCTTTGTTTAAAACAACATCTTTATGATAAATAAATAATTCCATACGCTATATTTTTTTTAATTATTAAATATACTTACCAATTTAGTTGTGTTTCGAATCGGAGATCGAAAACATTACACGAATTCAACCCATAGCACAGTAAAACCTGAAACAAAATAATTCCACCGTTAAAATACACGTTTTTGTAAAAAATATTTTTCATTTATGGTTAAAAAAACAACAAAACGGTTCAAACAATAAGTGCATTAGTACAAAAACATTAACGTACAAAAGGGATGTAATGCCAGCTGTAAATATTGATGCACATTGCATTTTTTTTCAATAATTCCATATTGAATGTAAAATAATGTTAAAGTGTAAAATAATAAAATGCCTTTCTATTTATTTGTGGATTAATTTAATGGAATTGAATTTATTTATATTTTTCAGTTACTCCGCTGGTTATGACGAATTTCCACTAAAATTGAGTTTTATTCCCCTTTGATAATATTTGAATTTCGTTGATTTTCTCGTTTAGAAAAGATCTGTAAAAATCACAATGACTCTTGAAGATGTTAGAGATTATTTTACCATAAAAATTCTTTGCATCAAAATTGTAAATGTACCACGAAGTGAACGCCTGCAAGATCCAAGACAATTTTCATTTTTGATTCATTAAGGCCATTTGAACTGTAAAGTAGTAATAAAATTGTAATTAAAATAATCCTACTGGTTAAAAAAGTAATTAAAGGGGTATTCGTTTATTTTTCCTGACCAAAAACCGAACTATATTTTCTTAAAAGCACAACCAAAAATTTTAATTCTATCCATGAGTTTCGGCCGTAAAAAATATTATTTAAACCAACGTATTACATTACAAAAACGTTAAACCTTTTTTTAAATGACTTTTTTAAAACTGGCAGGACACATTTTAAAAAAAGTAGCTATGGCTGAAACCAACAGGTTTTCATTATTTCGTCCCTAAGAAGTCCCTAAGAATTAGGGTCTCAATATTTACTGGGTGTCTTATGAGAGCAGTTTAAGCGAGACAGTCCGATTGACTTTTTTAGAACGCGATGTTGTTTAATCTAAGATACACTTGCTTCACAGAGCAGATAGAATGTTGGGATTTAAAGCATGGGATTCATAAATGATTTATCCGCGTTTCATCAAAAAATAATTAAAGTGAGGGTTTTGTGTTTGTCTAAAAAAATCCCCAAAGTTAGCAATTTTTTATTCATTAATATTTGAAGAGCATTATTTACACGTCTAGTGTAGAAAATATTTTTTCCATTTTTTTAAATTTAGCTAGTTGATAATTACATTCATTGGAAACATTTTGGTATAATTTGAAGTTATTTTGCGAATTTCGGATTTTTCACCAAAATCTGCTTTTTACTATGAACATTTTCAAAAATTTCGATAATTATATTTCTTTCCAAAGAATATAAAAAAAAAGACTCTCGAAGGTTTTAAATAGAGCATAGGATAAATTAAATATAACAAATCTGAAAATAATTATTTCCCTATGTATCATTTTTTGCATTTTACATGAAATATTCTCAAATAAAAAAATTGTTGCATTATGCAATATGTTATTGATATGCAACAAGTGTCAATTATGCAATTCGATGTCTGGCGGGGTACTTGCCCGAGAAGTAGTATATATATATATAATCTAAAATCCCCATCTACCATAATAGTAGTGTAGGGGTCCGAGAAGTAGTAATTAATAAATTATTTTCTCTTTAACTACTATGACATTTTGACTTATGTTACATAAGTACTTTAAAACAAATGTAAAATAATGGACACATGCTGTTGCATAATAATAACATATTGTACAATGAAACGATTTTTTGATTCAGAAATATTTAATGCAAAATGCAAAAGAAAACATTACGTAATATAAAGCCATCACGCACGTGTTTCGGGATTTCATTCATCATCAGTACAGGTCTGCCTTATATAATTAAAAAGTTGTTAAATTAAATTAATCAAACGTACCGTCCACGCTGGGATCTCCGGTGGAAATTATAGAGAGGACATCGACGGACGCGATTGCCACGCGCAATCTCAATTAGTTGTCTTAGGCAAATATATTTTCGGTTCAGATTTAAAATAAAGCTGGCTATTCATTTCTATTATTAGAGTATGGGATATTTATTTTATCGGAATAGTATATTTCATTAGGAGTTCAGAAAAAAGGATTTTTCATGCAAGCACGGAAAAATCCATTTCTGGACGTGTAATGAACGCTATTTTTTATTATACTTATCTGAAAACAACAATATAAAACTAAATATTTAAATTATTTGATAATTACACTAATTCTAAAGAAATTTAAATGCAATACCTGTTTTTCGGAATTTGATCTGGTAAGCACTTTATTTCAAAATACAATATCAGTATATTCTAAGTCTGTGTACATTTGAACAAATTTACGAATTTCACACACGGAAAATAAAACGTCTGTGAAACACAGAAGTGAAAAATACATCGTTGCTATGGAAATCGGTTTGTGCACGGAATGATCGCACAAACAAACTTTTTCTGTGCGGTCGCCTGAAAAAGTGACGATTCCATCATTTTAGAGGCATATGGAATCAACGTGTTTTCAGATAAGTATAATAAAAAAGATTTTATTTCCAATTTATTAAGGCCATTTGAAATAATGATTCGCAATCGACGCTTTTCGACACGATGTTAATTCGAATAGGATAACTTTGTTCATAGAAGCGAGAGAATATTAGAAATTGTAGAATGGGATTCTGGAAGAATTTATCTGTATCTCACTTGAAAAAATAATTAAATTAGGGTTTTTTATTGTCTCTAAAAATACCGAAAGTTGGACAATTTATTCTCTCATTTTTAAAGGGCCAACATGGATGCCTGCTGAACAAAAATTTGTATCATCCATTGAGCGTCCAATGAAGTTGCAACTTTTAAAATGTACGGAATAAATATTCTATGGATATCCATAGGATATAGTAAAATAAATATCCATATTTAATTCATGAAATGATATCCATTGAATATACTTTGATGAATATTCATTAGAGAATATACATTGAATATCCATTGTATGTTGCCGAACGTATTTGCACATATGGTGGATATCTATTGGATATTTTGTGCTATGTGGTTACACTAGGAGTTTAATTATATTTAATGTTCAATCAAATAATATAAATAATTTTTTAAGTTTCTGAATAACAAGTTTGCAGAAGATAATGGAATTTTAAGCATTAGCATCAGTTATATTCCTTTATCAGCATTACTCTAGGGGGTGAGTAAATAGGTTCGATTCCAAAAGGGCACGCGACGCGCACTGTTTTTGGAAAATGGATAACAAAAATTGCGAGTGTTTCTTTACCACTCATTATAATTTATTATATGTAACTTATTAATAACCTCGACATCCAATATGGGTAGAAGAGGATAAGATTAAGAAAGAAAGAACTTATTAATAAGTGAAATAAAGAAGAACATTTATTTCCTTCATGATAGTTAATATTTTTTATGATTACAATATTTTCTTTTTATACGCAAAAAAATGATAAAAAAAAGTATAAATTGGAAAGACAACGCAAAAGGCCATTGTTTGCCTAATTTGGCGTTGTGGGATCGTCAAATTTATTAAAACAATGTATATTAAAAAAAATATATTCGTTAAGTGTGGGTTGAAATCGTATGCAGCTGCGCGTCTATTTACCGAAGGACAGTTTCAAGTCCTTTGACTTTTCGGATAACCGGCATCATTCCAAATTTATCTTCCAATTTACTGGCTGTCCAGTACTTAAAATCGGTAGAACGTATTTTCCTGATTTAATTACATCAGAATTCATTAATGGCGCACATTAATTATGATGCATCACGTTTCTTTCTTTTCTCCGGTGAAAGCAGGATATTATCGTCGATGGATACACACACGTACACACTTCAAAACTAATGTATTCAACGAGGAGAACCGACGCAGAGGTGAAATTACGAAATTACGTTCGGAAAGGAAAAAAAAAACATGTTCGGCGCAAACGTGAATTCGAGGAATATTTATTCATTCAGAAAAGAAAATGTGTCTGCGTTAAAAGAACAATTGTATTTAATTATTGTATTATATTTGTAGTTATTATAACAACATGCGTTAAAATAATAATAAAGGGCAGAAAGACCTTTGGTCGATAGCCATTTAACAATTAATTAATTTTTGTGTGATATACATAATCAATGTTTGTTACTGTGATGTTAAGGGTTATAATATGATAACTCACAAACTCCAAAAATAATACTTTATTCACGTGCTGATAAAAGCAGGTAACAATAACAACTGTCCATTCGATTTCACAAATGCCGTACAAAAAAAAAGGTTTAAAATAAATTCTAAATAAAAACGAATACTTTTCAAATTAATCGCAAGAGGTCGCTAGATGTATTATTTTTAATTTAAATTAATAATACATTACAGTTATTATAAACTTAATTGTTAATAAAGATTATTATATATATATATATAATAAAGCAAATTCCATGCAATAGAACTAAAAATTAATATATTATACTTCGAGGAAGGGAAATAATAATATTTTTCTTGACGTGCAATTTTTACAACGAATTGAGCGAAATATAACTCTTCCGAGGTATGACAAAATGTAACACTTCTCTCCCAGAAAAAATATTTCTCTACTCCTGTTGGTGCAAAAACATACATACAGTCTGTTGGGTAGTTGAAGCCATTCATTTATTTGTGATACATATTTTAATCAACTAAGGTAAAATTTTCAACTAATTACCATGATTTGCTATACGCTAATCCGTTTAATCATTTTGCACTGTACTGAAAAAGGGCGAAAATTGAATCTCCCAGAGTCATTCGAAATCTAGAAAGACGCGATCTTCAGGAAATAAAATTCGCTCGCAAACGACTAGACAGATATAATCTATTCTCCTATTTATTATGCAGTGCTTTGTAGTTAGTCTCTTGCCTCCGTTTTTTTATAAAAATTGTTTGTGTGTGTGTGTGTAAGAGGGGGGGGGGTTGGAAAGTTATTATATTTTTCGTATATTCAAGAAATATTGTTTTGTAAATTATTGTATTTGTTTGATAGTATAGGTCGAAATTACAGCTAGAAAATATGTGTTAGTAATTTAAGCAGTGTTTTAATTCATAAATTTTACCTTAGTTGATATAGGGTGTGTTTTCTTATTTAAAGTGACTTATCATTGACATTTCAAGATTTTAGTGCTGTGATGTATACATTTAGGTAATGACAGTTTATAATTTTGTCATAACCTAAACTGTATAAATTTGTTATAGTGTAAACTATCTTTTGAATTTGGTTATGTGAAGAGAATGTGACGATAATCTAACAGTTATCATATCAATGACAAAATGATGAAGAACAGAGAAAATAAGTTATTTAATTAGTAATTATTGTATAAATATGAGGTAAGAGTTATATTTATAGAATAATTAATAATTTAATAACTGATTCTCTCTGTTCTTCAATATTTGGTAACATTTCTGAAAATACATCCAGTATTGAAATAAAACAGTGAAGTAAGCAAAAATAACTGTGTTCAATTATTATAGCCAAAAAAACTGAAAAAGTCAAATTTTATTAGCATTTCGCCGTTAAACGAATAAATACATAACACACATAAATAAGCGCTCTATGCGAAATTCCGGATTATTCACAGACGGTACGGCGATTTGCGTGGGCCGTAAAACACGCGGCGTTTTGCTAATTCGCGACCGTCGACGGGGATAATTAATGATCAAGGTGATTTAGACCAGTTTTGTCGGAGACATGACGGGCAACAATAAAAAAAATATTTATGTAGACCATTAGAAGCACAAATAAAAGCGTGTGTACGTTTTTTTGAGGAATGATATTCAAAGTAATTGTGCTTCTTTTGCGCAACTGCATTACTCGGCAACTTGTCAAGGCGAATTTAATCGAATTGGATTCTGTATAATGATTTTTACGTGTTTTTTAATAATCAGAATAGAAATTAATAGATCTGTATTGTTCAACAATCATAAATAATAGAAAACAGCTATATTACTTATTTCAAATCCTACACCCATATGGGTAGAAAGGGTCATTGAATATATATATATATATATATATTACTTATTTCAATACTAGTTATACATTTCGAACATAAAGACAATGGATAAATATAAATTGAATACAATATTTAACAAAAATAGATAATACAATATATAAGTAAATATAATATAATACAAACACAATACTATTTATACTAAGAAGTATCTCAATTATATTTACTTCTGTGTCAATATTATTCTTAAAACTAATTCACGATTCGTAAATAATATTTAATTCATAAAATATAAGTAAAACACTAAGAGCAGGGCCGCACCAAGCGGGTTTGTTAGTGGTGAGCAGTAGCAGTATCCGGGCGGCAGGTGATTAGACCAAACCGTCGATCCTAAGAGCGCTCTTAGCTTGGCGTCCATAAAATATTATGGGTTTTTGCAAATTGCAAATAAAGTATTTAATCTCGGCGCTTATATAAAATAAAATGCACAAGAAATAGATTGTGAAAGAGAAATTGAGTTTCCAGTTGTTAGTGCAATAAGGCTACGTATGAAAAAATAATGTTTACTTATGAAAATGAGAATGAAATTGTCGATTCACGCAAAATTATATAAAAAAAAATATTTTACAATTTTGGATACAGCAAGTTCAAAAATTATTCGAATCGTAAATAATTTAAAGAGCATAATGAGAATTTTCAGTTTTTACATAATATATATTAATTATTAGAATTAAATAGAAATGAAACCCACTATACACAATTTTCGAATATATTTTATCATTAATGACTGACGTTCGACAAAAATGAGAAACCTTTGCAAAAAGACCTCTGGTCGATAGCCATTTGAGTGTGACAGTTATATAATTACCTTATTTAATGTTTTCTTTTTAAGTTCAAATAATATGATAATAAGTATATCTATATGTATCTGTATTGTTCAACAATCATAAATAATAGAAAACAGTTATATTACTGGGTAGAAAGGGTCATTGAATATCTATATATATATAGAGAGCTTTTTTTATAAGTATACATTTCCCCTATGTATACCTGCAAAATACGCGAGTCAAACGCATTAATGTATGTGTGTTTAGTTGCATATAACACGGAACTGAACACACATATGCCAAATAATCAACTAAACATACACACATTAATCGGTTCAATGACTTTGACTCGCGTTTTTTTGCAGGTATACACTACTCCTAATGTATATATATATATATATATATATATATATAGAAATGAAAGAATAAAATATTGATCTATAAAATTACATTATCGGATAATGTAATAAAAAAATATAATAGCATTAGATTTATGTGATAAAATAGAAATATTGTTAATGTATATTAACCTTATATGAACGCATTAACACTTTTAGACTATATAGTATTTAATATTCTCAATTCATTGTGTTCTAATTTGACAATTTCACTAACAATATTTTTAACAATTCCTGCAACAGTGGCCTCATGTGAAAGCAGCTATTCAAAAATTAAAATAATTTAATAACTTTAATAAAAAAACACTGATTCACTTTATTTGTAGAAATTTAATTTTATTTTATTGACAATAGTTTCAACAATTTTAACTTGTCATTAAACTAAGAGTGTGCTTTTTTTATTAAAACTTAAAACAATAATAAGAACTAAATAGAAGTCACTATTATCAAAATTTAATTAAAAAATATTTTAGATTCAGTCACGGGAGTATAGAAAAACAATTCGGTGCAAATTTAGACAAAAAAAGACAAGGAAAGTATAGCTCTGCCTTATGTAATTACAAAATTGTTAAAGTCATAATAGCTTAAAGGAAAATAATTGATTAAAAATTAATTATCTTCAAATTACTTTTATTTAAGTTAACGTGAAATATATTTGAGATATAGTGAATTTCATTTGACAAAACACAATACAAAAATTTGTAAGTCAAGTAAGGAGTATAAGGAGTAAACCCGTGTCATGTAATTTAAAAATATTACATCAATTCACAATTAAATAAATGTTTAAATAAGTTGCTAACACCAAATTTAATAACACGCAAATAATTAAATCCTCCCCCCTAAAAGCTCGCAACAGCATTCCATTAAAATGCCGCGGATGTACTCTGTATTATTGTTTATAATATAATATCGCATACGATTTCGATGTGTTAAAACATTAAATTATGAATAATTAATAAGGCAGTTATAATTATACGCATATCATGAATTTTATGAATAATGAACGAGCCTCTCATTGAATAATTCAATTAAACTTAACTGGGTTATTAAATCCGAACTTGTCAATGGCGTTATTATTTAATCGGCCGTATTTTAATGGGGGATGTAATGTTATAGACGGGTTTTAATATTATATAATTGCGTTCAAATATTAATCAATTTGACGGTGGCTAATTAGAATGAATTTAATTTTTATTTTTTTCCCTATTTTTTCAATATGAAAAAATATAAATATTAATAGAAGAGATTTTTATTCATTTGGTCAGTTTTTTTTTTAAATTTTAGTTATTATAAATATACTGCTCAATATTTGAACTGGTACACTTGTATATTGAGCAGTGTATTTGTAATAAATTAAAAAATGACAAAATGAATAAAAAATCTAATTCACTTGTCACTTGGTGTCCGAAATGTACATATGGAATACAATTTTGCTAAATATATGTCACTCGATCTGTGTTATATGTATTTTTAAATTGCGCACATTTTTCTTCTTTATAAATTGCAACCTGAACTGCAAAGATCACAACAGACGTGTCTCTTTTTCTTTGCAAATATTCTACCTACCCTGCCCGCTACCTGAATCCGGCGTGGTCTTTCAGGTACACGGATTTTATTGTCATTCATTTTAATCTATTGATAGCAATCGCTGAATATTCAGCATTGAAGATTTCCGACGACCCTCGCTTTCACTTTTTATTGTTAAAATTTCGTCGCAAGGAATGTGAATTTCATAGAATAAAATTTCAGGAATTGTGGGAGGTGGATGTAAAGAAAATAAAAATACTAGCCTATTGTAATTAAATTAAATAAAAAGAATTTGAAAATAATTAATAAAATTAATTAATCCCTCTTTAGCTACTGTGATATTTTGACTTAAGCTACATAAGTACTTTAAAACAAATGGACACTTGCTGTTGCATAACAATAACATGTTGTATAATGAAACTAGCAGCCGGTAACCGTTTTCCAAACGATTTTTTTTAAAATACTTATCATTGCCAAATCGCGACCAAAATGCAACGCGTCCGTAGTACTCAAAAAGTACTATACTCCGGGAGTTACAAAGATAAAAAATTGTAACCCGTGGATGTCTATAAAAACAGACAGAATTATTCAGTCTATGTGAGTTACGATTATATATATATAAAGGATAAAGACAATATTTGATGAAATAATAATAATAACACTTTAATATATTTTCAATTTGAGTCTCATTAATCACTTGGTAAAACATTTTAGTAATATTAGGGATTGTTAAGTAAGTTTCACTTGGTTTGTTTTACACGCGTGTAAAACAAACCAAGTGAAACTTACTTAACAATCCCTATTAAAAATAACACTATGTGCAGACACGTGTTTCGGAATTTCATCCCTCGTCAGTACAGCTCTGCCTTATATAATTACAAAGTTGTTATAATTATATCAATCTTCTGTTTCCGATTTGTTCTTCCTCTTATAATTTCCGTTACAGAATAGGCTCGAATATCAAGTAATAAGCTATTAAAGTAGGCAATATTATTAAATACAAATTTCATCCTTGCCAACTTGATATTAAAGAATAAATCTAAGTTCTTACATTTTGTTGTTATCTTATTGTACTGTAGATATTAGTTACTACAGGCAATTTTATTTCAATAAACAAAAACTGGTAAACATTGTGTTTCGGTTTTTAGATGATATTTCTTAACTTTTAGAAAAATCGTGGAAAAAAAACTTCTCGTTTACAAAAATATTGTTCCACGATTTTTCGAAATATTAATAAATATTACATTCAAGGCAGTTAAGTGACGAAATTATAAGACAGGGAGTTTTGACATAGATTGTTAACGATTTACCCGATTATTTTGACGAAAACGAAAATATAAAATCTAGGCGGAAAGACCATTGGTCGTTAGCCAATCGGCAGACTTTTACAATATGCATTGTAATATTTTATTAAAAAGTAAATAATGTAAAATTAAAATCACTTGGTTTGTTTCACCTTTTACAGCATTATCAAGATTATCACTCTCGATAATGCTTTAAAAGGCTAAACTAGCTGAGTCAGTATATATATTTTTGTGAAACAAACCAAGTGATTTTAATTTTACATTATTTACCTTTTAATATTCAAAATGTTTCACCAAGTGATAAGCGAGAAAGTTATTCAAGAAGTAATATTTTATGTTATATATATAGGTGTTGTATGACGTTTGTCAATAAAGATTATGTATATATAAGAAGTATTATCTTAAATAATACAAAAATAAAAAAGTTATTCTATCGATTTGTGTTTAATTGTTTTATTGGTTAATTTTTAATAATCTATCCATTTTTATATTATTAAATTAAATTAATTTTATTTACGGAATTCACCATTTTACAATTAATGTTTACAACATTAATCAATCTTAAAATCGAAAAACAATTAATGCCGCATTTTTTTAAATTTAAATAAAATTTTCTATAATGAGTAATATCAAGAGTTTGGTAATAGTGTGAAAAGATTACAGCAAAAAAAAGATCTATTCTTTACTTTAAAAAGAAACAAATTTTCTTACAGTTCATCAAAAACAATTTCTGGAAATTCAAGAAAAATATACCAATACTACAGTACAGTATACTATACAGTAGTTAGCATTCAAGTTGCAAACTACTGAAATGCAATATAAAAAAGGGGAAGTAAGAATTAAAACTGATTTTTGTTGTTGTTGACTTGAACATTTGATGTAAACTCAAAAACTCACATAGTGCAGAGAAGAGCTTGGGTAATTAATCAACTTTTTGTATATGTGCTTTTAGAATCAACTTTTTCTATATGCGGTTTTAGAATTCGGAATATGTTTATGATATCTTATTAAATCCGCATTGTTTCTCTTTGGCAATTGAAACGTAAAACACTCGACGATTTTCGTTGGACGCGTTTAATACAATGAACCAATTGACGTCATTTTTTGGAGAGCCGCCAAAGGCTTTCATTGATTTTCACCGTTCACCTATACAACGAACCACATGAGACCGCATCCCGGGAACACTTCCTTAATTACTTTTCCGAAGCGATA
Source organism: Philonthus spinipes (assembly GCA_963082785.1). Taxonomy (NCBI): domain Eukaryota; kingdom Metazoa; phylum Arthropoda; class Insecta; order Coleoptera; family Staphylinidae; genus Philonthus; species Philonthus spinipes. The sequence continues at coordinate 10,780,894 of OY720306.1, forward strand.
AATACGAATATCTTACATTGTGCAACCAGGAATGTACAGTTCGAGAGACCATTAGAAATGTAAATAACCGAGGAAGAGAGGAGATAATCTCCGTTGGGCGACCGGCGCGCGGATCAACTCTCTCTGTCTGGTCTGTTGGCACGGAGAAAGAATGAAAGTAACGCGATCTATGACATCACCGTGAATCATATGTTTTTTAGATTGTGCTAGGAGAGAGAGAGAAAGAGAGAATAGGAGAGAGCGAGAGGGGTTTATTTGATTAAGGTTGTGCAAATATTGAAATTTTCTCTTGAAGGTCGTGTGGTTGTGGGAGGAGGAGGATGATGAGGGGTCCTGAACTTGACCTAGAGAGCTGGTCGTGACCCTTGCTCCAGATTGCGCTTAGTTAGCTGGGGGTTTTAATAATTAATTTTTATTTCTTTCCGGCGCGCGAAATCGAAACAAACACGTTTGGTCCGAAAGACAGGAAGGCCACGCATACCGTGTCTGCTCTTGCGGAGCAGGCTGATCAAATAACAGTGGGCTGGTTGGGAATGGGATGGAATGGCGTCTCCGTCCATATCTCCGCACACCTTTATGTAAGTATACCTTTTGTGTGCATTTGTGAATAGTGAATAATAGATGCAGGTAATGGAGGGTTTGAGGGGATTTTTTTTGTACTTTATAGCCGGGGATTCTGGAAGTTCAATTAAAACCCAAACGGAGTTGTTTTCTACATAAATGGTAAGTTATTAAAAACAGAGGATACAAATGCGGGAATGAAATAAAAACGGTGGGTTGTAATTATAATGAGTTACCTGTATGTATCGACCGGTTTACTTTACTTTCGTGTCTTTTGCGCGCGTTGTAGCATTTTCTTTCTTGTTTATTTTTTTGTAATATCCATCCACATTAATCACTGTTAAATATGAGTTTCTTATTTTTCCATTTCAGAGCCACATAATGGTCGTTTCACCGCGACACAGCACAACACCAGAACAACATCACCGTTCGAAATGTACCAAACGAAAACGCTGAACGCTCACTTCTCACTGAACGAAACGAAACGAACGAACACTCTCCAACATCCAACAGCCTTTGCCGATCTTTTTAAAAAAGTCTCTTGCATTCTTCATGCATCGCGTTAGCTTATAGCCGGGGCATTTCCGATCTTGTATTTTTATTTTTCGAGAGGGGCCACCGCTCTCGCTCCGACTCCGGCTCCGACTCAGGTAGACGCGTCGCACAAATAGAAACATTTACACAATAATGTATATTCGGTTCAAGAGATGGATGGATGGATCGAGGATCGGAGACAGGAGGTGGATTCGAGTCGGGCAGATGCGCGCACAACAAACACCCCGTGCGCTCATTAATTAGTTTACAAGGGAGTCGAGTCGAGGTGCAATACGACCACTACTGGAAAACTGCGCTTATTAAAAACGAAAACGCTCGCGCTCTAATTAAAAATAACGCTTTCATTACAGCGCGCCAACTTTTAATCCGCGGGGTGGGTTACCATTACGAACTCAAAATCGGCCAACACGTAATGCCTAATTGTGGGGTTTGCGTGGAAATTGCAGCACTTTGTTAAATCATGCTGATGTTTTGCGTCTGTATGCTATTTATCATAAATTGCATCACGCTGAAATTATTACATTTCAAACTAAGCTGTTAATAGTGTAATTGGTAATCCTCGTACTAATTTATAACGAGTAAAATTGTTTTGAAACTTAATTTTTGTTTAGTGGATATTTGGTAAAAAAATGTTAATGGATGGAGTTTTCAAATAATATTATTTTATGTGACAAGAAATGATTAATATATTAAAAATGGTAAAGAAAAACGCTGCAAATGATTAAAGCACTAAAATCGACAAAAAGTTGTAAATAACCGAAACACTAGAAATGATAAAAAGTAGTAAAATTGAATGCAATTTAGCTAGATACGAAATAATGCGTGAATCAATCAATACCGTGATTAACAAAATGTAAAAGAACAGCTGGTTTCAGTCAATTGTAATAATTATAGTTCAATAGACTCACCGATTAGTTATTTTGATTCACTAGAAATGATAAAAAGTAGTAAAATTGAATGCAATTTAGCTAGATACGAAATAGTGTGTGGAACCTAATCAATCAATGCCGTGATTAACAAAATGTAAAAGAACAGCTGTTTTCAGTCAATTGTAATAACTATAGGTTAACAGACTCACCGATTAGTTATTTTGATTCAAGATAGGTCGAGTATACAGGGTGAGTTTTTTTTCGATGTTTTCTATGGGGATCTCGGAAACTATAAGAGACAGAAAAACGGTTAAATGGGGAAAGAAGTGTAGTTTTATAAGACGAATAAAATGACACTTTCAAAATATTTGAAAATTGACACATTTTATTTTTTTTAAATATCTAGTTACCATTGACGTAACTAGATATTTTGAAAAAAATAAAATGTGTCAATTTTTTGAAATCAATATACCTCTATTATTATCATAGATAGAAAAAAACTGTAAAGGACAAAGTTGTAGAAAATTTTACACAGATTAATAAGAAAAAATAAAAAAAAAACGCCCATAATTTGGGAGATATGACACAAACTTACCTTTTTTTTAATGGAAACAATAGTTGGCTATGACTTTATTAGAAGGGCTATTTTTTCCCTTTAATCCGATATATCATATGCCATAGTTATTTTTAAAATAAAATAAGTTACAGTCGTTTTTAATTTTACCATACACCAAAAAATAGTTAGCCATGAAAAAGACAAAAGTAAAACAATTGCAGTTGTTTATTCTAAACACACATTAATTCATTTCCATATTTGGTTTGTAATGTTGTAAGGTAAGTTTGTGTCATATCTTCCAAAATATGGGCGAAAAATTGTTTTTGATTTTTCGTTATTAATCTGTGTAAAATTTTCTACAACTTTGTCCTTTACAGTTTTTTTCTATCTATGATAATAATAGAGATATATTGATTTCAAAAAATTGACACATTTTACTTTTTTCAAAATATCTAGTTACCCTTGACTTTTTCAAATACTTTGAAAGTGTCATTTTATTCGTCTTATGCCCGTTTGCATAAAACTACACTTCTTTCCCCATTTAACCGTTTTTCTATCTCTTATAGTTTCCGAGATCCCCACAGAGAACATCGAAAAAAACTCACCCTATATATTTATAAAGGTAGGCCTATCGCTCGGCTCGTAATATTATTCGGTCTCCGAGAAAAAAAAAAAACACGATGGACACCACTGACGTCATAGCTTCCCACTCTCATTCAATTTGTTGGTTATGTTTGACGTCTGTTTATAATGTTATTATTTGTATTCTTGAATTTCGTGATAGATCATGTGTTTTTTTAGTGAGTTTTCGACATTTTATTAAATTAAAAATAATCTTATTATAAAGGTAAGTGAAGTTAATGATATTATACAAATATTTAATTTCTTTTATGAGTTTACAATAATTAAATTAATTCAGTGTTTCAAGAATTAAAGTAAAATAAAACCAAGAAAAAAAAAACGCTTTATAATTTAATTATTATTTTTTCTATTATTATAATTTAATACTAAAATGATTTACTTTTCACTAATGATTTTTAGCAAAATATGTGAAAATCGTATGAATATAAATTAAATAAAAATGGTTTTATTGCATTTCATGCATATCAGAAAATAAAATATTTAATAGTTTCATTAATTTTTAGGTATCATCAACTTGTGCTGTTGCATTTTGCAAAATTAATCCTCAACATTTGAAGGTGATGGGTGTTAAATAGCTTATTTTAAATTTCCCTAGAATGAATAATTACATATCGTTTGGATTGAACGTTGTAATAGTAATGTTCCGTTTAATCCAAATACATTAATTTAAGTTGGAAACATGTTTCGAGGTTCACTAAAAACATGTTCGTTACATTAAATATCATCGGTTTACATTTTCCATAGCCCCCAGAGTTTTTTTTTTAAATAAATTTATGATATAATATATTAAAGTAGTATTACTAATAAGTTAAGTTTAAATATTATATTATATACAGAGAGCTTTTTTTATAAGTATACATTTCCCCTATGTATACCTGCAAAATACGCGAGTCAAACGCATAATGTATGTGTGTTTAGTTGCTTATAACACGCAACTGAACACACATATGCCAAATAATCAACTAAACATACACACATTAATCGGTTCAATGCGTTTGACTCGCGTTTTTTGCAGGTATACACTTCTCCTAATGTATACTGATAAAAAAACCTCTCTATATATTTAATGTATTTGTATTTTTACTTGATGTTGTTATTTATTCATTTTATAATAAAATTAAATTGATATTAAAACATAATTTCGTTTCTTTTAAATAAATCACAATAAAATAATCTGCATAACTAATAATCCTTGAAGTTATCGTTTAATCGGATGACAAATCTTTTTGCATAGGGAAATAATGATCGTACTTATTGAAAAAATCATAAAACATGTAATTGATAATTTTACCATTAATGATACACTATTTAATTCTAATCGTTTTATACAACTTTAAGCTTCGAAATTTCTTGGCTCATTTCAGGAACGATAAAGATTATTTACTACACAAAAAGTTTAGAGTTAAGTAACAAATAGTTTTTTAAGTGAAAGCAATATATTATTGAATTTTAAATAATTGTTATTGTAGTAATCTACACCACCATTATGGTAGATGGGGATTTTAAATTATATATATATATATATATATATATATATATATATATATATATATATTGTAGTAATCTCCCTGAAGAAAGAGATATGAAACTCCGGAAACCTAAAATTAAATGGCATTAACGTTTGAATTTGCTGTTTTCGAGTATAATATTCGTGAAATGTACATTAAAAGCTTACAATTTAAACACACAGCTTCATCTAAGAATCAATTCAAGAATTTTTACACATTAAAGTTTTAATTTCTTAATGTGGATGTGTAATTTACAAAATGTATACATTTTACGATTATAGTGGGATTCGGCTGTGGACACCTGTGACGTCACAAGCAGAAACGCGCGTTTTCGTCGATAGGCTTACCTCTATACATATACTCGACCAGCCTTCATTTTCATTAGAATTCAGTGAAACGATTAATTACAAAATACGCTATTACAGACAACTTGAACCTAGGTACTGACATTCCCCTAAATTTACCTCCAAGTAAGGAGACCCTAACTGAAGGAAGGTTTTATATTAGCGGTGCAATCCAATCGCCAATATTCCTAGGCGAAAACATGACTGTACAACAAAATTATACAATAACCTCATAATGTCTGCTGCTGCATGGGCTGTTTTATTATCTTGTTGAAAATACCTTCTTGCAAGTTCGTCATTATGTAATTAATTTTAAAAATGTCGCAACAAATTATTTGAGTACCTATTTGCATTTATAGTCTCATGAAAGAATATTTGTCCAATAATTCGTGTTCGTGATACGGCAACTCTGTCTGTTATCGTCGACCAGATGTATTTCCGTTATACATATATATAGAAATATTTATTAACAATCAATAACATTACATGCAATAATATACATAGTTACAATTTCAATTGTGTGTTAATCTGTCATGGGCTATCGACCATAGGTCTTTTTGCCCTGTCTGAATTTATGGCAATGGATTAAAAAATGTCTGTGTTAGCTAGCTGAACCGCCTAGAAGCGTAATAATAAGAGTGGAATGTGAACATTTTGGAAGAATATTAGGAATTTTGGGGATACAGAATTTTGTAAGGAAGGTTTGGTTATTGGGATTAATTGCAAATTTTTGTGTAAGGTTACTTACTATACGTTAGGATATGGGAGTGACTTGAGTAGATCTGTTTTATAATAGCAATCTGGGCTGTCGTATCATAGACGAATTATTGGACAAATATTCTTTCATGAGACTGTAAATGCAAATAGGTACCAAAATAATTTATTGTAACATTTTTAAACGAATTTGAAAGTGGGTATTTTCGGCAAGATAATGCAACAGCAGCAGAAATTATGAGGTTATTCAGTGCCTACTAAATATAGAGGCCGGAATATCGGAGAGAGGAAATCGAAATCTCGGAGTCCAAGCGAGAGAATTCATTTGCCTACCATCCATCATAATGAAAGCATCTATCATTCACAATGCCTAATTTGGATTTTCATTTCCATTCAAATAAATGAATAACTATATATATTTATTTTTTAATAGAAAATTTAAATATTTATCATTATAACTACATGCAAAAATAATTGTTACAATTTAACCTGTTTACATTAGAGCAGTGCGCGAGACGAGCAGGCGTTCCAAGGCCAGCAATGCGAATGCATTTGGGAGTCCTCCCACTCCGATATTCCGGCCTGTATATTTAGTAGGCACTAGATTATTGCATGATTTTTTTTGACGATTGTATAGTCAAGTTCTCGCCTAGGAATAGAAGCGATGATCAAAACTAATCATTAAAACTGACTTTAAAGTAAAAATTTAGCAATAGAAGTGATTTTATAGTCAAAATAAAGCAATAAAAGTGACTTGCAGTCAAAATGAAACAATAACAGTGACTTTAAAGTCAAAATTAAGCATTAGAAGTGACTTTATAATCAAAATAAAGCAATAAAAGTGACTTTAATGTCAAACTTAAGCAACCGCTAATATAAAATCTTGCTTTAGTTATTAGATCGTTAATTTTATTGCATTTATTTGTCCTGTATTCTGTAATAATATTTTTGTGTGTCCTTATTTAAAACAATTAAATAAACACTCAAAGAAACATTCAATCACAACAAAAGTTCGAATCAAACCTCATACACCAACGTAGTGAGCATGTAGCTATCGATTTTAGTTTAATGCTTAGGATTTAAACATATCATCTCACCTGGGCAACGGCCGCGCCCTAAATACCCGCCGCCCTTTACAGTTATTGCCAGAAAGATAATGATTGAGTAAATAATAGAAGAGAGAAAACGGGGTGGGGGCGGGGGAATGTGCTGCCCCCGCGCGCGCTTGAATGTATTAAAGTCAACCTAATTACACGGAGTGTTTACTTATACGGAATATAACGAGCATGTAATAACAGACGTAAATTTTATTCCACGTCCCTGATAAATCGACCCGCTGCGAAGGGAATATTAAATTAAGTTGTGTTATTATTCACGTGATATTCCAGAACTTTAAGTAAATAATTTTGGGGAGGAAGAGGGGGCTGATGACGGTAAAGTAAAGTTTGAATGGTTTTAGGTGTTTCTTGTGTACGTTGATATTTAATGGATTTTTTTGTATATAATTTTTATACTAATTTATTAATTAGTTTTTCTTAATATAATCTGTTTCAGGTCGCTGCAAAAATTATAAATAATAATAAAACATAATTATACTATCAGAATTCTGTTTTATTATTATTCATATTTTTTGCAGTGACCGAAAGTGTTTAAAATTTTATATGGAAGTATAAATAAAATTAACATTAAATATATATAAAAATTGGGTGCTTAACACTTTGACTATGGTACATAACCCGAAGGGGGGATGTTTATAAAATTCAATAAAAAACAACTTTAAAGACAAAATTAGGCAATAAAAGTGACTTTAGAGCAATAAGAGAGCTATAACATGTCCAGAAAAGTGACACACAATAACATTAAGTAAGTAAAATTTAGGCAATATAAGTGACTTTAAAGTCAAACTTAAGCAATAGAAGTGACTTACAGTCAAAATTAAGAAATAAAAATGACTTTAAAGTCAAAATGAAGCAACAGAAGTGATTTACAGTCAAAATTAAGCAATAAAAGTAACTTTAAAGTCAAAATTAAGAATTAGAATTGAGTTTCAAATCAAAACTAATCATTAAAACTGACTTTAAAGTCAAAATTTAGCAATAGAAGTGACTTTATAGTCAAAATAAAGCAATAAAAGTGACTTTAATGTCAAACTTAAGCAACAGAAGTGACTTACAGTCAAAATGAAGCAATAACAGTGACTTTAAAGTCAAAATTAAGCATCAGAATTGAGTTTAATAACAAAACTAATCATTAAAATTGACTTTAAAGTCAAACTAAACCAATAAACGTGACTTTAATGTCAAACTTAAGCAACAGAAGTGACTTACAGTCAAAATGAAGCAATAACAGTGACTTTAAAGCCAAAATTAGGCATCAGAATTGAGTTTAATTTCAAAACTAATCATTAAAATTGACTTTAAAGTCAAAATTTAGCAATAGAAGTGACATTATAGTCAAAATAAAGCAATAAAAGTGACTTTAATGTCAAACTTAAGCAACAAAAGTGACTTACAGTCAAAATGAAGCAATAACAGTGACTTTAAAGTCAAAATTAAGCATCAGAATTGAGTTTAAAATCAAAATTAATCATTAAAATTGACTTTAAAGTCAAAATTTAGCAATAGAAGTGACTTTATAGTCAAAATAAAGCAATAAAAGTGACTTTAATGTCAAACTTAAGCAACAAAAGTGACTTAACGTCAAAATGAAGCAATAACAGTGACTTTAAAGTCAAAATTTAGCAATAGAAGTGACTTTATAGTCAAAATAAAGCAATAAAAGTGACTTACAGTCAAAATGAAGCAATAACAGTGACTTTAATGTCAAACTTAAGCAACAGAAGTGACTTAAAGTCAAAATGAAGCAATAACAGTGACTTTAAAGTCAAAATTAAGCATCAGAATTGAGTTTAAAATCAAAACTAATCATTAAAATTGACTTTAAAATCAAACTTAAGCATCAGAAGTGACTTACAGTCAAAATTAAGCAATAAAAGTAATTTTAAAGTCAAAGCTATGCAATAAAAGTGACTTTAGAGCAATAAGAGAGCTATAACATGTCTAGAAAAGTGACACACAATAATATTAAGTCAAATTTATGCAATAAAATTGATTTTAAAGTCAAAATTAGGCAATAAAAGTGACCTTAGAGCAATAAGAGATCTATAACATGTCCAGAAAAGTGACACGCAACAACACTGAGTCAATATTAGGCAACAACAGTGACTTTAAAGTCAAAATTAAGCAATAAAAGTGACTCTAAAGTCAAAATTAGACAATAAAAGTGATCTTACAGTACTAAGAGAGCAATAACATGACAAGAAAAGTGACTAAAGTCAAAATTAGGCAATAAAAGTGACTAAAGTCAAAATTAGACAATAAAAGTAACTCTAAAGTCAAAATTATACAACAAATTTGAATTTAAAGTCAAAATTAGGCAACAAAAGTGACTTTAGAGCAATAAGAGAGCTATAACATGTCCAGAACAGTAACACACAATAACATTAAGTCAAATTTAGGCAATAAAAGTGACTCTGAAGTCAAAATTAGACAATACAAGTAACTTAAAAGTAAAAATTAAAAATAAGCAAAAAAAGTCTTTAACGTAAAAATTTAACAATAAAAGTGACTTCAAAGTTAAAATTAAGTAATAAAGTGACTTTAGAGCAATAAAAGAGCTATAACATGCAAAGTTATAAAACGCAATAAAATTAAGATAAGGATACGGAATAAAAGTGGCTCTAAAAACAAAATTAGGCAATAAAGCAGATTTTAAAGTTGAAATTAGGCAATAATAATAAGTTTGGAGCAACAAAGTAAACATAAATGTGTCAATAGCATTAAGTCAAGACTTGGTATAAAAATGACTTTGAAGTTGAAAATAGACAATAACAGTTACTTCAAATTGAAAAATAGGCAATAAAAAGAAACCAAAGTGTCGCACAACGGCGCTAAAGTAGGAAAGAAGTTATGCGCGAATTATAAATCCCTAGTGATTTATAGTTATTATAATGCTTTTGTGGAGAGTGATAGAATGCTATTTTAATGGAAATAGTGGATAAAATTACTATTTCATGTAATTTTTATTTTACAATTGTGACTAGTTTCCAATAAACATGAAACATAACCTAATGATTACCGTGTATTTGTAAATGGCATAGAATAAGTGTAAAATGAAAGTGATATAAACAAGTTTATTGTTTCTCTATTTACTAAATTGAAAATGTAGTGTAAAGTAAATTCTTCTAATATACAAATAACTACTAAAGTTGATACTGGAAATTTTATTTCTATAATTTTTACTAAATTTAAAATTTAGTACAAAGTAAATTCCTCTAATTGCAAATAACTATTGACTCCGATACTGGAAACTGTTTCTATATATTTTAGAAAGTTTCCAGTATCAAAATTAGTACTTATTTTATAAAAAAAAATATACACAAAAAATTGTATGAATATTTTAATTATTATAAAAATATTAAATTTAGCTTTTGGATGTTTAATATGAATGAAAATTAATCATGCTGAGTCTTTAATTACATCACAAATTGTTTTTATAAGTTAATAAATATTTGATTTAAGTCGAATAATAATAAAGAAAGTTGCAGGAAACCTATTGGAATGAATTACTAGTTTCTAATATATTTTCTAATCTGTCATTATTATTTTTCATTCGCGTTGATCGAATCGAGTGTACACGATCATTTCTCCGGGGAAACATCAGCGCATAAGCACATACAAAAAGAAATTGCCTCGCACATACACACACAAAAAAAAACAACCGATTACCAAACAACTTTCTCCATAAGAACATTAATTTAATTACAGGTAATCGCAATGAATCCCGCGAAAGATAACCACACGACGTGTTACATCCGACGTAAACGTAATGAAAATTCCAACCCACCCACAAAAAAAAAATAAAACGAAGAGGAAAAAAAAGTATGAAATGACATTTACGCTAACCGCCCCGTTATGCGGATTTTGCGTCGGCGGTGTTTTGAAATTATGATGATGTACGAGCGCATGGTGTGTAATATAAGGGTGTAGTCAATATGTAAATGTGATATATCTGAAAACCGGGAGGGGAAGGGGCGCAGTGTGTGCATTGTGTTTCCCCAGTAAGGGCGGAACAAATCAATGGGGGAAAGTACTTCGTGTATTACTTCCGTCGCGCGGCCGTAATTAAGTTCGCTTTTTTTTTCTAATCGTTCTTTTCACTTCCGCAATCCCCTCTCACCCCGCCTGCGCGCGCCTTTTCACCCCTTCGCAGAGCGACGTTTATAAATAGAAGTTTACGTGCGGCGCGTGTTATTAAATTTCGTTATGGACGCAAAGATTAATTATTACTGTTTCGTTTTAATTACGATCCGCCCGGTTTTAATTTATTATGCCCGGATGAATGGGATTAAAAAATGTGCGCTATGAAATACAGATTTTGTTTCCATTAAGGAATTATTATTCTAACTTGTGACGATCAGAATAAACATTCTACTAAATTCTGGAAGTGAATTACATCCATTACTACTAAAAAAAAACAGCGTTACATTTCTCTTTACAAAAGCGTTATAAAAGCTATAAATAACAAGGGATTTATATTTCGTGCACAACTTCAGGTTTATTGATACACTTATGGTTTTGTTTATTTATGTTTGAATTAATTAAAGATACTTAAAGTTAATAGAGAGTGCTGTTTTTTTTTTAATTGCCCGCCTGCGCGCGCCATCTAGCGCCGCGGAAAGGAAATATATTTTATGTTGGCTAGACTTATTAGATTTTAGGGGAGCTATGTTCAGGCTAAAAAATCATGGAAGATGATCAGAAGATTAGGGTTACGTTACGTTATGTGAAATTGTTGTTAGCGATTATTAAAGTTTTACACAAATTCAGTCTGTCTAAATTCCAACCACACGAAGCCGATGGAAACGGTTTAGGCTCCCTACTCAAATTAGTCGTTTTATAAGTATTTGTGGTTTTAGAAAAAATACAAAGCTCATAGACAGATGACCTTTTTATCATTTTTATTTAAAATGGAGTTGTTTAGAATATTTTTTAACATGAAAAGATCAGAATAAACATTCTACTAAATTCTACTGAATGAATTACATCCATGACTTCTATAAAAACAGCTTTACATCTCTTTATAAAAGTATTATAATACCTATAAATCACAAGGGATTTATAATTCGTCCACAACTTCGGGTTTATTGATACACTTGTGGTTATTTTTATTTATGTCTGAATTAATACTTAATTCTGGAGCAGTTCTAATAGTCTCTGCCCCGAATTTTTTTATGAATTAAAATGCCCAAAATTTGCTCAAAAATGCACTTTTTTTCAATATAATTTCTAAACGGTAAGAGATAGAATAAAAATTCAAATTAGAGAGTTGTAGAGCTTTCAATAAGCTACAACCGTTGACAGTTTTGTTCTATCTCAAATAATAAATTTTTTATGACCGAAAAACCCCCCAAAATAGCTTAAAAATGCCCAAAAATGCAGTTCTTTCAATATACTTTCTAAACGGTTAGAGATAGAATAAAAATTAAAATTAGAGAGTTGTAGAGCTTTCAAAAAGCTACAACTTTGCCGTTGACAGTTTTGTTCTATCTCAAATAATAAATTTTTTATGACCGAAAAACCCCCAAAAATAGCTAAAAAATGCCCAAAAATGTAGTTTTTTCAATATAATTTCTAAACGGTTAGAAATAGAATAAAAATTCAAATTAGAGAGTTGTAGAGCTTTCAAAAAGCTACAACTTTGCTGTTTACAGTTTTGTCGACGTAATTTCATTTTATATTGCACAGAATCCTTGGATTATAAATCCTTGAAGTAAAAATTTGAGAATACTAAATTCTAGAGACTATTGACGTTGAAGTTTTAGCTGAAATAATAGAAAGTAAATAAATATCCTATTTACTTGGTCATAGTTATTTAAATAAATTAAATAAAAATAATTTGAAAATATAATTAATGGTTTTAATATTTAGACATTGGTAGTTCATATTGTATGAAATAAATATGAACAAAATATTAAAAATCTACCAATAAAACACAGATTAGATTGAATAATAGAAATTTTAATAAAACACATTTTAAGTTCTCTTGAAAATGGGCTAACAACCCGAAACTAGTCGAGAATTTAAAGTTATTCAATATAATCTGTGTTTTATTGGTTGATTTTTAATATTTTATTCATATTTGTTTCATACAATATGAACTACATACATTTTGAAAATAATAAATTATTACTTCTTTGTTTTTAAGTAATGTAACGTAAGTCAAAGACGTCGCAGTAGCTAAAAAGAAAATAATTTATTAATTATTTTCAAATTTTGTTTGGTTAACTCATGATATTAATAGAAAGTTATGAAATAATTAATTGGTTTATAAAATATAAATTATTTCCTCATTATCTATTTTTCCATCTTACATTACTTAATGTACATTAAAATGCAATTCAATGTCTGGAGGAGTATAAACACGAGAAGCAGTTGTATTAATCGATATTCGTTTCAAAGTACTTACGTAACGTAAGTCGTAGTAGCTAAAGAGGAAATAATTTATTAATTATTTTCAAATTCTTTTTATTTAATTTCAGTTGTAATTTTACATGTTATTATTTTTTCCTAATGAATTAGTTAATGGATTATAATATTTTGGCATAATTAGGAAGCCTAATGTATACTCATAATAAAATCAGTTTCCTTGTCTCTACTGAAAAACATTTTCAAGGAGATTTCTATAAAAATTGAACTTTAAAAATTGTTCAAACTTCAAGATGTATCCAATAGCCTTGATACAGTTTCAAAATGTTTAGAAATTAAGGGAGCTATTAAAGTATATCCTTGATAAAGAATTATATAGTATCGAAGATTTTTGCATGTAAATATTTATGTTATTGGATAATGTTTTTTTTTTCCTTCTTCGCGCTAATTAATTATTGTATTTTGGCTGTGACACTATTCTTTTTTAATGTGTATTATCTTGTGTATTTGCATTATTTACTGAATAAACTATTAAACAAATATGATGGTGTTAATATTATATTAAAAAGTGACTTTTGTTTGTGTCTTCCCCACCATCCGAGGCATGGCGTATATAATGGTCGATTTACTTAATTCGACGAAAATGATGTCTTTACATTTTTTTGAAATATCATTAGTACATCACAAAGATACATGGCGAAACCATGAAAGCCTACAAGTAATTAGCAGTATTGAAACTACCATGTATACCTCCCCCCCCTCCTGGAACGAACAGGTGAATACGTTACTGACCATATTATGAAAGAAAGTCATAATGTGAAAAATAAATATTTGACGATGCCACTTGAAATTAGGCAAAAGGTGGCGCTTGCGTCTTCTGTAATTTATTATGATATATTTAGAAATTGATTGACAAACAGATGAGAATTTCAATATTAATCATGAGTTTTTTCCATATCATGTAATCACAACACAAGATCCATTCAACTGCCTTCATCAAGGCATTGCATAAACACATTGGTCCGAAAGACCGTAATAGCCATCACCAGTTATCCATACGCTAGGTGAATGGTAGCTGAACATTTTATTAAATGAGCTTGTTTGTTGAAATTGTAATTATAATTAAATATATTCAGGAGTCGAAACCGCGAATTATCCGCTGTTGAAACAATATTGTTGTTGCCTAAATCCACAGGTTGTGCGGTCGTTTTGCTGCACTTGAAGGCTTTCAATCACTAAGCCAAGTCTAATCACGGACGTGTATCAATAGCGACCGCCATTAAATCAATACATCCAATTATCCAGATAATTTGTTGTTGACATATCAAATACCATAATTCAGGAAACGCGGACGGTCAATAAATGCCGTGCAAATAAATTTATATTTGAGCGAGCCGTTCCCACGTCGGGCATTTAAATCCGATTTGCATAATTCGTTAATCTGTTTGTAATTAATTTACACTAGTAATGGTCGTGATTATTAAATATGCGCGCATAAAATTTGGAATTAAGTTAAATCATTTTAATTACAGGCAGTGTTAGTTGGAAGAAGTTGGTTGCGATTAATTGAAATTGTTTTTTAGCAAAGCTCTCTATCGTGCATTTTCAATTCATAATGTGTTAATAAATTATGCATTAACTCCAGATTTTAGTAATTTTGTTAAACATGTTTAACTGCTTCCTTGTCGTAGGCGTCATTGCAGTTATTATCCATTATTCTATATCGGTAAAATTTAATGTTGAAATTGTATAATGTGAGAATTAAATAAAATGAAACAAAGATGACTCACATATTTGCAGCTATTTCAATTACAATGAAATTAAGCAAGGAAATAAATGTGAATAAAAATTAAAAAACCAATAAAACACAGATTAGATTGAATAACTTTAACTAGTTTCAGGTTATTAGCCCATTTTCAAGAGAATTTAAAATTTGTTTTATTAAAATTTCTATGGATATTTACATTAATGGATATATTGATTTTTTAATTTTTATTTTAATTTATTTTATTTCATACAATATGAACTACCAATGTCTAAATATTAAAACCATTAAACAAGGAAATTTTCTGGCAATGATCAATAAAATTCGATCAATCCCTTTTTTTCAACTGCAGTTGGCGATGCATTTTATTGATCATTGCTAGAAATTATCCTTGTTTAATTTCATTGTAATGTGAGAATGTACTTATTTAATTTGTTAATATATATAGGGTGTCTCAGACATGACTCCTATAACTTTCATATTTTTAAAGATAAAAATATAAAACCATATGTATTTTTAAATGGGAACACATTTTCTTTAATATGATAAGAATAAAATTTTCAAAAATATCTGTTCATATTTTAAATATCAATTTTTTTTTCAAATGGCACTTGACTTGTTTTTTCTCCATATTATATTAGTATTTTTTATTCCCTTTACAATCATGTAAACCAATATAGTTGTTAAATTAGAAAAAAAATGAGAAAAATGAGAGCAAAGGTTAATTTTTAAGTTGATTTTTTTAGTTGGCCATGAAGTATTTGATTCACAGATTGTCATTACTGTTGTTCAATATCATTACTTAGTTGCATCTTGTTTAGAATAACAATCAATTTGTTGTTGAAGCGTTGTATTTTTATTAATGGCATAGTTTTTACTTGTGAAATGTCAACACCTGCAAAAGTAACAACTGCCCAGATAGTGGGCTATTCAAAATGAAACCTCTTATTAGAAAACCTTATATTTGTGTACGAAATTATATTTTATATATATATATTTTCGTGCATAATAAAAGTTTTAATGATTGGAGAAACTTAATTAAAATGCAGAGTTGATCGATTGGTTTGTTTTCTTTTCATCAAGAAAGTAGAAAAAAAAAGTATTGAATATTTGAACTACAAGTAATAATAATAGTGTTGAGCAATAATGGTTGCTTAACAAGTTCATTTGGGTACCAGGTCACAGTCATATCAAGGGAAATTCAATTGTTGACGAACTAGCTCCACATTAATAAAAATGTAATGGGGTAAGATCTGGCGAACGTGCCAGCCAACCACTATTTGCTTTGCCATAAGATGTATTATTTTCTATTAAATTAGGTTGAGATAAAAGCAGATATGCTTCTTGGAAGCATTTTTCTGATCTCCACCTAAGGGTTTTCTACAAAGATTTGTTTTAAGTTTGTATATTTACCATTGTATATCAATTGTGTTGTAGAAAATAAAGACTATTATTATTATTTGAAATAACTCTGTCGGAAAATATTTGAGACAAGTAATCAGACACTATTCTAGCTACATCCTGCTAGAACCAAAGGCTATCTATTTAGGTAGTTGAGACAAATGTGATGTATTATTAATTTATTTGTTTAATTTGAAATTTGTGAAATATATGTACAGGGTTAGGCAGATTTATTCAAAGTTATTTTATTTCAAATTTGATTCATTTCATAATATAACAAGATATAAATTGAAATTAAGACGCCATGCATTCGCTATAAATGGAAATTTTTGACGGTCGTCCAGAGCGTTTACGAGAAATGTCAGTTTAGTTGAAACGTTGGTCAAATCGTTGTTTGCTTGCTGATGTCATCTTTCAGGTTTTGTTAACAAACAAAACTTTCGTTACTGGGCGACGGAAAATCCTCAGCAATTGCATGGATTACCGCTTCATAGCAAAACAGTTACTGTATGGTGTTAGGGCTATCGAACAGAGGTTTTCAAGGTTTGCAGCCCTATATATATATATATTTTCCTGGATTTTTTTAAAGAAAGGAGTTCATAAAATTATCGAGCAGAGAGATATCAATAAATTAAAATTATTATTATTATATAAATGTTATATAAATGTTATAACTATTAATATTAACACGAAATTGCAGTCACGTACATTAAATGTGTTATTATTAATTGTTTGCTTCTAAATTGTTATTAGTCTAAAATTAACGATTGCTTTAAATTTTTCGATTAAATCAGCCTCTACAAGCAAGACGCGTGGGTGTCTCAAGCTCCTATTAATTTATCACCGCAATTACGAGCAGTACTGGGTTGTTAACAGCCTTCGGGGCACGGCTTATTCATAAACAAAACAAAAAAACTAAAGAAGGCCGCGCGCGGCAATCATCGTTTATTTATTTGCACCACTTAAAAACCCCAACAATGTACAATTTCTTGAAACAAATTGAAATGGCTCTATTGTATTTAAGCACATGCAATTTGTAATTCTTTTGTGGTCGGATGGATAGAACCGATCCAATCCGAGGAGAGCGAGAGAAGGAAGGAGACGAACAGAAAAAAAAAATGAGAAAGAAGGAGGCCGACGAGCGAGAGCGATGCATTATTATTAGCGAGATGGCGTCCATTTGTAAGCTTTGTACGGATACAAATTCTATATGAAATGGATGTCGTGTCGTTGCGGCTATAGCTCTATATAGCTGGTATACGGGAGAGGGTTTAGCCCCCGGGTTATTCTCTCTTCCTATGCCCTATTGATTTTCCATCTATACATTGCTCACTGTATTCGCATCCCTTATCCCCACCACGTTTATATACAATATACAAGCGGGTGATCGTTTTAATCGCACTTTTAGTACTCCCCGCTATTACTTTCCACGCAACAAAGGGTGTTTCTGTCTTTCGCTGCATAAATTATTCACTCGAATTGAATATGTTGTAACCACCTGTAAGACTCGTGGAACGGTTACTTATTCATTATTTAGATACCTTGTTTGTTTCAGGAGATTTTTAATTATTTAAATACAAATATTTCTCCTACTTATTTTTTTATTACTCTGTATATATTTTCGAAACTATGTTTCCATCTTCATAATAAATATATTTATTAAAACTTCAACCACTGAAAATGGAAACATGGTTTATATTTAGTTCAATAAAAAATAAATTAAGCTAAAATTACGAGTATTATTCGTCGATTCAAGGTGTGGCAGCTCTGATTTAAACGAAATACAATATTAACAGGAAGTGAATCATCCCAACCCAATTTTAAAGTACATAATTGATGAATGAGATGCTTAATGAAAAATGTAGCGAGACACTCAAGTGGGTCGAAAATACGAGAAATTTCAGATAAAATCATACGCTTAATACTAAAGGTTTCAGCTTAAAACGAAAACAATCGATATCGGGGTGCCAATACAATCCCAAGACTTTAACAGCGTGACTTTCTGAATCATCCCAACAAAGCGACGACGATGAAACTTCACTAGCATCCGACAGAATGTCCTGTATATAGCTCAAACATTTTCTAAGTTCAAAACCTCCTGATTTTCGCAATAGTTGATTTTTTACTCTCTCAGCCGCATCAAGCGAAGCACAACCTGTAACGACATCATCGACATAGATGTCGGTAGAAACGATCTGAGATGCGATAACAAATTTATCCTTTTCAAGCTGTGCTAGTTCGAGGATAGTGCGTTAAGACAAGTACGGCGCTGACTAGAGGCCATATGTCACGGTATTAAGTTGATATGTTTGTTTAAGTAAGTTCTCCTCGGGAAAAATCGCTACAATATTAACTGATATTTTCGATGATCAGGATAAATAAGGATTTGGCGATACATTTGTTTTATGCCCGTAGTGATTGCTACCGCATGAAGACGAAATTTTAACAACACTGAAGATATGTCATTTTGTATCTTTGAACCAGAGAAAAGAGTATCATTCAGACTAAGTCCCATTATCGACTTTGGCAGAGGCATCGGATATGACACGATGTTTGGTAGTTATGCTATCAGAATTAATAACCGAATGATGTGGGATGAAGTATGAACTCGAATACCCGACAAATGAATTTAATTGTTACATGTGATTACAATTCAATTAATCTCTCAAAATAGAAAGACTGTTATTCCTTACTTCACTTTTTATTTTTATGTTAGATGTACATTTCAAGACACAACGTGCTCATTATCAATAACAAACTGAACGTTTCATTAAATGTGAATTTCGTTTTCCTTGTTTGCTTAAACAGTGCAAGTTCGCATTCCTTCAGTGGACGAAACAATGATTCTTGGTCGTCTACTTTGTAGACCCACATCGTTGACGATGTCACTTGAAATTAGGCAAAAGGTGGCGTTTGCGCCGTCTTTAATTTATTATAAAAAAGACCTTATTCGTAACTCGTTATTGGTTTCATCCGATTAAGACGACGTTTGATCGAAAGAGAACCATTTTTAATTAAATAATTAAATGATCAATAGACTTACAACAAATATTTAATAAGAATAATAAATTAATACTTTAATATTTAAACATTGGAAGTTCATATTGTAATAATAAATTTGAATAAATTATTCAAAAACTACCTCTTGATAATGAACTAATGACCCCAAATTAGTCGAGAATTTAAAGTTATTGAATTTAATCATTGTTTTATTTATTTATTTGTTAGATTTTTAATAATCTATTCATATTTTATTATTATAATGATTTAATAATCTGTTCATATTTATTATTATAAAATAAATAAAGTATACAAAAACCTATCAATACAATTAATAAAAAAAAACAATTTAAATTGAATAAATTTAAATTTTTGTATAATTTTAGCTTAAAATAATAATATTAATTCTTCAATTTAGTAGCATTACATAATTTATACAAATTGAAATAAATCTAATACTATTTTTGTTACACTCTTAATGGAACTGTATCATAATTATTGGGTGAATGTAATTGTGAATTTCATTTCTTTATTTCTTAATCTTATACTCTTTTACCCGTATTGGGTGTCGAGGTGTGAATTTCATTTATCATATATAAAATAAATCATATAACACAGCCAATTTAACAGTTCAATTAAGAGATATTTTAATAGAATTTAACAATGTATAATATCGGTTAAATAAAATTTCTTGAAAATGGGCTTTCAAGAAGATTTATTCGAAATGTAATTTATTTATAATTCTATGGTTATTGGCAGTATAGGATTTTTTTAATAATTTATTGATATTTATTATTATAATATTAACTAGCATTATTTAAATATTAGATATATTAATCATATTAATGTAAAATTTCTTACTTCGCTTTTAAAAGTGAAGTAACGAATTTTATTTTCAACTACATCATTATACAACACTTCACATTACTAGTTATTCAGTGATATTAATATTAAATTACATTAATAATATGGTGGATTGTTTATTTATTGAACATTACAGGAGACTAGAAATATTATTCTAGCGCGTCCACAGAGCAGTAAAGGGGGTAATGTCCTCCGCCGGAACTCCGCAAACATTTTCATTTCATGAGATTTTCGATTTTTTAGGATTGCAATTGAAAGATTGTTAATATAGAACCAAAGAATTTTTCATTGGTGAGTTTTTTTTTGTTGCCATGTATGCTCCAAAAGGAGTGGCTGGATACGCTACTGTAAATACGAATATAATTATCAATAAAAACTAAAAACAATACTATTTGAAAAAGAATGACACTTGTTATTTTCCTTATTTTTATTCAGAATACTGACACGTGTTTCAGTCTTTTCAGACCATTATCAAAGTATAGAATGACAAATCAAGACGATGTACAGTTATTTATCCTGGTGAACTTAATGACTGGAAATCCCCGCGATTAATATGCTACCATGGTATAATAATTCCTGCTGATTGTTTAGAATATTAATCCCCTTGCTAGTGGCCCGTCTAATCCCTCAAGTAAGCTTAATTTTCTTCATTTATCGCAAATTACACATTTTGAACAAAAAGAAGCAGCGTTTTAAATATTTCCAACAGACTCCTAAATTTACTATTTACGAAAATAGAAAGTAAAATGAATAAAAATAATGGAAACAAATCGCAGCAGAAAATAAATGAATAATAATTAATTATTTTTAAGTTTATTTAATTTACTTAAATAACTGTGATCAAGTGAATGAACACTCTTTTCTATTATCCTTCCAAAATATAAAAAACCTTCATCGAGAATTTATCATTTCATTTCATCCAATAATGTGGTCTTTGACAATGACGATGTATAAATGTTACATGAATAAAGATGTAGTAGTAAAGTAGTAGTAAAAATGATTTAAAATTGTATCGATTTTTGAGTATCACCCACATTTATTTATTAATGTTATAATTAATAATAGAAACGTAATATAAAATCAAATATTTAAGAGGTTACCCATTTATTGATTTGTTAAATATTTCCGAAAACTATATATATTACATAATTTAAAAACCGTTTAAAGCGCATTGTAATATCTGATGTATAATAAACAATAAGGATTGTAAATTTCATTATGCTTTAATTTTAATATTTTGTTATTACATGTTTTATTTATTGCCTTGTTTGTCTAAATACTGTTTAAATTCGTTTGTCATTTACTATCTTTATTTAAGTGATATTTATCATTGACATAAAAATTACAGATTCTCATTATTTCTTTCATAATTGTTTTCTATAAAATCTAATTATAACAATGCGTTTTAATTTATCTGGTGAATATCCTGCATGCTTTAAGATTACTTTAATGTATAATACAATATTTTGTTCATTGATTACAACAGCAATGTAACTCGAATTACTAACTGTCAATAATCATATAGCCATCTCTTTCTAATAAACCGTACCCTTAAGTAACGTTAATGTTAGTTCATGCAAAACACTTTAACAGTGTGTTTTTCCTTTAGCAGTCACTTAGATATCACGATAAGGAAAATAAGAACAAGTAGGATATAATAACACTTTTTCATTCCTTACTTTACTTTTATTTATATACGTTAGATTCATATTTCGAGTGTTAAACACTAATTATCAATAAATAGTAACATTAGTTAGATGTACATTTATTTATTTAACAGATTTACCTTTTTAAAAATCTACAAAATATTTAATAATAATTATGTATAGTGGATTGTAGAACAAAAATAAAGAAATAATGACAACAAGAAAACAAATAATTGGCGCCGCTAGATGATAATATGCTTAGATTAATTAAAGTCAGTCTTACGCTACCTAATATCCGCAGATAAATGAGCAAAAGTTTCGCAGATACATTTCGATTGCTAAGCACTCGTATATTAATGAAAGTTAAGTCAGGAATAAAAAATGTTTTTTTTATTTTTATTAAATACTCCACATAGCTAAAATTAAACAATAAGTAGGATATATTTGGAGGAAAACCTAAAATGTTTGTATTAATTTGGTGAAACATTGTGGTCAAACACTTTTGATATGTCAGTATAGATCATATCAATATGCCGAGAAGAATTTTAAAACATAGCTATGTCATGTGAGATAAAATTCTATTCACAATTAATGCGTAATAAAATATGACAATTATACTTTATAATATATTTATGGCCTCATATCCATTAACAAACATTTCAACTATAGTTTTTTTTATCTCGACTTTTTCGTCAACGTCGCAGATTTCTTGGACGTCACCATAAATTGGCAGTTTACGTGAAGTGTTTTATACCAATAAATTAAAACTTTTTTTCTTCACTTATTATTAAGAAAGGAATAAACCAAGTTTTAATTTCTTGGACGCATTTATTCATCTAGATTAGTAATACTTGAACGCTTAGGAACGAATTCATATTATAAGGAATAAACCAAGTTTTAATTTTTTGGACGCATTTATTCATCTAGATTAGTAATACTTGAATGCTTAGGAACGAATTCATATTATTGGGAAATGTAAGATGAAAATAAATTTGATCACAGCGATTACTTAAAAAAAATAGCTGTTTGGAAAAGTATAGCCCTAGGCCGATAATTCTAAATGCTATTACGTTTTGAAGACGTTTTAGGTATCGAGCAAATTGAAGTAAACTTTAATCTATTGAGAAATACATGTTTATTGATAGACGTGTTAAAGGTCAATAAAAACGGCTGACAAAGTACGAATGTACAATCTTTCAATATAAATGCAGGTATTTTGATCACACAAGAAATTTTATTGCGGAAGTGAGTATACACCGACTCAGATGAAATTTCTGTGAAACTATAATGATGAATGTTACTATACTTGATGGATAATAATGTTTCATTTCTTATAGGATGTAATTGGGGAAAACCACAAATTGTTTGAATTTATCTTGTAAACAATTTTAGTCCACTCGATCAAACGCTTTTAACATTTCGGTATAGATCACATCAATATACCCACCAAAATCGACATATTTGAGTTATTGAATGTAATTAAAATTCATTTCCTTTCTCCAACATTTTTTACGTACAGGCAAAACAGACCAAAGGCTGGATTTCAAAAGTGTCGCGTCTATTCCTATTGAAAACGAAGTTGGGGCAATACCGAACCATGGTTGATAGAGAGAGAATTTCGAGTAGCAGTTGCAAAAAGGTCTCATTCGTAATTATCAACAGATTCAGAAGGAAGTTTTGGGTGAGCGATTGATATTTTTATCAATCGCTCACCCAAAAATTATATATATATATATATATATATAATATTATATATATATCATATATATATATATATATTATATATATATATATATATATATATATATATATATTTATATTATCAAATTTAAATATATTGTAATATTTATTTAAATTAATATAACTAACATCAATACAAACAAATATAATTCACTTAGTCATAGTTATAAAAATAAAAAGAATATGAAAATAACTAATAAATCATTTCCTTTTTATCAATATAAATATTACAATTTAGTTACATTTTATATATACAGCTGATAAAATAAAGAGACCACGTTATCTCAATTACAACATAAATTACGATAACATTGTGCGATTCATACACACACACACACACTTGTATAATTAACCGTACATTTTCTGTTATTACATGAATGAATCATAATTGTGAATCAATAGTAAATACAACCTTGCCCGGCTCAAATTCATTGAGGACGGCGATTTACATCTATAAATACACTCAGCGTAATAAATCACGCCGTTAATTATTGCAATGCGTTTTCTAATTGCAACACAATTAAAACACAATTGTTGCGTACTCATTAACGAAAAATACGAGTGAAAACCCTCGTCTGGAGAAGTCAATTTCCCGGAGAGAGATTTAGTGAATTGGAATAACTGTGGTTTATTTAATTCAGAGTTAAGATGCGCGGAGTTGTAATGAGAGAGCAATGGGATTTTCTCTGTGGGAGATGGGTATAAATAAACATACAGAGAATGCGAGCGTGTTCACGTCTGGGTCGATTTATTTGTTTTTTTCAGCTAATACGAATTGGAAAATTCTAAACGTTCGAGTTAAATTAATCGTGAAACTCTTTGTTTTTCAATCATCAGTGGTACAGCAAAAATTAAGAATTGTCTTATAATAATAATAATTTATTTCTCAACAAGCAGAGCCTAATTACAGAGAAATATATATGTATAAACTAAACTAAATATAGTTGTACAGTGTGAGTACAGGTATATAATGAATTCAGAATAAACATTCGCTAATGTCAAACATAAAATTAAAATTTTAATTTAAAATTAATTAATTTTAATCAAAAGTGCGATCGACTCGTTTACTAAAACAAAAATATACTGCTTGTATAACACACACTAAATTATTGGAATGTTAAATTTGAAAGATTATATTTAAAAAAAAAGATTATATAATAAAATTATGAACATTTTATTTAATAATATTACATCAACATTAAACATTAATAAACCTTAGGTGTAACGTTTTAAATACAAACTATAATAACTAAATAATAAAGAATAGTTGTGCAAACAAAGTTAAAAGTGTTTTATTGAGTTATAAATACATTTCATTCATTTAATTAAAATTAAACATTTCATTCAGTTTATTCTATTGAGTTGCAATGAATAAATTTCATCTGTCATATTGAGGCATCGAGCGTAATATAAAATTAACTCACTCACATACTCATTTATTTAATATCAATAAATTGATATATCGATGCATCAATTATCAAATTAAAATAAAAGATAAATCGAATACATTAATACCCGATTGATTCTAGCGGTGACAATAAAATAATTGTAAAACACTGTTTTATTTTTTCTCTCTTTCAGAAAGGCAATTTAACGTAAATTGAAATAAATCAACCGAAATTGTTCGGAGGCGCAACCGTTAAATTGAGTTTTCAATTGTAATTCGCGCTGCCAAAAGTTTATGAATAACATTCAAACTCGTCACGAGGAAATCCCACAGATGATATAAGGGGGAATCATGAAGATATAAATAATGTAAACGTTAGTTGTGCAGAAATTATAAATTAACGTAACTCTTGCCGAATTGCAGGTGATATCGCGGGAAATAGCTGGAAGTTGGGTTATTATTAAATTCCTAGCTGGTGTTAATATACGTGCGGGTTTTATGCTTTTATGATAAAATATTTACCGGTGTTTATATTTACAGGGCCGCGCTTCTCGATTCAACGATCAATACATTTTAACGCAGAGTAAATAATGTTCTTTATTCGACGGTTTTAAGGTATTTGATCTTTAATTAACTTAAATTTGTTGAAACGCAATATTTTTATAATTTTGCAGATTTTCTTTAAGAATTTGAATCAACTTAAATTGAATAAAATAAATGTGATTCACACATTTATAGTTATTTAAAAAACAATTGCTGATTTATGATATCTTTTTCAATCAAAAAATAGATGATTTAAGTTCACAAAGAAAAATTGCAGAAATAAAAAAAAAGTTTTTCAATCAATTTAAGTTGCAATGAAATTAAACAAGGACAATTTCAGGCAATGCTCAACAAAATTTGGTCAATATTGTGTAATGCAATGCTCGGCTGGGTACATGCTCGGGAAGTAGATGTTTCAATAGATATTCGTTAAAAACTTACAGTGTAAGTAATTTTTGCATTTAGAAAAGGGATTGATCTAATTTTATTAATCGTTGCCAGAAATTTTCCTTGTTTAATTTCATTGCAACTTAAATTGATTGAAACACGTTTTTTTTATTTCTGTAGTTTTTCTTTGTGAACTTAAATCAACTTATTTTTTTTAAAACGCCCCATATTATTATCGATTGTTCTTGACGTATGTTTCGATTCCTAAAGGAGTGTACAGGGTGGTGCCACTTGGATGTCTTTAACAGAGAAAACCTATTTCCAGACTAGATAGAGAAAAACCGACTAAGGCGTCAGGAGATCGATTTTTGAGAAACGTTTATTGGTAAATACTGCATTGCACAATCTTGAATGGTTGCGGAGATACAGGGTGTTTCTCGATTTTCTGTCATTTTTAAAAACCGCGATAACTTCTTTATTTATCAAAATAATTTATTTCTGTAAAAACATTAGATCTCTCTATTTGTGTATGCATTTCTTTATATTAATATTTACCCACTTTAATAAAAAATAATTTATTAAAAAAAATCCTGTCATGTTTACCATATTTAATA
Organism: Philonthus spinipes; assembly: GCA_963082785.1. NCBI lineage: Eukaryota > Metazoa > Arthropoda > Insecta > Coleoptera > Staphylinidae > Philonthus > Philonthus spinipes. The sequence goes on from OY720306.1 coordinate 10,807,477, forward strand.
AGACATATATATCTTTTTAATTAAATAAAAACAAACATGTATTGTTAGATCCGAGTCGGGTTAACGGTTCGGATAAATTCACGCGAGCCGGTTACTCAAGTTCACCGTGGGTGCCTTCTATTCGGTTGAAGCAGAAGGTCATTGAAATTTGAAGCAACCGCGTCGCGCAATCCCAAAAACGTATGCAAATTTCACGTTTCCTTCAGAAAGCAAATAATCCATCCCCCCTCGCCTTTTCGGTAATTTACTACCGAAACAGGACCAACTCAAATTCGAGGGGGGAAATATTTACGGATCGGTTATATGGTCGTTGGTTCGGTCCAATATATGGATTTATTGCAGCCCGTTGTAGGCACATCAGAACACCGTGCAATTTATATTCATGCGTCCCGAGAGCATATTTCTTCTGACTTGACACTATCTTCGGATCCATTTGGAAATGCAAATTATTTTTTTATGAATGATACGCAGTAGAGAATTTATTCCAGCGACAACAAATTCAGTCAGATATGCTACTTTGTTTAATAAAAGATATTGTAGTTTTTTTTTTTAAATGTAAGAAACACTTTCACATAATATACTTTTAAACTTGTTAATTGTTAAGGCTTTTTCTTATTTTATACATCGTAATTCACAATAATAAAACACTTTTACTCTGTTTTTACAACTGAACTTTTTATTAATGACTTTTTTTTCATTAAGGGTGCGGTTTAGACGAAAGAAATAGCTATATAAATATTGGCAATCACTAATTCGAGTTAGATTGCTGTTTTGATCAATGAAAAATATTGTATTATACATTAAAGTAATCTCAAAATAAGCAGGAATTTCATCAGATGAATTAAAAATTATTTTAATGTTTAGTTTGAGTGAAAAACAATTATGAAAAACAATGAAAATTGAAATAATTTATAGCAAATTTCAAATTATATTTTTGCTCATAAAAACTTGTGCAATGAAAATTTAAAGGATTTCACTAAATTCTGCATTAAAATAACTTAGCAGACATGACCTATTAATTTCATTATATCTTACAATTTTCTTTTCTAACTTGAACTAGTAAATTGACGTAATACACGAAAACTAACGATTTATTATTATTTAGACTGATAATTTATACTTGGTAGACAAAAAATGTAAATATTCATATTATTAAATTAAATAGAAATACTATATTACTAAATTTACTCGATTTTGCCCAGCACTAATGACGCGTTAATCGAAACTATAGTTCAGTTATACAAAGTAAAAGTGTTTTGTTACTGCGGCTTATACATTTGAATAATTTTAGTAAACTTGTATTTTAATTATTCGAATAAAGATGTATAATAAAGCAGAAGCCTTAACAATTAATGATAAATACTTTATTGATTCAAGAATGGACCCTCCCTTTTGAGTATCGCGGTTGATTTTAATCACAGATTTCCCGGAGCTCCATTCCAAGAACGTAGCCAAGAAGAGGGACAGGGCAATTTGGCCTTAATTTAAATAATTGTGACCAAGTGAATAAAAATAAACTCTTTTCTCGTCTGTTTGTTGAACTAATCAATTTATTAATTGTCGAGGCTTCTACTTCGCTATACATTGTAGCTCGATTTTGATAAATGAAACACTTTTTACTTCGTTTGTATAACTTGGATTATAGTTATACAAACAAATAAATAAAAAGAATTTAAAAACAATAAATAATAATAATTTAAAAACAATAAATAATAATAATTTAAAAGCACTAAATAATTAGCTCTGTGGATTTTCTATTAGAAGTATAAAGTGATTCATTTAAATTGTTAATAACTGAGGCTTAAACTTTGTTATACATTTTTTATCAAATGAATAAAACACTTCAAACTTTGTTTGGATAACAAAAAAATATTTTGTGTTATACAAACAAAATTTAAAGTTTTTCATTTATTAAAAATGAAATAATCAATGTTAGTTGTTTAAACTTTTGTTACTTCAGAAGGGATGTCAACTTTACCAATTAATTCAGGATGATTTAATTGAAATTAAAATACTTAGTGACACAAACCAAGTGTTTTAATTTCAATTAAATCATCCTGAATTAATTCAAAAATGTTTCACCACGGGTTAAGTGAGAAATTAATTAAACATAAACTTTACCAATGTTAGTTGTTTAAACTTTTGTTACTTCAAAAGGGATGACAACTTTTGTCATTTTATCAAAACCATTCGAACATCCTAGAAACGATATCAGTCAACTTTGATTGACACAACAAACGAGAATATCTTTTGGAATAGACGTTAAAAAATTAGTAGGCTCAGATGTTCTGTGCAAAAAAAAAAGAAACGAAGAGAATCACGCCTTGTTTCTTTTTTTATTGAGATAAAATTATCAATATTTAATACATATTTTGTATATTCTACTATAAATTAACGAATGACCTGAAAATTGTCACACCTTTCTGGCCACTTTGCATTATTTATTAGATTTTTTATATTAATTCTTCAGTTGATTAAATTATTTAAGACGTTCAAGTTTGAAAATTCGAACAATTCCCTAAATTGAGACGGCAACGCGCATTCTTAATTTGCATTCCGGCTGTGGCGCGCACGCTTCGTTTTCCCTTCTCCAACTATTTAAATTGGAAATAAAATTTTACACGCTCCTCTATGGCCCGGTGAAATTTTACAGAGTGAAATTAAATTTCAATCTCGCTATACTAGAATCCCAATAAATATGTTAATGTCCCTCTGTTTTTATTCCGATGCCATTTGAAATATTTGCTCTCGGCGTAGAGTTTAGATTATTTAAGTTACATAGGAGGCAGTAGCGTATTCAGACATCCTTTTTGGAGAAGATGACAATGAACATTTCAAACCCATATAATAAAATGTTCAACCACTATTCATCTACCAGATGGATAATTAGTGATGGCGATTTCGGTTTTTCGAACCTCATCAGACTAGTGTGTTCCATATGCAATGCCTTGATGATTTGCAGTTAAAGTAAAGTAAATCTTTAATCGTGCTAGTATCATAATTGTTTTATACTTGTCAATACATATAAACATAATACTATTAATTAATATAAAATTTGGTAATCATATTGACTCCTTGTATAGTAGACAGATTGTTTATGTAATAGCGAAGACAAAGCCTTAAACATATAATGGAATAATTATGATGCATATGAATAGATACTAGAAACAATAGGGCAAATGATTTACAGACGATGATTAATATATAAATTAGGCTTCAGTAAAACCTCATGTTTGACTAGAGATATAACCGGCGCTATTGAGAAATACCTGAGATTAATCATAATATGATTTTTTTTTTTTTCGAACTGGATAAGGAGAGAAGGTAGAATTCGGATAATTTCCTGGTTCTATATTCAAATTTTGAGAATCACACCCATAAAATTAAAAAAAAAAAATAGTGCAATTTCATGGTTTTAGGGGAGGATACAACCACAGTTGCTCCCCCGCGGATACACGCTTTATATGAGCCAAGATTTTGATACGGTTCCGAATGGTATGCTGAAAACCTAAATAGGAACGTTTTCAGGCATATCGTATATCTTTACAAATTTTAATTACAATTACAAAAAAAAAGAATAGGAAGATCTATAGTCAATATCGGTTAACTATGGTTAGTGGGCGATCAATTGGACTTGGATAAAAATTTAGAAGATTTTTATTAATTTTCATTTTGACTGCTTCTAAATTCAACAGGTATTTTATATATTATTAATAAATAAAAAAAGATGAAACCAGTGGATTTTTATAAAAACAGACAGCCTACTTGAAATTTTACACGATTATATATATAAGGATAAAATTAAAATAATTTTATTTTTTAAATGTTACTGAGACTTTTTTATAATAGGAAATAAGTAAGTAAATTTGAAGACAATAAATATCAGATTCGAATGTCTGATATTTATTGTCTTCGAATTAACAAACCAAGTGGAACATGAAATTTTATTTAAATATATCTCTCTCGCCGACTCTTGATAATATTGACGTCGTAGTTCATAATATATGCATTTTTTGATACGTTTATCATACTGTTTTCGTTATTAAATTATAATTTGAATTATTAAAGTAAAAAGTACTTACGCCCGTTGTGCTGGACTCTCACTTATGTTGTCTACCTCCTGAAAAAAGAAAGAAAATAAACATTATATTAATTACTAAAAAAGAAGATTAATTTTCAGGAGGAACCCAAAAGGAAAAGAGGCAGAAGTAATGGGAATCTCCATTTATCTTCTATTTATACATGATTTTTTTTATTTTTATATTATTCCATGCCATTCCTTTTTATTCATTGTTTTTCTAATTCTTGATACGTTACCCTTTTTAGGTCATCGTTGTATCAAGTCTCTCATTGAATCATCTATTTTTGAATCTTCCTTCTGCTATGATAAATCTAATCGAAACAACAATTACTTAATTATAAGGCTGTTAATTTTTGAAAGTTCATACTTGTAAAAATTTTAATGTTTTAAACACACTTTAAAAATATAAATTAATCTTTTACTCGCAATAATTGTTTCCCATACTTTTGCGGCTTTTTCAGACCAGGAACGATTCTGATTCTTCGCCTGAAGAAACCGCAAAAAGGCGAAAAACGATTGTAATTATTCTCCCGAAGAAACCGCAAAGAAAGGCAGAAAACGATTCTGATTCTTCGCCTGAAAAAAAAAGGCAGCAAAAAAGAAAGAAAGAAGAAAGATTCTGATTCTTCCATTGAGGATACCGTAAAGAAACTGCAAAGAAAAGCGAACAACGATTCTAATTCATCGCTTGAAGAAACCGCAAAGATAGCCGAAGAACGATTCTGATTCTTCGTCTGAAGAAACCGTAAAAAAGGCGAAGAACAAATCTGATTCTTCGCCTGAAGAAACCGCACAGAAAGGAGGAGAACGATACCGATTCTTCGCCTGAAGAAACCGTAAAAAAGGCAAAGAACGATTCTGGTTCTTCGCCTGAAGAAACCGCAAAAAGGCAAAGAACAATTGTAATTACTCTCCTGACGAAACCGCAAAGGAAGGCAGAAAACGATCTTGATTCTTCGCATGAAAAAAAAAGCAGCAAAAAAGGCGAAGGAAGATTTTTATTCTTCGCCTGAAGAAACCGCAAAGAAAGATGAAGAAAGATTCTGATTCTTCCATTAAGGATACCATAAAGAAAGGCGAAAAACGATTTTGATTCTTCACCTGAAGAAACTGCAACGATTCCAAATTCGTCGCCTGAAGAAACCGCAAAGATAGGCGAAGAACGATTCTGATTCTTCGCCTGAAGAAACCGCAAAAAAGGCGAAGAACAAATCTGTTTCTTCGCCTGAAGAAACCGCAAAGAAAGGAGAAGAACGATTCTGGTTCTTCACCTGAAAAACAAAGCAGCAAAAAAGGCGAAGAAAGATTTTTATTCTTCTCCTGAAGAAACCGCAAAGAAAGGTGAAGAAAGATTCTGATTCTTCCATTGAGGATACCGCAATCAAAGGCAGAAAACGATTCTGAATTCTTCGCCTGAAAAAAAAAAACAAAGAAAAAAGGTGAAGAAAGATTTAGATTCTTCGCCTGAAAAAACCGCAAAGAAAGGCGAAGAAAGATTCTGATTCTTCCATTGAATATACCGCAAAGGAAGGCGAAAAACTATTCTGATTCTTCACCTGGAGAAACTGCAAAAAAAAAACGAAAAACGATTCTAATTCATCGCCTTAAGAAACCGCAAAGATAGGCAAAAAACGATTGTGATTCTTCGCCTGAAGAAATAGCAAAGAAAAGCGAAGAACAATTCAGATTCTTCACCTGAAAACAAAAAAAAAACGCAAAGAAAGGAGATTATGTTTCTTCGCCCGAAGAAACTGCAAAAAACGCGAAAAACGAAAAAATGCAAAAATCTGCGATACAGTTGTTGAAAATAAAAGACAAATTTATATTTTTAAGTGAGTTAAATTTACAAACCTTATAATTGAAACCATTATAATAACTGCTAATGATCAATGATGATCATCTTAATTTTGCCAGCATAAATTAACCTAATTAAAACCTCTAGATAATTGTCAATGATTGTTTTTGTCTGACATCGTTTTTAGATTATTTTTAACTGAAAGTTGCATGTGCCCATTTACGCATGTACTCAGTTAAGAAATGGGACTATTACTATTACCAATATACATAGCAGTAGCATTGTATATTGGTAAAGTGTATTAATAATAATAATTGTGAACTATCAAGTCTTGAAGTGGAGATAAGATATTATCTTAGTGCTCGGAATCTAAAGCGATGGATGTAGTTAAATCAACCCTGCAGTTGCAGTTCAGAATTATTATTATTTCATTTTTCAGAAATATTTTATATATAACGAGTGCTGACACGATCAAGTATACATAAGGATGTTACATGTAAAAACAATTTTATGCAAATTCCTGCTTCCCAGTTCATTTTAGAGAAAAACTGAAAGAATTGAAATGTATTTAGAATTTAATAATCTGTGAAAAACGATACTTTATTAACTTTTAAAATAGGTGTGTTTTATAAATAATTAATAATTACTGAATATATATGCAAAATATTACGTGTTTATATTGCATTAGCCATAACATATGAAAGAATCCATATCAAAAGTGAGGTTAATTTACGGTCACAAAATATTTTTTCTTAGACAGCGGTCCAGGGAATGTAAAAAATATATTTTCTCACTTTGTCAATGTTATTTAAAAATTATTTTTGAATTAATAAATAGAAATAATTTTGATAATATTTAATTAACATTCAATAATTGCTTCTTCTTTAATTTACTTACTATAAACATTAAAAAAACTGAAACAACTACTTCCTCTGGTTAATATTTGGCCGGGTTCTGATTTACACAATTCAATAATGCGATAATTTTCAAATTTAATAAAATTTAATTTATTATAATTATACATTGATTCCAAAATTGAACCAAGCAGCATTATTGATTTTGAAATTCTGAACACATTTGAATTCTCTGTTTTGCTCTAAAATTGAACGGGAAGCAGGAATTTAAAAAAAATGTTTTTACATGTAGAATCCATATGTGTATCTGATCATGTCAACGCACAGTATATAATCTTTAATAACAGATATATACAAAATAATATACAAAATAATGAAAGTTACAAAGAGATATTTAAGATTTTTTTATAGAATATTTAGATTGGTCAAATTTGTCGACTTGGTCCAAAATAACCCAAAATGATGGTGCCGTGGATGTATTAGAGGTTGTATCAGATACAAACAATTGAGATTATCATATTTTCCGGAATATAATAAAAAAAATGTGAAACAATAACTAAGTGTATTTAAAACAAAAACCTTACTCAGTGTCAATCATGTTTCATCAAGTGCTAGATGAAGTAAAAGTGAATAGTTTATAATTACATAGTTCATAATCCAGGATTATATCAACTATTCCATAAATTTTGACGAGATTTCAGAATTAGTACTCAGTTCAAGATGTTGAAAACTAACTAGGTTAGAAATAATAAGATGGTGTATAAGGAATATTTCTATACATTTGCGTGAATGTAAAGTGTGTTAATGATTCTTTAAAAATGAAGTTGTATTAAAAGTAACCAATTTCGATCAAAAATCATTGACCAGCCCCCAAACAATTCGTGATGGTTATTAGAGACAGTTATTTTACGACTGCCCATATACATTACCGTCAATTACGCACTTAAATCAATTAAAATAATCCCGGCTATCGGAACTGTACGCAATAAAACGAAAATCAACGGCACTGAACCGGCGGCCACTGGAACAAACAAAGATGGGCGCAGATGGTCGCCGGCAATTGACCTGAACTCGAATAGAACTTATAACATGTCTCATGGTTTCTCATTGGAAATTCTTATTGTTCGTGTGTGTGTGTGTGTGTGTGTTTTGCTCGGATGTGAGAGCGAATGCGCCGAACGCGGCTTCTCCTGTTATTTTTTTCTTTTCTTCTTTTCCAGTGTCCGTCCGTCGTCCATTACAGCGCACGATGGCGTCCCGGTTCAATTCGGCCAGAAAACGAATAAACGCAATTACTCCAACCCCCCCTTCTACAACATTCGTTCTCGGTGTCCAAACATTATTTTGCGCCCCGTACAACGACGTTTCTGGGTTAATAGTTAATGAACACGTATTGGGGGAAGGTCTTGTAATTATTTTCGCGTTTTTATGTTCCCCTTTTTAAGAGTAGGAATTAAACGTTGATATACCAACATTCAATGGAGATTAAACGTACGGTTAAGTTAATCATTTAGCTACAACCGAAGCTTTATGTAATGGGGAACCTATACAGGTTTACATGTCTACATTTTTGAATTAAATTAAAACCTTTCGTAATTACATGATGTTCAAGAAATGTTCTGCTATTAACGGAAAAGAGTTTTTAAATTGCTTTGACTTTTACAATGAAATTAATACACCTTGATAAATCGATAGCCCTTAGACCACGCTTAAATAAATGAAAAGATGAACAAAAAATATGTAATTTGGAATTAGAGTTTACACTATTGCAATATTTCATCATCCTGGCGATGGTATTGTGATTTCCATAGTTAGAGAAATGAAATGGTATTCAAAATACACTCTAGTCCTAGTGGTTTTAGTAATGTAAAAATTAAAGTCGAGGACTGAGAGTGAGATAAATTAAATATTTGTTGTTATATAACATTCTATTGTAGAACTTTTAGTTGCTATGTTATAAGCGGAACAACATCGTCTGCCTGATAAAATCTCTGAAAACAAACAATTATTTTTTATGTCAAATAAAACGTCAAAATGCTGTGATACTTAAGTAAATATTTCGAAAACTACTATAAAAATTCTATAAATTAAAAATTGTGGGGAAATGTAAAGCCATTGTAAAGTAAGAAATAATAAAATAATAATAATAGCACTTTCTTATCCGACAGTTAAAAACACTTCTTACAGGATAATATTAAACATACAAAAAATAAAACAATGTAGATGATAACATTGTTATACAATTGTTATTGTATTTGCCGTCTGAGCTATCCAAGAAATTGACGTAATGATAAATTAAAAATATTAACATTTGAACAATACATATTAAAGAAATTACAAGATGAAAGTAAAGTTGATGAAGATCTGTGATTTGTCTTATGATTGGGAATATAAAACAATTTTGTATTTCTAGACGTAACACGAGGCACAAAAAATGAAAAAAAAAATTGAATTTCAAATGAATTAGTTTGAAACGGAATATAATTTGCGCAGTTATACGCCTGGACTCTTTAAGTATATTTAACATGCCCTCTGTTAAATATACTTAAAAGCGTATTTGAATCCTTGTTGAACATACGAACCATATTTACAGTAATGCAGAGCTTTTAAAAAAGTTCTTTGTACTTTTTCAACAAGTTCCGTATATAACAGTTGTTGAGGATGCCAGATTATCGACCCATATTCCAATCTGCTTCGAATAAATGCATGGTAAAATCGTAGGAAACACATAACTAAATGATTTGGTATTACGAAGCATAGCCCAGGGTTTTGTATGCACAATTGCATATAGCTCTAAGTCAATTCTATTATTCATTGTTATACCCAAATCATTAAATTTAACTGCGCAAGCTAGGGGTATATTATTAATAAAATAATTATAATTAATTATTTTTTTATTTCGAGATATTGTCATGAATTTGCATTTTGCAACATTAAGTTGCAGTCCATTGGAAGCACACCAGAAACATAAATTATTTAAATCTGATTAAAGAGCAATACAGTCTTGAATTAATCCTTCGAAATAACTTAATATGATCCGCGTACAAGAGGCAATTTGAATTTAAACAATTAAGAATGTCATCAATGAAAATGTTGAAAAGCAATGGTCGTAATATTGAGTCCGAAAAGAAAGAAACTTTTTTTTATTTTCCACACTTGTTAATATTTGCATCGCATCAAAGAATGTTTCAAATATATGTTGTATATCTTGATGACATAAGTATTTTATTTTATTAACTTTTTGTTGTATCTTCTTCAGTTCTTGAGTTATACTCTTAGTGATTTTTTTGTTAGGATAAAAGTGTTTTAAATAACAATTGTAGATATTTATTTATTTACAGACATCGAATATTTAGCAGTAATAGATGTAATAATAACAAAAATATATAAAATGAAACTATTAATAAGTATTATACACACAATACTGGAAAATAACAAATAAACATAAATTATTGCTATAAAACATATACAACTAAATAATACACCTTGATAAATCGATAGTCCTTAGACCACGCTTAAATAAATGAAAAGATCAACAAAAAATATGAAAATTGGAATTAGAGTTTAAAATATTGCAATATTTCATCATCCTGACGATGGGATTGTGATTTCCATAGTAAGAGGAATTAAATGGTTCTTCTAAATAATTAGCATAAACTTTAAGAGACAATCTATATTTTCATTTAATATTTTCTCATTTACTATAAAATAGCCGAATTCACTGGGAAAAGTACCATGATGGACACATCACCTTTTTTTTATTAGAATAATAATAATATTGGAAAATATGTCCAAAATTAGGTCTTTCCTTTTCTTTCAACACTGCAAAAATTACTAACACTCTTATTTATTGATGAACATCAGTACATTATTCTTCTGCTTCTCCTTTTTTTCTCAATCGTTTTGGGGTGATTAAACTTTCTAAACTATTTCCAACCAATTACAAAACCATCCCAATAATATATTCCGCCGGTATTGTTTTCCCCGGTGAGAAAATTGTCCGAGTCCGCTTTATTGCATTTCTGAGGCACATACTGAGTACATAAACTGGTTCTTATAAGATATTCATTCCAGTTATCTTCGAGCACACTCAAATAGCCGCACGTCATTCTTGATACGCTAATTGTTCCACTTGGATGGTACGAATGTTTGATGTGCTCACTGCATAGTGGAGAACGTGAAACAAAACAAAACGAAATATTTATTTAGAAGACGCGGCTTTCGAAAAAAAAAACAACTCGAAGTTGACTCTCAAAATTATTATTATTTTTATTAGTTTTGTTCTCTAAAATAATACAGACCTAATAATATTAATAATTAATGAATAAAACACTAATAACCTTTATTCACACTTTACGTATTTTACTAAATGTACATTTTGGACACAAATTTATTTATTTATTTATTAACGGTAAACACCTTTTACAAATGTAAGAATACATATTGATATAAAGATAATAATAACAAGTTAATATATACATTTATATGTACATACATGCACACACATACACATGAATCAAACATAGGTAAAATACACAATCATATGACACAAGAATACAACATAATTGACCATTATCAATGGATTAACACTAAATACTAAACATAAATATAACATAATATATAGATTGATGGATTAATACAGTAGCGATGAAAAAATGAGGGAAAAAACGTGGATTAAGAGATAGCTAGACGGATGAGGGTAACGGTACAGGCCAGGTAAAGAGAGGATTAGGAAAAAAAAACACACAAATAAAGATAATACAATTAAATCTAACAGGGTGTTGTGAGGAGGACTTGTATCAAAATTCATAAATTTATTTTTATGTTTTTTTCATTTGAATAATATTACACGTTACAGAAATCAAGGCATTAATAAAACCAGGAAAAGAATACGCTGAAAATAGCAAAAGGGAAAATTCTAAAAACAATATTAGGAGGAAAAATTAGAATAAAAGAACAAACCAGGAGATTTTATAGGAGCCTAAAGAAGTACATATTGTTGAAAATATAAAAATACAAAGAGTAAATTGGTTTGCGTAGAGGGCAGATAAAAGGGTTAGAATATATAGAATGATGACACGTTAAAATTAACAATTTCTGTACGGAATAGCCCTGAATATTAGTCAACGCTCCGGTAGGTTAGGTTAGGTAGCTGTGGCAGCCGTAGGCTCACTTAGGCCATTCAGGCCCATTGTATTACCATTCAACGCTTCGGTAATTTACTAATATTTTATTTAACGATTGCAAAATCGGACCTAATTAATTTAAACACAAATCATAATTTATTTTCAAATTAAATTAATCGCGAATTGATTTAAAGCGAAGTGAAATTTGTTGTGATACAACAATACAACACCCATTATGGTCGAACACAGCGCAAATTACATCTCGTAACAGCCATCTGGTTAATTAAGCAATATCGATTCGAGCGAAGTTGCGGAAGTTCCGAAAACAGCACATTCGTGTTTAGAATTCTCCTTTTTTTTCATCCCTCTATTTTTGCAGTAGATATAAAATTTGCTCTCTCCCGCTAAATTCATTATACATACAAATTTCGCAATTGTATGAATAATTAATTCCGTGGATAAAATGGAAATGCCCCCGCGGGGTGTTTATTACTGGGAATTTATTTGCGGAATGATGGATATATTTATAGTGTCTGGCCCTCTCTCTGTTGCTGTGTTGTATTCCGGGTGGCGAAAATGCACCGACGTTTAAAATGTAAATGGTGCGAATTACGAGGCGGTGTGATATATGGTTTTTTTCGTGGTTGTAGAAAATGGGAATATAATTGGGGATAAATTACGATTGTTTTGCTTAAAATCTAGGTATGATTTATGTCCAGATTGTAATAACTGCCATTTTTTATAATTTACTAATCGCTTAAAAAAAACAACAAATAGTACATTTAACTGCTATTTAATTTAATGAATAAAGTGACAATATTCTTCAATAGCATTCTCACTTAACGCTTGATGAAACAATAATAATGGAAATGAGTTCATTCACTTATTGCATTTAAATCGATAATAAATACAGCCATAAATCACATAAATCCAACTTTGATAGACAATGTTGGAAAAATTACGAATGATATATATTTAGTTTTTTACATATTTTATAAGAAGTAGATTTTTTAATAAAAAAAGGAATTAATTAAAAATTCATTATGGGATTTTAGAGCAATATATTTTTTTAAAACATTAAAACCCCAATAAAACAGCCAAAAATGATAAATCCACCTTTCACTGAAAATACTGGAAAAACTTCGTCTGACATATGTTCAGTTTTTTACATATTCTAAATGAGGTGGACTTTTTTTTATGTACAAAAACCTTCTTCATGGTAGAGGTGCCGGGTAAATCCGTGGGTAACTTCACATCGGTATCTACAATAATATGCCATTTGGGCTTAAAATGGACCTTACTCAATCCCATTTATAAACCGTTTTACAATTTTTTCTATCGTTTTTCCTTTTCTTATAATATAGCTAAGACGTTCACTCACCCCGTACTTATATAGCAAATTAAATAACCAAGTATAGACAATAAATAATATATGAAACATACATAATATATTTACAAACATTACCAGTAATAATTTAAAGTATCCGTAATTTTTAAAACGCGACAATCAATACTAATTCGTGCGCCCCAAACTAATTCCTCGCTTCTCTGAGTACGTTTAGATTATGCAAACGTACATCAAACGCAACGATAATAAATTAAATTATCGGATGGAAACTCAGAGTGCACGGAGGCTGTACTATTACTGAATGTGCTGCTTAATACGGCATTAATCGTGCAAGAGAATATGGCATTAAATACACACAGCTTGAAAAGGTGGTTTTCCTTATTTGAAATCTTTGTTGCAAATTAGATAAACATGAGCTTCATTGTAGCTCATGTTTATCACTGGAGAGGAAAGAATTATGGTTAGATTAGATTGGACTGATTTCGTGAAAGATTTCGATCCCTAAACCCCGCTCGCCCTCACTTTATCATTAAAAAACGTCAGCTTAGATTATACTAAATATATAGAGAATTTGTAATTGAAAGAATCACGCATTTTTTTTTTTTTCAAAAAAAAAAAGGAAAAATCTCCACTAATTTCGCTTAATAATTAAAGTTACAGCAAATATTGCATCGGTTTCATAAAAAATGATATATTATGGGTGTTTCATCGATTTATTGTTTTTGTTTCAAAAGAAAAAAAAAAATAGAATAGAATATGTACTGATTTCACTTGATGAATAATAATTCGCCGGTCAGCTGCGTAGTCTCTCCATTTTGTGTTATTTACCGTATAGAATTATGCTGTGGCCATTTGATTATATTTTTTTATAAAAGAACCAGTGGAATACAGAATTTAGAATCGGGTACCTAATCCACCTCCTAAATCACGAAATATTTTAGTCATCCGGAAGGTTCCGAGGCCACTTTTGGACGAGATGTCATAACATCAAAGACACTGATGAAATTAGCGGTTTTTGCATATAAATAAACTCTTAAATAAATAAAACCACGTAAAGTAAATTTGTTGGTTAAATATTAAACAACAAAATTACTTTTCTTAAATAAACAATTTATTGTTATTATTTTTTTAAATTAATCTTTACAACATTACAGTTCACCGTAAAATCAACAAACTCATTAGAATAACAACGCCGAAACACGTGTACAGTTAAACGAAAACATCCACCTTCTTATCGAAGGCCGCAAATACCGCACACGCAAAAAAAAAAGAGTAAACCACTCACCATTCAAATGCACAAATTAAAACATAAACACGCGGAGCTACAGCGTAAACAAGCGTATTTGTTTAAAATATTATTCCCCACCTGTGGAATACCACGCGCCGAAAAACTGGTTTACATCCGTACGAATTGCGTCACGCAATAATATCCAAAAATCGATACGAAATGCGAATGATTAATCCACGAATTTGCGTAATGAGATTTCAGTGCAACTTTGCAATTATCGTTGATTTCGTTAATTTGAATTCAGCCAGCGAAATTGCGAGCGCGGCGTTCTCTCTTTATTTTTAAGTTTCGCAATAATGGACAAACTTCCTTCTACTAGTTTATAAATTTAATTAATGCGCGCTGTAAATGCGATGGTATTAATTTTTACGAGTTCCCCACTTATTTTATTAAATCAAGTCCATAATAGAGAACGTTAATATTCTCCAGGCATTTTAGATTATTTTAACTAACGCCCAGTTTTCCAATACAACTCAAGACGTATCTAGATCTCAAGCTGGATCTTGAGACCGAAGCTCGGCTTATTCTATTACACTACGACGAAATGAACGCTAAAAGTAGCTCTTTATCTCTTCAACAAAACTATTTCTCTTTCACTCAATAGCGTTTCCGCGCTCCAGGTGGCGCTGTACAAAGTAAAATAAGTTACAGGAATCTGTTCCTCTTTTATAATGAATCTCATTAGAGCGATGCTTTCATTAGTACAAGGATTTATTTTATAGTAAGCAAATATCCCACATAGCTAATTCTGTTACAAATGAATCATTTTCATAGGAAATGTTTACAATTATTTGTTTCTTTTGCAATATTTACAAGGTAAATTCGGACGCCATCTATGTATAAGGACAGAATTAAATAAAAGAGTGTGTAACAAATACATTAAAATTTATATTATCATAATGAACAAATTTTAAATTAAATTTCATTCATTCTCATATAATAATATTACTTAAATAAATAATTACCGATATACAATTATTTGTCTACTTTACAGCTGTAAAGACGCGGATGACTGCTTACCATGAATGCAGATTTTCACATATTAATCCTGTCATGGCTATTATTATGCAAACACTTTCATTGTATTAAAAACACTTAATATTTTACAAAATAATTTTGATAGAATAACTTTGATATAATGTCAAAGACATTCACAGAAAGAACTTGATATAAAAGCAGATGTGCAATTTTTGCATCAAAATTTAAAACTAGCGCTACCTGGGCCACGGAAACGATGTCAGAGAGAGACAGATTTTAGCAGACAGATTTCCTATGGAGCTAGCCCGGCCTGATCATACTCTTTTCAATAGATAATCCAATACAACTTAAACAATATATTCATAATAATTGGGAGATAATACAAACGCCATCTATTGCCTATTTCACGTGGCATGGTAACGTTTCCGAATGGTGTCACGGGATATATAAAATTTTGAAAACGGAATCTTGGGTAAACGTGCGTGAAATGAACGAATCCGAAGTCAAAATCTATAGGAAACTTAACGTTTGGTCACAATTCGCATTCAAAGTCCCAATTTTGAGGTTATAATTGATCCGATTTTCGACTAAATAAGCACAATGCGAGTATAAATCGTAAATAATCTTCTAATTTATGACGAAAGTTAACAAATTTGTTGCGATTTTTTCATTTACTCAGCCAAAATCACGATTTTAATTTTATACAGAAAATGACGTTTATATAAAAAAATCAATATATATTTTAGATCAATTTCTAAATAATAGATATTTTAATTTATGATATCAAAAATAGATGGCGCCACCGCTCCACTAAATCGAATGTATTTTGTACAATATAATAAAAAAATAATACAGAATTATTCATCGACTATTATAAATAATACATACATATTTAATTAATGATTTTTTTAAATATTGGATAGATTGTTACAACTTACGATCTTTAGCAACATGCAATGCTCATACTTTAAATTCACAGATATCTGAGTAAGTTAAGAAAACCACTGTGTGATTGTTTTCATAACGTGGTAATTTATATTTTTAGTCAAAATATGCATAATAACCTAAAATAGTAACATGTTTTGCACCAGAAAAGTTTCACTCATAGCTATAGTATTTGAAATACTCTAATAATTGTCAGAATACTTTCCAAACATGTTTGCACACTCACCTAACCTAACCTAAACTAAACTAGCCTATACTAACCTAACCTAACCTATACTAACCTAACCTAACCTATACTAACCTAACCTAACCTATACTAACCTAACCTAACCTATGCTAACCTAACCTATACTAACATACGAGTCACCCTAGATTAAATATTATTATTTATTATAATTAATAAATAATATTATGGATTATTCCATAAAAAAGGCGATCTATAGGTTAGGAAAATAAAAGGTTTTGAAGATAGAAAGCGAACATTAAAAAGGGTTATTAATCTATTATTGCATAGATTAAACGAAAAAAAGGGGAAGATATTTAACAGTTTAAACTAAATAAGAAAGAAAAATGTAGAGCACCATTCCGTTGGATGGCCATCTATGGTCTGTGTTGAGAACTAATGTACAAATGGAAACGCAAAACGCAAATTCACCGTCGAACGTACGCTCAATGAATGACGTGTGGATGACGTAGTTTTGTGAAAATTAAATTCAATAATTTCCTTATTAAATGCCGTTTTAACACGATAAAAGCGTGCTGAAGTGTAACACTAGTGTAAATAGGTGTGGATATAACAACAGAATGATTTTTATAATGATGGAAATACGGAAAATCAGTGACATAACCTACCGACTTTCGAGATGAATTGTGAAAAAAAAAAAAATACAAGTCTAAATACCCGAAAACCACCAAAAATCAACTCCTAAGATCATCATTCATCATAAAAATAATACCTGTTTATAGGGCTTTATTTCGAAAACAACGAAATAAGAGGTGTAGGACGTATACTAGGATCTAACCCTAGAAGAGATAGAGTAAGAAATGTGGACGTAAGAAGAGAACTGAATACAAAGGATGTACAAAAATATGTCGAAGAAAGGCAACTGGGATGGTGGGGACATATACAGAGGATGAAGAAAATAATTCCTGTAAAGCAAATATGGGAAGCAAGGACAACTACAAACAGAGAAAGAGGAGGACCAATAGAAAACTGGGAGAACAGCGTAACAAAGGCACTACAAGGCAGAGGAATAAACATAAGAGAAGCAGAAAAAATGGCTAAGGACAGAAACAACTGGAGGAGAGTCATTAAGAAATAGACAATGAAGAAAAACCCCGACACCAATTGGTAAAAGGGGACATCGATTATATATATACAGAGAGGTTTTTTTATCAGTATACATTAGGGGAAGTGTATACCTGCAAAAAACGCGACTCAAACGCATTGAACCGATTAATGTGTGTATGTTTAGTTGACTATTTGGCATATGCGTGTTTAGTTGCGTGTTATAGGCAACTAAACACACATAAATTAATGCATTTTACTCGCGTATTTTGCAGGTATACATTAGGGGAAATGTATACTAATAAAAAAAGCTCTCTGTATATATATATATATATATATATATATATTTACACTAAGCAAATTGTCATCTATTTTCAATATTTTAGGAAGAACCACCTCGAAAATATTTTAACACATTGACTTTAGTTTATTAAGCAATTTACAAAATTGTCTGCTTTACAAGATTAGCCATATTCCATCACGGAACATTCTATATACAATTGAAACTATAGTTTGTCATATTTTTGAAGCAAAGAACATTTTCCGGTGAGTATAACAGTTGATTGAAAAGTTTTTCAACGTTATGGCGTTGATTGAAAAGTTGTCCATAACGTTGAAATGTATCGGTCTTGTCTTACTAATTGCACATATAATATACTCTCTCTTTCTACAGACATATCAAAACTATATTCTTTTTTAACATTGATTCGAGACGGAATACGGAATTATCCAGAAACGTCAACACACGTTATCATCTATCTTAACATTGCTGTCAATCTTTAAGTTTAACATTTTTGATAGGGAATAGGGCCGATTCGCTGTAATTCCTGGTATTTACCACCCTATCTTGGATTGTTTTAATAAAGTGCTCAGTTTATGAGAATAGATTTCCACAATTGAGAAATAGTAGTGATGAAGTCTTATAAATGTTTTAAGACTTAATCAGACACGGATATTACCTATTCAGCACTTTTTGCTCTCACTATTCTTGAGTCGCATTTACAGTTAAGCAAATTATGGAGGTGCGTCGAGTTGCATCAAATCGTTTTTGTCAATACAATCGTCTTTCTGGAACCATTATTCAGATAAATTTGAGTCGCTGGGTACATAAAGTGTGAAGACCAACGTTTGTTCGAGTGAAAACATCTTAGCCGTGGGCCACAGTGTTGACGAAGATTTGAACTTATCAATTCATTGACCTTCTCAACAATTGAGATTATCTACAATGACTATATAAACCACTGGTTATATAAACAAATTTAGATAGTTTCCATTAGAAGAGGAAGTATCATTTTTTTAATACATTATAAACGTTTAAGCGCAAATGACGAAAGATATCGAAGCACCCTATAATTCCCAACAAACCAACTCCACAAACTAGAAAATCCCTTAGCTGTTGGTTTAAGCAATTTCAACAGACTGGAACTATGTGTAAAAAGAAAAAAGCACTGGTCGACTGCGTGTCTCTAAGGATAATATCAGACGTATTGAAGAAAGTTTTGTTCGCAGTCCAAATAAGTCTAGCTAGTAGATAACTTGAAATACTCCAATCAACTGTATGGAAAGTTCTGAGACGACGTTTACTATACAAGCCCTACCGATTACAACTTAGGCTCTCAACCTTAATGACAAAAGAAGGGTCTCAAATTTTGTGCATATGAGCCAGAAATTTTAGAAATGATGAAGGATGGCGCCTTTCTACAGCGTATAATTTTTAGCTAAGAAGCAATTTTCTATTGTAGTGGAAAATCAACAGACATAATGTTCGCATATGGGTTTTGCAAAAACTACATTCAACATTGTAACATGAAAAACTTTGAAACTTTTTCTTTTCATGGCTACAAAGATCGTTAATTTTGGATTTCTACTTTAATAAATACGAATTTTAAAAAAATTGGTCCATAATTTATAATAACTCTGTATTTTACATGACTTAATAATTCCGGTTAGGCAATCCCTTAACGATCCCCCTCCTCTCTTTCTTCTCCCGGAAATAGTTAACCCTGCGACGAGCCGATTCGCCCGTTAATTAAATTTAAGGTGCGAAATCAAACAATGAAGCTCGCGTTAGGAGGAAAAGGAGAACGGGATCGCGCGCTCCGGTAGGGAACACCTAGTATGTACGTGATCGCAATGTTTCACCATCTGCGGCGGGGCCTTATCCGGGCCATATCGATCGGAGGCCCCTTTCGTCCTTCTCCGTCCGTACGGCCATTCATATTTAATTTTAACGTTCCGTAACGTACTTTTTTGTGGTACCTAACGGCCCCGGCAGCTGCCTCTCTACTTACAAATGGGTTTACATAATGCAAACGAACGCACAAAAAACGTGTGTGGGCTGATAAATGTTGTTCCTGTTACGGCATCGAGCGCGGTTTGATGAAAGGAAAAACATTGTTTCCACGGTTTACAGGGAATTTTGGTTGAAATTAGTAATTTTACAAATACACTTTCATTAAATGATTACTGATTAATGAAACAAACCAAGTGTTTTAATTAAAGTGTATTAATTAAATATGTTTCACCGCAGGTTAAATGAGAAATTAATACATGATAGTAATTTTAATAATAGAAAATATGTCACAGTAGCAAAAGAGAAAATAATTTATTAATTATTTTCAATTTTTTTTTATTTAATAGTAATTTTACTTTCATTTAAAAAGTAAATCCTGAAACATTTTCCAGTTGAGAGCTTGAGACTCACATTTTTTTTGACCCTCAGTAGCCAATAAAAAGTGCAATACAGTCATTAAAAACACTTTTTCTGACTCTGTGATGCTCAAACTAGTGGAGAGAATCAGATAGTCATTAAGGTTGCGGTTTAGTGGAAAGAGATAGTTTATAGTAAAATAGAAATAATCGTTTGAAAATAGAGCTATTCTTTTGGATTTCATAATATGAATGTGTATTTACATTTTTCATCTACCAAGTATAAAGTATCACTCTAAATAAAAAGTAAATCGTTAATTTTCGTGTATTACGTCAATTTACTAGTTTAAGTTAGAAAAGAAAATTGTAAGATATAATGAAATTAATAGGTCATGTCTGCTAAGTTATTTGAATGCAGAATTTAGTGAAATCCTTTAAATTTTCATTGCACAAGTTTTTATTAGCAAAAATTTAATTTAAAATTTGCTATAAATTTGATCAATTTTCATTGTTTTTCATAATTATTTTTCACAGAAACTAAATATTAAAATATTTTTTAATTTATCTGATGAAATTCCTGCTTATTTTAAGATTATTTTAATGTATAATACAATATTGTTCATTGATCACAACAACAATCTAACTCAAATTAGTGATTGCCCATATTTGTATAGCTATCTCTTTCTTCTAAACCGCACCCTTAAAAAGACACTTTTCCTGACTTGAGCGAATATTGAGTGGGCCCTCGCCACTGTATAAATACACGAATTTATAAAATTACCACTAAAAAAATATATATATTTTAAAATTCAATTAGAACAAATAAAATGGTGTAGTTGGTAACACAATCGGCTAGAAATCTGGGAGACATGGGTTCAAATCCCATCAGAGATGTTTCCTTTTCACTTATATTTAATTAATTTAAATTATATCTCAGTGTTGTACACAGGAATTTCTTCAATTTCATAAATAAAATAGCATTAGTTCCACGACTCGTCACTAGGGAATCTATCGTAGATGACAACTTTGGGGACCACTGTTGTAGAGGATTGGGGATAAAAGGTATCCATATGGTACGGCTGGTTTAGGATTAAACATATAGGATCCACTTCCTATTTTACGTTTAATCCAGTTACCGATTTTGATGATGTATCGGTTAGATTTAGGAACTATTTAGAATGTTTATAAAAATGGGTATACCTAATGAATGGAACTTATATAGAATACCTCGATGTTATACTGAATCGTAGGCTTTCCTAATATCGAGGAACAAAAGGCGGATTTTCTGCCTTCGCAGTTTGATGTCAGGTAAATATTTTATTTGGCTAATGTGGTATAAGTAAAATTGTTATTGAGGTTTTTTTTTTCGTTTTGCCACGTCCTAGTTTTTTTTCGGCAAATATTTTATTTGTTACAAGTAAAATAGTTATTGAAGTTATTATTTTTTTTTTCGTTCTGCCACGTCTAAATTTTTTTTCGTCTAATCACGGCTACGCAAATGGCATCGAAATTAAACTGTGCAACCTTATAATCCATTGAATTGTTTAAACAATGGAAACGCTATATAGTAATAAGTTTAAAGTGTTTAAATGCAGTTAAGGTTAAGGTTCCTTACTTCACTTTTAAATTTTATTAATAAACCAGATGTACATTTAAAGTACTAAGTACTTGAAATGTATGTAAGTATACCATTGATAATGAGTACTTAGTACTTTAAATGTACATCTGGTTTATTAATAAAATTTAAAAGTGAAGTAAGGCATTTTATTTTCAACTACATCATAGAATATGAAGTTAATTAATAACGGTTCGAAAAACCGAAATGGCCATCACTAATTATCCATACGCTAGATGAATGGTGACTGAACGTTTCATTAAATGTGAATAACGTATATGTTAAACTTAACATTTGCCGTTACGGAAAACGTCAATTATTTAGTGAGAAAAGAAATGATTTTCTAATGTTACAATGAAATTAAACAAGGAAAATTTTTTCTGGCAATGATCAATAAAATTCGATCAATCCCTTTTTCCAACTGCAAAAAATTACTTACACTGTAAGTTTTACAAACATCTATTGAAACAACTACTTCCCGAGCATTTACCCCGCCGGACATTGGATTACACAATAGATATTTGTTGTTGCATAGCAACATTTTCTAATGTTTATTATCGTTAAATAGCAGTTTAACCGGAGATTTGTAATTATAATGTAAGCGTACATAATTCAGCTGCAGTTTTAGATCATACAAAATTAGCGGTGATTTTTGTTTACCAAGGGGTTAGGCAAAATAAAATCGATATAAATATTTTCATGCGTAAAACTAAATCTCTTCTAAATAATATTACGAATAAATTATACTCACCAAAGCATATCCGTGCCAAGCTGGGGGGAGCTTAAACACCAATGCAGGCCACTGCAAACAAAAACGGGAACAATTAAATTATTGAATTTATGCGTTCCATTCATAACGAAAATTGAACATTTCCAATTTGTTTGCGCGGCGAATTAAACAAAAACGCACACGAGTAAATTTATTAATGCGTACGTCATTTAACAATATATTTATTTTTATTAAAATTAGTTACAATTAAAAAAAATGCATTTTGTAAATATTTAAATGAATGAAATTAAAAAAAAAGTTATTCGGGGTTATTCCCTATTGAAAATGTTACATTTAACGTGTACGTTATTAATTAAATTCACATTTTATGAATCATTTTCTATTGCAAAAATTGCCTAGACTCTGATGATAAAAATAACGTACACGCTAAACTTTACATTTCCCTTACAGCATAGCCCCGATAATGGAGGTTTTTACTAGTGAATGGCAAGATTAGTGATGGACTGCTCGTTGCTTGCAGGTGATCGAGCCACTCGATCTTTTTGATCGGCTCGAGTCTCTCGATCTTTTTGATCTGCTAGATCTTTCTGATTGGCTCGATCACTTTGACCGGCACGATCTTTTTTGTGAGAGTATTTTTTGCGGTGGATGATTTTATATGATTATCAAGGAATAATGATGATCTTTGAGAGGGATTGTCTTTTTCAAGATACGTTTCACAGCGTAGTTCTGTAAGAGAGTGATTTTCCATGAGAGATGTTTTAGGGGTTTTCTAAACAACTCAATCGACTCGATCTGTTTGATCCTCCTGATCAGAGCCATCGGATCGATCTTTCTGGTCAGCTAAATCTCTTCGACCGGCTCGATCTTTTGCGCTCGGCTCGATCTTTTGCGATCGGCTCGATCTTTTGCGATCGGCTCGATCTTTTGCGATCGGCTCGATCTTTCTCATCAGCTCGAATGTCTCGATACTTCAACTGATCAATCATTTAATGAAATGTTCAGCCACCATTCATCTAGCGTATGGATAACTAGTGACGACTATTTCGGTTTTTCGAACCTCATCAGACTAGTGTGTTCCATGTGCAATGCCTTGATGAAGGAGGCTGAACGGAAATTGTGTTGGGGTTATATACCCGATATTAATCATAATAAATTAAAGACGACGCAAGCGTTTCGTTTTCCTTGTTTTCATAAACAGGACAAGTTCGCCTTTGTTTAGTGGACGAAACAATGATTCTCGGTCGTCTACTTTGTAGACCCAAACCGTTGACGATGCCACTTGAAATTACGCAAAAGGTGGCGCTTGCGTCGTCTTTAATTTATTGTGATCAATCATTGATTGATCGATCCTGCCCATCACTAGTTTTTACACTGCAGCATATTCTCTTCTATTCAGTTGATGTAAGCAAGGGATGGGAGGAGGGTTAATTGCCACACTCCCGTCATCACTACTACAATTTAGAATAATGTACTAGATGCATACAGAGTCATCATTCTCTTATATTAGATGGTTGTACTGTAGGATAAATATCCCAAAAAAATTCAAGTAAATAATTGATTGAATTGTTAATATCTGAGGTTTTAACTTCCGTTTATATTAGCTATGTATTAATTTATGTTATTAACTTATTACACATATATTTAAGTTTAAGCCGTAATATTATTCTTAATTTAATAGGTTGAGTTGAAAGCAGATTTGCTTGTATAAGCCATTTTCTGTACTCCGTCCATGGGTTTTCTACTATATATATATTGTTTGTAATAATATTAGGATCTGTAATATTTTGTTATTGTAGAAAATAAAGAATATTATATTTTTGTGTTATGGGAGGGAAAATCCATTTACGAACCGAGTGTCAGACTCCTCCAGGGTTTTAACCAGAAGACTACCGACGCCACTTTAGCGGCGTCGACTGCCAGGGTCATTGGCTGCTCTATTCATTGCGTTCAAACCATCTTCGAAATGTGATGATGTCTGTTTTTTATCCTTTATTAGCATGACTTAATATATATCCCCTAAACCCTAATATCACAATAGAGGCGGTTCTAGGGTGTAAACGCCTTGAAACCGGAGCTCAAAAACATAACAAAACACATATAGTAATTTAAATCAGGCCGAAAGACCTCCAGTCGATAGCTGTTTCACTTAAGAATATATATTTGTTTTAAATTGTTTCATGTATTGTATATTGAATTAAATATGTATGTATTCTTTGGGAATAAAGATGTTTGCATAGACGTAGAATATACTAGACGAGTAATGATGTGGTGGGTATAGGGAATGTTTGTAGTCCGATATATCGCGTCTGAAAACGTAAACAAAAACACAAGTGGAACGTCGCAGCTGTTTGATTTCCCGCTTAAATTCAAATTATTTATCATTGTTTATGATGGTCGGAATTCTTTAGCATCGTCGAATTATGAAAATATCTGTTCATTTCACGGTATTAATATCTTAATTCACCAAAAATATGCAGAATTATTATTACTTGTTATGTTATTATTACATAAACAGACCTGATGGTAATTCGAAATTGTAAATAAATATAGTTTTATATTTTTACATCAGGATAATAACCGTAAGACACAAATAATATCGTAAATGAATTATTTCCAATGGCTTTAATAAAGGGTTCGAAGAATTCACGAAATAAAACAATGACAATATAACAATAATCACGAATCAGTCAATAAACATAAGCAGAAATGAGCAAATAAAACACAGACAATTAAAATCTAGTCAAAAACACCAATACGAGCTAGTAATTCAATAAAGCACTGACGAGTTTGTGTATTGGGTTAGGCGTCAAAATCAGCTGTGAAGTTACTTTGTGTTTACATTTTTCCCCTGTATGTTGGATGACAACAAACGGTGCGTATGCTTCCTCTAGTTATTCTAACTCTATGAATGTTTGTATATATATATAATTTAAATCACAAAAAGTGTATACAATGGACACACAATTAACCTAAGATAAATAAAATTTAAAACCTTAACCGAACTTAAATTTGAAATAAACCTACAACCTAATATCACAGACGTCACCGAGGTTCTAAAATAACCCCGTTGCCGGAATTTTAAAAACAGCCTAAATGCCCCAGAGTTTGTAAAGAGACTCTGGGACGAAAGACACTGAGACAAACTCAGAAACATACCACGACAGATTATGATAAATTAAGACGAATACACATCACATAACTTACACCGAAAATGACACCGAAGTTGTAAAGGAACTTCGATGGCACTATACACAAAACGAGATAAATTAATAATAAATTAATACAAAGACATGGACATTTGCTATATTATTATTAAATATACTTTAAACTATTAGTCTTAATTTATTAATTATTTTCAAATCATTTTTATTTAATATACTATTAGTCTTAGTTTGATAGTGATAAGTGTAAATTATTGAAACTATTGTCACAATAAATTTAAACAAAGTGTAAAGTGTTTATTTAATAATAACAATTGATTAACTTAAATAAAAAGGATTATAATAAATAGAAGACGGCGCAAGCGCCATCAAACACACAAGATCCGTTCAAACGCCTTCATCAAGGCATTGAACATGGAACACACTAGTTTGATGAGGTACGAAAAAACGAAACGGCTATCACTATTTAGTTATCTATACACTAGAAGAATGGTGGTTGATATTATTCTATTATTTATTAAATAATTAAAAATAATTAATTGCATTATGTATTGATATGCAACAGTAAGTGTCCATTATGTAATTCAATGTCTAGCGGTGTATATGCATGAGAAGTAGTTGTTTTAATGAATAGAATATGTCTTTATTTTAAAGTGTCATTTACAAACAAAGTGAAAATAGCGTCAAAATATCTTAAACTAACCTTAAAACATAATTTCTTATATACAATGATTATATTTTAAATGCTATTTAATATTACATTATTAGATGTTAATTTATATGTTTATAAAATCTTGAATCGAGTATGGCTCGATTTCTAATATAAATTCGTTTAAGCTTGATTTTAATTTGCTAATTTAATTGTACAGGGTGTCCAGATAAGAAAGGTCACCTTTTAGTTCTCAAGAACTATGAGTGCTAGAGCTTTCAAATAAAAAAAATGTTAATAAAAGTGATCATGAGAAAATTATTTCCAGCATTTTCTCATGATCACTTTTTCAATTTCATAACTCTTCCGGTAGGGGGCGCAATGAACAGTCGAAAAGTAATATTGCGATTATCTCAAAAAATGTTTAATAAAGATATCATAAAACTACATTTTTTGAAATCATGATAAGTTCGTGAAACAAAAATGTTATAGATTTTTTTGTTCTTACTCTTGAAATAAAGGGTTTATAAAGAGCAAATATCTAATAACTTTTTTGTTTTTTAACCGATCTTAATTATTTTAATGTCATACGAAAAAACTAACTTTATCGCCACTAGGTGGCGCCAACTTAAAATATAGATAATTTTTCTATATTTCTTAAAAATTTCAAATGGAATGATATATTTTTCTTAATGTTAGTAGAAAGAGGATTAAAAAGTAAGAAATTTAATGAAAACCGGAAGTCTATATCTAAATCCTATCACAAGTTATAATTAAAAGAATTTTTAGAATTAAAAATTATTATAGTAAATTTTTGAATTTTATGTGTTAATTTAAAATAAATGAAATTATGACTAAAATAAAAAAATTAAATTATTTTGTCACCGGTAGGGGCGCTTTTCAATTTTAATAATAATTTTCTCATTTTTTTAAATAAAGAAATATTTCTTATAATACAGGTGAAAAGAGTATTAAAACCAAATGGAAAAACATTTTCAATGCCAAATTTATATCAAAATTTTGTCTTTCCAATTGCCAAATTACTCCACCGTCATATTTAATATAATCACATAATTTTATATAATTAAATAAGCTGCGACATCCACTCTAGCAATAGCATTGCTAGAAGTTTTTGCATTTCAGATCCAAAAAAATATGTCTTTCCTCGTTCTGAGCCTGGATTGATAAAAAAATATTGTTTAGTTTGCCCCAAAAATAAAAATCTGAACATTCGGCAAATCGTGGTGACCAAAAAAATAAGCATCCCCATCTATTCACCTCTCAAGAAAGAGTATATTCAAATAATTTAGCACGCTTTAGAAAATTCCCCCTGGTGGTGATGAAATTAGTTCAATTTTGTTGTTTTTGTTATAAATTTTATTAACCTCAAAAAGTTTTCCAATGACATTTGAAATTTTTAATTTGAAATTTTCTTTTATAATAACTTATGATAGAATAAAGGTATTGAGATGCGTTTTTCACCAAATTTCTTACATTTTCACACACTTTCTATTGATACTAAGAAAAATATATCATTCCATTTGAAATTTGTAAGAAAATTATATTCTTTTTAATTTGGCAACATCTAGCGGCCACTGAATTACTTATTTTTATGATTGTTGTCAATTGGTTTAATCAGTATGGTAAGTTCTTTCGTATAAAATCATTTGGATCGGTTAAAAAACAAAAGAGTTATTTAACATTTGCTCTTTATAAATTCTGACCTTCCCCACCCTTTATTTCAAGAGTAAGAGAACAATTTATGTAACATTTCTGTTTTATAAACTCATCATGATTTCAAAAAGTGTAGTTTTATGATGCCTTTATTTGAACTTTTTTTTAAGATAATCGCAGAATTATTTTTCGACTGTTTATTGCGCCCCCCTACTGGAAGAGATACGATCTTGAAATATATTTCCAACATTTTCTCATGGTCACTTTTATTAACAATTTTTTTATTTGAAAGCTCTAGTAGTCTTAGTTCCTGAGATATAGTGTCTTATCTGGACACCCGGTACATTTGTTTTAAAATAAAGAGGAACTAATTATTTTCAAATTCATTAATTTAAATAACTGTGATCAAGTGAATGAATACTCTTTTCTATTGATAGTAATTGTTGAATTCACAATTAAAAAGAGAACGAACGAGAAATCGATAAAACGAATTATTACCGAGTGCGTTTTTTAATGGTGTTCTAGGCAACCTAATTTACACACAATGACAACATAAAAGTACAAAATACTTTACTTCCGGTGAAATACATAAAAAAAACGCAATCTTGAGACAACAAATGGTGCACCTAATAAATAAAAGAAATAAAGGCAGTGCCCATTTCTTCTTTTTATAATCTTCCACTCTGAAAATCCAATTAGTTCCATTGCCCTCGTTTGGCAATTAAACAACAATAAAGCGGTTGATTTGTTTAGTGCTAATCGCGCGGCGGTGCACGTTCCCACAATAAGAGAAATCTCTTTCTCTCGCTTGATAATCGCAGGACCTTATAAGAAGCGGATTATCCGCGGCAATTAAAAGAGATGACCATTATCGTCCCGGACGGGCAATTAAGCGTCGCCTTCGGGCCGGCCGATGCCGTGAAAACTGGGATGATTTACGAATTGTGGAAAGCCCAAGGATTAACACGGTTTACTAATAATCCTCACGGGTGTTATTCGATCTGCGTTTACGTGCATTTGATGCTGTTTGAGTTTGTTGTATTATCGCGACATTCGTTCAATATATTATTAATAATAATAATAAGTCTTTATTGAACAACAGGAAATATACATCCCAATTACAAGACAATATACATAAATCAATAGCAGTGTGTGTATAATATAATATAATATAATATAATATAATATAATATAATATAATATAATATAATATAATATAATATAATATAATATAATATAATATAATATATAAACTAACTTAATGCTAAAATATAAATGAATAGAATATTAAGCTGCTCTTTGGTATAATTGTGATAACAGAGATTTAATTGTATCATAGAATATATCGTAAGAGGAAGGTAAAGAATTAAAAACAAAACACATAATAAGTATTGGAGATTTCAGTATATAATTGGTTCTATGTGTTGGAATATTAAATGTAACTTTTTGTCTGCCGAAAAAAGTTGTTATATGCAATCGTACCAGTAATAAAAGTTCGGGAGAATCAATATAGTTATGTTTATGTATATTGTAAAAGGGGACTTACTGAATTTGGTACATTTTTTTCAAAAATGAACGTTCCTTGAAATATTAAATTAAGCATCGATGATTGTAGCTTTTATTTGATGGAACTCATGATAAAATAACGTTTTTTTTTTAAGTTTCATAAAAATGAATATTATAAAGACTCTGCCACAATTGTTTCGCCAATAGAATGGTATCATCAGGTAGATGATTAATCCAATCAATTGACTTACTTGATTATTTAAAATAGTTATATTTATATGATAAATTCAATAAAAAGAATTTTAAAATAATTAATAAGCTATTTTCTCTTTAACTACTATGGCATAAGTACTTTCAACAAATCTTCAACAATAGACATTTGCTGTTGCATAATAATAACATATTGTATAATGCAACAATTTTTGAATCGAAAATATTTAATGCAAAAAAAAAACAAAACAAAACAAAATACGTAATATAAGGCTATCTATTTTCAAATTCATTTAATTTAATTTAGTTAAATAACTGTGACCAAGTGAATAAATGCTTCTTTTCTATTATATTTATATGAATTGAAAACACCTCATGTCATTACTAAATTTACCTTGCGAGAGAAAGTCTTTTATAATAATAATAATAATGGAAAAAAGTATTCATTCACTTGGTCAAAATTATTTAAATATATTAAATAAAAAGAATTTGAAAATAATTAATAAATTATTTCCTCTTTAGCTACTGTGACATTTTGTCTTCTGTTACATAAGTACTTTAAATCCATTATTGAATATTTGCAATAATTGACAATTGTTGCATAACAATAACATATTGTATAATGCAACAATTTTTTAATCGAAAATATGAAAAAAAAGTTTTTCCATTAAATATTTTCGATTCAAAAATTGTTGCATTATACAATATAATTGTTATGCAACAGCAGATATTCATTATTGAATATCTGTTTAAGGTACTTATGTAATATAGGTCAAAAAGTCACAGTAACTAAAGAGGAAATAATTTATTAATTATTTTCAAATTCTTTTTATTTTATTCAAGTGTTATATATATTATTATTATTAAAAATATTCATTGAAAAAATCATGGATTAATAATAACAACATAATATTCGATAAAATAATACAATTATTTAAATTATATAATTTTGTTAATATACACAAAACATAATTATTTTATTCTGGCTTTTGTAATCGACCAGATAAATGTTTCTCCTCGCGATTTAATTTCATCCTAATTAGAAGAGTAATTGATTGATTAAAAAGATCAAAAATAATACTAACTATTCATAAAATTACTCTTGACATTCGAACCGAATAAGTGGCGATTTGTGGCGCTCAAGTGTAGTCAACCGGAGGACGATGAGCTCCTTTGTACAAAGGTGAAAATAAATCACGCCCTCTCCATGAAATAAATAATGGCTCGATACGCTACTGACTACTTTAATTTTAAACACCCTTTTATTTAAAATTACAAATACTTTATCCGCGAGTTTTATTTACAAAAAGAATTCGCATTATTAAAAGCAGATAACAAAAACTAGTAGAAACAATGCAATTTTCAGATGCCTGAGCTAATGCAAAAGCACACCCACTTATTGTAATAACAGGGAGCTACATCCATTCCAACGCGATAAATCATTAATGAATATTGCTTTTGACATTTTTCTATTATCAAAAAATTCTTGAAATGCATGTCCGGCTTTGTATATAAGCTGGGGCGCAACAACAGCAAAAGCAGACTTTTCATTTGCTTCAAAAAAAGAAACGATTACTGAAAATGAAGTTCTTCACGGCATTCACCCTCTTGGTTTTAGTGAGCGTCGCCCTAAATAGTAAGTTTTTCTTTATTAATTAAAATATATTAATTTTCGTTCTTGTATTTAATTTAATAATTTAATGTTAAAGATAATAATCAAGTATATTAAATAAAAATAATTAATAAATTATTATTATAATTAATAAATTATTTTCACATTTCTATTTATTATAATCGAGACTAAAATATAGAAATGTTAAATTAAATTAATATTCCTTTCTAAATTATATTTATATCTATGAATTGTAAAAATTTAAAAATACAATATTGAGATATAATTTAAATTAAATTAATTAAATATAAATGGATATGAAACATCTCTGATGATAACGCACTTGACTAGAAATTGGGGGACATGGGTTCAAATCCCATCAGAGATGTTTCTTTTCCACTTATATTTAATTAATTTAAATGTTGCACATTAAAATTTCTACAATTCATTAAAATGTTACCCGAAAAATGCCCTCACCAGCTTCGCCGTCTAACAGAAACCAGAAAAACTCGGAACTTCATCGGTTGGGTCGAGCTTTTTGATCATTTGTTCCTAATTAAATATGGTACAACACTCTTATGGCATTTCGCTGCTCCTTCTTGGAGCCCTCACAATCCGTTTTTTTTTGGTGAATTGATATTTGTATAACACTAAATTTATTGTGATTATTGTCCAAACTATTTATAATTGTCATTACAAGTGCGTAGAAAATGTAAATTATTGAAACTATAGTTACCATATATTAATTTAGTGTTGTGCAAAATTTAAAGTGAGTTTTTTTTTAAATTGATAAACAATGTAGTGGTGGGAACAATCGATTATGTGAAGAATGGATTTAATAAATGTAGTACATTATATCAAGAAACTTCACGTACTCACCAACAAATATCTGTAGTAATTATGTTTGAGTTTTGAATCATATACTTCACAGGAGCGATAAAATTTAGTGCTGGGCAAAATCGTGTAAAATTAGTAATCGAGTATTTCTAAAGCAATTTTACATCAATAAATAACAATAAATTAAATTAATTAGGGAACAATTACTTACAGTTATTCTATAACTGTAATCGAGTATTTCTAAATGAGCAATTTTAAATCAATAAAGTCAATAAATAACAATAAATTAAATTACTTACAGTTATTCTATAACTGTAAGTAATTGTTGCGTAAATAAAATTGCGATATACTTAATTTTGTAGTAATAAAAAAGATCGACTTTGCCCATATAAAATAAAATTAACATTCGATTATCGAAAATAATTAGTATTTTATTATTGAAATAATCGAGTTAACATCACTAAAACAATGTGTAACGAAGTTGAAGATTCAGTTTTTAACAATTCATACAACTCTTTTTGTTATTTATTATATTAACTATTATTTATTTATTAATAAAGCTTAGACTCTGCTTATACCATTTTTTAGTTAATTATTAACTTCAGATACTTAAAAAATAGCTCATTTAGAAACACTCGGTTACTAAAGTTACTCGAGTTTGTCCAATTATTTTAACATTATATACAGGTGTAGACAACGGAGACATTTACAGTTAAATATATAATATATATATTTTGAAGGATTATTTTGAACGATTTTTTTTTTAATTTTTATAATTGCTCCATAATCATGAAAACTAAAGGGAGAAATTTAGTTTTCATGATTATGGAGCAATTATAAAAATTAAAAAAAAAATCGTTCAAAATAATCCTTCAAAATATATCGCCTTCAAAAGTTGTATATACAAAATATGTTTATTCAGATAATTACATACATTACAGCAGTAAGTATACACAATAAAATGAATGTGTTTATCCTGGGTTTCGACCAGAGTTATTTCTATCCTTTCAAAGTTATTAATATAATTTATTATTAAGAGTCAACGCTTACAATTCCGGTTTATTGTTATATCTTAATTAATTAACAATTAATAAATAACAATTGATTAAAAAATAAAGCATTATTTGAAATTAATTTCATTTTTGAACTTTACAGGCGTGACTGCAGAAGGAAACTCTATGGGTTGTAAGTATACAAAGATTATTATTGTAAACACGTTTTGTTATTTTTTATATTAATTATAAAAAAATAACAAAAAGTGTTTAGAAACAATAATCTCTATCGCTTTTAATTTAAAAAATAACCTAACCTAAGCCATCGCATCATAGACTAACGTAGGGTAAATAACTTAATCTAATTTAAAGGTATACAATCGGGGCTTTTCCATACGAGAAATGTTAAGTTTAACGAGTACGTTATTAATTAAATTCAGATACTACACATCGATTCTATTAAAAAAACTAATTAGATTGTGATGATAATAATAACGTACACGTTAAACTTAATATTTCTTTTATGGAATAGACCCGAATAATCTAAGCTATATAATCTAATCTAAATTTCATTTTGGTATAATTTAAAGTAATAATTTAAAATAGACTGTGATGATAATAATAGCGTACACGTTAAACTTAATATTTCTCTTACGAAATAGACCCGAATAATCTAAGCTATATAATCTAATCTAAATTTCATTTTCGTATAATTTAAAGTAATACTGTAAGTTTATAATTTTCCACAAAAATTGACTTCTCACCCTTTGATAATATTTGAATTCCCGTGATTATATTTCTTAAGACTAATTCTAAAAGAAAATCACAAAGACTCTTGAAGATGTGAGAAAGATCGTGGCATATTATTTTTTTCAGAAAATTTTCATTTCCGGTTCATTAAGACATTTTGATTTGATAGCTCGCATTTACATGGATATCGAGACGCGACAATCGACGCCTTTCAAACGCGACGTTGATTAAAATAAGATAACTTTCTTCAAAGAGACGATAGAATTTAGGGAATTAAAGGATATGATCGAGGAGGATTAATCTACATCTCACCCTTAAAATCGAAGTTTTGAGTTTAACTATACAAAATTCCAAACATGGACAATTATTTCGTTTATTTTTCAACGACCCAATTTACACGTCTGCTGTATGAAAACTATTTGTTTAATATTGCGTAAATTTATACAGCATCCTTTTGATTGGTAACATTTTGTTATAATTTATGCAGCTATCCACGAATTTCGATATTTTTTGTTTTCTTCCGAAAAAAAAAAATCATAAATACTCTTGATGATGTTGGGAAAAACGTAGGATATTTATTTTACAGAAGAAAAAAAAAAACAATTTAGTATGATTTGAAGTTATTCCACAAATTTCGAATTTTTCAACAAAATCCACTTTTTTTATTGAAAATATTCAAATTTCAATGAATTTTGTTTTCTTCTAAAAAAAAAAAAAATCGAAGACTTTATTGTGATATTTACTGTTACATTTAAATTTACAAAACATTACATTTTTTTATATTTACAAGATGGCTATGGACCAGCGGTCTTTCAGCCGGCAGTCCTTGTCCTTTGACTCAATTAGTTATTTATGTGTGATGATATGAATTGCGTATGTTTGAATTTTGTTTAAACAAATCGGTTTTGCCAATCAGTAGTAAACATACCCAATGAACAAAATATTCACAAACAACATTGCACGTTAAACTTTTATATTACATTGATTCAACGTTTTTTTATGTTCATTTTTCTCAATAACAAAACCGCGTATATCGTTCTGTTATTTAGTACGCAGATATGTAAGGGATCGCACGCAAGCCTTAAAGCATTCAATCCGGGAAAGGTCTATGGCAGCTGGACGGATGCTGAAGGAGCGCACTCAAAGATTGGCGCACTCTATTAGGCAAATGGGAGAGGAAGCGCTAGGATCGGAACAGTTGGCTCAATACGAAGGTAATCAATACGAATTGATTGATTGATAAGGCGTCAAGATGTTGAAAATCTAGATTCATTTAGTGTAAATAAAATTATGAATAATTTTGTGATTTTTAAAAAAAGTGCGTTTATTTTCACATTTTTTTGTTGCTTTTTCAGGTGAATGAAAGTTTCCTTTTAACAGTTAATAGTAAACTTTCATTCGCCTGAAGATGCAATAATTTTGCGAATTATTGTTGTGAAAATAAACGCACTTTTTTGAAAATCACAAAATTATTCATAATTTTATTTACACTAAGTAATCAATACAAGTTACAAATATTCGATATCAATGAAATTAAATTTATTTACAGAAATGTGTATGGCGGCCTTCCAAAATATCGCCCAAATGTTGTGTGAGTATTTATTGTTTAAATAATTTATAACATTTAAAAAAAGGGAAAAACAACGGGCAAATATATCAGATGCGTATCCAAAAGCGGGTGCTTGATCTTAGAAAAACCTTAAATTTTACAAGTTTTTGAGTTATCAAGGGAAAATGGCTAAATTTTTTTTTAAACAGTATCAAGTGCAATAATATTTTTTTACACTCACAAAAAAAATCGATTGTCTGTTCATACCATAGAGATAAAGTATAAGAGGGCCACTATTTTCCAAGTTTCAAACCTTTATAAGGTTTTTGAGGTTAGTTTCATATACATACTATAATATAACTAATGGCGGGACTTTTGAACATTTTTCTATTTATAATTTGTTTGTTCACTATTTTACTTCAAATTATTGATATAAGTTTTTTTTTATAAATGTGCTATTTTACAGAAAAAAAATACCAGTAGATCATACAAATAAGAAATTGCAATTAATACCATAAAATTATCTGAAAAAATACATAAGAAATAAAATATAAAGTAAAATATATTAAACTTATAAAAGTATCATTTAACCTGTTATTACATTCATATATTAATTAAAACATATTAACAACAGTTATAATTTGAATTAATTGATATCTCTCAGCTGGATAATTTTATGAACTCGTTTCCTTAAAGAATCTAGAAAAATATAGATATAAATATTACTTCAAAAACGTCTATGTTAAATACATTTTTTTTCTGATAGAAAATATTGTAAAAAGCTTAAACTATATAAACTTGTAGTTTTATAAGAAAAAGTGAAGAAACTTCTGACGAATACAAAAAAAAAACTGTCAAAAACAATTCATGTGATTTACATCAATCAAATTGAAATATGGCAAACTGATCCTTATTTAGAACATCTTTAATGTTTAATTAAAAGTATAACTGTTTAAGAAATATACCTTATAGGGCGACAAAAGTCACCAATAATAAATAAATCATTGTAAAAACCCAAAAATAAAGTATTTTTAATTTTCCACTTGAGACTGCAGCGCCTCCAGTGCTCAGTGGACAACTATAGCCGTGTTTCCCAATTTTTTAAAATGAAATGGCAAAATACGACGCACGATGCTACTAGTGTCAAATCTATTTTTCATTTTTCCTTGAAGCGACAAAACTTCCTACATTTTTAGGCAGGAAATTTAATTTGTCTGCAATTATTGTTAATCACTCTGTAGTATTTTTCTTGTTTTGTCCCCCCTCTCCCCAAAAGGAATGGTTTAACACGCTACTGAATGATGAAATGACATGCATGTTCATTATTATATCTCATTTTGTATTTAAACATATTTTTCTTATTATGCAGCTGGAATTTTCGAAAATATTGAAGGTATAGAAGACAAGTTGGGAATGGACTCCAAAGAAGAAGAACAGCAGCAGGCTGTTGCTGCGGAAGAGGTTAGTCAAAATAAATTATGTGTTTTCCTTAAATTTGCAATAGAGTCAAGATGAGAGACGGACTGCAAGCCTAGAGAGTTACATTTATTCAAATAAAAAGTAGCATTAATATCAATACATTAATAAATGTTACAATTATTAAAAAAAAAAAAATCATTAATCGCGATTGTGAAACTCAGGTAATCTAGCGAATCGAAATAAACATTTTAAATGAATATAATCGGAGCTATTCAGCACGGAAAATGTTAAGTTTAACGTGAAAGCTATTAATTAATTTCACAATCTATGAATATATATATATATATATATATATATAATCGATTGCCTTGTCTACCAATTCGGTGTAAGACTCTATGAATATATATGTATCATAAAAGATGCTTAGACTGTGATGATAAAAATTAACGTACACGTTAAGTTCAACATTTCACTTAGCGAATAGTGTCGAGTATTATAAAACAAGAAAGGGCAGAAAGACCTATGGTCGATAACCCTTATGATCTACCATTCGGTGTAAGACTCTATGAATATATATATTATACAAGCTGCTTAGACTGTGATGATAAAAATTAACGTACACGTTAAGTTCAACATTTCGCTTAGCGAATAGCGCCGAATATTATAAAACAAGAAAGTCGATAACCCTTATTATGATCTACCATTCGGTGTAAGACTCTATGAATATATATGTATCATAAAAGATGCTTAGACTGTGATGATAAAAATTAACGTACACGTTAAGTTCATCATTTCTCTTAGCGAATAGCGCTGAATATTATAAAACAAGAAAGGGCAGAAAGACCTATGGTCGAATAACACTTATTATGAAAATATTTATTTATTATATTATGTTAGATTATATAAAGAACGTATTATTTTCTCAGATAATAAAGATTTAGTATTATTAAAACAAAAAATATCATATTTATCCCAAATTATATAAATCAAATTAAAAGAATTTGAAAATTATTTACTCAATTTAACTAATAGTTAATTATTTTCTCTTTACCTACTGCAACTTTTTGACTTATCTTTTTAAAACAAACATACATTGAAACAACTACTCCTCAGACAAGAACCCTGTCGGAACTACACAATGAACATTTGCTGTTGCATAAGAAACAATTGTATAATGCAACAATATTTAATGCAAAGAACAAACACATTACGTGTTTCGAGATTTATTACTCGTTAGTACAGCTCTGCCGTATACATTTTTAAAGTTGATAAATTAATTCAACATACCTTCCCTGCTACGATCTCAGGTGTAAATGATCGAGCTCGACGACGGACGCGAACAATGCGCGCGCTCACAACAACAACAAAAAAACGTTCTCGGCTCAGAAAGGCTATTGTTATATATTGTTTGTTTTAATTTATTGTCATTCAAAATAACACAATGTAATTGGGATGGATTAATTGTTTCAAGATTAGGTTTAATTAAGGATGCTACAATTATTACTTTGGATAAAACTATTGTTTTTAAGAAATAAAGGACTTAATGCTTTCGAAAAATTAAACTATTTAAATTACATAATTAATATTATTAAGGGCGGAAAGACCTCTGGTCAATAACCCAGGATAGACAAAATCTTTCATTTTATTGTGCATACTTAAATGTTAATGTTTGCAGAAATTTGCAGAAATGTATAAATACAGATATTTGTATATAATGTTATTGTAATACGGAAAGACCTTAACGGTGGATAGCCGATTCCAGCCAAATTAATTTGTAATACAAAAAAATACAAACACAAAATTCATTTGACTCGAATCGGTTACCGAACGTTAAGAGTGCGGTTTACATGAAAGAGTTAGCTATATAAATATTGGCAATCACTAATTCGAGTTAGATTGCTGTTGTGATCAATGAACAATATTGTATTATACATTAAAGTATTCTTAAAATAAGCAGGAATTTCATCATATGAATTAAAAATTATTTTAATGTTTAGTTTGTGTGTAAAAAAATTATGAAAAACAATGAAAATTGATCAAATTTATAGCAAATTTCAAATTATATTTTTGCTAATAAAAACGTGTGCAATGAAAATGTTAAGGATTTCACTAAATTCTGCATTAAAATAACTTAGCAGACATGACCTATTAATTTCATTATATCTTATAATTTTCTTTTCTAACTTGAACTAGCAAATTGACATAATACACGAAAATTAACGATTTATTTTTTATTTAGATCGATACTTTATACTTGGTAGATAAAAAATGTAAATATTCATATTATTAAATCCAAAAGAATGGATCTTTTTTCAAACGTTTATTTCCATTTTACTATATAGCTATCTCTTTCTACTAAACCGCAACCTTAAGGTCTTTCCGCCTTATTATTATTTATTAATAATAAATGCGAAAAGATTATTAAAATTCTATTAAAAATTATTGTATAACCATAGATATAAATAAATTAAATTTCTCTTGAAAATACCTGATAACCCGAAACTAGTCGAAAATTTAAAGTTAATCATTTTAATCTGCGTTATTATTTATTTAATTGGTAGATTTTTAATAATCTATTCATTTTTATTATTACAATATGAACTACTAATGTTTAAATATTAAAACTATTAATTATTTAATAACTCGACACCCAATACGAGTAAAAGAGGATAAGATTGAGAAAGAAAGAATTATTTAATAATTTAAATAAAGTTGTAAAATCAAAATATTATAAAACCTAGGGTGAAATATTTTTAGAGCTAATAATTTAAGTATGTATTTATTTATTATTAAATAATACAATCACGGAAAAACATTTCCTATACAATATTGTATATCACTTAAAACTAACTTAACTAATTTAAGATTATTAAAATTTAAAATTCTATTAAGAATTATTGTATAACCATAGATATAAATAAATTAAATTTCTCTTGAAAATACCTAATAACCCGAAACTAGTCGAGAATTTAAAGTTAATCATTTTAATCTGTGTTTTTATTTATTTAATTGGTAGATTTTTTAATAATATATTCATTTTCATTATTACAATATGAACTACTAATGTTTAAATATTAAAACTATTTATTATTTAATAACTCGACACCCAATACGGGTAAAAGAGGATAAGTTTAAGAAAGAAAGAATTATTTAATAATTTAAATAAAGTTGTAAAATCAAAATATTATTAAATCTAGGGTAAAATATTTTTATAGCTAATAATTTAAGTATGTATTTATTTATTTATTATTAAATAATACAATCACTGAAAAACATTTCCTATACAATATTGTATATCACTTAAAACTATCTTAACTAAGTTTAAAAAAAGAACGCAGAAGTAAATTTGGCTCCGTTTTATTTATTTTTCAGCAAGTCACTGGATTTTGTTTATTTATTATAATTTTATTATTATTCAGTTAGTAAAACAAAGCGAGGGGATTATTGAATTTAAATAATAATAAATTTATTATCAAAGAGGAAACTGAAGATGGAGTTTACGAAAGCAAAAAAATAAATTAAAATACTTTATTATTTAAAAATAACCATTTTACAAAAGAAAACCTAATTATGAACCGAAAATAAATAAATAAAGTGGTTAACAGACCGAAGGTCGATAGTTATTTAAATAAATAAATAGTTGCATTAAAAATATTCTGTTTATAAATAGGAATGTTTATGTATGTAAAAAACTACACATTCATAAATATCTCTATTGAGGATAATTTTAACATTACCAGAATATTTTTAATGCAAGAATTTATTTATTTAAGTTGCGTATGTAAACAATTGTATTGACAAAAATAATTATGGTGTATTTTTATTTAATGTTTTATTTTATAACAGAAATCCAGATCGCGTGTTTTCCATCAAAACAGAGAAGCGGTGAGTAATTGATTTAATTATTACTGTTGATGAAAACATGGGAAATAATAATGATTGTTCTTTCTATGAATATAAAATGAAGCTCCAGTTTTATATCATATTTTATATAAAAGTGAGACTATATTTAAATTAATTCGTATTATATCTAGTGTAAAATATTTTTAGAACTATTAAGGCTTTAAATAAAATAACAATTTTAATATTTAAGTATGTAATGCAATCAATTAGCTCTGCTTGATTTATTTTTCATTAAGTCAACGGATTTTGCTTATTTATTATAATTTTATTATCATTATTCAGTAAGTAAAGCAAAGCGAAGTGATTAATCGATTTAAATAATAATAATAAATGTATTACCAAACAGGAAACTGAAGCCCAATTACTGGATAATACAAAACAATAATACATAATAATAATACAAAAAAGAATGTAACTACAGATATTGAACATGTTTTATCAAGCGATAAATGGGAAAAAAATATTCGATTTGAAATCTTAATGAGACGTTTAGTTTTCTATTGGATGTATTTCTTAAAAAAAACATTAATTCTTACAGAACCATGCCCACAAAGCAGTGAAATCAAAGGCTCATCATCATGGTGCACACGTATGTATTTTATAATTATTTATTTAATCAACAAATTTAATGTAAACAATATGAATATCAATACTAAACGTAGTTTTGAATATTTAATCATAATAAATTAGAGACGACGCAAGATGAATGGTGGCTGAACGTTTCATTAAATTTGAATATTTAAAATGAGTAAATTATCAGTAATAAGAAATTAATAATTGTCATTATTAGAAAAAATGTTACAATTTAAATTCCATTACAGAATATGCGAAGTTTAGTTAGTTGAGATCAACTAAAACTGCACTTCTACTTAACCTATAATTTCTTATTAATTGATAAGAAAGGGCAGATAGTCCAGAATCAACAAACACTTTCATATTATTGTAAAGAATTGTTTGTACAGTAATTTCGTTTTTTTTATATAAAAACCAAAGTCGAATTTCTTATAGTGAATTAATCTTTTATTAAATTATATAGTATAGTTTATAGTGTATTTGTATAAACACTATGTTCAAGACAAGAATGCAGAGCATGGGAATTCTTATCGGCGATGTTTCAATATCCCCATGTCCAAGACACGAATGCACAGTATGTGGATCTTGAAACCGATTTCTTTTCATCATGCTGTGCATCCGCATCTTGGAAACGATGTATAAGAACCAAATTGAAAATATAACAAATTATTATTTAGACTACGAATTTAATTTAAATTTTATTACAATTTGAAAATATAACAGAATATTGTTTAGACAAAGAATTTAATTGAAATTGTAATAACATTTTTCCAAAAAAAAAAAGTTTTCAAAGGATAACTGTATTGATAAAATTTACTGTATATAGAATTATCAACAGAAATAAATAAGTTATATAGATTTATTAAAAAAAGATGAAATTATTAAAATTAAACACTTGGATTTAATTTTAATAATTCCATCTTTATTTTAGCGATCATTTAAATAAATGCTATTTACGTTACAGGCCCACGGAAAATCCCATGCTGCCAAGTCTAGGAACCACTCCAAAGCCAACAAGTCTCACCATGCAAAATCCAGGAATCATCACTAAATGATTCTGCTCGTGCTTCCCTATTAGTTGTTCCACAGTATGTTAATAACGCATCTGTTTTGATTGATTAATAAATGAATTTATTAAAACTAATAGCATGTTTTTTATTTTAATTTCGTGTGTAATTAATTGCAATTATTCGATTTTAAATACTTGGCAATTAAAGTCGGAATAATTTGTTATATCTTTATCTTTCATTATTTTCTCGTTAATCATTTAGTAAAAAAATCTTTAAACGCGATTATCTCGAAACCACATTTTCAAAGATGGTGGCGGCGATAATTCAACGTGTATTCATCAATATAATAGCGGCGTTTTGTCTCGTATTCTAAACTATTTTTTCCAATCGTTATTCGTTCGAATTTTGCCTATTATGATCAAAGTTAGATTTTTAAACCCAAAAAAAGCATGACATTTTGTTAAAGTTTTTTTTTTTAATTTTTAAAACTTTTAGAAATTAAACACTTGGTTTTGTTTCACTATACTTTTTATTTATCAAACTAATTTCGACTTATCAATTATTATCAAGTATTTATGTATAGAAAATTACTTTACATCTTTATATACCGGGTGTTGAATTGTAAAGCGGGCCATAGGGATGTACATATAAAATTTGAAATGTGTTAACATTGGCTCCCCTAATTATTTGACAGTATCGGTCCATTTAGATTATTTTTAAAGCGTATTAAGCTGAATAATTTGGTAGTTTACTCAATGGTTTCTGTAAAGTATTTCAATCCATTATTATACAACTTATACTAATTTTACAACAGGTATATTTATTGATAATGGTTATCACTAATTAAATATAAATTATACAAAGTTAAAAACGTGTTTTCATTATTTGAAATTAAATGTTCTTTATAACGAAAATGATCTCTCCTCGATTTTTAATAATATGTGTTTCTATGAGGAAGATTGGATACGTAAAGGAAATCCTGGAGTTGAGGATGTGAATTGCTCTTGATTATTATACATGTAGATCTCCGGATATGTATTTTAGCACGGTTGGAGGCTCAACGTTAATTGCTGCTTCATTTGGCAAATGAGGAAATAATAATAACCAATATAAGAACACAGAATAACGCTGTTCGTTTTTAAAATGACCCATCTTAGGATGTGTTTACTATAAACAATAGTAGTCTTGCTTTTATGGTGAACTATAAAATTTGTTAAAAAACAATTGATTTCTGTTAATTTATTTATTTATAGCACAACAACAGAAATAAATAAATTTTTAAACATTTAATGGTATACTATTAATCTAATAGACAGAAAAATAAATTACAAAATAGCTCTAATTATAGAAATATTGTTGTAAACATATGAATTATTCAACAAAATGATTTCAAATGTGTTTTAAAACTGCTGTTTTCCACCAATCCTAATGAATATAGATAGATGTGGAAATAAT
This sequence comes from Philonthus spinipes, assembly GCA_963082785.1. Classification (NCBI taxonomy): domain Eukaryota; kingdom Metazoa; phylum Arthropoda; class Insecta; order Coleoptera; family Staphylinidae; genus Philonthus; species Philonthus spinipes. Next base: position 10,851,477 of record OY720306.1, read on the forward strand.
TTATTAATTATTTTCGAATCATTTTTATTTAATTTATTGAATATAAATTCGATTACAGCGATTGGAAAAATATATTAATATCAGCTGTTTTCTGTCATTTACAGTGCACATGCAAAACTATACAGTGTAACCCTAACCTAACTTATAATCGTAAATTGACAGAAACAGTTGGTATTAAAATTTATTTTTCAATGATTATAGGTTTCATTACAGTGATAGAATGTGTCTTCTACAAACAATAGTAGTCTTGCTTTTTTTAATTTTTTTTCTCTTATTCGCGGTTTCTAGCAGAAAATCGATGAAATTTCAAAGTTCAAAACGACCGACTTTGGCGCCTTTAATTTCCGATTTCTTTGTCTTAGATTGTTACTAGATGTCTTGAGAACCATATCAAATAATAAAAGTTAGATTGTTACTGGATGTCTTAAGAACCATATTAAGTAATAAAAAAGTTTATTTTATTATTTTAACTATTTTTATAAATATTTTATTTATTATCCAGGGTTTTCAAGAGAAAATCGGTAAAATTTCAAAGTTCAAAACGACCTACTTTGGAGCCTTTAATTTTTGATTTCTTTGTCTTACATTGTTACTAGGTGTCTTGAGAACCATATCAAATAATAAAAAAGTTTATGTTTTTATTATATTTTTTTTCTTTTTTCTTTTTATTATCCACGGTTTTCAAGAGAAAATTGGTCAAATTTCAAAGTTCAAAACGACCGACTTTGGCGTCTTTAATTTTCGATTTCTTTGTCTTAGATTGTTACTAGGTGTCTTGAGAAACCGTGGATGACTTACAAATTGCAATAATTATATTGCTGCAGTTATTCAAAGCAATCTTTCAGGTTACTATTAATATACTAATGTATATAAATGGGAAATAAAATCCGTGGATGAACCAAGAAAGTCCCGGTCATGGTGGAGGCGCCGGGCCGAAAAACCGTGGATAACTTCACATCGGTGACAAAATGTCACAGTAGCTAAAGATGCAATAATTTATTAATTATATTCAAATTCTTTTTATCTAATTTTAATGCATGTATAATCAGTGAATATTTTCTGAATTCCTTGCATAATATGTAATTAATTATAATATGATAAGAAATTCAGATATTAGCAGTAAACAAGAATACAGCAAATAAACAAGAAACATTAAATCACCAGGCAAAGAACAATCACTAGAAATCTACTAAAAAAACTATTGTTTTATTTATAAATAGTGAAATATATTAGTGACAAAAATATAAACTATTACTTGATAAAACTCCTTAATACACTATTTGAAAATAAACGAGAAGAGTTTTTAAGTTTCATAAAATTTTAAAAAAACTGTTCTTTTATTTACAAGTAGTAAATAAAAAATAAAAACAAATATAATAATATATAATAAATAGTAACAAATATAAACTTAGTTTTGTAAAACTTTTTATTGTCACTTATTAAATTGCATGTTTAATAATGGCGAATACAATTTGTCAGTCATAAATGAAAATAAAATGTAATACAAAACAAAGTTTAGAAGTGTTTTAATTGTGAATATATTTATAAAAAAATAAATGCTTTGGGATATTGCTTATGCTTATTAAGCAATCCTTGAAATTTCGAATAATTATTTAGGAAAATCCAACTCACAGCTGCTGTTCCGGCAAAATTATTCCCGAAAGCCAAAGCCCCACATGATTGCTGTTATACAACTTACGCCAATTTGTTATGCATTCCGTGTCATCCATAGTTTTCATCCCACAATCGATCAAATTGCAAAGTCCAAATTGGATGACTTTGGCGGGCTTTAAGTTCGATTTCTTTGTCTTAGATTGTTACTAGATGTCTTTAGAACCAACTCAGCTAATAAAAAACTTTATTTTTTCATTATAACTATTTTGCATTTTTTTTTTCATCCACGGTTTTCATCACACAATCGATCAAATTGCAAAGTCCAAATTGGATGACTTTGGCGGCCTTTAAGTTCGATTTCTTTGTCTTAGATTGTTACTAAATGTCTTTAGAACTATCTCAGCCAATAAAAAACTTTATTTTTTCATTATAACTATTTTGCATTTTTTTTTTTCATCCACGGTTTTCATCACACAATCGATTAAATTTCGAAGTCTAAATTGGCTGACCTTGGCGCACTTTAAATTCGATTTCTTTGTCTTAGATTGTTACTAAATGGCTTTAGGACCATCTCAGCCAATAAAAAACTTTATTTTTTCATTATAACTATTTTGAATTTTTTTTTCATCCACGGATTTTATCACACAATCGATCAAATTGCAAACTCCAAATTGGATGACTTTGGCGGCCTTTAAGTTCGATTTCTTTGTCTTAGATTGTTACTAGATGTCTTTAGAACCAACTCAGCTAATAAAAAAACTTAATTTTTTCATTATAACTATTTTGCATTTTTTTTCATCCACGGTTTTCATCACACAATCGATCAAATTTCAAAGTCTAAATCGGCTGACTTTGGCGCACTTCAAATTCTATTCCTTTGTCTTTAAAAATTGCAATGAAAATAATAATAATGCCATTCAAAGTAAGTTTTAGGATTTCTATCAATAGGCTAAAGTAAATAAATGGAAATAAAAATCCGTGGATTTTCCACGGCGCGTCAGCCGTGGTGGATGCGCCGGGCCAAAACCGTGGCTAAAAACTGTGGGTATCTTCACATCGGTCCAAACATAAACATTTAAGTAGCGTATTCTGTCCAACAGATGCCGGCACCGCTTTTCCCCGTATAGCCTTAAATTGTTGAGTTACATGAAGAAGAAGTGAATTATTAAATAAAAGAATATAGTTGCCTTCTTCGCAAATGTATATTTCGGCATTGATGTGTAGATTATTCAATATCTCAATCAACGTTTTTGCAAAAATAATTAAGATGATTAATATTGAAGAATAATACGTTACATTATACTTGCCAAATGTTATAGGGGAGATATTTAAATCGCACGTATTATTTATTATGTGTTTGAAGCTGGCAATGAATCCAGCAATGAACCCGGCGCCTCCACACTGAGACTTTTTTTTTCAAAAATATTTATTTAAAGGAAAACAACACTTGTTTAATTGTTTATTCATAATTATATAATCTTGCTATTAGTTATAGCTTTTTGCAAAAATATTTATTTAAAGGAAAACAACACTTGTTTAATTGTTTATTCATAATTATATAATCTTGCTATTAGTTATAATTATGAATAAACAATTAAACAAGTGTTGTTTTCCTTTAAATAAATATTTTTGCAAAAAAAAATTCTATGCTGGATTCATTACCAGTTTCACACATATTAACTTATTTACATTTTGAAAAACAGCTTCTATTAATTTCATTGATATTTTTGTAATTTTACTTACAGAGAAAACATTACGAATTGATTATTGATTTTTAATAAAATTTGGAAACTCAATATTAATAACAAAAACATATTTCGTTACGATCCTTCTCCCTCCACGCAATCATGAGTTTGAATTATATAAATATGTAGCGCATTTCTTGTGGTTAAGTAATAGAGTACCTTTACTGAGAAAGTACAGAAATAGTTGAGTGAGCAAAGAAGAGAACTCAGGATAGATAAGGAAGTAATATAGTGTGTGAAATCCAGTTTTTTTTAAGTTAAAATTTAAAATATATAAAAACACTTTGTACAGTTTTTTTTTTCACTTATTTTGTTCATTAACAGATGTACATTTAGGTCACCATATGATCATTATCAATATTTTGCAAAAAAAAATTAAGTGAAAATGAATATTGTATTTTTATAAATTATAAATTTACAAGTAAAGTATATTGGACTGAAATTATTATTTGGGCATATTAAAAATTATTCGCAAATTTTATTGTAAATCTTCAGTACTTGGAATGACAGCATGTACATATGTTAATTGAATCGTATTTTTTTGTTCGTTTGTACATTAATTGTATTAATTTGCAAATTCAAAAGTGTGTTTAATTTTGATGACAACTAATCCGCTACTTTTTTTTTCCTCTTTTTTATTCATTTTTAATTCGATTTTATTTCTCCACGATTCCGCTATTTTTTTCCATCTTTTTTTATTCATTTTTAATTCGATTTTATTTCTCCACGATTCCGCTATTTTTTCCATCTTTTTTTATTCATTTTTAATTCGATTTTATTTCTCCACGATTATAATTATATAAATTATAAATATCTAACAAACATTCTAAATTCCTCGAGTTTTATAAATGAATCGCATTCATTTCAAGTGGCATTAACAACAATAGCTGATAATAATCAATTTCAAACAAAATTCCCGACCGTTGATAATTCGATTTATCTATACGTTATTTTTTTTCGGTTGTTCGTTTCGTTGCGGACGCATTTTCTAGAAAGGTCATCGACCCGCGGATTCTTCACACTCGGAAGCGGATCAACGCCAAGAAAACATGTCGCGCAGGAAGCCAATTGTACTTCGGCTGTTTTGTTGTTTATTCGTTATTTATTTACAGTATTAATTACACACTACGGCAATTAACCGCGCGTTGTAGTACCGACGGATAAATTTAAGACTTTTCGTACTTTCCATATGGACTTTTCCATTTCGCTTTAATACTTAATACAAATATCAGTTTTTTAATATGATTTTTTTAATGTGTCAATTGTAATGATAATTCTCAAAAACAGTTAAGATGTAATAACCTCAACAACAAAAAAAGAAAGAAGAAAATACTACAAAAATATATATACAAACACATAATATAGAACACTTCGCATTACTAAATCAAAAAATAGTTTATATGTTTATTGCTAATTCCAAAACTTTCCAATACGAATTTTCAGACCTATATTTATTATTTTAAGAACCTCGTGAGATGTTATGAAGGCGTATTTATTTTTTAATGTAAATTACAATATCATTTATATACAATACATATGTTAATCTGAGGTCTTTCTGCCCTGTCTTGAATTTTAAAATATATGTGCTTGCTAACCTTAATTGTTCGCAGTAATAAATTGGTAAAAGGAGGATGTTAATATTTTCAAGGAATGTTTATGTTTTTTTAGATAAGAGGGTGTTTTAATTATTTTTCCAAAATGATCAACGAATCGCGGTGAAATTTATAACACCTTTTTCAGCTACCTTGTACGGTTATTAACACTCACTAATTAGTGCTACATTCATTTCTTGACCAATGGATATTTTATTATATATGTGAGAATAATCTTAAAGGATTTTTAATACATGAATTTCGTGAGCTGAATTAATAATATTTATTTACGGTATCTCCTTTTTACAAAACATATGCAACAAAAATCAATATTACTACTAAATATATAAATGTATGTAAATGATATTCAAACTAAAATATAATTATAAACTGACAGTGAATAGTACTAATATTTAAATTGGTCATAACAAAAGTATTGAATTGAAAATCATTTTAGTAAAATGCGGAGCAACATCACCAAAACACATACTCGAGGCTATTCTATGCGGGAAATGTTAAATTTAACGTGTACATTATTTATTAATTTTACATTCTATGATAAATATTTATTACATAAACTGCTTAGACTGTGAAGATAACAATTGTACACGTTAAACTTAACATTTCCCTTACATAATAGGCTCGAGTATAACAAAACGAAAATAATCAAAATATAATTTATAATTGTTAAAGATAGAAAACAGTAGAGGCTTCAGAAACAAACGAAGACATTAATATACGTGTCAAAAATGTTTGAAATTATTGCACCACAAAGCTTTGTAGGTCAATAAATTACTTTTATCAAGACAGTTTCCTCTAAGCATTAATTTCAAGCAATAATATGTTTTAAAATTAACTAATGATAACTAACTATAAAACAAAAAGTGTGTGTGTGAATGGTTGAAGGAAGGACGAGTCGTTCGACCATTCAAACATTTTTATTTTTTAGTTAGTTATGAATTTTCAATTTATTTTCAGAAAACCAATTACAGCAATCAATGAAAAAAGATTATATTTTTGTCAATTTTTAAACTGTATTTTTAACAAACAGAAATTTTAAGAAATTCACTAATATCTATATTCAAATAATTTCATAATATCTTACAATTTTCTTCTCTAATAAGGACTAGTGAATTAGCGTAATGCACAATAATAGTTTGTTATATAACAAACTTCCCATAACCCTTAAATTGATGAATTTATTATGTTTTAAAAGAAATGTACGTGTTGATTGCTTGGAGAGCTTTGAGACTGATAAATTGATGAAATTGGCAGAACTTCTCATATTGTTTATGTTTAATGAATAACTATTTCGCATTGTATTTTGTTTTTCTAATATATCAAGTTTCAATTTGTAGGTTAAGTGGAAGAGCATTAACAGGTACTACCTGACTGAACTTCGCCTACACTAATAAATTGTAATTGTATATTTTCATTTTAGTAAATAAAGGCATTTATTATTATTATAATTAGCCATTTTCTTATAATTTGCACTGATTTTTTTTATACTTACATAAAAATGTAAGTTTACATATTAAATCCTAGAGTCCCACATTTTTTTAATTATTTCCATTTTTACTGTATAGCTCTTTTTAAGAAATCGCAATCTTAATTACAATTCTTAATGATAGAAAACAGTTGAAACACAATTATATCTTAAAATATGTTTAATTTAAATACTGTTTATTCACATAAACAATTGAATTTTCAATTGTTTCCGCCAATTTCTTCTTTCAATTTCTTAGAAGATTATTTTATTAAAATATTGTTTATTCTCAGAAGCAATTAAATCTTCCATTGCTTTTGACAATTGAAAGGTGAATCAAGAGTATTTCTTAAAAGATTTGTTTATTTGTTTAAATATTGTGTATTCACAGAAACAATTAAATCTTCAATTGTTTTTGTCAATTTAACAATTGAAAGGTGAAGCATAAGTATTTCTTAATAGATTTGATTATTTAAATATTGTTTATTCGCAGAAATATGTATCTTCAAGTTTCTGTCAAATCGACAAATGTCAAGTTGAAGCATAAGTATTTCTTAAATGATTTGTTTATTTAAATATTGTTTATTTACAGAAACAATTAAATCTTCAATTGTTTTTGTCAATTTGAAAGGTGAAGCATAAGTATTTGTTTATTTAAATATTGTTTATTCGCAGAAATATGTATCTTCAATGTTTCTGTCAAATCGACAAATGTCAAGTTGAAGCATAAGTATTTATTAAAAGATTATTTTTATTTGAATATTGTATATTCGCAAAAACAATTGAATCTTCAAATGTTTCTGTTAGTTCTACAAATGTCTAGTTGAAGCGTAAATATTTCTTAAAAGATTTGTTTATTTAAATATTGTTTAGAATAAACAGAATATTCTGTGAATAAACAATATTTATTCTTGAATCTTAGAGGCGTTTACTTCGTGGTACATATTCAATATTAGGATAAAGAAAAGACTTAACCGGGGCTATTCCATACGAAAAATGTTAAGTTTAACGAGTACGTTATTAATTAAATCCACATTCCATGAATACATATCTATTAGAAAAGCTGCTTAGATTGTGATGATAAAAATAACGTACACGTTCAACATGTAAATGGACTTCCGTAAATAAATAAATAACATTTTTTTTACGGAATAGCCCCGAATAAGTGGTATACAAAATTTATATATACAAACATCTTTATTCCCAAAGAATACATACATATTTAATTCAATATACAATACATGAAACAATTTAAAACAAATATATATTCTTAAGAGAAACGGCTATCGACAAAATTTATCTTCTTTAAAAAAATACTTATTCTGGATTAATTAGTGAAAAATAAAAATGAAGCGTTGTTCAAAATTATCTTAGTAGTCACTTAACTTTCATAAGGACGGTTAATTTCGCGCAATGCAATAAGTTTTGGAATAAACAAATGAATAACCGATTAAGAAGAACAAAGAGTGTGTGTGCGCGGGGAGGGGGAGGTGGAAGGAGGGGAGGAGCGAGCTCATTATTGAATTAAAATAGAATGCACGGGAGCAACAAGGGCCATAATAAATTTAAGCGTCCTCCTCAAATAAAGAATCGATACAAATGGATCCCTCCCCTTGCGCGGCGAAGTAACAGATCTTAAGGTCTAAAATTCCGCGCGCGCCACATTTTAACTAAATTACTACCGAAATTGAAAAATCTAGCAGTAATTGCAATAGGATTGTTTAATTTTGATGGATTCATTCAAAAAAAAAAAACAGGTCTAGTTTTAGTTTGAAACGCAAGCCAACTAGATTAAATGTGTTTAGCGGGGGATTAATTAAAACCATTTGCGTGGTTGTTGATTAATACAGTAGTGTTTAGGTAATTAAATGTTTCGCATAATATTATTAATATCGACAGAAAGACCGATGGTTTGCATTTTATTTATTTAATGTATTTTTAAATATTGAATATTTTTCCTTGCAATAAAGCTAATTTAGTAGTAGTATTAATACAATGATTCATTTATGACGTGATTGTATAAACAAATAAGTAAATTAAAATTCTTTAATTATTAGAGGATGGAATATAAATCGGCACTTGTATTTAAATTTAATTACACAAAACGCGCACTTATTTTTGTTTAAAATACCCTTCTTTTTTTGAATGAGTAGAAGAAAAAAACACGCACTGATTGTTGTAATGTATTTTAATTTGTAAATTAATTGAATTAGTTGTGTTTTTTTTTTTGATAAATTGGAATTGTTTGATTGTTAATTAACGGGAGTAAATAAAATGTTTGTTATGATTGGTTTTTGATGGTGTTGAAAGGTTGCAGGATAAACAATGTCTATGCGGAGTGAGAGCGAATTGTATTTAAATTTGTAATGCGCTATTTATAGAAGTGGTGTTGTATTTGGGGAGCAAGTACGCGTGAGGTTGAATATTGTTGATGAATAGGTTTTTACGATAGTTTTGTTGGTAATTGTGCGAAGTGAAGTTCGGGGGAGGGCATTGTTTAAAATTTGTTTATGATCGTTTAGCGAAAAGACCGGTCGTCGGCTCGTTTGGCCGGTGTTCGGAGCGCGTTAAGGCGCGGCTGGGTCTACTTACGTGTTTGCTCACTGGTATTTATTCCAAGAGATCATCGGAGATCAGGTAAAAATCCCACAAAGCGTTTTAAACACAAAAACAATTAGACGTATTTCGCCGTGAGGTGAGGGGGTGAGTACGCGGTGTGCACGTGTATGTGCATGCAGTACGCACAGTCCGCACCAACTGTACAGTCCGTTGCGTGTGTTTTTTTTCGCGAAATTTAGGACACAATTTACCGGATTTTAGGATATTTTACGGACAACAGCGCTCGCCGTCACACACAAGATGGCCGGACCTAGGCTTGGTGTCAGTCCGATTGCTTGCCAACCCCCCTCCCGCTGTGCACGGAACCCCCCGTATTCGTCCAAAAGGCTTTCATTCTCGCTTCTCTCTGTGCTGCCGGTCTGCCCTCTCCGTCACACATTTGTACGTGCAGTTACATCGCGCGGCCAGATACACACTGGAGAAATTACGCTGATTACTCATTTTTTTCCTTTTACTCGCTCCGTTCGCTCGCCCGCTCATGGAACGAACACCAGGCGATTCGAGCACACGAGGCGGAGACACTCTTTTTTCCGTCTCCCGCGTCCTATCAATATTCCCTAAAATCCATTTTGCGACACCGATTCCCGCAAACGCGTCCCGACGCACCGAAGAAACTCAAACCAAGACGTCCGCCCGCCCGCCCGCCCGTCCCACGCATCCAATGTCGCGCTATCAACCGCTCATGATAATTACGAGTGATAGTTACGCGCAATTGATAACGTAATTACTCCACGCGGCCGCTCTGATAAAAATGTAAACAAACAATAAAATTACATCTTATTTGCAAGAATTTCACGTAAGTTCATAAATACTCATAATAATTAAATTTATTATTCAACAGGAAAACATTCCCAATTCTATTTATTTATTTTAATTAATAAAATATTTTAATCTAACACAGTTTCAACGGCTTTTAAGAAAAGTATTATTATCGAAATTTATAAATCTATGAAAATAATAAACCATCATCCTTTTTTTTATTATTTGGTGAACATGTTTAATTAAATATTCCAAAGCTATTTGCTATGGGAAATGTTGCGTTTTAACGTGTACATTATTAATTAAATTCACTTTCAAGAATATCTTTTACAAAGGTTGCTTAGTCTGTGATGATAAAAACAACGTATACGTTAAACTTAATATTGTCCTTGCAGAATAACCCCGTATACGACTTAAGACAATTGTGAGTTATCTACAGATTTTTGTACCCGGCGCATCCGCCATGGCGGCGGTAATAACTAAAGAGGAAATAATTTATTAATTAATTATTTTCAAACTCTTTTTATTAAATTTATTTGTCGATAATTTTACATATTTTATTCCTTAATTTGACAACATTTGTCGCGAGATAAATTTGATATCTTATATTTATATTGTTACTAAGTACACCAGTAATAAATTAAGACAGTTTCTAGACGGCTGTTTTTTTATATACAGGGTGTTTCAAAAGTAACGGATAAATTCTATAAAATCTTAAATAAATATATATATATATATATATATATATATATATATTATCATATAACCCTTATACCCTTTCGAGTGTCGGGTGTATCTATCTAATGAATGTTTTAACTAGGTCTGTGTGTCGTAAACTATTTACTATATCGTTTGACGATTTTCAGATTTTCGCCGAAATTCCACTACGAATTTTTCAATTTTCCATGATTTTTTTCCATCCAAAAAAATCTCGAAGATACTCCGTTATACTACTAACAATGTAGAGTATTTATTTTCTCTAGCAATAATCGTTTTCAATTATTTCGAGCCATTTTGATAGTTCTGTGAATTTAACATGGAACCTTATGGGTACGGTTCGGTGGAGATCCGTCAATTGGCCGTTCCGGACGTTTCCGTATTCGGGAAAAAAATTGTAAAGTTAGAGATAAATTAGAAAAGCTGCATTTTCAGCATTTGATTCTTAACGAATTCAGCTACATTTCTGTCCAAATTAATGTCTTTGTATCGTTTGAGACCACCAAGAAAAAATCGCAAACTTTAATAAAATTATCGCACTTTTTGCGAAGGTCAACTTAGCGAGCGGATTAGTGGAAACCTAATTACTTATCAATGCTCAATTTTTCATAGATTATCCCCACATTCTTTAGCTACATATCTGCATAAAATGAAGTCGTCTGGAGATTTTTGAATTTTCTATGAAATTCCACTTTTTTACGATTTTTTCACGTTTTTTTTTTGTTCGGCTCGATAATTTCGAAAAGATCGATACTTCAACTGATTGATCGGTCTTTGAGATGACCGATCTTGCCCATCACCACTATTTAACATTTCAATCGGCTCTTAGCAATGAATAGCTGGAGTCAGGAAATAATTTTATTTTTGATTTTTAACATAAGGTGGGATAATTTATTTAGTTGCTGTAATATTAATGAGGCACGTGAACAATTATATTTAACTCTTTGTAATTGTTGAGGTTTACGTTCCAAAAAATGAATAAACGCTAAAACTTCTCGTTTTCCTGTTTGGTTTAGCAAAGAACTAAACGATTTTATATTCTTAAAGAAAACGCTCTAACTGTACATTATATCTCAATCTGCTGAAAACTTTGTTACTTCCAGCACCATTCAAGACCATTGCAAGAGACTGGCAAACGAGTGTCACTTACATCATATCAATTATCTTGAACATTCTCTACAGAAGAATCCTGAAGCTTTTTGGGGTTACGTTAACTCAAAAAAAGCTTCAAAACAGATTCCAACAACATTTGTGAACGGAACTTTATACACAAAGTAACTTTATAATACTAAATGAAAAACTGTTTTTTTATATAGAGAAATCATCGAATTTAACAGTTAGGTTAGGTTGTTTGCATTGATACTTCGCATTTTTACCAATAAATGTCGCTAATCGAAAGACATCCAAGCTGATAATAGAAATAGTAATTATAATATTTGTTTTTGAATCATAGATTTCACAGAAAGATAAAATTAACATTCGATTATCAAAAATAATCAATTATTGAAATAACCGATTTTGCACATCACTAACTTGAACGTCTCATTATATCTTCGTCGAATTTAGCATTCTGTGAGTACTTTTTAATGGAGGCATTTTACATATTTGGTGTATACCATCGACAATGACAACCGGTAACTATTTTAATTTTATTGAGCGTATAACAAAAATCGACACGCATGAAATGCTGGTTGCGGTTAAACAGTGACATGTCACATTTCGAAATTCCTCCAAACAATCGAGAACAGAATACTGCCACTCTCCACAAACTTTTCGCCCATTGTGAAAATAAGATTCAAACATAAACGTTTTATGTATCTTAGAAAACATGTTAACGATAATTAGGGGTTATTGACAACTGACTTGTCAACATGGCAACCAGTACTTTACGCGTGCACGTGTGATTTTAGTTCAACTTTAGATTTCCAATACCAACTTCGTCGTCGATTTTTGTTATATGCTCTATACAAAGTCAAACTTGGTCGACAGACAATAAACAGATATAAATTATATATTTGATTTTGTAATTTTTATTATTTATTTGTTGTTGTTTCCACTTTGTTACGTATAATAATTCGCGATAATGAAAACATTTTTTTTTTATTTAATTTGCATAACTGATTTTTTTAATTTGTGACTAGAGTTTCGACGTCATTAACGCGTCATTATAAAACTGACTATTAATTATGTTATTAAGAATTGTTTAATGCGTGCGCCGTTTAAAACCTTAAACAATTCTCATTGAAATACGTAATTAATAGTTTCATCATTGTGCAATTTGTAATCACGCCGATTGACGCGTTTGCTTTCTATAAATAATTACCGGTGTATGTGCACGGCTAAAAAAAAACAACAAGAAAAATGCATATGCATGAATGCTAATGTGTGCGTTATATAACAAACCGCACAATGACTGTAAAAACGCGGTGAAAATTGTAATAGTGTAACGATTGATTTGTTTTTCTGATGAAAATAATATCAAAAACTGAAATTCATCAATGACTTTATATCAAAATGTAGCTTAAGAATGGGAACAATTATACAACTAGAATATTGTGAAAAAATGTCATGAGACTTGTGCTTAATTTTATTGAACAGTGTACACTCAATGAAACGTCAACGTGTAATGTTTGGTACTTTAAGTGCTTTTTGTAACTAAAGAACGGACACCGGCCTATTAGTAAAATGGAACTTCAATTATATTTCTTGGTTGTGATTGCTTCAGTCGTGGCGGTGAATTCCCTGAAAGCTGGAGAGCATGAAGTCTGTATAAAAGTCCTTTACAAGTTCTCGTCAAAATTAGATGACAGCACCAAGAGCGACCTAAAGAAAATTGAGGCTGAATTCAAGAAATTCTGCAAAACAGTGCGGGACTAAGAAAACAGATTCTGTTATTATTTAGATGGTCTCGAAGAGAGCACCATCGGAGTCCTGGGCGAAATTTCGAAGCCGCTGTCGTGGTCGATATTTGTGAAAACATAAAAAAAATATGCGAAAATCTGCGATACGACGTCCAGATCGACCTAAACATCGTCGACCTCAAGGAATTGAAAGTAACCGACATTCAGAAGCTTTTAGATCAAACGAAGGTTTAAGATAAAGAGAAGAATTGAGCCCAACATTGTTCATTATATACATAGATGAAATACTAAAAAAGATTAAGAAACTACTGATCGGATATAGGAATATGCAAAGAATAGAAATATCAGAAGAGGCATTCTCAGACGTTATTATGATCATATCTGGTAATTGAGAAAACTTCACGAAAGCCTAAATATATGGAATCAAGCACTGAAGGAATATGGAATAATGATAAATAAATCAAAGACAAAGGTAGTGAATATAGGAGAACCAATAGATAGGAAAGTAAGGGACGTGAAGAAGATCATGAACGACTGGCGTGAAGACTGCATGAGCTGCATCGACAAATCAGAGTAGATCAAGAGGATAGAAGAAGTGAAACCTGTTCACAATGAGCTTTAGGTTAAATTATTTTTTTCTGAACATATTATTAAATCATTTGTATGATTTTTTATTGAGATGTGTGTATATAAAAAATGTCACAGAACTAAATGTGGAAATAATTTATTAATTATTTTCAAATCATTTTAACTAACTAACCATCTTTATTCAAATGTGTATATGTATGTACAATAATATACAAAAATTAGAATTATATTCTGTAGATGATGAATCGGCTATCGACCGGAGGTCTTTCAGCCTGTCTATGTCTCGTTCTTGTCGTTGTCTATCTAATCGTCATGATCGCTAACGTTATTGTCAAAGTCCGCATTGTTGGATGAGATGAATTGAAAAATGGTAGATGGGGGAAATTTGTATTTTGGGGAAATGTTAGGATTGCGTGGGATACAGAGGTGTTTTATTAGGTGGGATATATGTGGGTTCGTGGCAAATTTAAAGGAGAGGAGTTCAAGGCGCTCTTTAATCATTTTATTTAATTTATAAAAAAGGAATACCATTCTGTCAAAAAAAATTGAGTCAACAAAAGCACGAGCAATTTTAGCTGCAATATCTTGAGAAAATTTTGTATTCGAGACGAAATAATCTGTTTTTGATATTGATCGCTCATGTCCATCATTTCTCTAACAAATATCACATGAGATTTCGAGGAATTTGCTTTTGTAAAGATTTTCAAATTGGCTGCTAAATATTAGTAGCTACGAAAACCCGCAGGGCTTGGCAAGAAGTTTTCGAAAAATCATCGAATTATTTTCATTGCATCCTCACTCTCTTGTGATATTATTGCAAATATTCTTCATATAAATCACAATTTTAGATGTGTGAGATAAATTTGACGCTGATTTTTAGTGCGGCTCCCGAGGAGAAAAAAAAATAAAACGATTAAAGTAAAAGAGGTCGAATGCGGCAAGAAATGATATATATTGGGATTTTTTGCGTGTGTGCAGAGTCGCAGAACGGTGGGAGTTATCGATTCAATTCCTCGTGCAATGGAATGTGGAGCAAATTTCCATCCGGATCCATGTGCAATACGTTAGTATCCGAAAGTGCGCGGCGTTTATTTTCGCAGGCCCCGGCCGCAGCGGAACACAAAAATTCATCAATTCCGCCGACTCATGCGAAGTACGTCCGACTCGTTTTTTTTTTTCATTCATTTCATCCGCGAACGCTGTTAAACGGTAAAAAGGTATCGATTAGATGTTTGTTCCCCCGGTAAATTTCCGCGGGGTTTCGTGGAATGGATATTTGAAAACCGGCGAATTTGTGTATTGTGCTCGCGCTGGGTATCGCGTCCCTCTTTATGTTTTAGGCCGTAACTCACGATTGGTTACAGATATTGATCTGCCGCTTGTTTATTCGTAATCTACGTCAAATTTCCGTGCGGATTCGTGGGTAATATGTCTATGTTCGCCGGGCAAATAAAGGATTTGCGAAATTGGCCGGTTTTTGGTTACAGCAGGACGGGGCGTCGCTCGCGCGGACTAATCACCCCCTTCCCCTCCCACAACCATTTGCATTTAATGCAATTTTCCCTACTTCTCCATCTTTCCCGTTTCGCGTTTTCCGTCGCGCGAGCCGCAGGCCGGGACACACGGGACAGGGGGCAGAAGAAGAGAAGAGGGAAAGAGAATACCGAGTATCGACTCAGGATGCTTCCATTTTATGTGATGTTAGCGTAATATCGCGGATAGTGGAGTCGAGCGGTTTTAGTACACACGACAGTTGTTTGAGCGACCGACCCATGCCTGAGCTCGAGCCTTCTCCTCCTGCGGGGCAATTGGCGGCAGCGGTGGCGGCCGGGGGGAGGGGGGTTAGGGCACGCGGAGCCAGTTTCACAACGCTCAATGTTCCCATTCCATTGTTTTATTGTTTTTCGATTGATTTCTTGCCGGCGCGCTGCCTTCTTTCCAACCCTCGATTCTTTTCCCGTTTTCCACCTCTCTCTCTACAACAAACAATAACCAACTCAATTAATTAACACCAACAAACAAATAAGATATCTTACTAATTATTAAGAAAATTAATCACACTCTTTATATAATTATCAATTACCTTATTATTTAATCAAAATTAGAACAAACTTATATGCAAATTTAATTTGATCTTCCATTCGTAACATATTTAATAAATGAATATCATATCAAACATGCAACAATATCGTATCCCAGCATTTCTTTTTTCGGGAATTTAATCGAAACTTTGAAAGTAACCAACAAAAAATACAAATAATTCACTCAACCCACACCATAATAAAAGATATATTAGGTTGATGCAAAAGAAATGTCGGATTTTATATACGACGTCCAGATCGACCTACACATCGTCGACCTCAAGGAATTGAAAGTAAGGGACCTGAAGAAGATCATGAACGACTGGCGTGAGGACTGCATGAGCTGCATCGACAAATCGGAGTACATCAAGAGAAGTGAAACCTGACCACACCGAGCTTTAGGTTAAATTACTTTTTTCTGAATATATTATTAAATCATTTGTATGATTTTTTATTGAGATGTGTGTATATGAAAAATGTCACAGAACTAAATGTGTGAAACTTTGAAAGTAACCAACAAAAAATACAAATAATTCACTCACCCCACACCATAATAAAAGATATATTAGGTTGATGCAAAAGAAATGTCGGATTTTATATTATTAAACATTATGATTTAAAAATTTAATATTTTTTTAATAATTATTGACATTATGTATATTATTTTAAAGCTTAGAATATGCTCTATATTTTTATTATAAATATTTTATGATTTTGTTATATTTTGATCATTCTAGAAATGCTAGAAAAGAAGCAATTAAGAGCGATATTTTTGTATGAGTTTAAGCTAGGTCAAAAAGCAGCTGATGCGATCGCAATATCAACGAAGCATTTGGCCAAAATACTGCTAATGAATGTGCTGTGCAACGATGGTTCGTCCGACTTCTTAATGGTGATGAGAGTCATGGAGATGAAAAACACGGTAGCCGACCATCAGAAATTGATGATGACCAATAGAAGGCCATAATTGAAGCTGACACAAGCAAAACAAGAAAAGAGCTCAATGTTGACTAGTAAACCGTTGTTGGACATTTAAAGAAAATTGGGAAAGTGAAAAAGCTTGACAAATGGGTTCCACATGAAGTGAACGAAAATAAAAAAATCGCCGTTTTGATGTGTCATCGTAGTGCAACCAAAACGACCCGTTTCTCAACCGAATTGTCACCTGCGATGAAAAGTGGGTTCTTTATGATAACCGAAGACGTTCAACCCAATGGTTGGATCATGATAAAGCTCCCAAGCACTTTCCCAAGCCAAATATGTATCAAAAGAAGGTTATGGTGACTGATGGTCTATGGCGGCTTAGATACATCACAGCGTTCTGAATCCGGGCGAAAATATCACAGCGGAGAAGTATTGTCGACAAAATGCACCAAAAACTTCGACAAAAACAGCCGACATTAGCCAATAGAAAAGACCCAATTCTTCTTCATGATAACGTTCGGCCACATGTTTCAATTATGACAACACAAAAGCTGCATGAGTTGGGCTACAAAACTCTCGACCATCCACCATACTCGCCCGACCTGCCGCTTACTGATTTCCACTTTTTCAAGCATCTGGACAACTTCTTGCGTGATAAATGTTTCAAAAATCAAAGAGATGCTGAAACCGACTTCAATTCTTTCGTTGCTTCAAGAACTACAGATTTCTATTCTACCGGCATAAATAAACTTGTTTCTTGTTGGCAAAGTTGTATTAATTCTAATGGTTCTTATTTTGATTAATAAAGTTTATTCTATAAAAAGTTATACTCAATTAAAGTCAATGGTTAAAATCAGACATTTTTTTGCATCAACCTAATATATATATGTAATACACAACAACACCAACGTCGTAATAAGAAACAACCAACATTCAGAAGCTTTTAGATCAAACGAAGGTTTAAGATAAAGAGAAGGATTGAGCCCAACATTGTTCATTATATACATAGACGAAATACTAAAAAAGATTAAGAAACTACTGATCGGACATAGGAATATGCAAAGAATAGAAATATCAGAAAGGGCATTCGCAGACGTTATTGTGATCATATCTGGTGAGGGAGAGAACTTCAAGAAAGCCTAAATATATGAAATCAAGCACTGAAGGAATATGGAATAATGATAAATAAATCAAAGACAAAGGTAGTGAATATAGGAGAACCAATAGATGGGAAAGTAAGATAGAGGAGGATAAATAGACACTTTTGGATATTTAGGAGTATAAATAACAAGAAATAGAATTGAACAGAAGAATAGAAAAATGGTGATGTGTCCATCATGGTACTTTCCCCGGTGAATACGGACAAATAAGTTTCTGATTGAAAATTTAATAGGAAAGCAAAATGATTAATAGAAAAAATTTATTGTTGTCTTCCAAAGTTAAAACGGAGTATTTAGAAGAATATTATAATTAAGTGTGTTATTTCTTACCTTATAATGTGTTGAAATTATTTCTCCTCACTCTTCTTCATTTTTTCAAACTTTGCGAATGTGCTGAATATGACGGCACTTTGACGTTTTATTTGTCATTAAAATAATTATTTCAATAATTAAAATCTCTAAAGGAATTTATCATGTAAACGCTTATAAAATGAAAACCGGAGGTCCTACAATAAGAGCAAAATATAGGCGATAGAGATGAAATGCCTACGGAGAGTTAGAGGAGTTACACAGATGAACAAAATGAGAAACGCTCAAATTAGAAAGGACTTGGAAATATAGTCGCTCGCGAATTTATAGGAGAAAAAAAAACAGCTCAGTTGGTGGGGATATCTATAACGAATGGGAAGATGGGAAGCATAAACCCAGTGAAATAAATATGGCAAACAAGAGTAGGAAAGAAAACCTATCTATTCTAAATATATTAAAATTATGTAATTGTAATTCTGAATCATTTATTTATTATCTAGCCACGTTTCGATTATAATAATTATATCATACACAAAACAATTGACGATATTGTGAAAGTTCTTAAGCTTTGATCTGATGCCACCAACATTCTGAAAAAAATATATTTAGTTTTTTTAACATTTTGAGAATTATGGATTGGAACAATAGAAGGTTTGCCTTTAACATATTTTATAGTTAAATGTGTTTCACCCAATTCTTTACGATGAAGTAATTCTTGATTTAAAGTTTTCAAATAATTTCGCTGTTTATCAGTTAAATCCGCCTTAAACTCTATACCATTACTACTTTTATTAATAGTGCAAGAAAATCTAAGTAATTCCATGGCAATCCAGCGATCCTTAAAGAATAATTTTAGAGGTCTTGGCTTCACCGATTCCTTTCCAATCCTTAAAACTTTGATAGGTTCGAAGTTGGCTGACGACCCTAATAATTTCTTTATAGTATCTCTATCCTCTTGAATTCCCTGAGAAAACGTTCCTACAGCTTTCTTCAAATTAAACACCATTACATTACACGACCTGCGTTCACATTCTTCAATTTCACTAATAAGCTCCTCTTGCTGAAGAAGGCCTATATTTTGAACAGTCGATAAGGCTTGGTTTTCAAGTTTGGTAATGCGAGATTCCAATTCAGAAAATTTTATTTTTATTATTTCTGAAACTTCAGCCTTAAATTTAGAAAACTGTTCATCCAACATTTTGATCAAATTTTCAGACGTTGATTGTTGGACAGTATTCTCTAGAGAATTGCCACTAATACATTTCGAACAGAACCATTTGATATTATTCTGTCCATTAATACAGGCAACCTCTGACTCACTCAATTTCGAGTACATAAGCCTGAACATTTAACGTATGGGGTATTTGGTGTAACACCCACCTCGCAAATTCCACATTTATTAACTATTATAACACTATGATTTTATATGGTAGAAAATAAAAACAGGAAAAGTTGGAAAGTGATGTAACGGGGATAAACGTTTCACACCACGGTGTCGATCGTGATGACTTTAATTAAATAAGACAAACAATATGGATAGTAGACCACGGTAAAGACGGTAAACAAATAATGCGGATAAAAACAATGGGCAAAAATTGGAAAAATAATTCATTCACAAATTTTTAATCAAAGAGGTGAGGTCAAAGTACAGAATCCAGGCAATGGCACAAAAAGTAATGTGGTTATTCGAGTTTAATGTTGAAATACAATTGACTAATTTGTCAAAACACCAAGAAGCCGCAAACGGTAGCTCAAAAATTAATTATTACCTTTCACCAGGTTTCAGAGTATATTGGTGAAAAAATCACGTTAAATAACTCACTGCAACCACTCAAATCAAATATAATAAAAAAGGAATAGCACAAGTAAACGCGTGTACACTTTATTATAAATATTTAATTGTAACCATCTGCTATCTAAACTAAATATTTCTGTTCCTTGGATATCAACTCGAAATATTTATACCCTATATGTTCCTATTTCTAGAGCTAATATTCTTATTAAAGCATCTATCACACATATTTCCAGAAATTACAACAGTGTTAACGCGATGCCTTATTCATTTAGTAATAAATTTAAAAAAATGATTTTCTGTATATTACTTAAATACTAGTAAACAGTATAGTTTTTATGTGCGGATTAAAGTTCGAACTCTTACATTTTTAACTTGTCCTGTATTGGTTACTCTGTTAGGCAAATAAAGTTATTATTATACAGAATTTATTTTTAGTGGAGAAAGTTTCGAGTTATGTGAGACAGTACACTGAAAGAAATATTTCTAAACAAAATGGATTTTCACTTGTTTGGCAGTTTCTTGAATGGAATAATCACAAAATCGTTTAAAGAAAGCACCTAAACATAATTATCGGAATGAAGTTAAAATGGTTAAAATTATCTTGGTACGTGATACTAACTTAATTGGTAATTTCAACCAAATATTCTCTCTTGACCAAGTACTATAGTAACATTATAATGAATCTTGTTTACTATAAACATGACCTTGTTTGGTTTAAGCAATATATTTTATTAAATCTTAACAAAGTTAGAATATTTGCTGGAAATACGTTACTCCCAGGCTGACAAGTTAAATGGTAACCGTAATCATTATCATATTTAAAATGATCTCTTATTGCTTTCAGTGTATGATTGCTTTCTGTACTTGTGTATGTATGTTTTTGGATAAATGTAGTTCTTCTGAATGTGTGTGGTGTTATGCATGTTACTGAGGTTATACTATTTTCTGTTTCCATAGTCTTTGGATTTCTATTTCTAGCGGTTGGTAATTGTTTTTCTTCTATGTGTATTTATTTTGAACATTATGGTCTGTCGGTACTGCTATGTCTATTGTAAATGTTGTATGTTTGGCTTTATCTTGAAATATGATATCGGGTCTGTTATGCATGATTGTTTTGTCCGTCTGGATTGTAATGTTTCAGTATAATATATATTCTCTGTTTTCAAGAACGGTCTGTGGTGTGTATATTTATAATATGGCTGATGTTCTGTAATTAAGTTGCATTTTAGTGCGAGTGCTTGACGGATGATTTTGGTAGCTGTGTTATGTCTGGTGGTATATTCTATGCCGGCCAGTAGCTTGCATCCAGATGTGATGAGGTCTAGGGTTTCTGGATATTGATGACACTTTGTGCACTTATCAATTATTATAAATAAAAATAAAACATGTTATATAGAGAGTTTTATGTAACACCGAACATACTTGAATGTACTCAATGTAAATTTTCCTATGTTCGATTTGTTCAGGAACGCATCAAAGCATTGGGTGCAATGTGATTGGCTACGACTTCTAATGTCAACTATTATGTCAAGTGCAACATGTATAATTATGAATATTATACTTAACCGCAATGCATACCATAATAATCTTATCCTCCTTTGTATACATTATTGATATGTAAAGATGTTCAACTCTACGTCTACTTCTGCTTTAAGAGCCAGAACAGTAAATATCACTTACTTGCGATAACTGACAAGTGTAAGTCATTTTTGACGGAAAAGGGTGTAGTTTGGGTTGACTATATTATTTTTAGAAATAGTAGCCAATCACATCGCACTCAATGCTTTGATGCGTTCCTGAACAAATCGAACATAGGGAAATTTACATTGAGTACATTCTAGTATGTTCGGTGTTACATAAAACTCTCTGTATATATATATATATATATATATATATATCTTTATTCAGACTATATAGATAGATAATTTTAACAATATAACAATATAAATAATAACAATACATGTAGGTGTTAGTCTGTCTGGGCTATCGACCAGAGGTCTTTCTGCCCTACATGTTTTATTTTACAAGTCAATTAATAAACTATTTTAATCTTTCGATTCTTAATTTAGTTTACATAATTCATAAATTTGTTCATCCTGCACGGATTACTCGGCATAATGTAAACAGTTCCGCCCAACAACCAACCACCACCCCCCCAGATGAAAACTTATACCTGCAGCAACTTACATAATAGCAAAATAATTCCGCG
This sequence comes from Philonthus spinipes, assembly GCA_963082785.1. Classification (NCBI taxonomy): domain Eukaryota; kingdom Metazoa; phylum Arthropoda; class Insecta; order Coleoptera; family Staphylinidae; genus Philonthus; species Philonthus spinipes. The sequence continues at coordinate 10,873,936 of OY720306.1, forward strand.
ATTATGATTTTATTTACCGACGCGACGAACAAATGGCGCAACAGGTGTTCGCTTTAAAATTTCAAATAAGTAAATCCGATCGAGTTGTAATAGTTTGCAAGGAGTATTATTTGAATTATTTACGCGAACGGCCCAGTTATCGATATTTATGAACAAAACAAGTTTTAAAAACATATTTTCATGATCGATATTCTCAAGGTACGTATATTGTGTTGCCTATAATAATTTACCATAAATTACTATTTTAACAATGATAACAGTCACATCGGAAACTGAATAGGCAGTGGTAGAATATGTACAGTTTTATTATACATTTAAATAACTAGTATTCCCATCTTTAATATGTTATTGAGTAGCCAGATATATTTTTTATTTATTTGTTTTTTTTTTCCTGTCTCGGGACCGTTTTACACACACAAGAATTCTCGCAGAACGTTGTGCGAGAATTAAATATAAAAATTTCGCTATAATATAAAAATATTGTGCCTTGTGTTTTACACAGAAAAGAATTATTGCGAAAATAAATGACGTTTACTTTCAGAGCAAAAACAATCTGCTCTGAAAGTAAACGTCATTTATTTTGTTTTAACAATTTGTTGAAACTATAGTCACAATAAATATAATTTAGGGTTATACAAACAAAGTTTAAAGTGTTTTATTAAATTGATAAACAATGTATAACAAAGTTGAAGCCTCAGTTATTAATAACAAACAGACTCGTCACAGTGCATGGTATGCTATGCTTAACATTATTGGGAGACTGTTTTATAATAATGATTTTCGGTATATTACTTGAATATTAGTAAAGAGTATAGTTTATATAAATGTAATTATTTTCTAGATTATTTTGAATATGTTCAATATATTTCTCGCGAGAATTCTCGCAAGAAATATATTATAAAAACCGTTGTATTGCACTTGCGCAAACTTACAATATTTTTCTCTATATAATTATATCATGAATTTCTCAGAGAATTCTTGTGAGTGTAAAACAGCCCTTTTACCTTCTATAAGAGCGGATCTATTCTCCTCAGGGGAAGACTGTTGTTTCTTAGGTTTTGACAATCAACCTAAGAAACAACAGTCTTCCCCTTTTTTGCTAGTTTTGATAATCAATCTGAGAAACAACCCTCTTCCCGTTTTTTTTTTTTTTGGCATTAGAAGACAGGGGAGGATCCAGAAAGAGGTTTTCAGTCTTCCTGAATCCTTCCCTGACTTCTATATAGTATTGTCTAAAAAAAACGAGGAAGGGGGTTGTTTCTCAGGTTAATTATCAAAACTTGCAAAAAACTATCATCGTCGCATCTATTGTTTGGGGAAGACTGTTGTTTCTTAGGTTTTGACAATCAACCTAAGAAACAACAGTCTTCCCCTTTTTTGCTAGTTTTGATAATCAATCTGAGAAACAACCCTCTTCCCGTTTTTATTTTTTTTGGCAATAGAAGACAGGGGAGGATCCAGAAAGAGGTTTTCAGTCTTCCTGAATCCTTGCAAAGAAAACTACCCTCGCCGCATATACTGTTTGCTGAGGATAATAAGTAATAAAATATATCTGGCTACTCTATAAAATAGCAGACAACCATTTATTTAAATAAAAAATCTATAAACTTTCACTTAGTTTAACCCCCCCCCCAAAAAAAAAAAAAAATAGTTTAAAATTTAAGAAACCTCAATTATTTAATATCCATTTTAACTCACTTTAACGATTTATTGCTCTTACGGTTTTATTATTACTCTCATATTTTTTACTAGGAAGTTTATTTAATTATGAACCGACAATACAATTTTATGTGCGTTATTCAATTAATCTTTTACGGGCTGTTGCATTATTTTATAGAACTTTTATGGTGGCACTCTAGGATCGATGCGTTTCCTCGAAGAACGATATTGGGGGTGGTTTATATGGATTCGTTGACCTGATATAATAATCGTTAGATTGTTTATTAACTGTCCTGGGTATACGTATGTAAAATAATACCGATACATTTTTTTGTAATTTATAGGAAATTGTTCCGAAATAATTACAGTACTGAATAAATACACGAAAATATATTCTTCGATATATTAAAATGCCATTTTTGTTTTATTTGTGTTAGTATCAATTTCAATTTCGTCGTGTAATTTACACATGTAAAAGTAAATTTATTTTAGCACTGAAAAGTAAATTTATTTTAGCACAAAACCTCCAATTTGACGTTTCAAGAATTTATTGTTGTTTATTGTTTATTAACGGTAAGTCCATTTAAATACATATTGCTTTATACTAACTATACATTAAAAGATAAAGGAGGGTTGCAATATATTTAGTTGAAAATATGTAAAAACTTCGCAGTTTTTCTAGTAATTTGGCTCATAGTTGGCTTTATGTGATTTTTGGGTAATTCTTCACGTAATTCACACATAAATGAAAAGTTTGTTCATTTTAATACAAAGTCTCCAATTTGATCTTTAAAAAAATATATTTCAGAATATGTAAAAATCTTTGTATCATTTCTAGTATTTTGACTTATAGTTGCCTTTATGTGATTTAAGGGTAATTTTATTGGTGATTTAATGTTTAAAAGAATCGTAACGGGAAAATCGCACAACCGATTTTCAAATAATTTTGGTTTTTGTATTCAGAAAATCTTCCTCTTTTATGTGTAAAAATCTGAAAATACGCCATTCATAGTTTGCCAAGAATTTCAGCAAAAGTTGGATTTATGATTTTTGGGTCATTAGAGATTTTTTTAAATAATAATAGTTTATTTAACGGATAATTCCTCTTTTAATAATTTTAATAATTAATTAAGTTCATAATTTTAGTTTTCGTTTCTCTTGCAAAAATGGATGATCCGTTTAATAAAAAAATAATCGAAAATCCCACAATTGATTTTCTTTAATTTTGATTTTTGTATTTTCTAGAAAACCCTGCTCTTTTAGAATATATAATATTTTAGAAATACTTCATTCCTAGTTTTTCTTGTATTTTCCCTTAAATTTGATTTCATGTCATTTTAGCCTCAGAAAGAGGCATTTTTGGCGTCAGACGGGTCACCGCCTATGTTGGCTATAGGTGGAAGTGGGATGAATAACACATTTAAAACTCATGAGTGCGAGTGAGAGTATGAGTCAGTCGTAATACTCCCCGTTTTAGATTAAAAAAATATAACATATTTTCATGTTTATCAATTTTGTAATATTCACTGATGTCGTTGATGAAAGTACATGAAAGCACTTAATAAATAGATATTTATTGTCAATACTCACCTTTATCTCTGTAAATAATCATACGTGCAATCATTTACAAAATTATATTACAATAAAAAAACTTTGGATTCTTTAATATATATATTGAAAATCTTTATTTATGAGGATTACATTAATAATTTTATAATACATAGTATAACTACAATCATTTACAAATTGTTAGACACCAGAAAATAGCTATCAACCGTCGATCTTTCTGCCTTATTAATAAATACTCCACATAACTCTATTAAACAATTAATATAAAATTATATTCTGAAATCGAAGTTTCTTTCAGCCTCCGATTATTATTAAATCAAAATTCGTAATATTTCAGTCGAAATAAAACGTAATGATATGTACATTTACTTCTGTACAATTTATTTCGAATATAATTTTTAATTTCTGCTTTATTAATAAATACTCCACATAACTCTATTAAACAATTAATATAAAATTATATTCTGAAATCGAAGTTTCTTTCAGCCTACGATTATTATAAAATCAAAATTCGTAATATTTCAGTCGAAATAAAACGCAATGATATGTAAATTTATTTCTGTACAACTTCGAAAAAATAAAGTTATCGCTTATTTATTTAAACGCTGCGGAAACAAAATAAAAAAACATTACGAAAAGTGAGATCTTTATAAAGGTATGAAACAATTATCGACAATCATTCAATTGAAAATAATTAGAACAGACGTGGGTAGGAATAAGTTATTTGGTACATAAACGCAGCAAATAAACCCAAACCATATTTAGTTTAAATTAAAACAAAAATCGAATCAACGTGAATATAATGTTGGTGTTGAATATTTTTATAATAATTCTAGGATTATTACAAATGGAATTCGTTTACGGTATTGTTTCAAATAAGCGTAAGTTGAATTACATGTTTCCTATGTTTTAATCATCAAAAACCAGCTTCCACATTTAAATTTAAAAGAAATTACAAAACAAACAACATATTACAATAAAGAAGTTACGTAACATAAGTCAAAATGTCACAGTAGCTAAAGAGAAAATTATTTATTAATTATTTTCGAATTCTTTTTATTTAAATTAAATAAAATGAAACAAAGATGATTCACACATTTGCAACTATTTAAATTACAATGAAATTAAACAAGGAAATTTTCTGGCAATGATCAATAAAATTCGATCAAACCCTTTTTTCAACTGCAAAAAATACTTACACTGTAAGTTTTACAAACATCTATTGAAACAACTACTTCCCGAGCATTTACCCCGCCGGACATTGGATTACACAATAGATATTTGTTGTTGCATCGCAGCACTGCTGAGGGTTTGATCGAATTTTATTGATCATTGCCAGAAATTTTCCTTGTTTAATTTCTTTTTATTTATTTTTTTTTAAATAACTGCGATCAAGTGAATAAATCCTTTTTTCTATTAATATAAAATTATTTTCATTGAGTTTAACGATAACAGAAAATTGTTGATACAAGTATTTATTTATTTAACTGGCCATCGATTAATTGAATATTTGTGATATATGTGAAGTTGAGTAACTTGAATAATTGAGCAAAATTATATTCCTTATTTCACTGTTTTATTTCAATACTGGTTATCGATCATAGTTTTGTTTTGCTGTATATTTTATATTTATATTATTTTAGGGGTTTGTCCTGAAAATTATACATCCATGTACAGCAATATACGAAAACAATGCGACTGTATTAGAGACCAAGAAAAAGGTAATAAACAATTATTAATTACAAAAATCCTATTTCTAGTATCTAATCTCTATCTAGTATATGTTAATTGCAATATACAAACATCTTTATTCAGACAATATGAAAAAAAAATGATTCAAATCATTTTTTTTTCATATTGCCTGAATATTAAAATCATATTGTCTGAATATGAAAAATATTAGAGACCAAGAAAAAGGTAATAAACAATTATTAATTACGAAAAAACCTATTTCTAGTATCTAATCTCTATCTAGTAACTGTTAATTGCAATATACAAACATCTTTATTCAGACAATATGAAAAAAAAAAATGATTCAAATCATTTTTATTTAATATATTTAAATAACTGTGACAATGAATACTCTTTTCTATTTATATCAATAATACTAAATGGAAAACTTATTTTATGCAGAGAAACGTGGTTGTTTACATTTATACATCGCATTTTCATCAATTGAAATTATTGATCAAAGTACATGCAAGCATGTATCGATATCTTCTATAATTCTCATTCCAACAATTTATTCAATAATCTCAAACATGATAAATCGATTAATTTCAATTTTCTATTCATTCATTTTTGTAAATTATTTTCAGAAATTTATAGATATCCTTGCAGTGATGTTAATAATTTCGTTGAAATGGATTTAATGGATATAAACCCAGGTTTGTAATGAATAGTATTGTAAAATAGCTTAATTATAAACAAAATATTTAGAGCTATTCTGTACTGAAAATGTTAAGTTTAACGTGTGATTGTTATTAACAACGTCTCATTCTATGGATTTAATTATCTATTACAAAAGTTGGTAGGATGTGATTATAAAAATAACGTGGACGTTTAATTTAACATTTTCCTTACAGAATAGCCCTGATTATAAATAAGAATAATTTTTTTGTAGGTACTGTCTGTCCACAAGGAGATTATTTAACGTTCGACGACTTTTTTCCGTTCGATTGTTATTGCGCTAGATACGGTAAAATTGAAGGCAATAAATAAATCCTTGGTTAGTTCACAATTTAAATTGTGAACCAATCAAGGATCTATTTATTTAAATTGGATTTAAATTGTGAGCTAACCAAATGTTAATATTTAAAATTATTTATTTATTTAAAAGTTTTAACTTGTCTGGGGCGGCTCTGTAAAGAGTTTTTTGTGTATGTGTGTGTGTAGGGGGGGATGGCATTGTCAAAGTTTGCCAAAACAAAAAACTATCCCCCTCCTATCCTCTTATCCAGTTTTTGTTTGGAGGAAGGGGGAGGGAGGTGGAGATTTACAAATATTAGAACAGAATAGTTTATTTATATTTCAACTTTTATAAAGAATATAATAATAAGAATAAAAATCTAGCTGAAATATAAAATAATACTAACATTTTAAGATTATGCAACGGTAATCAGAAAATGAGTACATTTATTAAATTTGTCAGTGATGAATTAAATAAATCAATACCATCACCATTCATGATTTCATTTCATCATTTCATGACTTTAGTGATCACGACGAGTGAATTTATTTTTATGTTAGTTATTTATTGTATTCATTTATTATTATTACTTTGTTAAAAATAATCTGCCAATAAAGATTTATATATGTATATAATAAATCAATAGCACGTGGCAAGGTATTATACAATCTCATTGCTTTACACAAACTGTTATTGAATCGGTAATCAGTTTGGTGAATTTTTATTCTAAACAAGTTAGAATGCCGTTGTAAGTGATGCGGTAAAACATTAAAAATAATCTGCCTTAAAACTCGCCACATTTTAAATTCCTACTTAATAAATTGTGTAATAATTCTAACGAAACTAAATTTTAAATATTACAAATATAATTTCGAGAAGTCAAAAAGCATACAATCGAACCAATTTATTCTGAATTCTTTCCACTCTAGCAATCACAGCTGAAATGAGGTGAAACATATTCGAGATTTGGATGCACCAAGGAAATATATAGATGTCTAAAAGTACTAGCCGAAAAATTATTTAAACTCTGAATCGTTAAATTGAATTTAAACTATACCGTGTGTTTATATTTAAAATATTTTTTTTATTTTTTTTAAGTTTTAAAACATCAGGGTTGAATCTGTAAAAAGGTATTTTTTCTAGTGGAGGGGGTCGATCATTGATAAAGTTTGCTAAAACAAACAAACCGTGTGTTTACATTCTGGATTATTCTCCATGGAATATGTTACGTTTAACGTGTACGTTATTAAATAAATTCACATTCTATAAATAAACATCTATTTCAAAAGGTGCTTAAACTGTGATGTTAACATTATGTACATGTTAAACATAACATTTCCTTTACAGAATAGCCCCGATTTAATTTTTTTTAAGTTTCAAAACTTCAGGGATGGATCTGTAAAAAGTTTTTATTATTATTATTTTTTGTAAGGGGTGTGGGTCGGAGTGGGATTGTTGGTTGTGCTTGGTGACGCTCAATTATTGATAAAGTTTGCTAAAAGAAACCCTTAATTGTTAAAAATTCCTTATGTTTTTTTTTTTTTTTGAGAAGGGAGAGTGGGGTTTACATCCACCTTTGTAATACATAAACATATTTCACCATTGGTTAAGTTAACATATATGAAAACAACAATTTAAGTTTGTTTTTACATAATTTATTCTTCAATAATAATAATATATGAAGTTTATAAATTCTTATTTATTTTTCAGATTCTAAAATAAAAGCCAAGCCTTGTGTTTTTAATTAGTATATTAAATCATTTAGTATATGATATTGTAAAATCCTCTTTTGTAATTATATATTAGTTTTTAAAAGATATAAGTAATGATTTTTTTTAATTGCATTTTTCTGAAACGCAATCATTTTAATTAAATAAATATTGTCCTGCAAGCTGTTTTCGAAGCATTCTCTGAAATAAATCAAATATTATTATAAAAATAAATATTTTTTTTCTGTGAGAGCGTTTACCATATTTTTCACATCTGCACCTGTTTTGATCATCAATAGTAATTGAAAACCCGTCTTTACAGGCCGTCTCTGAAAAATAATAAATAATTGTTAAGGTTTTATTATTTTATTTTTATTGTGTAGTTATTAATAATGCAATTATAGTGAAAGAAGAAACTGGAAAAATCACTCTGGAATGTTCCACAGAGCAGGCGACGGTAAACGCTGCATCATCGAAAGTTCCGGAAAGTTCCAGAAACATGCACACTATATATGCGCGCGCTAGTGGCGTTGCAGTCAGTTAGTCTATCACGAACGTCCGAGTGCTCAATATCTCGTTATAAATAAATAGTGATAGTGTGGTGTTAATAAATGTGTTAAGTGTACTCTAAATAAATAAATAGACATTGTTTCACTTATTTCCGAGTCTGATTAAACCCGATTTAGTAATAATAAACCCAATCACAGGCAGGTAAGAAATGCAATTTTCAAAATTATCGCTATTAATACAGTAACTAGGGATGGTACAAATGAACTGGAACTGTGATTCAGGAAGAAACCCGAGGTGGTTGCTCCGAGGACCAGTGATTCCTATACTTGTCCCGACTACTCCGACCTGTTCCAGGCGGACTGGCTACAGCTCCGATCTGTTCCGGGCGGACTAGCGACAGTTCCGATCTGTTCCGGGCTGACCAGTAACCTGCGGATTAGCAACTCGATTTCTCCGACCTGTTTCTGGCGGATTAGCTACAGTCTGACCCGCCTGGTTCGAGTTCGAATTGTTATTGCTTTGTTTCAATGACTCTATTCTGACTGGCTTAAATAGTAATTAAATAAAAGGAGATTTACATCAATATTTGATTTAAAATTAAATGTATAAAATGCGGAAATACTCTACTTCAACATTTTCTGGCTGCTTTTTAATTTTTTTCCGTGATATTTTAGGTTAGTTAAAAATGTTTTAAGTATAAGAAAATATAGTTACTTTAGTAACTATACTGTTTTTTTAGTTACTTCAGTAAGTATACCCATTTAAAATTAGACTTTATAACCTATAATTTATATTGTCAATTACATTTCGCTTGTAGATTTGGCGGGCTTTGTGATCAGATTATATTTTTGTTATTATTGCGACAGCGTCTTTGTTTTAAAACGGAAATCATACCCATACAAAATTTTGGGTCGGATAAAGTGCACGTTGCCAACGCAGAATATAGTTAATTTAGGAAATAATAAAACGGTTAAATTTGAACAAAGTTGTGCACATTTGTTTTGCAAGTGTTAGTCTTTCTATTCTTCTTAAATAAGTCTACTGCATTCACAAATAACCCCCATTATGCCCCCCAACCCTGCTTCGGAGCTGTCACAGGTTTTCTGAATAAGTTCTTGCCTGCACCTGAAACTGCTCCGACCTGTTTCACAAAAATCACAGTTTGCACCATCCCAAACCGTAACCCATAATCAAAGGCAAATTATTTTTAAACAAAACTAAACACTGAAAACGAACCGTATTTTCAATCTGGCGAATTTTTACTTAGTAATGGCTTCGCATCCTATCCTCACTTTTCACCAATAGTGAATGAAAAAAAAGGCGTTACTCTCCAACCTTCCCTTTCTGAATAAAGGGAAGGCTTGAGACAATATTTTTGTTTATTGGGTTTAGACATCAGTATCTGGTTACGCTCGTGAACCCAATAAACAAAATTATTGTGCCCCCATTAACTCCACAGCCGTACGCCACTGTACATTGTTTTGAAGTACTACTTCAAAAGAATTTAAAATGCTAATTTTATCCATCGAATAGATTTTAGCTTAGACGAATATAATAGAAAATAGAAAAAGACATCCTTCTGTCATCATTCATCAATACATTCGTGCGAATCATCTAGGCCAGTATTTTCCAAACCATGGGAAACCATGTGTCGCGAGCGAGTATTGAGTGCTCACTCGCCACTGTATACATGATAAAAATAACACTTACATATTCTTTTAACCGTTTGTTATAATGAAATATGTTTTACCAAGTTATAAATGAGGAAAAAGTAAACAATCTATTTTTTTTAATTTCAATTAGAACAAGCTTTAAGACAGCTTTAAGTAGATCCACGAACCGCCCCTAAGGAATCTGAGCATTAAAAATATTTATGCCATTTTTTTCTTAGACAGCTAAAAGGTGGGTTTCAAGATTGGAAATTTTGTTAGATGGGTCGGAGCCCAGTCAACTTTGGCAACACTGATCTAAACAATTCAGACAGCTGCCATAGATTTTTTTATTTGACACCATCATAAACTCGTGACAGGGTAGTAAAACTTAATAGAAAAAGGATTTATTCTCATGGTCACCAAAATGTAACAGTAGCTAAAGAGGAAATAATTCATTCATTATTTTCAAATTCTTTTTTTTTTTTTGATTTATGAAAAACGTAACTTTAGTCTGTAGTCCTGATAGACTAACACCTTCATGTATGGTAATTATTTATGATATATCCTTTTGTTTATCTGTAGACTCTGAATATTTATTTAGTTTTTATATATTAGTTTTAAGTTTTAATAAGTTAATTTATTGTATTTGATTTTTAATGGCCACCACAAATAAAATATTATTATATAAATAGAAAAGAGTATTATTCATTCACTTGGTCACAGTTATTTAAATATATTAAATAAAAATGATTTGAAAATAATTAATAAATTATTTTCACAAATAAAATATTGCATAATGCAACAAATTTTCATCCGAGAAAAATTTATTGCATAATGCAACAAATTTTGATCCGAGAAAACTTTCTTTAATGCGAAAACAACAAAAGAAACGTTACTTAATTTAAGGCCATCTGCAGACACGTGTTTCGGGATCTATCCCTCGTCAGTACAGCTATTCAACAGCAGGTATACATTATGTAATTCAATGTTCGGCATGGGTATTTGCCCGGGAAGTAGTTTTTACGTAACGTAAGTCAAAAGTCACAGAGCTAAATGTGAAAATAATTTATTAATTATATATAAATCATTTTTATTTAAAGATTATTATATTATTATAAAGATACATATATCTTTATAATAATAATACATAGGAAAGGAATATTTATTAAATTAGTCACAGTTATTTAAATTAAATCAAATAAAAAGAATTGCAAAATAATTAATTTATTTAATTGAATAATTGATTAATTATTTTCTCTTTATCTAACATCTTTCAATAATTTAATTTGCAAATTATTTAATGTTAAATATATTTAAGACAAGTAATGGCTTTTTCTTTAGTCTTTACATTTTTGATTGATAGATATCATTAAAAAAAATCTGAAAATAGGCACCTATTAATGAAATTTTGAAATAACTAGCTCTTTACATGAAGATAATATATCAAATTAAATAAAAATGATTTGAAAATAATTAACACACACTTAGCTCTGTGACAAAATGTCATACAGCTAAATGTGTCAAATCATTTTTATTTATTTAAATAACTGTGACCAAGTGTCTTTTCTATAGACAATATTTAAATATAAAGAAATTAACACTGAAAATCCCACATTCCCTTAATTTACAATAATTACTTACGAAATTCTGTAACATTTTTGTAATCGGTGATGAATTCCAATGTACAATTTTCTTCTTCCAAAGCTAAAAGAAAAATACACTTTAATTTAATAAATAATATTAAATTTGTTTGACTTTATTTAACACAGGCGGGAATGTTAGTCTTAAATATTTTGTTTAATTATTTTCTTACAAATACTTAATTTTAGGAAAAAAAGTTTCACATGCGTACTGCTCCTAACAGCGCCGAACACGATGGTGATTTTTATTTTCCCCTACAAACTACAGTTTTCGAGAAATAACGGAAAAACTTTTACATTATAAGTCCCACATAAAGCGGTGCCATCTACTGAGCCAGAAACACACCAAAGAGCTCTACCGATTCCCCTTAATCAACTTAAATCCGTAACATAAATCAAGCAATATTCTTCTCTAGTGTAGAGATTTTAAATTAAGATAATCCAATATGCGTGAACGACTATAATCAACGCGTGCTATCCCCATTTTAAATAGCACCAGTAGTAAGAACTTATATGTTTAATAAATAAATAATAAATAAGTGAAACAAATCAAGTGTTTTAATTTCAATTAAATCATCCTGAATTAAGTAAGAACTTATTATGTACTCTTTTATACCAGTAATAATTATCTTTACATAAGTGAAATCTATTTATTTTATAGGTAGTGCTAAAAGGCTAATTACATTATCATTATATTTTTTTACTTACTTAATAAATAAAATACTTACCTTCAGTAGTTTTTGGAACACACAAACATTTTGGTAGTGGATTTATGTCGACAATTACACGATGATCGTTGTAACATAAAGCTAAAAAAAAAAAAAGACAAGGGTATTATAGTCACAAAACCAGGGATTAATTATTTTTTAGTAATTATTTTCGCAGTCTTTCATTTGTTTTATTTGAACATATATTTTTTCATTTGCGCGAAGCATTATTTTTTAGCTAATTTATAAGTGTCATCGTCAACACAAAGTAAACGATCGAATTGATCTATGATGTTTGAGTGAGCAATTTATTAAATAATTAATGTTATTATATATATATATATATATATATATATATATATATATATATATATATTATATTTTTATTTTATATATATAGTGGCTATTACCCCTTGTAGGGGTTATGCCGCTCCTGTTGGAGCTTTCTAGATCATTATTTATGGGGCTGATCGTTCCCCTTTCTTCCTTTTAAACTGTTTTACTGATCTCTCTCCATTTCTTCCTGTCCTTTGTTTTGTCCTGCCATTTTCTAACGCCAATTAATGTTATTAAATTATTTGTGTCCCCGTTAGTTACATAATCCCTTTCCTTTATTCGGTTTCCACAAACCGTTTTGGAGCCATTTCATAACCAAGCCAAAGATAATATAATTTCAACCTATCGGCAAACGTCTGAACTACGTTCCACAATAAAAATGATAGCGTCGAACTAAATTTGTTCTCATTTATTTAATATTCTTATATACTTGTATCTTTAATTTGTAATACTGTTTGTAATATTTTTGTAAAAAAAGGAGATTCCGTTAATAAATTAAATTAAAGAGTAAGTATACAAATAATATATAATAAATGTATTACATTTGGATATTAAAGTGGAATACTTTCCATATACAATAGAGCATATTTGACATAAATTAAACGTAAATTAATTTTTGAAAACATATTTTCTCCATTTTTTGTTTTTAAATAATAAAAACTATCTGATGTAAATCGTCAGTAAGTAAGCTTCAGCCTCCATTTATGTTTATTTTTTATGAACTTATAAAACTATTACTACAAAATTTCAATTTCACTTTATTAACGGAATCTCCATTTCCAAATTACATTTATAATTACATATTAAACATTGACAAGAACAGCGTGATAGACTAAAAACATTAAAAAACGAAATTCACGCCAATTCGTTTCCATTTTATAGGATTAACAGTGTTATAAGTTTAATTTATGCACAATGTTCCATGCATTTTTATGATATTTTTACTACTACTAAATTTCTTTTTATAATAATCGTTGATAGTGTATTAATAAATAAATATATATATATTCATCATCTTTATTCCTTACAAGTATGGTTTAACATTTTTTTAAAAATTTTTGACAATTTACTTAAACTTTAAACAATGTTTTTGTAGGAACTGGCTATCGACCGGAAGCCTTTCAGCTATGAATAAATAAATATTTATAGTTTTTTATATACACAAAAATCTTTATTAACAGACAATAATTTTACATATAATAATATGCAGAGTTACAATTTACAATTATGTATTAGTCTGTCATGGTCTGATCACAGGTTTATACTTTTTTTTATTTATACATACAAAAATAAATAAATTTTACTTATTAATTATAGTGGCATAAGTATAAATATGTATTTAAAGTATTTCAACATACTTCACCAAATGTTAAGTGGGGAAACTATTCAAAATATGATTTATATATATATATATTATAAAATAGGGAATATACTTACTGAAAGATGGTAATATACTCATATGAATCACCTGAATTAAACACATTACAAATAATATTACCAACTTCATTGTAGAAATAATTGTATTGTATTATGTTTTCTTATTCTTTTTTAAAGAAATTCAATTGTTTTCTTTTAAATTTCTGTTGAAAATCTACCTTTATATACAAAAAAACTCTAATCGATAAGAAGGAGTTATATAATGACATACGTTTTAAAATATGTATCGTAAAATATTAATTTTCAACTTTGTTTTTCAGTTGTGCATATTTATAATTTATTTATGAATTTTGTTGTTTTGTACGTCCACTGATTTAATTAAAAATAACATATTGCGCTACAAAATATAAGTTTTTATTTCGGTTTATAAATAATATGTGAATTCAATATTTGAATTCAATTAATTGAATACTTTATACTGAATTAATTAGGTTACATTTTTAAAATTTCTAGTAAATCAGCTGGATTGTTTTATTTGTTTTTACATATCTATAGATATTTTGTTACTTAGATAGGTCAATATAGTTTTTGTATCAATATTGATATCTTGTACCTACATTGATATGTAAAAAAAAAATAAAACAATCCAGCTGATTTACTTGAAAGTTTAATAATGTAACCTAATTAATTCAGTACAAAGTATAGCAGATCCTTACATAATATCTTTTTATAAAAACAATGTTCATCCAAGCTCTAAAATCACTTTTTTCTTAATAAACAATGTCATAGTGTCAAAGCTGTTACAAACAGCTTAAAACAAAAACCATTTCAGTTTTTCGAACCTCACCAGACTAGTGTGTTCCATTTATTATAATTAATTTATGTCTTTAAAAGAGAGTTTTCCCACGTGTGGAAGTTAGTAACAGTAAAATAATAAATATTTAAAGATTTTAGACCAATTAGTATTTTACCCATACTTTCTAAAATCCTTCAAACTGTAATGATTATAATTAATGGTTTTAATATTTAGACATTGGTAGTTCATATTGTATGAAATAAATATGAATAAATTATTAAAAATCAACCAATAAAGTTATTCAATCTAATCTGTGTTTTATTGGTTGATTTTTAATAATTTATTCATATTCATTTCATAGAATATGAACTACCAATGTCTAAATATTAAAACCATTAATTATATTAAAGATTAATTGATATTCAATAGTGACACAATGTTGTAGAATCTAAGAATGTCCATTTTTGAGAATTTATTCAATATTTGTCTAATATAAATATTAAAACAATACGTGAATTCAATTCAATTCAATGCAATTCAATTCAATTCAATTCAATTCAATTCAATTCAATTCAATTCAATTCAATTCAATTCAATTCAATTCAATTCAATTCAATTCAATTCAATTCAATTCAATTCAATTCAATTCAATTCAATTCAATTCAATTCAATTCAATTCAATTCAATTCAATTCAATTCAATTCAATTCAATTCAATTCAATTCAATTCAATTCAATTCAATTCAATTCAATTCAATTCAATTCAATTCAATTCAATTCAATTCAATTCAATTCAATTCAATTCAATTCAATTCAATTCAATTCAATTCAATTCAATTCAATTCAATTCAATTCAATTCAATTCAATTCAATTCAATTCAATTCAATTCAATTCAATTCAATTCAATTCAATTCAATTGTAGCTACAAGATACCACCATTGATACCATTGAATTACTAGGGTATTATTCTTTTATATTTATATCTCATTCTCATCCCAATTGCGACATACATCAATTTATTCCATAAGCTTTAAATCAACTAATTTCCATTTGCTCGTTCATTTTTGTAAACTGTTTTCAGAAATCTACAAAGATTACCCCGCAGTGATGTTAAGAATTTCGTTGAAATGGATTTAATGGATTTAAATCCATGTTTGTAATAAATAATATTTACTTAAATGCAAAAAATAGAAATAAACGAGGGGGTTGTAGGGAGCTTCGACGGCAAGGTCATTCGCGCAGGAGAAATATATGAGTTTTATCAGTTGCTAATATTGCTATTAACACAAGAGTTTTTTTTTCCTTACTTCACTTTTTATTTAACACGTTAGATGTACATTTTGACACACAAAGTAGTTATTATCAAAAACAAACTCAAGTTTGTTATTATTAGATATTATAAATTAGAATGCATTTTTTTTATCTGTCCTCGGGGAGATTATTTAACGTTCACCGACTTTTCTTTTCGATTGTTATTACGCTAGATACGGTAAAATTGAAGGCAATAAACCCTTGCTTTATGTTACGATTTTAATTGTATTTAAATTGTAACATTAAATAGTTAATTGAGAGATAAGAGATAGATGGCGCGTTCTTTTGCCTAATTTCATATGGCATCGTCAATGATTTTAGACTCAAGGTAGACGACCGAAAATCGCTGGGGAGAAGTAATTAAAAAATGTTTATTAATGTTTCCTAAGGAGGAGGAGTTTAAAATGTTAAATAGTGAACTAAGTATTTATATTTAAAATAATTTATTTAAGAGCGCTATACCACCTTCTTTTGAAATAAAGTTAAATTTTTAGTTTTAAAACTTCACGAGGGATTCTTTTAGGGGGCGAGGATACAGATTGTGAAAATCGAACCTCCCCTGTTTCCAATTTTTGTTTGGAAGGGAAGAGGCGATTAAAATATGCGTATAAATCTTTCTTAAAGGGGGAGGGAGCAGGAGGTTATCGCTAACCAAACGAAACCATATAAACAGAAACATGTTTCACAATGGGTTAACATATATATCAACAACAATTATTATTATTATTTTTACGTAATTTATTTCTAAATAATAATATTTTTGAATAACTGCGATCAAATTTAAAAATTCTTATTTATTTTTCAGATTCCAAAGTAAAAGCCCAACCTTGTGTTTTTGATTAATACATTAGAATATTTATTCCATCAACTTTCTGCATTCTTTCTTCGAAGCATCATCTGAAATAAATGACATATTATTACAAAGTAAATCATATTTTTTTGTCAGAGCGTTTACCATATTTTACACATTTGCACCTATTTTTAATAACAATATCCTCAGTTAGTGAAAAACCTTTTTCACAATTCGTTTCTGAAAAATAATAAATAATGTTAAGGCTTTATTATTTTTTTATGTAGTTATTTAAAAACCAAATCAAGTAATTATTAATACTGTAACCCATATAAATAAATGCACTTTTCACAATTGTGGTTATTATAATAGAAGGTAAAACTAAACAGTAAATCCCGTGTCTGATTGCGCCCATGAGCTCAATAAATAAAAATGAAATTAAACGAGGAAAATTTCCGGCAATGATCAATAAAATTCGATCAATCCCTTTTTCCAACTGCTTGATCGAATTTTATTGATCATTGCCAGAAATTTTCCTTGTTTAATTTCATTGTAATTTAAATAACTGCAAACGTGTGAATCATCTTTGTTTCATTTTATTTAATTCAATAAATAAAAATGTGTCTAACTCCACAGCCATACGCCACCGTACATTGTTAATGAAATACTACTTCAAAATGAATATTCAAAATGCCCATCCAACAGATTTTGGCTTAGACTAATATAATAGAAAAAAAGTATTGATTCAGATGACCACAGTTATTTAAATTAAAATAAAATTATTATTTTATCTTTGGCCAATTTCTTTGAATATTTTAACTTGTGATGGTTCAGTTTTGTGAATATGTTCAATATATACAAAACACGTTGCAATCAATTTTTCTTCAGTTTTTATATCTTAAATTGATTAGAAATCAATAATAAAATCCGAATTTATACACCCCTTAATGAAATTTAAAATTATTCACCTGTTTACATGAACATAATATTCCAATATAAAGAAATTAACACTGAAAATCATATGTTCCCTTAGTTTAAAATAATTACTTACCTATATTCATAAAATCGATCGTTTCAAATTTACAATTTACTTCTGCCAAAGCTAAAAGAAAATACAGTTTGATTTAATTAATTAACTGTCAAAACCATCGTTATAGTGAATACAGTGTTTAAGGGAAGTCCGAAGTGGTTCATGTAAAAAGAGACAAAAGTGGAAACAATTTATTTTAGAAGCAGTGCTAAAAGGGCTTTTAAGTTTGGAATTAATCATTATATAGTTTACTTAGAAAATAAATAAAATATTTTTTTTGGATTTTCTCCAATCAGCCACTAACAAAAATTTTATAACTTAATCTAGAGGATTTACACGGGGGTATTCTTCACGCTTAGGGGTAGTTCAAGGCGACTTTGAAACAAACAGGAATACCACGGTTTAAAGGTTTAATATAATCACATAGGAAAAAAAACAAAAGGTAATATTACATTTTTATTTTTGGAGTAAATAAAATACTTACGTTTAGTACTTTTTGGAACACACGCACATTTTATTGGCATATCGTAAATTAAACGATCATTAGCAGAACACGGATCTAAAATATAAAAAAATCCAAAATTAGGAAAAATAGCAGACTTTGGGCTATTTATATAATAATTGTGTCTGGGTGTTGCATATTTGTAAAAAAAGTCTGCGGCTTTAAAGAAACAATTATTAAATTAATTTATATTCCCTGAAAACAATCTTTTTTGTTGGGGGGGCTGCGTTTAATTCATGAACAATTTTATATGTAATTTCTGTGATATTTACACTATTGCTAAATTTATATAAATATTTCTTTCTTTCTTTCTTTCTTTCTATCTTTCTTTCTTTCTTTCTTTCTTTCTTTCTTTCTTTCTTTCTTTATTTCTTTCTTTCTTTCTTTCTTTCTTTCTTTTTTTCTTTCTTTCTTTCTTTCTTTCTTAATCTTATCCTCTTTTACCCGTATTGGGTGTCTAGATTATAAATATTTCTTTGAGTATATAAATATAAATAAATATTTAAAGTATTTCTACATGTTTCACCAAGTGTTAAGTGAAAAGCTATTCAAAATATGATTTATGTATACTTAAAACATAAGGAACATACTTACCTTGCGGAAATAATGAACTAACATAAATCACCTGAACTAAACTAATTACAAATATTATTACTAACTTCATCGTAGAAACAATTCTGTTGTATTTTCTTCTTTTTTTAAGATATTCAATTTCTGTAGAAAGTACCTCCTTTATATACAGTCTCAAATCGATAAGAATGCGTTACATAAAACATACATTTTAAAATATGTATCGGAAAATATTAATTTACAGCTTTCTGGTTTTTTGTTGTGCATATTTATCGATTTTGTTGTTAAAATCGGGTATATTTAAATAAAAAAAACCTATTCCGTTACAAAAATATGAGGTTATAAATCGAAATAAATATTTATAATAACAAAAAAAATAATTGAGCAATAATAAGGAATATTCATATTTACATTAAATATTCTCGAATCAAAAATTATTGCATTATGCAATATGTTATTGATATGCAACAGTAAGTATCCATTAAGTAACTTGGTATTCCTTTTAAATTATACTTATATTATAAAAGAATTTTCAGTAAACAACACTGAGATATAATTTAAGTTAATTAGTAGTTAGGAAGTATTTTAATTAGTACACTTGGTAGTTCGTTTCGCTAATTTTATATTTAAGTCCCGACTAGTTTTGACAATTAGTCATTTACAAGGAACTAATTAAATTAAAAATACAAACATGCCGATATTAAAGAAGATAGAAGATTGATAATGACACGAATGCATACCAATCTTCCCTTTTAATTTAACAACCAAGTGTGTTCATTAAAATACTTCCCAATTATTACATAAAAATGTTTCACCACGGGATAAGAGAGAATTTAATTTAAAAAATAAATATAAGTGAAAAATAACACACTCGGCTAGAAACATGCCCCCATGTTTCTAGCCGAGTGTGTTATTGGGTTCAAATCCAATCAGAGATGTTAATTATCCACTTATTTTTAATTAATTTTAATTATATTTCAGTGTTGTACACTTGTTCTTCAATTTCATAGCAAGTGTCCATTATGTAATTCAATGTCTGGCCCAAGAAGTAGTTGTTTTAATATACATTTGTTTTAAAGTGCTTACGAAAGTCAAAATATCACAGTAGCTCAAGAGGAAATAATTATTTTGAATTAATTTCTCACTTAACCCGTGGTGAAACATATTTAATTAATAATTTTAATCAGTGAAACAATCAAAGTCTATTGAGGAAATAATTTATTAATTATTTTCAAATTCTTTTTATTTTAATTAAAAGAATAAAAAAGAAAATAATTATTTTCTTTCTAGTTGCAATTAAATATTTATAAAGTAAGTATCAAAAAATGCAAATATCTATTGAAACAACTACTTCCTGGGTAATTATCCATATCGGATATTTAATTTCGCAATAGATATTTGCTGCTGCATCTCAGCAACGCTGATGAAGCAACGTTTTTTTTTTTTCAAAACAAGAATATGTTATACAAAGAAAACTAAATATATTAAAAAGTCCATCTGTAAACATTGAATTTTTGTGTACTTACTTTGTAAGTATTTAATTGTAGAGTAACTAGAAAGAAAATAATTTCAATTATCAATTTCACTTTATTAACGGAATCTTTATTTCCAAATTACATTTTAAAAAATTTACAAGAAAAGTGTGACGCTCTAAAAACATTACAAAAAGGTAAATTACCAATCACAAATTACGACAAAATACATAATAAAAATAATACGCATAAAATTGTAAGAATAAAAAATTATCTTTGGCCAATTTCTTTGTGATGGTTCAGTTTTGTGAATATGTTAAATATATATAAAATACGTTGTAATCAATTTTTCTTCAGTTTTTATATCTTAAATTATTAAAAATCAATAATAAAATCCGAATTTATACACTTCTTAATGAAATTTAAAATTATTCACCTGTACATGAACATAATATTCCAATATAAAGAAATTAACACTGAAAATCATATGTTCCCTTAGTTTACAATAATTACTTACATAATTAAATAATTAATTATTTTCTTTTTTTTTATTTTTTTTATTTAATTAAACTGCAATGTAAATTATTACCACCATCTTTTTATTTAGTTTATTTACAATACAAGCCAGTTAATTTGCTACATTCTTCTCTACTTAAGCGCTTTTAAGGAAACTAGTTTAAGTTTAACTCTAAATTTGTGTGTGAATATACTCAATAAAATACACAAAAAAATTTGTGACTCAAGAGTTATGCAGGCAACGATAAAGCCGATGGGTAATACGTCGGCTTTATCGTTGCCTCGTCAAAGGCATTCATTGGTCCGGAACCCTCCTATGGAATTGCCTAAACCGATGTCTGGAAGTGCATCACAAGTCGGTTTTTGCGCATCAGAACAGAGAAGCGAAACTGTTCATCAAGAAACCATCGTTAAAATGCATCAAGGACCTTCCAAAGCAGGAAAGGGAAATGGAGTAATAACCGTTCTATTTACGTGACATTGTGGACAGAATAAACATATAATTGATTGGGTCTAGTGGCAGAAATCATTTTTTTGCTAATAAGAAGAGTTTTGAAGTGATTTACGGGGATCTCTAGCAGTGCGGTTCAACTTCTCGTTGGTTGGGCTGACGGTGCTGTGTTAACTGGCGATATGCTGGCGCGATACTGTGCTGGTACGGATTGAAGTCTATGTCCTCTTAATCTGGTTCAGGAGACTGCTTTTCTTCCTTGGCGTTAGTGGAAGCTTTGCGACGACGTACCCTTCGAGGGGCTGGTATTGTTTGTTACCCGGCAAACTGTAATGAGCTTTCTGAGTTGGATGGTTTTGGCTGCTGTGGTGAGCCTGCCGAGTGAGTTTGTTGATATTTTTTTTTGTGCATCCCTGGATCCAGGATTATGATAGGATATGACAGACTATTACTGACTAAAAAAAACCTAAACTATAGGTTGCATTGTGAACCTGCTATAACTATAACTATGAAACTTTGGGAGTTTTTGCTTGATAGACTGGGTTTGATTAGCTATTGGTAATCACTGTTGATTTTGAATTTATTTTATCCTTTCATACGCTGTGCGCCATCTGTCGAAATGGAAATGATATCATTCTAGCGACGAACCATTTCGCGTGGCGGGCGTTTTCGCTTAGCGCTCGGGTTCCACAAAGAGAAAGACGCTCTTCATATTCTGTTCCAAAGTGAGGCCCTTGCAAAGATTTCATTTCTTAAGCTAGGCCACACGAAACTAAGTGCACAGAAAACTATACCCAATACTCATTGTCTGGGATGATAACATTAATCAAGGAGGCGAAGTTAGAGCTAGTCATCTGAGATAGTCGGGATGTGCATCCCGACTATTGACCTAATAGACCTACTTGGTCAGTGGTACAAACCAATTAATTAAACTAATTAATTTAAACTGTATTAAACCCATTAAATACTAGCGCTCTAGTCCGCTGAGCCCTTTGTTATTTAACTTATAGATAAGTGAATTGGAAGAGGTTTTGAGAAAAGGGCAAGCGGGTGGGGTTGTGATTGGAAAAAGGAAGGTATGGATGCTGGCGTATGCGGATGACATGGTGCTTGTGGCGAGAGAATATGGAGGAATAAAAGAGATGATGCGAAGAGTAGAGAGGTATATGGACAAAAGAGGACTACAAGTGAATGCAACGAAAACTAAATGGATGCGTTTTAGGAATAGAGGAAGGAAATGTAGAGCGGGTGAATTGGAATGGAACGGAGATGTGATTGAAAGGGTGAATGAATTTAAGAATTTGGGCTTCATATTTAAATGCACATATGGATACGGGGAGCACGCTATACCCACTTAAAGGCGAGAAAAGCATGGGGCATGGTGAGGGAGAGTGGTTTTCTGGCAACCTCCAATTGGCGTGTAAGCTGTGGGATACGCGTGTGAAGCCCATTTTGCTGTATGGTATGGAAACATGGGGAATAAGAGAGTACGAATGCATTGAGAGAGAGCAGTGGCGATTCCTGAAGCAGATTCTTGGGGTGGAAAGATCAACCCCTGGGTACATTCTGCTGCAGGAAACAAATAGAGTGAGTGTGCATGTGGAGGCAATGGAGAGAGTGGTGAAGTATGAAATGAAGTTGTGTGAATTGGATAATGAGAGATTGGTGAAAGTGGTATGGAGAACGTGTCTGGGAATAGGGCTGTGTGATTGGAGGATCGAACGAAGAAGGATGTATGAAATGGCAGAAGTGTCGGAGAGAATTGTGAATGAGTGGTTGGAGAATGGGGTAAATGTGCAGGCATGGATGAAAGAGAAATGGAGGGAGGTGGAGATGCAAGAGAGACAAGGGTGTATCGGGAGAAGCACATACAACCCAGGGTATAAAAGATGGCAAGTATGGTAGATGTTTGTTGTGCGCTAGTGGGAGGGATATATGGAGTCATTTGGGAGAAGAGTGTGAATGGCTGGGAGGAAACAGAAGAGTGAAAGAATGGATGAGAGAGGATGGAGCTGGAGTAAAGATTTTGGCGAGGTTGAGTTGGGAGAAGGAGATAAAAAGAAGATTAGAAAATATTTGGCTGAAGAAGATGCTTTTGTATAAATGTACCTATTTTATGTATGTAATGGGATTATGTTTCTAGAAGTCTAAAATATATTTTCTTACGGCAGAAAGACCGACGGTCAATAGCCATTTTCTGAGGTCTAACAATGTGTAAATCATTGTATGTATATGTATTATAAAATTATATAATGTAATACTCAGAAATAAAGATTTTCAATATATATATATTCTCTTAAACAATAGGAATAAATTGGCGTCGCTGCCTATTGCACATTCTACTAAAGTAAAAGAAGAATATATTATGTGCGCAACTAAGTTCCCGCTGTTTTTCAAGAGATGGCTCCAGTAGTGCTTCAGCATTAGGAGTTACACGCCAAGCCATTTCCAAGCGAATGCATGCGAATAAGAGATTCTACATGACAACGCTCGGCCTCACGTTGTCAAACCCGTTAAAACCTACTTAGGAACGCTAAAATGGGAAGTCCTACCCGATCCGCCATATTCCCCAGATACTTGTTCCGTTCGATGGCATATGGTCCTGGTAATTAGCAGTTCCGCTCATATGAAATGGCAAAATGGCTTGATTCAGGGATAGCCTCAAAAAACGAACACATTTACGGTAGATGTGTTCGTTTTTTGAGGCTATCCATGAATCCGGTATTCGAAGTCTGCCAGAAAGATGGGAAAAAGCTGTCGCCCAACACTAGGCAATATTTTGAATAATTCATTTGCAAACATGTTTACACAATAAAGTTACAGTTTCATAAAAATACAAACAAAAAAAAAACAAACAATGAGAACATAGTTGCGCACCCAATACATCAATTGATCTTGTTTTGGACAAAATTAAATATGTTGAAATGTACATATGTGTTGATTTAAAACTGGTTTTCTTTGCTTGTAGGATAGTAGAGCTAAAGATCATCATTGGCTTAAAAAGGATTGGCCTACTCGGGAAGTGCTAGTTCTGGGATAACAACATGTGATAAAGCCGCCTTTAATATCACGGGACAATTTATTTATTCCTGTTATATGTGTGTTAGTCAAACAACGATTAGATGGAAACTGGTCTTTATTGCATGTCGTGTATTGTACATCATCTAGTAGGCAACCCTATTAGCACGCTTGCTAATTGTTATACATATGGTACAATTCCCTTAACAAAAATGTGAACTGTTTTCTTTTTCTACCAAAAAAATTTCCAAAATTTTAACGCAGAAAAGATACAAGCGGGTATTATTAACGATAACTGTGCGTGTGTTTCTTAATTAAATATTTCAGAATAACACTGCCACTGTTTATTTTATAATTTGGTCAGTTGAATATTCATAAAACATATATTTTCTTTGCAACAATGCATGCTGTGTGCGTGCTTATTGGTAACTGCTATTATTGGCGCAAAATCTTCCAATCTTCCTTACATACAATTATTAGGGTTGCCACCTGTGTAAGTGAAATTACAAAAGAACTAAATGAAGTTTATCGAATGATAGATATTGATAAAATTGCATGGAATGAGTTCGTTTCATATGCTTGTATATAACATGAGCATAAAATTACACTTCCTTCATAACCACATAAAATATTTCACGTTAATCTTGAGGATCTTAGTGAAGAACAGGGCGAGCGATTCCACCAGGACCTTCGTACAATAAGGGAACGCTATCAAGGTCACTGAAACGCACACAGGATAGCTAACTACTGTAGAAGCATTCAAAACAGCTCTCTTATTCAACTTCTCTACGGAAAGAATTTTTTTCAACTTAACAACCCAATAAAATAGGATTAGCTTTAAACATATTGTGTTTTATTATAAAAAGGCTCATATGCTATATATTTTTCAAACTAGAGCTTGTACAGAAATTTTTGTCACAGATTTTAAATCGTCATTGAAAATTAGGCTACAATCATATAACATAACCTGCCCACTGAACAAAATGTTCACAAATAACGTTGCATCAATATTAAAAACAACATTAAACGTTAATGTAACATTGGTGCAACATTATTATGTCCGCTTTGCTCAGTGGGTTATCATCAGAAATGGTGTTGTGCAGTGTCGTTCATGCAATTAATAATAATTGATTATATAACTTATTAACAGGTTGAGCGCCATGGCAATTTAGCGAAATCTTTCTTCTGGGTCAAACTGTTATTTATTACCATCTAATTAATGGCTATTAGATGTGAGTTTCTAATTTTTTTTATCATTTTGATAAAAAAATGCCAGAAAATACCCGCGGACACCGGTGTCCAATAAAAATGTTTTCAGTATAACACATTTTTTTTATAAAGTTATAAAACAGCTATCTGAACTTGACGATGCCACATGAAATTAGGCAATAGATGGCGCTTGCGTTATCATCCATTTATTATGATAGCTATCAGTAGTCTAGTACCAGCGTTCAATAGTGCGAGGCCGTAGCGGAGAAATAAGTATTAAAGATTCGATATATTTGAATCCAGCGAGGTTGATATGCATTGAGATTTTGAGCTCAAATTATTAATCAAAGATTTGCATTAACAGTGATTGTAAATTGACTGAACAGAAGTATTTTCCTTTAAATAATTGAATTAAACATTTATTATATAAAAAAAAAAAACACTAATCACAATATGTTTAATTAATTTCTCACTTAACCCGTGGTGAAACATTTTTGAATTAATTCAGGATGATTTAATTGAAATTAAAACACCATTGGTCATCTTTCTCCCTGAAGATAACCAATGGTCGAAACCAGTTGGAGAAAATATAAATAAGTGAAACAAACCAAGTGTTTTAATTTCAATTAAATCAACCTGAATTAATTCACTAATCACAATTTTAAAATAATCACTCAATTTCAATATTCGATAACCTAATCATCGACTACTTATTGAAGACTTTAATAAATCGCATGAATAATAAACCCCCGAGACTCTGATCCCCACGTCACAACACAATTGCCTCCGCACCCGACGATAAAAATCGATATCGCTCTCATTATTATTATCATCCAATATTATTATGTTTAATAGTTGGCGCAGTTTGGAATCGTACACTCGGCGTATATATAGTCGTCATAGTGACAGCGCCAACTTTTCAAACTTGCATAAGGAATCGTCACACTTGTTGTAGTGGGCAAGCGCGTGTCCACAGCCGCCTTCATTATAAATGAAATTAACGTCGGCACGCACCGCCAGTGTGAGTCGCGCTTTCTGTCTTTTTACAATGTGACATTTTTTTTCCTCGTCGTTAATATAATATTGATAATTAATAAAATAATAATGTATGTATTTATATTAAGTTAATAGCACTTTGGTTGCACAATATTGGGTTGTTTGTGTTTTATATGTTGGGATTAATTTTCTGCACAATTTTGCACTGTTAAAAAAAATATAGTAAAACAATTGGTTATTAATCATATAATTGGAAAGATAGCACAAAGAGCGATATTTTGCTTAATTTATTAGTGGCATCGTCAACAATTTGGGTCTGCGAGGTAGACAACCGTAAATCGTTATTTCGTCCACTAAAGTATGGCGAACTTATCCTGTTAATGAGATAAAAAAAGAAATATTCAACCACTATTTATCTAGTATGGATAACTGGTGATGGTCATTTCGGTCTTTCGAACCTCGTCAGACCAGTGTATTCCATGTCTGACGAGATTCGAAATATATGCTAGATCAATGTGTTCAAGGTACACCTACAAATTCAATAAATTTTGGAGGTAGACCAAAGAAAAGATATTATTTATTATTAAAATCAATATATTGTGAAAAGATATTTATTGAGAAATATGAGCCTACTTAAATGAGCACAAGCTTTATGTTGATTATGTCTAGGTGCATCTTCTCAAAACTTGACATTTTTCCGTAGCACATCAACGAACGACCACGGTACACCGTGCTAAATGAATGGTGATGGAAATTAATTGGTTATTAATATAAGGTTATGCCTTATACCACACAGTGATAGAAAGGTCAATGATTAAATATATATATATAAGGTTATTATATATTATCAAAATTTGTAATACTTTATTCCGACTAATTTCACTTTGTTAAATCATTATTAAAGAAATGATTCCTTAATAATTATGAATAAAAAAATGGAAAGCATCAAATGAGAAAATTTGAGGTTATTGTTTCATTTCAAAATTTTCCATAAACGAAAAGTATAAAGGTGAAGTTTAATTAAACCAAGCTTAAGCAACAATTGAAAAAAAAAACGGGCATTCGAATATAAGAGCAATAATTTGAAATACTTATAACATGAAACAGAGCTTCTTTCAGACCATCTTATCTGGAGGGGCAAATCAGACTTCTGAGAGTTGATAGGATAATAAATCAACCATTTCATTAAATATTACTCACCGGGTGGAGTAGCCGAAAGAAACTCTGAACTCTGAAAATAATATATTATTAATTCCTCCATGCTTTAAGTATTGAAATTTGTAATATTATTAAAAATATTATTGAATGTTGTGTATCCAAGGATATGTTTCGCAGTTTCCACACCCTCTACAGTCTGATGATTCCACAAATTCTATGAAAATAATTTTACCTTATGCGTCTTGTAAAAATTTTTATTAATAAATTAATGTTAAATTTCCAACAATAAGGGAGATATCGAAGACGGGCACTTCGGTGACTTACCCTGTACGTAACAAACTTTATTAACAATTAAGATTACAAGAATATATCAACAATTGATTAATTATATACACAACAGATAATTAATTTAAATAAAATGAAACTAAGATGATTCTCACATTTGCAGTTATTTAAATTACAATGAAATTAAATAAGGAATCATCATAAATTAACGACAGGGCAGAAAGACCTCTGGTCGATAGCCCAGACAGACTAACACCTACATGTATTGTTATTATTTATATTGTTATATTGTTAAAATTATCTATATAGTCTGAATAAAGATATATATGTATGTAAATAAGGAAAATTTCTGACAATGATCAATAAAATTCGATGAATCCCTTTTTCCAACTGCAAATAAATCCAATGTCCTGCGGGGTAAATGCTCGGGAAGTAGTTGTTTCAATAGATATTTGTAAAACTTACAGTGTAAGTATTTTTTTGCAGTTGGAAAAAGGGATTGATCAAATTTTATTGATCATTGCCAGAAATTTTCCTTGTTTAATTTCATTGTAAGATAATTAATTGTTAAATGGCTACCAACCATACGTCTTTCTGCCAATATTATGTATTTAGTGGTAATTCATTGTTAAAAGAAAACAAGTGTGGTGGAAGCGCCGAAATTTGTAGTCAACTTCTCGTCGGTAACTCCGATGCGCCGTTGAATTCGGCAAGTTTGTGTTACATTGTCATCAGTGTAAAAAGTACTGCACTAACTAATTTGCTGTTACGATTAAGAGAATTATTAATCTCAATCCGAATTATTTAGCTCGATTAAAGCAATTATGCTGCGAGGCGTCCAATGAAGTCCGTCGAGTATCGAGCATGTCTGGGTTAATTAATTAACAGTATGGATCGGCGTTTAATTGCCGTGACCGCGAAAACAAATAAAACCTTCAGTTTTTCTGTTAAAAAATAAGGTTTATTATTCGCATTTATTTAACGGATTTACCTTTTCACTAATCTACAATATAATTTATAATATTTATGTATAGTGGATTGTAGAACAAAAATAAAGAAATAATAACAACAAGAAAACAAATAATTGGCACCGCTAGATGATAATACTGCGCCTTGCTTAGATTAATAAAAGTCAGTCTTACTCTACCTAATATCCGCAGTTAATTGAGCAAATGTTTCGCATTTACAGATTTTTTTGTAGTGCAATATTAATAAAAATAATAACAAAATACAAATCGTTTGCTATACTTAATTTTATTAAACAATGAAAAATAAATACGCTTTTGTACTAAAAGCTTCCATTATAAGATTATATTTAATTTTATGGTTTTCTGAATGCTGAATAATAGCTTATAAATATAGTTACATATTATTTTTGAAGTTATTTAAAATTCATTAATGAATCTTTCTGTCTTCGATATGATTATAGTTTCAGAATTGTTTATTGTGTAGTCTGAATATATAATTAAAAGTACTCCCTCTGACAGACTTAACGGTATACTTGAATCGTTAAATTTTTTGTCTATAATTATCGACCCGAGAAAATTAATACAAAAATCAACAGATTATTTTTGCTACTAATTTAAAAAATTCTTTTAACCGTTTATTATAACTGAGTGTTAAAATAATCTAATCAATATAATTTATTTGTTCTTGTAATAGACAAAAAATAGACTGTTATACATGGGCGTAGCCAGACATTGGATTAAAGGGGCGCAACTGTTTAGTTTTGTTTAGCAATAATTTATAATTAATTATTTTTAGAAAACATTTTGAAATTTGCATTTATTTATATATATACATACACACAACTTTATTCATACCATATAAATAATACAAAACAATTTAACATAAATAATTACAATACATGTAGGCATTAATCTGTGTGTGGTATCGACCAGAGGTTTTTCTGCACATTCGTGAATTTATGATGATGTCAAAGAAAAAATCTAAGCTAGTTAACTGAACTGTCCTGATTATTCTACAAATTAATTGATGAACGGTGATGGGTGAATGTTTATATTTAGGATGGATATTAGGGTTACGGGGAATACATAATTTTCTAAGAAGGGCTTCATTTATTTATTATCTAAGAAGTTTCTTAAATGTTGGTGCGGGTTGCTTCATCCCTCTGGTGGCGCTCATGCAGTTACAGTTCACACTCTCATTACATTTGTACATAAAACAGTTTTTCTGTGTCAGCATATTTTCTTAAATAATAAAAAACAAAAATATTTTAATTAAAAAATAGAGCTTATCAAACATGTATATCAAAAATTTAAACCCCCATCCCTTCATGCCCTGATTACTCGTATTATTAAATCTTAAATGCATGATTTTTTGTTTAAAACAAAAATAATTAAAACCTGCCGGTCAGAGTGGGCGTTCTTTTAAAACTAGAGTTAACGAACACAAAAAATGTTTCCTAGAAAATAAAGGACACTCAGCACATGCCGAACATCTGATAAAAAATAATAATAAGTTTAATGAAAAATTCAAAATATTACATACATGTAACAAAAGTTTCAAACTAAATTTATTGGCCGTTTGTTATAATGAAATCACTTGGTTTTGTTTTACTAAAATTTTGTTATATTTTCGACTAGTTTCGGCTAGATGCCATTTTCAAGAATGAATGATTTCATTATAACAAACGGTTATTAAATATGTTTTACCAAGTGATAAATGAGAAAAAAAGTATACAATATATAAATTTATTGGAACACTCATAATTCAACAAACTAAAACATAAAGGCGTTGCAATTAATGAACAAATTGAAGTATTTGTTCATTTATTGCATGACTCACGACTCCTTTATTTATTCACCCAAGTTATAATTTTTTTATATTTTTTATATTGTTTCAATTGTTATCATTATAGACATTTGTTAGTTCTGTACACATTTTATGTATAACTGTACTCACGCTCATTAACTGTGATGTAAAAATTGTACCCCGCCCAATTAGTGTTTTTACTTGGTTTTGTATAAATATTCCTCCACGAATATTGTTAAACCATTGCATCAACTACCTGAAGATAATACTGTGTATCGAAACAATTGTAGTAGCAGTGCATCTACCATTAAATATTGTGAAACCTAAAAAAACTTTTGTTTTAATTCAATACATTCGGACTCGAAGAATTGTCAAAACTGATACAGGGGAAAACAGAAAAAAATATATATATTTCATATTGAACCTTTTTTTTTCAAAAACAAAAAGGGTATGTAGCCAAATGGCAACACTATTCATTCAGTAAATAGTATGACATTTCATGTGAAATTGTTTGATACAATTATTATGTTTGTTGAGATAAAAATGTTATAGCACCCCCCCCCCCACAATTTTAATGACAAATTTAATGAAAGTTTTAGCAACGCTGTAACAACATTAAATGTTATTTTCATGTCAAAGAAACATTATTAAAATATGTGCTTAGTGGGTTGTTTATTTATTGTATTACATTATTAACAGTAAGAAGTAATAACCCCACCCCTCGAAAATTATTTCTATCTACGCGCCTGCTTATAATGATAGACTGTAATTTTGCTGTCGTGGAATAATTCCAATTAAACATAAAACCAAACTCCAAGGCAAGGTTCGTCAACTGGTACATCTTTTTATTCTTGGCCAGCATAATTTTCAAATCTATAGGCAAATCCTGGAATGCCTGACATAACAAAGAATTTTAATTCCCATTTTTAGGGCTTCATTGACATATACTGTTTCATATAATACCTTCAAATCAAATCATTTATTTGTGCCAAATAGTACATACATATATACTTAACACACGTCAGAAGAAAATATACAATGTGAAATAAGCAAGACAATAAACACAACGCATTAAAATGAGTAAAAAATAAATAAAATATACAAAACAAGGTATAACACATTAAAATCGGTTAAAATTGGTGGAGCTCATTTGTTTATTTATACTGTGATTTTGCTCTAAGGTATTTTTTGTTCAGAAAAACAAAAATTGGTACAATTTTTTGAAGGCTTTTGTACCCCGACTGATCACGTGGTACAAAGAACTAGTTATTGTTGAAGTGTATGAATCTTTTTATCATCTCGAATTTGTTGATTGACATCACATTAGCTACTGGTGCAAATCTTAGTTCATCACTCCACATCGACCTTGTATTGGGCATATTTACCAATGAAGTATATATTATTGTGCCAAGAGACTGCTTTATATCATTTTCGGTAAAGGTTTCTCCGTTTTGGTCTGAACAGCATACAAATTGGATTCTTCTACAATTTTTATTACCAACTCACTTGAGAAGAAGTAATTAAAGAACTGCAACGGCCGTTCAAAAGCTGACATTTCTTTAGCAACGTCTGTATCTCCATGGAAATGTAGCTGATCATCATTCAAGTTCAAATACTTAGCTTTCCAAAGTATATCCTTTTTCTTCGGGTGCCTTTCTTCGTTTCAATGGTAAGAAAGAAGAGAGACAAAGTTATCTTCTTCGTCCTCTGACCCTTCTTGAACACTACTTCTACTCGCACTCTTTCAACGTCTTTCACTTCTATTTTATTATCACTTTCGAGCACAAAGCGTTCTTCATCGCTATCTGTATCGCTAAAATCAGCATCGTCGTCACTTCGACAGGTAAAATGTTTCCAATACTAGAGCAGTATTGGAAACATTTTACCATTTATCATTTTCTGTTACAATCTTTTTCCTGTCTATACTGAAAGAATAATTAAAAACAAGGAATTCAATTGCATAGCATTGTCGATTTGGTACAAAATCAAGGAAACGAATGATACCTCGAATGCATGATCGGCAACAAAACAAAATTCGATTTTTTCAACGAATATTTATTTATTTATTTATTTATTCAATTAACGGAGGCCATTAAATACAGTAACATACATACATGATACAATGAATAGTTACAATAATAAAATATATAAGATTACACAACCTCGTCAAAAAGTACATGCTTTTCAGACGTAAACATAATTTTCCTGCAATAAGTTTTCTAAGCCAAATTATAATCATATAAACACGTTCTTCATCAGTTGTCGGCAGCCTGGGAAATGTCAAAAATACACTGACATGACCGCCACCTATCAACAAATGGTTGTAGCCTATTATTAAGCAGTAAGTAGCTGATCGGATACTTTATGAGTCAAATCGAAATTTGCTCAAGCGTAAGTCTAAGATGTAAGATGCAGTATGTTGCCGAAAAGCAACAAAATTAATATTACTCTGAAAAAATAATACGTCCATGTTTAATTTAAGAAGAAATTAATAAAAACTGGATCAAAGGAATTTTTAAATAGAAAAGAGTATTCGTTCACTTGGTTACAGTTATTTAAATATATTAAATAAAAAATATTAATAATAAAATAATTAATAAATTATTTCCACATTTAGCTCTGTGACTTTTGACTTACGTTAAGCAAATGCACATTAAAACAACTACTTCCCGGGCAAATACCCACGCCGGACATTGAATTACATAATGTACATCTGCTGTTGCACATCAATAAAATATTGCATAATGCAACATTTTAAAATCTGTTATTATTGTAGTCATGAATGAGCACATTGTGCATAAAATATTTGTAACGAGTGAATGTTACAATAGACTTGTAATGCATTGTTTACATCAATAGTAAATATAAATTACTATTGATTCATCTGAATAACACGACGGTTTGATTGAAAAATCAGTAAGGAGAATTTTAACAAACTGAATCCTCCTAAAGGATTAGTTTAAAGTAATAGAAATCAAGTTACAGTAGCTAAAGGCAAAATTATTGATTAATGACTAATTATATTCAATTAATTTTTATTTAATTTAGTTTAAAGTATTTTCTTATTGCATAAATTGTAGCTTTAGAAGTTTATTGTGTTTTATCAATACTATTATCCTAATAGAGAATTTTTATTACTATTAAAACCAAACATCAACCAAATTTAAACTGTACTCGAAGAAAATAAATGCGTACGAATAAAAGCAATCGATAACCGTTCCTAATTCATATTTTTAACGCGCAATGCAACAGCCACATAAACATTCCCGCAATAACAGTTATTATTTTTATTTATTGGTCAATTTCATTCAATCGATTTTGACTTTTTTTAAACAAACTTTTGTTACTGTTAGTAAGTCGTGTACACGATAACTTGCCCATTATAACTTTCATACAACTCATAAAAAGTTTATATTTATTAATATTATTATTATTGTTTTTATTTGTTTGTAACAAGGTTGTTGAAAGTAAATTTTAATTAAGAAGCAATGTAAAAAGGGTTGAAAGAACTCTGGTCGATAACCCAGGAGAGACTAGCATTAAAATGTATTGTATGTTGTAAATGTTTCATGTATTAACATGAATAAAATATGTTTGCGTATAATTGAGAGAATTTTAGTCAGCAGCGTATCTAGCCAGACTTTTTGAAGGGAGACATGGCACTAAAACTTTCTATATTCGTCCAACTAACCCCTTCCCCCCTTAAAAACTCTAAAAACTTGTAAAATTTATTAGAGATTTTCGGAGTTTTCTGGGGGAAGGGGCGGATGGTAAGTTTGCGTGGTGTGTGAAACAATACCTCCCAGTAGATATGCACCTGATTTCGCTAGGGTTGCAGAAAATGAAAGAAAAAGTTTATTGGTGATTTAAATTAAAATAATATAATTTTTCTTCGCAATTTAATGTTTCTCTCAGCATAATTGTAACTTGAGTATACAAATGAGAGGGGGTGGGGTTTCTGAAAACGTAACCCCATTTTTTGATTTTTTTGAAATTTGGGGGGGGGGATGATAAAAATCTAAACGAAAATGAATGAATTGTAATATTATTCATAATTATAAACAAACATATTATATTTGATACATTATATTCTACACTCACAGTAATGTAATCCATATGGGTGCAGTTACAAACTTGCACTCAGCTCAATATCAATCAATAGGTATTTACACTGCGCCGCATTTTATAGCATTCTCTTGCTTACGAACTTTAATACTATTTTCAAAATCATATTAGAAGAAGAGGTAACAGAGAACGCCTTGGTCACACCTATGTCCTCCAGTTTTAAAATTTTCAAAATCATAGTATAAAAGAGAGGGATGACAACAGAACACGCCCTGCTCCTCTTGACTGCGTCTTTTCCCCCTCTAGATACACATTTTTCAAAATCATGTTAGAAGGGCAAGAGGTAAAAGAGAACACCCTGGCCACATCTATATCCCTTCTCCAGTTGTACAATTATCAAAATCATAGCAGAAAGTTTAGGGCGGCAACAGATCACGCTCAACCTCTCCTGTTTACGCCTACTCCTCTTCTCTAGTTGTATTTTTTTTAAATCATAGTAGAAAGGAGGAAAGACAAAAGAACAGACCCTGCTCCTCTTGACTACTTCTATTCCCCCCTCCAGTTACACAATTTTTAAAATTATAGTAGAAATTTTAGGGGCGACAACAGATCACGCCCTACCTCCCCTATTTATGCCTACGCCTTTTCTGTAATTGTATATTATTTTAAAGTCATATTAGAAGATGGAGGTAATAGAACCCGTCCTCTTTGACTACGCCTATGCCCCCAAACTCTGGTTGTACATTTTTTTTTAAATCATATTAAATAGGAAGGGGCAACAAAGTAAGCAATTTTCAAAACCATAGTTAAAAAAGAGCATCCCCTGCCCATTTTGGCTGCGGTCATATTCTTCCCCTCCGGTTATGCCTACGTCTCCCACTAATTTCGAATTGTGGTCGTTCATCATGAATAAATAATTGAAATATTCATTTCCATATATTTAAGAAGTGTTTGTATTAAAAGGGACAGCTCATTTATTATTTATAAAACGTTATATGGAAATCAATATTCTTTTTATTTTAAATAATAGAACAAAGTATATAAAAGCAAATTTATTGCATGAACTATTTGATTATGAAATATTATTGAGTTGTCGATATTGAAATTACATGTTTAAAAAGTGAGAATCAAATGGTCGATACATCGATTCATTTTTTGCACACAAAAGGATATGTTCTACACAATTAAGCTTTACAAGGAAAGTAATTGAATATTTCTATATAATTCAATAAACGTCTGTTGTTTTGTAACACATAATTTTTAATTATACAAATACATAATTGTTTGTATACAGAGACGAAACCAAAAGGTTTGTTTTAGGCTAACATGGTAGGAGTCGCCAATTTGATTCAAGGGCTTGATGGGACTGGTTGTAACATAATATGAATGGTTATAATTGCCATCAAATTTAATTTACAAAAATAAAAAGGTGATTGGCTCAATAGATACTAATGCCCATGTGTGAATGATAATACAAAAAAGAAAAGTATGTTTTTTGGGGCTTAGCTGTTGATAATTTAAAAAAAAACTCCGCCTTACAGGAATATAAAACATATAACCTGATTTACTGATTACATGAGCTTATATAATTGGTGAATTTAAATGAGGAAATATAAATTTACTGATTATAGAAGCTTCAATAATCAGTAAATTTAAACTAATTATAAAAAATATAGAAATTTATTGATTATTGAAGCTTCTATAATACGTAAATTTGTATCTCCTCCCATAATAAATTTAAATTTATTTAATTAAAACAAAAATTGTAAATAATTGATTGATAAGGCTGATAAATGTTGAAAGTTCACCAAACCACCCCCCCCCATAAACATTGTATATATACCTGTACTGACAAATGTAATTTATCATTTCTTCGCCTGAAGAAGCCACAGTGTGGCGAAACAATTGTAGCGAGTTTACAATATATTTGAAAGTTATAAATTGTTTTATTTATATAAAAGTAAAAATTGTAAAATTATTGTTTAGGTGGGATTTATTTTTGTTTATCAATTCAATTTACATGCTTGGCTGCATCTATCATTATTTTGTATGTAAAGTTTTTGATTAATAAATTATATAAACGCCTTTATTTACATATATATAGAATAATGTGACGCTACTAAAGTTTTAAGAAGTTTAATTAGCATATTAATTTATTTAATTTCAAACTTCGCCAAGTGAAAAATCGCTTACTTTATAATGAGCATAAATACTGAATTGTTGCTGTTTTATTAAAAAGAAACGTAGATGTTGACGTTGATGAATGAATACGTAATAATAGTGGGCGTGGTTTGGAACACGATACTAGGCGTGATTTAAAAGCCACAACAGGTGTGGTTTAAAAATGGATACTGGGCGTGGTTTAAAAGCGACAATAAGTCTGATTTTAAGCCACAATAAAGTTAAAGTTATACTTAGTGTTGTTTAAAAACGACAATGAGCGTAATTGCGCTCATTGTCGTTTTTATAATAGGCGTGATTTTAAAGCGATAATTAGGTTTGAAAGTGACTATGGGCATGGTTTTAAAGTCATAATTGACGTGGAAGCGATACTGGGCATGATTTAAAAGCGATGATGGACGTGGTTTTAAAGCGATACTAGGCCTCATTTAAAAGTAACAATAGTCGTGGTTTTAACCAACTATGGACGTTATCTGAAATCTACTTCGCTCGGTTTTAAAGCGATACTGATCGTGGATTTAAAGCTACAATTGGTGTGGTTTAGAAGCGATACTGGGCACGGTTTAAAATCGGCGATGTGTGTTTGTTTAAAGCAACAGTGGGTGTGATTTGAAGCGACAAAGAGCGTGGCTTGAAAGCGACAAGAGGCGTGGCTTGAAAGCGATACTAGGCCTGATTTAAAAGAAATAATAGTCTTGGTTTTTAACCAACTATGGACGTTATCTATACTGGGTTTGGTTTAAAAGCGATTATGGACATGATAGCGACAATGGGCGTAGTTATAAAGTCATAATTGACGTGGAAGTGATATTGGGCATGATTTAAAAGTGACGATGGGCGTGGATTTAAAGCAACAATGGGCGTATTTTGAGAGAGACAATGGGTGTGGTCTTAAAGCGATACTAGGTCTGATTTAAAACTAACAATAGTCTTGGTTTTAAACTACTATGGACGTTATCTTAAAGATATTACGCCCGGTTTCAAAGCGACTATTGGCGTGGTTTAGAAGCTATACTGGGCATGGTTCTAAACCAACGATGGGTGTGGTTTTAAAACAACAGTGGGTGTGATTTTAAAGCGACAATGGGCGTGGCTTGAAAGCGACTCTAGACGCTCGTGTCGTGGTTTTTAACCGGCTATGGATGTTATCTTAAAGCTATACTGGGTTCGGTTTAAAAGCTATAAAGGACGTTCTCTTAAAGCGATAATTGGCATGATTTGGAAGCGACAATGGGCATGGTATTAAAGCGATAATGTGCGTTGTACATATTAACGCCATATTGATAAGGTTTTAAAGCGACATAAACATGGTTCGAAAGTGATATTAAAACGATAAATGGCGTGGTTTATAAGCGATACTAAGCACGGTTTAAAAACAACGACAATGGGCGTCGTTTTAAAGCGATACTGGGAGTGGTTTTGAAGTAATAATAGAAGTGACCAGTATACAAATAAAACAAAGTAACACTGGTATTTTAATTGAAATCTTATTAATAATAGAAAAATATTATTATTGAAAATATTTTCTAATAATAGAAAATATATTCAATAATAAAATAATAATCTAATAAAAATAATATTTAAATACACATTTTTTTATTATTAGTTTTTAAATATTATATTTGATTATATTAGGTTAACCAATAAATTCAAATTTATATACGAATTTACTGCGACACAGAATTAAAATTATTCTTCTATAAATAGTATTTTTATTATAGTCACATTCAAACGTAATCGGTAATTGTTATAAATGCCCTCCACTTTAACAATAATTATTCAAGTGTCAGAAGGATCTTAAAGAAAAAAATATACAACAACAAATAAACACGTTCGCCGTTATTTTTCGTTCTAATGACAGTGTATTAATTTTGTAGCCTTGGCTAATTATGGTGTTTATACGTGTGTATTGTTCCTGAATAAAAATAATTTGTATCCCCGTTAAAAAAAATACACAAATTTCGTAGTTGCACGAGTGGTTAATTTGTTATTCCCGGCAGATTTATTTTTGTGGCAGTGGAAGCACGAACGGTTATCGATTGTAATTTGTTAGATAAACATAAATATGAAAGTATGGAAAGAAAGAATTATTTGTTTGATTAATGTTGTATTAATTTTAATGAGAACATGTTTTAGAAAGGAAAGGACTGATTATTTGTTCTGCATATAACAATAAGTTGAATTGAGTATGAGTCTGCGACAGCAGCCATAAGGTTTACATTACAAAACATTGTAAAAAAAACTAAACTCACCCAACGAATAAACTTTATGGAAATTCGCTAATTTAATTTTAATTGAATTGATTCTATTGCGTTACACATTATTTATAAATTACATAAAAATACTTTTTTATTTTAAAAAATGTACTAGATTCACTTTAAATTGTACTAGATACAATTAAAAAAGTATCTAATAGAATTTTCAAACTCAAAGCACTGACAAACTATATGTTTAAAGTAAACACTCGAAATATATATCTAAATATTAGATAATAATGTGGAAAGAAAGGATAGAACAGTGTTAATTATTTTATAATAATTTATTCATATTTATTATATTCAATTTATTTAGTAATAATATTTTTCCTTTTTTACAGCAAGAAAAATGAGCATCACAACAGATTCAGCCACGGTCCTGCAAACGTTAACCGGACATACCAGTGATGTGACGACATGTGATTTTGCTCCAAATTTTACAATTGTTACAGGATCGAGGTATGAATTTATTCTATATTATTTTTAATTATCTCAATATTAATAAATATGAATTAAAACCATAATAAATGTTTAAATCGTTAACACTGTACTTGACAAACCTTCATCAAATCAAAGACACTGCTCGGGCGTCAAAAATTTAATAATCTTTGCTTACATAACCCAGAGGAAAGGTTTAGTGATTTAAAAATTTAATATCGCTTTAGACGCTAAATTTATATTATTATTTTTTAATAATAATAATTTTGAGAATTATATAAATGTTTTTTTTTTACTTGATTGTCATTAATGTTAAGAATAAGTTTGTTTGTACGTAATTGAAATAATAAATTATTTATTTATTCTAAACGACATTACGAATACATTAATTATTCAAAAATACGAGCCACCTATTATAAACATATTTGTTTTTTTTTACTGATGATAATTTATGTAATTAATTACATCCGCAATTATTTAAAAAATATAAAAAATTTTTGCCTTTGTTTGCAAGTGTATTTAAAATCAATCATAAAGTTTACGCCTACAACACACAATAACAAAAAACTGAAGGTTCTTGTTGCTTGTGCGTTTTTTCATAAATTAATTAAAATTAATCAATATGAACAAAAAACAGCTTTGTGGAAAATTACATTGGAAATTAAAAAAAAAAGTAAATAAAT
Organism: Philonthus spinipes; assembly: GCA_963082785.1. Taxonomy (NCBI): domain Eukaryota; kingdom Metazoa; phylum Arthropoda; class Insecta; order Coleoptera; family Staphylinidae; genus Philonthus; species Philonthus spinipes. The sequence goes on from OY720306.1 coordinate 10,914,285, forward strand.
TAAGCTGATAGGGGTTTTGAATGCTCAAAGGTGTGTATTTTTAGACAGGCGTTACAAATAAACTGTACAAGACCATAACACACGCGCGTTAAAAATAAATTGTGTCCACTCCAATGAACTGAATAAAAAAAGTGTCATGTCTAGAGAAAATCGTTGGTTTTAAATATTTAATTTTGTAATAATTATGAAGTATTTTAATTAATACACTTGGTTGTTCGTTTCATTATTATATTTTTTTTAATATTCGTGTTTCGGCTAGTTAATTTTGTGAAAAGGGCGTCGCGTTTCCTTTGTGTTTTTTGTGGCAATTTTCTTATAATAATAAAAAAAGGATTTATTCACTTGGTCACAGTTATTTAAATAAATTAAATAAAAAGAATTTGAAAATAACTAATTAAAGGGAAAATAATTTATTAATTAATTATTTTCAAATTATTTTTATTTAATTATCTTTTAGCTCTTTGCCTTCTAAAATGAATTTTCTATGTATAGTCTGTTCATATTTTATTCTCGCTGCAATAGAGTGACTTTTTCGCTAGCACTAAAAAAATTACTAACAATTTTCTTCCGTCGTTGCATTTTTATTATGTTGTATTTTACGTATACATACAGAAATCTTAAATTAAATGAAACGAAATTTGAAAATAATTAATTTATAATAATTTAAAAAAATTACTAACAATTTTCTTCCGTCGTTGCATTTTTATTATGTTGTATTTAACGTATACATACAAAAATCTTAAATTAAATGAAACGAAATTTGAAAATAATTAATTTATAATATAATGAAAGACCACTGGTTGATAGCCAATTAACAGATATAAATTATACATTTGAGTTTGTTAATGTTTATTACTTATTTTGTATACTTTTTGTATATATCTGTTAATAAAGATTATTATTATAATAATAATGAATTATTTTACGTTTTGCAATGTTTTGACTTGGATAACGTAAGTATTTTAAAAACGCAAAAAAACATCCATCCAAACATCTCCTTTTCGGGCAAAAACTCAGCCAGATATTGAATTTAACAATGGATGTTTATTGTTTTTTTAAAGTACTTACGTTATGTAGGTCAAAACTTGCAGTAGCTAAATGGAAAATAATTAAATTAAATAAAATAAAACAAAAATTACTAAACCTACTTTGTAGCAAACGAAACCCAAACATTCCTCCTAAATTTCAACATCCTAATTCCACAATATATTCATACATCTCATCACTCATCAACGACTAACAGACTGACATAACATAAAGACAAGGACTTCCGGCTGAAAGACCAATGGTCGATAGCCATTTAGTTCGTATTAAATCAAATATTGTATTATAGCTAATTGTATCAAAGCCTCAATAAAGATGTTATATATATAAAATAAAACAAAGATGATTGATCGAATTTTATTTATCATAGTCAGAAAATTTTCCTCGTTTAATTTTATTGTACGAAAAATAATGAATTATTATATTGTTGTAAATTAATTATTCTCAAAATTAGTTTTATTTAATTTGATTTAAATAATTGTGGCCTGACGAAAAGACCTCTTGCACAAAACAAAGTAATTTAATGAAATAATGTGATTCAATGATTGGTCTTACCCAAGCTGATCGATCTATTTGAAAAGATCATTGCTTGAGCCGAACCGCACAACATGATCAATCCAATCCGAAAAGAAAAGAAAAGAAAAGAAAAGAAAAGAAAAGAAAAGAAAAGAAAGGAAAGGAAAGGAAAGGAAAGGAAAGGAAAGGAAAGGAAAGGAAAGGAAAGGAAAGGAAAGGAAAGGAAAGGAAAGGAAAGGAAAGGAAAGGAAAGGAAAGGAAAGGAAAGGAAAGGAAAGGAAAGGAAAGGAAAGGAAAGGAAAGGAAAGGAAAGGAAAGGAAAAGAATGGTCGAGCTGTCGGAAAGATCAAGCCGGCGAAAGATCGAGCCGATCAAGCGATTTGAAATGATCACCGATGAAAAAGATCGAGCTGCTCATAGAAATCGAGCGCCTCGATCACTTACAAAGATCGAGCAGTCAATCTTTCTTGATCGATCTTACCCATCGCGAATTATTATTATTATTAACTATGACCAAGTAAATTAAATATTCTTTATAATATTAAAAAAAATCGCACTGTTTTAGAGGCAAAGTTTTGTTGGTTCAAAGAAAAAACAACTTTTCTATATTTTAGATGTTTACTGTTCAAAAGTTAGAGGACCACTGATATTTACAGACTTTACAAAATATTTACAGTTACAATTTACTCCCACCGTCTCGGGGGTGTAGGTAGTGGTGGCAAAATTCCACCGTTAGGAAAATGGTATGTACACAAAAGAAAAAAATATACAAACATTTGGCAACATATGAAAGTTCCAGAGATTACCCTGGTTGTACAGATACTGTACAAAACACAAAGAGTGCAATAAAATAATTTAAGCAAAAAATATTTTAAAACGTTTATTTATAACGCCAAAAACCATTAAGCTCGGCAGAAGCGTAGCACCCATGCTGCCGGTAAGTCACGCTCTATTGTCCATATTTTCAGAGAAATCGCAGTTCACATCGCTGCAAGTACTTTTTTGTCTGAAAATAGGTATGATTTCAATAATATTAAAATTGAAATTCAGAATTTCGAAACCAAAAACAATGGATTTAACCGTTTTCTTTGCACTGTTTTGAAAAATAAAGGTTTCGAGAAAAGCTTGTTTTCCATACTAATCAATTTTTGTCCGTTAAAAATAATCGATGTTTCCCATCACTGATTAAAACATCTCTTAATTCAGCCGCATATGTATTCCTATTTACCCTGCTTATTTAGTCTAAAAAAATAGTAAACTACCTTACAAATGTTACCATTCATAATTTATTAGCGTCCATCCTTGAAAACAACTACTAATATGGATTATTTGAAATAGTTAATAACAGGTTCGTGGTACATTTATTATTCATGTCCACCCACTTAAAAATAAATTACCTACAGGCATATAACACCGACTTATTCCAATGTTCCTACTAAAAGGTTAATTCATATTGACACTTGCCGAAAAAGTTGCCGCTACACAACAAACACGCCTGTAATGTGAAATCTATATGTGTGCGCGCCATTAACACTTTGATGAACTATTTCGAATGTAAAAAAGGTATTTATTTGTTAATATTTACGGTCTGAGTAATTTATATATTAATTGAATCAACTATTTCTTTATCCCGACACCAATTGGTAAAAGGGGACATCAATTATATATATATATATATATATATATATATATATAACTATCAGTACTATCAGTCCGCCGAATATTAAATGACACGTATCAATTCTTACGCACAAGTAAATATGTACAAACTTGTACTTTAGTCAATTTGCTTACGAAATGAAAGGAACGTAATGTGTGCGGTGTATTAAATATGTTTTCGATAGCACATTTATTTCCAGTGTTATTGATATGATATGTTAGCAGTGGCATTAACATGGATATTTAGAGTTTTTCAATTGTCAGATTTTTTTTGTTTTATTTATATAAAACCAAATAAAATAAAGCAAGCAAAAAAACTTTAATTTTGTCAAAACAAAATGTAAATATTTTCTTTCCTTAATTCTTTAGAGTGCTTAATATTTTATATAATGTCACTGGGATTACCGTTTTTGATATTTCAATTATTTTTTTCATCGCTAGAGTCGACCACTTGGGTTAATTTTTATTTTGTAGTTTTCGCTACTGATATTAAAATATGTTATATATGTAAAATTGTATTATTCTGTTTATATGTGATTCACAGTCATGCTATTTATCTAAACATTTTGAATATTGTTATTTTTCTGTATAAAGGTGATTTACCGTAAATAAATGATTTGAATTATATTAATTCATACGGGTTTTTAATATAGAACTATAGATATGTATATTTCTGTCCTTGCTCTAATCAAGGGAGAATCCATGGTATCTTCGTTTTTACGTACCGTCTTCACCGGGATCTCAGATGAAAGTAAACGCGCTCGGTGAAGGACGTAGAAACGCTGTTACAATTGTTTCGCCAACACAGTGGTATCATCAAGAAAAACTAAAAAAAAACTGCTATAATTTTATATAATTATAATGAACTAGAATCATTCCCCCAATAAAGCTATTTAATATAAAGTCAATTACCTTGAAATGCTGTCATGAAAATACAATGCGAGGCATAATATTGTATCGTCGTGGAAAATAAAGCGTTGGAAATACAGCGGGCGCAACGTATTATTGATCGTTTGGTATGATGTTATCGTGTCTCTTTGCAGTGATAAAACGGTGAGATTATGGGAATGGGTCGTCGGCACCGGATACGTGCAGAAAAGTTTTTCTCCGCTGCGGGGCCACAAATACGGCGTGACTTGTGTGAGGGTGTCTCCGCAAGGATCAATGCTGGCTACATCCTCGATTGACGGCACGGCCGTCTTGTGGAATATACATTCCGGCTCAAAAATTCATTCGATGGTCCAAGTCAATGGAGATGCTATTAGAGTTTGCAGGTAAATAAAAAAAACACATATTTAACACTAATTTTGCTGCATTGTATCAATATTAATGAGGAAAACTTTTTTAAGGGGATTAAGCTGTGTCTATCAATACGACTATTAGTCTATATTAATATACACAGCTTAATCCTTGAATAAATCTAAGATTAATGAATTCCGAATTCACGAATATTATTGGTGGATTTAAGTATACTGAAAGAGGCGGGTGTACGGTCTGCATCAGGTGGAAATTAAAATGTTTACTTGTCAATTTGTTGACTTCGTATTTTACCACGATTAGTTTGACTTAGATCAGGCGGCAAATTGGAGACCCCTTATACTGAAAAATTATGCACACAGCACTAGATCCAAAGATTATACACAGGATTAGGTTACATTGACTATTGTATACATTTTGACGCGATCCTAGAATCAATACTTAATTCCACACAGGCATAAATGTCGGATTATAGGAGAGAAAGACTACCGACTAAAAATTATTCTCACCGCTTATTTCATTCTACTGGTCAGACGTATAAACTACTTAAAATCTACTCACACTAAACCATATTTAAAAATAAATTAAGACACGCAATCCCCAAGTTGTAAGTACCTTGTTATTATCCTAGATCCAAAATCAACTCTCATCAATCACTCTCAAAATTACAAAGCCAGCGATAAGAGCATTACTCGATATTTTAAATCACTCACAAAAATCAAGGTATTTTGACAGAACAGCAGTACACATATATAATTTAAATATAATCAGGACAAATTCGCCTTCCTTTGGTGGACGAAACAACGTTTCTCGGTCGTTTACCTTGTAAACCCAAATTGTTGACGATGTCACTTGAAATTAGGTAAAAGATGGCGCTTGCGCTATCTTTGCAATTATATGATACACATATATAAGATGATCTGTCGATCCATGGTTCTTGCTCAGAAGAAGTCTGTATTACTCTAAAATTGATCTAGATTTCCCGAATATAGAAGCAGTGGGAATAGAGACAGTGATTCAAGGCGGTATATGAAGATTTGTATGCAAGAAGCCAAACGGCAAATTAGAAGACAACGACTTACATAAAATCACCAGCCAAAGCAATTCAGTGATAGGCGGGGATCTTAACGCGAAGAGTGAAATTTGGGACAGCAGAGCCGTTAATGCCAACAGAAAAATTCTATCAAGTTTCATCAGGAACAACAGTGGAGTATAGGTGTGGGGTCCGGAGGATGCGACTTCGATCCCGAACAAAACCAACGCAAGAGGGGACGTCATCGACCTCTTTATTAATACGCAAGGAAAGGACATAAGAAATTCCAGGCGATTTTCGCCCTTTGATCGGACCACTACCCGGTAATTGGTAAGTGCGGCTCCTAAAAGCAACCCCCCCCCCCCCAAGATAAACGTGTGAGGTTTAAGAATAAGCGTCAAGTCCGCTGTTAAAGCGCATGCGCCACCCCTGACGCCCATTCATTGTGTAGAGTGGATGAGGGGATGTACCGCGAGCATCGGCACTAGCTCCTCGACTACCATGTTGAATCATTGTCTATAAGTTGAAATAAAACGTGTTATTGTTACTCTTCTGCACTTCTTAAAGAACCATCCCCGTGAGCCCACCACCATCAGCATTCACATCCTCCCCTCCGGAAAGGCGATTAACAATAAAGATGATCTAGAAAAAGAGGCGCAGGAGCTCACTCACTAAAGGCCTTGGAAGACAGCATGGATAGTCGGTCGGTAAAGAATAGATAGGACTGATTAGCAAGAGGAGCTAGTGCAGGCCAAAAACAAAACCAAGAAAAAATGGCCTAAGTGCAAATCACTGGAGAACAAAAGGTTATACAGAAGGCTTCAGAAACAAGTAAATGTGATGCTAAAGGAGGTAAAGGAACATGAGTGGCAGCGAAAAACCAATCCAACGAGGAAAAGCATCAATTTTTGATGCTTCTAAAATTCTGCAACAGTCAAAACAACCGCAATGCTCCGGTGAACCACCTTGGGAAACTACTATACGACGACAAAGAAAAAACTGAGGCTATCGCCGAAGTAATAGTTGAACAGTTTAATAATACGAAGAAGAGCAACAGCCAAGTGGAAGCAGCAGTGGCAAGAACTCTAAGGAATGTCAGGGAGGTGGGACGCAAAATCCACCGCCAGTTTCACGAGATAACGTAAGTGATATCATTGAAAAACGCGCCCAATAAAGCTCCGGGGATTGACAGCATACCTAATAAAGTACTTCAGATGGGAAAGAAGGCAACGGCCAGGCTTACCAACATCATATACTGCATTAGGAAGTTCAACCATTTCCCAAGTAGCTGAAAAACTGCAGCAATTGTTATGCTACCAAACAAGGGAAAGACCCAACGATCATCATAAACAGAAGACCAATATCTCTTCTCTCATCAGTCGGAAAAGTAATAATAATCTAGAAAATGAGGCGGGAACTAAAGGCAGACTATAGTCGGTCGATGAAGAATAGATAGGGCTGTCTAATGAGCAAAAGGAGCTAGTGCAGGCCAAAAACAAAACCAAGAAGAAATGACCTAAGTACAAATCACTGTAGAACAAAAGGTTATACAGAAGGCTTCAGAAACAAATAAATGTGACGCTTTGTGGCAGCAAAAAATTAACCAAGCCAATGGGAAAAAGCTTCTATAATTCTGCAAGCGTCAGAACAACCCCAACGCCCAGGTGAGCCACCTTGGAAAAATACTATACGACGACAAAGAAAAAACTGAGGCTATCGCCGAAGTAATGGCTGAACAGTTTATTAATACGAAGAAGAGCAACAGCCAAGTGGAAGCAGCAGTGGCAAGAATTCTAAGGAATGTCAGGGAGGTGGAACGCAAAATCCACCGCCATTTTCACGAGATAACATGAGTGATATCATTGAAAAACGCGCCCAATAAAGTTACCAAAACGGGAAGACCCAACGATTATCATAAACAGAAGACCAATATCTCTTCTCTCATCAGTCGGAAAAGTAGCCGAGATAATCTTGAATGAGGATATAGAAATTGCCACAGAGAAAAAAATGATCCTTCCAAGCCAATTCGGATTCAGGAGGGGACTATCAAGCGTTCAAGCAGAGAAGCTGTCCGAGAACGTCCACAATAATTACCCTCCTGGACGTTGAAAAAGCTTACGACAAGGTGTGGAGGGAGGGGCTGCTGCTGTTTGATTTTCCATTCTGACTAGTTAAAATACTAGATAGCTGGATTAAAGAAAGGAGGTTCCTGATAAAGATCAAGGCCACTTGCTGGACCACCAGAGCAGCCAATGGACTGTCTCAGGGATCCCCCATCTCCCCTGTCCTTTTTAACATCTATTTCGCCGATCTGCCAAAAATACGGGTCCCAAAGGGAGTATCTTTCAGTTCGCGGACGACACTGCCATCCTCACCTCCGGAAAGGTGATAGTGACAACACAAGAAAAAACGGCGAAGGCGGTGAAGAAGATAATGGCATTCGCGAGGACGTGGAAAATAGCCATAAATAAGAACTAAACTGAGGTCTTACTCTTTGGCAACAAGAAACCTAGGAAAAATCATATATGTCTCAAGCGTAATAGCAAAATCAAGCTCAAAAAGACAGTCACCTATTTTGAAGTAACAATAGATAGAAAACTATGCTTCAACCAGCACGTGATTAGAAGAGGCGTGCTGGCGAGAAAGAGAATTAGGATGATGCACAACATCCTAAGTTAAAATAGAAAGATCTCCAATAAAAAAATGAAAGCAATCCTCGAGCAGACCGCAGAATATGGATAGGAGGTGGATATTAGGGGGTCGAACACTAGAAAGAGAATCAGGATAAACGAATTCATTAAGCAAAGAGATCCATGGGAATTCTGTATGTAATATCAAATAATGAAATCCAAGTAGAACTTAGTATCGAAGATCCTAGCGAAAAGGCATGTAGGTGGCATGATCTACTGCTAGATTATGTCCTGCTTCGATCTTTTACCTTTCTGTGTATGACCATGTGGAACGGCCGATCGATCATGATGGTATCGACGTCGTATCACCGAAACCACTGCCCGCTGAAGGTCAACCCACGTGTGGACCGGAAGGGCGAATAGTCACCCTTGGGCTTTTAATAGTCCACCTCTGACTCCTTATTTAATGGCGACAAGCACCAGGGCTTAGTCGACCCCGCCGCATTCAAGATAGGGATACAGGGGTACCACGGGAAGGCCTGCAATTCCGACTGGGGTATCTACCTCTTTCAGACATTCATGCTCGAGAGCACGGTAGTCCCCGCAGCTTGACGGATGCAAGCTTTTTGCGCCCCCCTTGCGAAAAGGCAGAGAGGAGAAGAACCGAGATGATAAATAGGATCAGAAGCCACCCAGTTGAAGAGATAGCCGTCATTGGAGCTACATTGGATTGATAATACAACATCAACCACACCCCCGCCAACGGATGAGAAATGATACGCCAGACTTCGCCCACATGAAGCTGGCAATGTGAGATTAGAGAATGTCAGATCCATCGAAGCTGAAACTTTCAAATTAAGGAAGAAGAAAAAACCCTGGTTGAATACGCGACTATCTTGCACCACAATCCTCGTCCTAACGTCCTATGAAATTTGGAAATCGGCTAACGTTCAGCCCTTAGAATGATTACAAAAATTAGACCTCTTCACGACTCTTCCGATACTATCTAAGAAACAATAAAAATCCTTCATTTAAACACAAAATTGAAATCCTTTCCTTAAAATTCACCACCAATCCTCACATATTTCCTATTATCAGACACCTCTGTATCTCTTGTAATCCTAACATTAATCCTAAATATGCCCATCCTTTACTAACAATTCATCTCATCAAACTTATAGAACTTAGACAATGACGTTAGCAATTGTGACGATTCAATAAAACCAGATAGACAGAAAGATAGCAATTCTCTGAGGCTTAATAATTTGTAAATGATTTTAATGATGTAAATATTATGATGTAATTTAATTTAACTCTCGGAAATAAAGATTTGCTATATATGTAAGACAAGCATAACACATAAACCTAAAATCATCATCGGAATTGTAAAGAGACTCCGAGCTTAACACACACAAAAATTTAATCTAAGAAAACATAACGTTACAATATGAAATTCTTTCTCATTCAAATATTTACATCAAGTTTTAGCGGAAAAATAGTTCCATAAATAAGAAGCTCCTAAAATCATCCTCGTAGGCTTCTTGAATTCTGAAATTTGATTTGATAAACGCTCTTGTCTTCCGAATTGTAAGCGCGTTTACCCCACTTTTGTGTATTGCATCTAACGATACAGACTATTTTGATCAATAAATATATGTAAAAAAACAATCATTTAAAGTTCCGGCATTTCATGTGCAATAATCTAATACTCCTAAGCCTAATTAAAAAAAAAAATAAAACGTATACTCGACAACAACCAACTGTTAGCTAATCTTCTTTATGTTGGTTGTTGGTTACTTATTTTTTATTCAATACTACTGAGGATAGAAATATAGTTTCCGAAATATATCTAGTTTAGTAAAAAAATGAGTAGGAGAAAGGACAACTAACTAACTAAAATATTTATTTATATACAGAGTTACAATATTTATCACTTAACATATATTTACAATGCTTAACTAAATTTTGTATATAAATTGGCTATCGGCCGAAGGTCTTTCCGCCAGCCTTTTTCTCATTTTTGTCTATCTAATTGTTCTGAATGCTAACGTCATTGTCAAAGTCTGAGTTATTAGATGAAATGAAGTGATAAATGGTGTAAGATGGGTACTTATATTTAGCGGGAGTATAAGGACAAGGATTTAAATAAACTTAGCTGTTTAAAATCAAAATAAAAAAAATAATAAATAAAATTCGATTTTTTTAATTTCCCAATTCATTTGGACCACAATAATTTCGCTCCATGAAATCCATCCATCCCTTCCAGTGGATTATTCAAAGCGGTTTTAATTAATATCCCAACTTGGAATTGTACATGTGTACATATGAAAAATAAAATTTATGGAGAGGACAGTGCATGCCAAAAAAAAAACGGACGGGAAAAGAGTCGACACACGAATTTCCTCCTGCGCTCGGGAAATCCCGCAGAAGCGCAAAAGAGGGATAATAAATTAAATGCCGGAGCGGAATCGATACACTGCACCAGGAAAACCGCCCGCCGCACGATGTATACGTTACACGTATATATCTGGTAATAAAGCGGACGCGGAGAATGCAAATCAATGCTGATTGGAAAAAGAATTCGTGGGGAAAAATGGTGCGGGAACTGGTGGAGAAGAGGACCTGGTTCGATTGAAAATTAGCAGATGAATAATGAAAGTAGGGGATATTCCCTTAACGAAGATTTAAATGGGATTATAATGGAAGCTGCGAAACGGTTTTATATTGCATAAGAGGCGAGGGATTTGCAATGGAATAGAAGTGGGAAAGCGAATTAATAATATAGTTATTAAATATTTATAACATTATTTATACACGAAGCAAAATCTATAAGTAAAAACAGTATTTATGAATATTAATAGAAATGACTTTTCTGGAAAGATAAGTTATTTATTCTGAATTGCTGATGATTTTCGAAAATACAATCTATTTTAACCTACCTTCCTTTCCATATTTTATAATAATAACATTTATTACCCGATGGGAAACCAGTTCCCAATTACAAGACAATTACATAAATACATACATGGAATCATATTTTCAAGCTAAAAGAAAAACAAACAAATGGTATCCCGAATAGAATGATAATTAGGGAATGAGATTCTTGATAACGGTTCAACTACACTACGAGAAAATCAATCGAATTCACTATTAGATCATAGTATCTGTTAAGCCTGCAAGGTCGCCGTTACTGATCTTCCAAGAAATTTCGAACACCCCCCATGGTGTTGACCGAATGCGCCCCTATTTTGAAGGGATAATAAATTGCGTCCGTCACTACCCGGGCGAAAGATTTTTTTTTTTATTTTATATATGTATTTTAGTTTCTAGTTTCAAGTCATTCGTTGTACAGATGTTGTAGAGAACAGATCTCGAATATGAAATCAAAACACTCCGTTGAAATTCATTTCATCCCAAAAGTGCTAAACTAGATAGACTGCTTACATCAGTCCGCGGTGTATTTAATGGAAACAACCTCATGAATACCCGAACAGTATCAATAAAGAATATATTGTAATTACACTGTGTGGCCCAAAAAAGGGGTCCAAAAATATGTCACAATTGCTTTGTAATATTTGTGTCGCAGATTAAATCCACACCAACGATTATAAATAAGTAAATCATTGAAAAGATAGCGTAAACGTCATCTTTTGCCTACTTTCAAGTGGCATCATTAATAATTTGAGTTTGCTAGGTAGATAAGCGAGAATCTTTGTTTCGTCTTCTAAAGGGAGGCGAACTTGTGCTGTTTATTAGAACAGAAAACGAAATTAATTTTAATAATAAACTATCAAATATACTACTTTTGAGTTTTTTTTTGTTGCCAACCCCGCACAATTGATATTTTTAAATGTTTAATTCGGGAAATATGAAATAATACTTTCCCTTTAGATTGCATGTTGGGAAAATAAAATAGTTAAAATTATTTTATGCGTATCATATGTTTCCCAAACATTTTCCTTTTATTACGCTTTGAATGAAACGGCCCTTCCTCATGCATAGTAATTTTAAAATTTCATCCCAGGTTCGCCCCGGATAGCTCGATCCTGGTAACCGCCGGCGACAATGGGGCAATTTGCATTTGGGACCTGGTACACAGGAACTTAATAAGGTGCGTATAAAAACATAACACACCCCGCGTAATTCCTACGTCTTCTTGGCGCGAGGCGATTCCGTCCATCAGCGATCGATGGCCGGCGAAACGGGATCCGAATAATAAAACCCGATTTAGCTTCCGAGTTTCCATTATCAGAAAACCGTGCCCTCATCCAGCGACGCCCTTAAAGATAAATCAAACGGAATCGCCCTCGCTATTAATTCCGCATTGTTGTTTTTTTCTTTTTGTTTGTTTCCGATGCATTTTTTTAAATGTTGTGAGTTATGGTGTTTATTTTGAGATGCCGGATTTATCGGGTTGTTTTCCAGGACGATATTTCAGCACGAAGGGACGACACAAGGCTTGTCGTTCACCCCGGATTCCCAATATTTGGTGACTGCCTGTTCTTTGGAGATGCTCTACATTTGGCACGTGCATGATTTGGTCGATACTACCAACGAGGATCAACCGCATGCTTTGTGCAATGTTGATAATGCTCACGACTTAGGGATTCTTACTTTAGATATTTCAAACACGACAATTGTTGATCGTAAGTAATCAAATACTACTGAAATAAAACAAAAAAATCGGAATCACCATAATACTTCAACCATGACGAAAATTTTTTGTCTATTTGTTTCGACTACTTAAACACATAAAATTGCCCTCCATGATTTTTATGTAAATTTAGAAAGAGGATGATTTATTGTTTTTAATATAGTCGAAAAACACTCATAAATTATATAACAGAATTTGAAAATAATTAATTAATAAATTATTTACTTTTGTGCTACTATGACATTATGAATTATTAAAGTACTTATGTAACATAAGTCATAATGTCATAGTAGCAAAAGAGAAAATAATTTATTAATTAATTATTTTCAAATTCTGTTATTTAATTTATGAGTGTTATTGTTATGCAACAGCAAATGTCTATTTAATAATAGACATTTGCTGTTGCATAACAATAACAATTGTATAATGCAACAATTTTTGAATCGAAAATATTTAATACAAAAAACGAATAAAATAAAAATTACGTAATACAAGGCTATCTGCAGATACGTGTTTCGGGATTTGATCCTTCGTTAGTCAGAGGCGACAGTGCGTTTTTAATTAATTATTTTTTAAATTTTTAATTAATTTAATTAACAACTTTGCAATTACGTAAGGCACAGCTGTACTGACGAGGGATGAAATCCCGAAACACGTGTATGCAGATAGCTTTATATTACTTAACTTTTTTTTTTTTTGTTTTTTTGCATTTAATATTTTCGATTCAAAAATTGTTGCATTATACAATTGTTATTGTTATGCAACAGCAAATGTCTATTATTAGACATTTGTTAAAGTACTTATGTCACATAAGTCATATTGTCACAGTAGATAATAATTTATTAATTAATTATTTTCAAATTCTTTTATTTAAGGTTGCAGTTTAGTAGAAAGAGATAGCTATATGGTAAAATGAAAATAATCGTTTGAAAAATAGAGCCATTCTTTTTGATTTAATAATATGAATATGTATTTACATTTTTTATCTACCAAATATAAAGTATCAATCTAAATAAAAATAAATCGTCAATTTTTGTGTATTACGTCAATTTACTAGTTCAAGTTAGAAAAGAAAATTGTAAGATATAATGAAATTAATAGCTCATGTCTGTTAAGTTATTTGAATGCAGAATTTAGTGAAATCCTTTAAATTTTCATTGAACAAGTTTTTATTAGCAAAAATATAATTTGAAATTTGCTATAAATTTGATCAATTTTCATTGTTTTTTATAATTGTTTTTCACACAAACTAAACATTAAAATAGTTTTTAATTCATCTGATGAAATTCCTGCTTATTTTAAGATTACTTTAACATATAATACAATATTGTTCATTGATCACAACAGCAATCTAACTCGAATTAGTGATTGCCAATATTTATATAGCTATCTCTTTCGTCTAAACCGCACCCTTAATTTATTTAAATAACTGTGACCAAGTGAATAAATCCTTTTCCTATTATGAAAAATACTCATTTCTATAAAAATTATAATACCTAAAATATAATTAATAAAGTAATTTATATCACAAATAAAAAGACTGTTGTTATTCCTTACTTCACAATTTAAATTTAAATTGAGAAGTGAGGAATAACAGTATTTTTATTTGTGATTAAATACTTCACGTAAACTCAAAAATTTCATAGTTAAGACAATTAATTATAAGTTTTTGATTAAAAATCAATAATTTTTAGTCCAAAACGTTTCACCTTATGTTAAATGAAAAATTAATTAAAGATATAATAAAACATACACATTTTTATGGCATTGTAGGTTTACATAAAACATAAGCGGAATCGATTCCTTTTTTAGTCTATTATTACTCACACTAATAAAAATTCTCCAAATATCAATACCCAGTGCGTAATTTATAAATACACTAAATTACACCTAATACATATTATTAGATATGGATTTTTCTATGGGTGCCATTAAGAATTGTTTTTGTATATAAACCAGTTTTTTAACAATGACCTTAAAAAGAACGATTTTTATGAATTAGAAATCTAAATATTGAGAACCTTTATTTATGTGGAATAAATTCTTGAATATTTCTTAAATAACTGTACCATTTGAAATATTAAAGAATAAAATTGTAATGTAATTAAAGAACATTCGATCGATAATAATTATAGCTCCACTAACTTGTGTTTCACTATGTAAGTGATATTACTTGAAAAATACTCCAAAAGAAACATTTAACCAAATGCGTTTAATTTGCGTATTGTTCATTTAGCATAGTAGGTATAAGTTTCATTTTTATTTATTTATTTTTTTTTTAGAAGACGATCCCTTTACGAAATACTATCACCTGGCCGCCGCCGGCAACAGCGAAGACATCAAAATTTGGACAATAACCGGAGTGATGGCTCCGAAACAGAGAAACCACGTCGGAACTGCGAGCATTGCGTTGAGCGGCAGCTTCCAAGGGCACACGTCGGCCGTAACCTCAGTGAGGTACACGAGCAGCGGGATGAACTTGGTGTCGTCAAGTTTGGACAAAACTGCCAGAGTGTGGGACCTGAACGGCGCCTGTCTTTTCACATTAATAGGTCACACGAGATACGTCAACTGCGTCGCACTGTCCAGAGACTTCACACTTGTCGCCTCGGGTAATTAAAAATTGATTAAATCGATAAATTATATTAATTCTTCATTGCGTCCGATTGCGATGAATAAATTGATTCGTAGGGGAAAAAAATATTTCATCGAAACGCAGAAATGCATTCATTTAATTTCTAACTTTAATTCTTCTTGAAACTTTGATTCGTTAATTTCTTGATACATTTTCAATATTATGACAAAGGAAACACTTAATTACTTTTTTATGCCACTTAAGAATTTATTTCATTTGTCAACAGCTTCGATTACACCGAATGATTACCGTGTAATCATTCTCAAACCAATTACATGATTACATTTATTTTACTGACTTTAGTTTTGATTACCCTGCAATCATTCCCAAACCGAATGATTACTGTGTAATTATTCTCAAACCGTTTACAAGATTACATTTACCAATGCCTACTAAATATTTCGGATATGACGGAGTCGGAAAATCGAAAGTCTAATCGAAGTTCATGCGAGAGAACATGGTTGGTTCTCAATGGAAAAATCTCCCATTGACAATTATTTCATTCATAATTTGGAATTTTATTTTCGTCAAATAAAATAATTTCAATTAATAATAATTTTTTTTAATAAAAAATTTAAACATAATGACTAAGAATAAATAGTGCATAGTTGAAACTGAGTTAGTTTGAGAATGATTACCTGCTACCCTAAAGAACCTTTTAAAGAATGATTACCGTGTAATCGAAACTGAGTTAGATTAAGAATGATTACCTCGTAATCACTAGTTAGATTTGAAATGATTAGCCTGTAATTCAAAGTTAGTTAATTTAAGGATGTTTACCGAGAAATTAAAACTGAGTTAGTTTAAGAATGAGTACCGTATAGTCTAAATTAAAAAAGTTCGAGAATGATTCATTTGAGGTAGGATAAAAATGATTAGTGCGTAATTGAAACTGAGTTAGTTCCAGATCTAAAGTGAGTTTGTTTCATTTGAAGTAGAATAAAAATGATTAGTGTGTATTTGAAACTGAGTTAGTTCCAGATCTAAAGTGAGTTTGTTTGAAAATGATTACCGTGTAATCTAAACTGAGATAGATTAAGAATGATTACCCCGTAGTCAGAACCTCAGTTTGATTAAGAATGATTACTTCGTAATCAGAATTGAGTTGGATTCAAAATGATTAGGATGTAATTAAAACTGAGTTAATTTAGGAATGATTACCGTGTAATCCAAAATGAGTTAGTTTGAAAATGACTAAATTGGGACTAAGAATGATTACTGTGTAATCCAAAATGAGTTAGTTTAAAAATGACTAAACGGAGTTGTTTACCTTGAAATTAAAACTGAGTTAGTTTAAGAATGATTACTGTGTAATCCAAAATGAGTTAGTTTGAAAATGACTAAATTGGGACTAAGAATGATTACTGTGTAATCCAAAATGAGTTAGTTTAAAAATGACTAAACTGAGTTGTTTACCTTGAAATTAAAACTGAGTTAGTTTAAGAATGATTACCGTGTAATCCAAAATGAGTTAGTTTGAAAATGACTAAATTGAGACTAAGAACGATTACTGTGTAATCCAAAATGAGTTAGTTTAAAAATGACTAAACTGAGTTAGACTAAGAATGATTAGTGTTTAATTGAAATTGTGTTAGCTTGGAAAGATAACCCTGTAATCTAAATTGAGTTTGTATGAGAATGATTTCGTGTAATTGAAACTGAGATATATTAAGAATGATTACTGTCTAATCGAAATTGAGTTAGTTTAAGAATGAATGCCGTATAATCTACACTGAGTAAGTTTTAGAATGACTAATTTGAGTGAGACTAAGAATGATTAGTTTGTAATTGTAATTCGGTTTAAAAATGATTACCGCATAATAGTCATAATGAAAAATGAAGATAAGTGGTCTAAACAAGCTATTAAGTGTTTATCTTTATCTTAAATAATAGTTGTTGGTGTGGAAGAATAAAGAGTTTATTTTTTTTAATGCGTGTTATTTCACAGCACTTGCCACAAAAGGTAGACATTTTACGTGATATTTGCGATAACTACATTCTTGAATTCTGCTATTTTCATGCTGATGACTTATTGATAGGAAAATGCTTGGCTTGCGTATTCTTACTCTGCTATAATGCTACTGCAGTGAAATCACGTTGTTTTAAAAAATGTACCCTACTGGAGATACAGTCTAAGCGATACTCTATCTGGTGGAAAAATTTGGAACACTCTTCGTGACCAACCTCGTAATTTGTCAGATGATGTAAATACATACGTTGGCGGTTCGATAATTACTTAGCCTCACCGCCCGATGGCTTCTCGCAAGAGAAATATCGTATAGCACATTCTCCTAGACGGCAACTGTCAAAATATTAGAAGAATCGGAATAGTAGTTTTGTTTTGACAGAGTGTAGAAGCGGGCGTATCCTCGGATTTCAGAATAAAATGGAAAAAGAGCAAAATTGTTTGGTGATTTGATTCATCTTTTTCGAAGAGAAATCATGAAGCGAAATTAAAGATGCTGTGTACGGTGACTCTTCTCCTTCGATGGCGAAGGTCAAAAATTGGCTTAACGAGTTTCAACGTGGTCGAACGTCAGTTTTTGATGAGCCACGTCAGGTGCCTCGAAAACAGCTACAACGGAGGATAATTTGATAAAAATCCGCGATCTTGTATTGGCTGACCGCCGATTGAGATAGCTGAAATAGTAGGCATCTCAAAAGACCGCGTGGGTCATATCCTGCGTAACATTTTGAGATCACTCTGGAGTAGAGTTTGACGCTGTTTAATCGCAATCCGAAGGATTTTCAGCGTCGTTTCGTGACCGTCGACGAAACATGGATCCACTGGTACACACCAGAGACCAAGAAACAGTCGAAACAATGGACTTCACCCAGCAAACGTGTTCCAAAGAAGGCGGAGACGAACAGACTCCGCCCGATAGAACTATCGGCTGGAAAGGTAATGGCTACCGTTTTCTGGGATTCACAAGGTGTGATCTACATCACCTACCAGAGAAGGGCAAAACGGAAACAGCGCTTTATATGCCGAATTGCTGAAAAAACGGCCTCATTTGGCGAATAAAAAAGTGCTCTTCCACCATATCACACCTCCGCCGTCGCCACGGCCAATTTGGGCTACGAACTGCTGCCCCTTCCGCCGTATTTTCCAGATTTAGTCCTATTTCTAAACTTGAAAAAATCGCTCTCCGGGGAGAAATTTAAGTCGAATGAGATCATCGCCGCCGCGGAGGGCTACTTCGCAGAACTCGAGAAAACGTATGTTTCAGACGGGTTAAAGAAGTTGGAGCATCGCTGGATCAAGTGTATCGAGATAGAAGGAGATTATGTTGAAAAATAAAAAAACTACAAGTTCGAAATTTTCGTTTTTATGTTGTAGGCTAAATGCTTCTCGGATCGCATAGGGTGTCCCCGAATGGTCTGAACAACGCTCTACCACATATTTTTTGAAACAAAATAACGATTTAATTAAACTTATCTCTATCCAAAAGTGGTTCCTAGCCATCTACGAGGCCTCAAAGATATTTTTTTTTTTTCATTATTTTTCAAATATTTTTATTTTGGACTTAGGTAAGAAAACCTAATTTGTATATTATAGTTTACAAAAGCGTAAATCTTCTGTTTACACTTTAAATTTCTCATTTTAGGCGGAAATATGTATGATAACATAACAATAACATAATATTATTATTATTTCTCAGTTTATCATGGACTTATGAATACTTGTATGATTTACAATCATGCTGAAAGAGTTTTGTGTGTCAGGATGTGCTTCGAAATCAACGAACAAGAAGTTAATTTTGAATAAATTTCCTTTCAGCTTGAAATATAAACAAATTTATTAATAATTATAAACACAATATAATTAATGCTAACATAAATACAGTCAAGCTAATGATGAAAGAACATTTAACAAACGCAGTAATTAACGTCGTCATTGTGGAAATGTTGAAATTGATTGATGTGTAAAAACAAATGAATATAGTTGCGTACCCAAAACATGTTCAGAATTTCGCCGCTTTGGCGCTGCGACCTTAAATCTTCAATATATTTTCATATCAACAAATATATATACAGGATTGTTAACGCTATACACAACTTTTTAAAATATTGATTTCTGGGGTGTTCCATTACTAAATATGTCTGAAAATTTCACACACATAACTTTTTCAAATAGTAAAAATTCTAAAATTAGGTTGGATTTTAACAAAATTCAAATTATTTCAAAAACTGTTAGGTTTAGATACTAATAACCTTAATGAAAATTACAGTTATTTTTAAAGTAGAATTTAAAAATATAATATATAGGGTGTTTCATTTTTAAAAAATACAGTTTTTTTATATTTTTATGGTATTTGAGACACCCTGTATAATATAAAAGCCCTTATAGGCCCCTATATACCTCAGAAATAAAAAAATAAAAAAGTGGTGTACTTTGGTACAATACTTCGTTTCGTATGGCGGAATAAACTTGCATATGTATACACACATTTTTATTCAGACCATACAGACAATACAAAACGTATATTGTTTTATATTATATTATATTATATTATATTATATTATATTATATTATATTATATTATATTATATTATATTATATTATATTATATTATATTATATTATATTATATTATATTATATTATATTATATTATATTATATTATATTATATTATATTATATTATATGTATTTCCCTATATATAAATAATTACAATACATGTATGTGTTTATCTGGGCTATCGACCAGAGATTTTTATACCCACCAGCAACTATTATTTGAGATTTTTGTACATTGACTTAACATGATTTAATTTTAAATAAAAAATTTACTTTGTGTTATATAACAAGACAAATTAAAGTTATACAAACAAAATAAATAAATGTTTTATTTAAAATTAAAATAATGTATAAGTAAGCCTCATTTATGAATTATTTCAACATGATTTAAATAAAACAAAACCATTACAGAATGAATTACTTTACATCAATTATTTTTATATTTATTTTTAAATATGACTTTTCTAGAATTTGTATATTTTTTGGAAATGTAGATTCTATGAGTGCATGTACCCGTACTACTAAATAGCCTTCTTTCTTTTCCAAACTCTCGCTTACTTTCTTACTATTTCGAACTTCATGTAAAATATCTTTTGGTTGTTTAATCAGTTCAACACCTTTTATGATTTCGACTTCATGTAAAATACCTTACGGTCTGTTCTATACCTATTATGATTTCAACTTCTTATGAATTACTCGTGTCTCTTAAAACACCGTATTTTGTACGTCCTAGATCACTTCTAAGTGTAACGCGTTAGGATTAAACCAGTGGTATTTAACTCGAGTGTACATTTGAAGGGTCCACAGGTTCGAACGATAAATCGGTGATAATCTGGGACCTGACGAATAATTTAAGTCCCGATTCCGAATTGGTAAAGTCCCACATTCAACTGGCTGCTCTGCTCAATGGGGGAGGCATTACGGAGGAGAACGTCGTAATGAACGCCGAGGCTCAGGATAACGCCGTCGAATTGATTGAGAAGATCGAGGACATATTCGAGGGGCCCATTAATTCCTGTTCCTTTCATGGAAACTCGACTGTAGCCACTGGATCCAGGTAATTGAAAAATATTCCGATATTATATTATTAAATGTATTTTGTTTTTCTGCGACTATAAACGACAATATCAGTTTACGCACATATACTCGTACTGAAAAGTTTACAATTTCATACAATTTCAAAATCCATGTAGTGATAGCTTAATAATAAAATGGTTTTAGGTTTTTTTTAACTTCACTGATTACGAAAATAAATTTAAAATTCAAATTTCCAAAATGGTTGTTCCAATATGGCCGATAAAAATTGAAATACTTGTTATATTATGATGGGTTAATGTTATCCATTGTCCACATAAATGTTTTATATTAGATTAAAAGGTCACACAGTAAAATGCAGTTATTATTATTAGTAACAGTATCAATTAGATTTAGACATAACCAGACAGGATGTTTTTGGGGGTTCAGCCACCCTTTCTATACCGAAATTCGTAAACCATAGCAGAATTGTATTTACATATATTATAATTATCTCAGGTCGAATACCTACATTCGTGGGGAACTTAGTTACACATATGCAATCAGATAACTTTCGTATTAATTATAAATGTCGATTTTCATCAAAGTCAATTTAGAGTTGTCAACGCTGTCAGAATTTCGGATCGATTTCCCCGGCGCGAGTAACACTCGCCATTAAATAACCCTACGGCTTTAATCCATGGCGATATTTATTAGATTCAAACTTGCAACCTAAACTTTTAATGAAATCACATTTATATATGTAATGTTACAGCGATAAATTGGTGCGCATCTTTCACGTGACCGAGGAAAAAACTTTGGAAGAAGTCACGAATTCCCCAATCGATGGACATTCCTATTCAGTGAATCACGTCGAGTTTAATAAAGAGGGCACTATGTTAGCCACGTGTTCTCTTGATGGGATAGTTTACATATGGGATCCAACGGTAAATCACTGAACAATCTTTTCGTTTTGCACCGTTAACAATTGCGTTGAGTGTTAATGCAATTAATTTTTGAAAATCCATGATAATTTTAAATTAAACGTAATTTCTGATTTTCTACTTTTTTTGTATTTAACTCTAAAATTATTTCGCTACTCTGTAGTTTCTTCATTTGAACAATATTAATTTTAATTAAATTGTTTAAGGGGGTATTACAGATCTGACGGCCTTTTTTAGACGCTTTTTTATGAATTATTTTGGGAAAAGTAAAACACTTGGAGACCTTGCGTTTTTTTTTTCAAACTTTTTTTATGAACTATTCGAGTACAAAATGTACTTGTTGAACTTAATTGGTCCAAGTATATCCCTTAATAAATGGCTTGTGTTGCCATTTGTATTGGCACTTTTCGCAATCTTAAACATAAAATTAAGTATTGATTATGAAACTATATTAAATTCTATGGAAACTGAACCTCGGACGAAACATTTCACAGAAAAATGGTAAAATGGTGGTAAATCGATTTACGGTATATTGTCTGCCCGACCCCGCAATTTACTTGCTAGGAGTCATTTTCAGCGCGCTGCACCACTGATGGCTTCGACGAGAGAAAAACTGACCAACGACTTCGCCAACGGTGAAACAGCGTTGGAGCATTAAACTATATCGATAAATGCAAAATTTAAAAAATCAATATTTTGGATCCTCGGAACTGTAATACCCCCTTAAAGAAAAATATCTCTTTAAATAATTTGAAAGAGTCAAATTTTCCACAATTATACAATGTTAAAAGCAAAACTATCCAAATCCATTAATTTGCTTGAATATTAACGACAATTTCATTCAATTTTTCGTTCGTTACAAAAGACAGGTGATCAAATCCATTCGATCGCCGAAAATACTCTCGGAATACGTGAATGCAGTTTCTCCCCGGATGGGAATTTATTGATAACCGCGGGAGATGACGAGGTGGCCACCGTTTGGGATATCAACTCCATGGAGCCAGTCAGGTGGACGCGATAATAGGATTTCGTTGTAATTGTGAAATTTGCATTTTACCGTTTTAGTGTTTTAGAGGGGCATTCCGACGCTATTACTTCGGTGTGCTTTTCGCCCGATGGGAATATAATAGTGACCGGATGCCATAATGAGGATTTCCGAATATGGACGCTTCATGAGGGGAATATACACATACAGAACAACGCCCACGATTTGGGGATACAGAGCTGTGATTTCTCGCCGAATCTCGAGCCCATTCCTAACGTTGATATGGTCGAGCATCAGAATTACCTCTTGGCCACTAGTGGGAATGATAGTCTGATTAAACTTTGGACAATAACTATACCTAAAGTAAGCAACACTTGTATAAAACAATTACGTTATATAAATTATTATATCGGGTGTCTATTTTTTAAATTATTACGTTAAATACTTTTAAAATTAATTAATTAAACTGATATTCCTTTTTTTAAATTATATTTATATCCATGAATTGAAGAAATTTCAATGTACAACATTGAGATATAATTTAAATTAATTAAATATAATTTGAAAAGAAACACCTCTGATAGGATTTGAACCCATGTCCCTTGATTTCTAGCCGCGTGCGTTACCAACTACACCGCAGATATATAAAATCTCCATTCGGTGCTTCAAGATCACTTATATTCGAGGACGATATTGATTGTATAAACGATTATTTTATTTTATTTTATTTCATTTCATTTCATTTCATTTCATTTCATTTCATTTCATTTCATTTCATTTCATTTTATTTTATTTTATTTTATTTTATTTTATTTTATTTTATTTTATTTTATTTTATTTTATTTTATTTTATTTTATTTGTTAAATCCACTCCATTTGTGAAGAAGCACAAACATCCAACATTTTTATATTTAAAAAATCGGCGTTTCATGTAGCACTAATGTCGTTCCTAATTGACAACGTTCAATTCCTTCCATTCTGATGAAAGGTAAACTGTAGAACCGACAAATATCAAATAATTGGAATAAATTCACAACTATCACAAATTAGCACTTGTATTTCTACATCAACTTCTATTCATATCACTCATATTGTCTAAATTTCACATTAAAGTCACTTTACTTAACTC
Source organism: Philonthus spinipes (assembly GCA_963082785.1). Taxonomy (NCBI): domain Eukaryota; kingdom Metazoa; phylum Arthropoda; class Insecta; order Coleoptera; family Staphylinidae; genus Philonthus; species Philonthus spinipes. Next base: position 10,938,305 of record OY720306.1, read on the forward strand.
TAATTGAGTGACTTCAATTGCAAAGTCACTCTTACTGCCTAATTTCTTCTTTCCTTGCAATGTTTGTCTAATTTCAAATCTGAACTCACTTTTATTGCCTAAACTTTACTTTAATACTATTACTTTAAATAAAAATAATAATGTTTCACTGTGGCCAAGTGAATTAATACTCTTTTCTCTGTCGTTCCTAATTGACAACGTTCAATTCATTCCACTCTGATGAAAGGTAAACTGTAGAACCGACAAATATCAAATAATTGGAATAAATTCACAACTATCACTTGTATTTCTACATCAACTTCTATTCATATCACTCATATTGTCTAAATTTCACATTAAAGTGACTTAACTCTAATTGAGTGACTTCAATTGAAAAATCACTCTTACTGCCTAATTTCTTCTTTCCTTGCAATGTTTGTCTAATTTCAAATCTAAACTCACTTTTATTATCTAAACTTTACTTTAATACTATTACTTTAAATAAAAATAATAATGTTTCACTGTGGCCAAGTGAATTAATACTCTTTTCTCTGGATTACAATGTTTACCTAAATTAAACTGTTAAGTTTTTAACTAATTCCAACCTTTTTGTAACTCAATGTCACAGTGTGTTACTATCATTGCTTAAATTATACAAAAAATGACTACTTTCTTGTGTATTTTTGACTTTAATGTTATTGTATCTCGCAAAGTTTGCCTAAACTTAACTCCAAAGTCTCTTATATTGACTAAGCCTAACTTGCTTAATATTGAAATTATACAAAAATAACTACTTTCTTTTCTAATTTTTACCTAAAAATTGCTGTATGTCGCAAAGTTTGCCTAAACGTAACACTAAAGTCTCTTATATTGACTAAACCGAACTTTTTAATCAATCGAATTGATTTTATTCAGAGTTATACAAAAAGTTATGTCACTTGTTTGTCTAATTTAGAATTTAAAACTACTGTATACAGCAATGCTGACCTAAATTCAACTTTGAATTCACTTATACCGACCAATCCTATCTTTTTATTCACTCTTTATCAGTACATTTACGGAATTTGTTTTCATATTATTAATAATGATGTTTCATCATTATTATTTTTATTACCTAATTGTAATATATAAATCACCCCTTATCTTTTCTTTTTTGACTTCAATCCAATTGCTTAATTAAATCCCTTTTGCCTATAGTTCGTATATTTGCAAGAGAGATATGAAATGCGGTGCAGCGTAAATATCCATGGGACTCCGAATGAACCACAATTGCGAATCGGCGTTCTCTCTCTCTCTAAACGCGGTTCGCTATTGCTCAAATATCGTCCTTTGTATTTTCCCCCTGTTGAGTTTGCATGGGCCATGTGCTCAATTAGATATCTAATTAATTGATAATGAATTATGTAAAGCAAAAATGAACTTGTCCACACTTTACACCCTCTTTCTTTGCGTTCCTTAAATTCCATTGCTCTATGCTATTCTCAGACGCACTATAATTTTGACTTAAAGTCTGTATCTGGCGCAATATTTACCTAATTCTAACTGTAGAGTTACTCATAATTTTGACTTTATCATAAATCTATAACCCTAGTAAAAATTGAAGTATAAATTAAATAAAGATAGCGCTTGCCATTTATTTGATGTATAAATTGGTGATACTGAATTTTGACTTCAATTTTACTTAATTTCACTATTTTTAGCATTTTTTTCTTTAAAATGTGTACACGTTACTTTATTTGCCTAATTTCAACTCTAAGGTTACTTCTATTGACTAATTTTTACTTAAAAGTTACTGTGTGTCACAATGTATAAATTAAATAAAAATAATTTGAAAATAATTAATAAATTATTTCCTCTTTTGCATTTGTGAAATTTTTGACTTACGTTATGTAAGTACTTTAAAAATGCACTACTTCTCGGGCAGATACCCCGCCAGGTATTGAGAGGTAGTTGTTTTAATGTGCTTTTGTTTTAAAGTACTTACGTAATGTAAGTCAAAATAATCACAGATGCAAAAGAGGGAATAATTTATTAATTATTTTCAAATTCTTTGATAATTAATTTATATAACTGTGACCATTTAGTTAAACATTGTAATCAAGAGAAAAGAGAACTTGGTCACAGTTATATAAATTAATTAAAAAGAATTTGAAAATAATTAATAAATTATTCCCTCTTTTGCATCTGTGATATTTTTGACTTACATTACGTAAGTACTTTAAAACAAATGCACATTAAGACAACTACCTCTCAATATCTGGCGGGGTATCTGCTCGAGAAGTAGTCCATTTTTTAAAGTAATTACAACTATAACCTTTCATATTGACTAATCCTGACATTTTTGTAACTCAATGTGACAGTGTGTTATTATTGTGTATTGTTTAATTTTTAAATTATACAAAAAATGACTACTTTCTTGTGTATTTTTGACTTTAATGTTATTGTATCTCGCAAAGTTTGCCTAAACATAATTCTAAAGTCTCTTATATTGACAAATCCTAACTTTTTAGGCAATCGTATCGATTTAATTTGGAATTCTACAAAAAGTGCTGTTATTTGTTTGTCTAATTTAAAGAATTTAAAGTTGCTATTTCTACCAATGTTTACCTAAATTCAACATTAAAGTCACTTATACTGGCTAATCCTAACTTTTTAGTCACTCTTTATTAGTAAATTGGTTAAATTTTGACTTCAAATTGCTTACTTTCGAAATTGTACCAAAAGTGACGTTATTTTCAAACTACTGTATGTTCGCCCGAATTCATCTTTAAAGTTACCAATACTGACTAATCCCAACTTTTTAGTCTTGCTCCTTGGATTGTTAGATGGCAATTAACAAAATTTGCTTCTAAAATATACTATATCACTTTTTCATTTATTCATTTATTAATATGTATTTTTCTTCATATCCTGTCTTCAAATTTTTGTTCTGTAATTGGGTCTTTCCTGTTGGACAAATAAAGAATTATTATTATTATTATTGCCTAAAGTCGATCTTATTGTCGCATTTGTTCTCCAATTTTGTCTTCGTCTAATTACGACTGTATTGTTGCCTAATTTTGACTGTTAACATTCAAATGTCAAAATTAATACTGATTACTAATAGTGACCCCGTGCCTTATTTTGATTTTATTGTCACTTTGTGTCGCTAGTGTTGAGTAAATTTTACTTCAGTGTGATCGTATCACAATTATCCCCTAACTTCAGTTTCACTGTCACTCTATATCACTAGTGTGGCCTAATTTTGACTTCAAAATCATCGCGTGTTATGTATTTACGTATTCATTTTCATTTTGTATTACTGGTGTTACCTAATTTTGACTTCAGTGTCATCGCGTTTCACTATTGTTGCCGTCACTAATATTGCCTAATTGTGATTTTATTGTCACTCTGTGTCGTCTAATTTTGGCTTCAATATCACTGCGTGTCACTGTTATTGTCTAACTTCAATTTTATTTACGACTCTATGGTCACGGATATTGCTCCAATAAAGTCATAATTAGACTACAAGAGGGACATTCTCTTGTAGATCGAATTATACTACAAGAGGGACATTCTCTTGTTGTCTAATTATGACTTTATTGTCGCTAGGATTGCCTAATTTTGACATCAATATCACCGCATGTCATTTTTATTGCCTAAATTCTCTATTATATATAGTTATGACGTTATTGTAATTTTGTGTCATTGGTATTACTTAATTTTGACTTTAGTGTCATCGCGGGTGACTATTACCGCCTAAATAAAATTTTATTGTCTAATTATCACTATATTTGCATTAGTGTTGCCTACTTTTAACTTTAGTATCATCGCGTGTCACTATTACCTCCTAAATAAAATTTTATTTAATTATGACTTTATTTTCATTAGTATTGCCTAATTTTGACTTCACGTGTCATCACTATTGCCTCATCTTGATTTTATTATCCCTTTGTTGTCTAATCACGACTTTATAGTCACTCTACATCACTAGTGTCGCCTAATTTTGAATTCATTGTCATCGCGTATCGCTATTATTGCCTAACTTGCACTGTTCTTATTGTTTAAATATGATTTTATTGTCATTCTCTGTCAGTGTTGTCTAATTTTTACTTCGAAGGCACGGCGTATCACTCATAACTTTAAAATCACTATCCATCTCAGACATTGTAAATTTTCTAAAATATTCGCAAATTTACATTTCTTTTTAAATCATCGCAATTATTTCGCTTACAGGAAGAAGACAATTTCCACTTCGATTGCGTCCAGGTGAAAACGTGGAGGTCACTGCAAGGCCACGGCGGGACCGTGTTCTGCGTGAGGTTCTCTCCGGGAGCCGGGGAATTGGTTTGTTCGACCGCCACGGACAGGCAGGCGAGAATTTGGTCGGTGTACAGCGCGTCGTGTCTCCACGTCCTCGATCACGACAGTATCGTCACCAGTTGCTCCTTCAGTGAGGACTGCAATATCCTCGTGACCGGTTGCTTCGATAAAACGCTGTGCGTGTGGAGACTTCCACAACAATTGGTAAATAAATACAAAAGAAGTGTTTAATTTTGTATAAATTAATTTAAAAGAAAATTAATAGAAAAAAGGATTTATTCACATAATTACAGTTATTTAAAATAAATAAAAATGGAAGAAATTTGTAATTATATAGGCAGAGCTGTATTAACGAAGCATGAAATCCCGAAACACGTGTCTGCAGATAGTTTATATTACGTAAATTTTTGTTTTTTTGCATGAAATATTTTCTAATCAAAAATTGTAGGTATTCCAAACTGCGGTTGCCAACAAATTGAAGTCCAGAACGAAAATGATTGTCGAGTGGTGTAATAATGATGTGGTTAAGTGGATTAAGGAGGTCGGATTGGAGGATATCGTGGATAATGTTGTGAATAGTGGATTGGATGGAGAGAAAATTATGACAATGGGTGAGGATGAAATTTCTTCTGGATTGGATATAGGTAGGTCTACAAACGTTAATTAAATAAAAATAAGTATCGATTTTTCATTCAAGGCTTGATTTTCTTATAACCTCCTAAATCAATATAATAATAAGCTTTACTGGATTCCATTTTCATACTTTGTCTAGATTGGAATAAAATAAGGAAAAATACAGAAAATGATCTTTAAAAATTGAACATTCCTTTTTTAAGAAAGTTAATAATTGTTGAGCAACTCTTGATGGAAATTTTAGGTGAGACTTGATAATGGTCTGCGAAGACCGAAACACTGAAAAACAACTGAAAATAAAAACCTTATGGAACAAAACAAGTATCATTCTTCACCTAACATTCCTTTTTTCTTATTATTATTTATGGGTGGCTTTCATTACATATTTTCGGCTCAAACCGTTGCAATGCACCATTGTACTGATTTGCAATAACAAACACCTTGTGTAATCCAATTTCCGGCGGGGTATTTGCCAGGGAAGTAGTTGTTTCAGTGGATTTTTGTTAAAAACTTACAGTTCAAGTAATTTTTACATCAATAAAAAATAGGATCATCAAATGACAGCATCATCTATTGAACTTATGCAGGTATTTAAATTGAAATTAAATAAGAACAATACTGTAAATGTTCAATGAAATTCGACCATTCCTATTTTTCATTGAACATTTACAGTATTGTTCTTATTTAATTTCAATTTAAATACCTGCATAAGTTCATAAGATGAGGCTGTCATTTGATGAAACTGCATATTCACAAATTAATACAACAGTTTCTTTTTTGAGTTTCACAGGATATTATTATAGAAACACTGCTATAATAAAAAAAACTGTCAAACTAGAAAAAATTGTTTTATATAATTTGTAACTGCAAAAGTGTGAATCATACCCGTTTAAATCGAATTAATTTAAATAAAAAAAATCTTCATGATTCCAAATCTAATATTTTCTGTCATTTATTTACCCAAAATACTCCACCGAAAATATCAAAATTATTTATATATTTTTGTTCGCAATGTATATTTACGAATAAATATGTACTCAAATTATATTTATGGTTTTTGATATTTACCACGGAGGGAGAAGGGGTGGGTTGTAAATAATTAGCTGAAAACATTTGTTTCATTTATAGAGATTATCCAAGTCAATTTGTATCATTACATGTGGGGAATTTTTAGCCACCTCTGGCTTGAACCTTTACAATTGTCGTAATGAGAAAATTGGATATAAAAACATTATTTTTTTGGCTGATTAGAGAGAATCCTATGTCAAAAAACAACAACATTGCATGAATGTTTAATGTTGACTATATTGAATCAACATTAAACATTCATGCAATGTATATCAGATTTTTTTAATGGTAAGCAATTCGAAGTTTAGAAATTATTCTCGAATTAATTTGATTCAAACAAAAGCCGGATTATCGTAATTCTATTGTGAATTATTTGACTAGAGAGAAAATCCACACGAATCCAAACCATACAACCGCCTGCCTTTCATCCCCTTTCATTATAAAACCGTACAGCACATTAATCACACTAAATCTCATATTCAGATGACGAAAAAGCGGAAAAACTGATGAACGAATTAAAGTGGCTGAAGCAAGACGAGCAATATTTCAACTCGGGCTACTGGAACAAAATAAACGACATCCCCGACGAGTACGTCTGTCCGATAACGCAGGAAATAATGCGCGAGCCGGTGACGGTCTGCGACGGCTTCACATACGAGAAACGGGCGATCGCCGAATGGTTCATGTCCGGGAAATTCACCAGCCCGATGACGAACGCCACGCTGGAAAACACCGATTACACGCCGAATTTGGAACTCAGGGAAGCCATACACAATTTCCTCTACAGTGAGGAGTGATTTTTTTAAGCTTTTAAGACTGTTTGTTTGTATGGAAGCGTGCAAACTTAACGAGTGCCTTTTAATAGAACTACACACCAATGATCAAATTATTGTGATTTATTAAAAAAAAAAAAACGAATATAGTGTTCACGATTTGTGATTGATTTTTACAATATTTGAGCACCCTATTATTGGATAAAGATTTTATTGAATTAAAAATATTTTAATGATATTTATTTCAAGGTTTTATTTTAGTATATCCTCCTAAATAAATTCTAATAACAATAATAAGACCCCGACACCAATTGGTAAAATCGATTATATAGAACTACATATATATATAACAATAATAAGCTTTATTGGTTTCGAATAACGTCGTCTAGATAAGTCAATTAAATTAGCAAAGTAGTAAATTTTCTAGGGATTTCAACAATTTAATCAGAAAAAGAAAATAGCATCACGTTTTAAAAATATTAACAAAACATTTTTTTTTAAATTGAACATCCCATATAATCCAGATTGTGTGGATTGTTTTTTGTATATATTTTTTTCCTTTTATTCCAAGTTCAATGTATATTTTCTGCATTTATTTAAGGCAAACATATTTAATGACCAATTTCATAGGGATTGTTCCAAATAAAGTGCAAAACATTGTTAACTTTGTTTATATAGGGTGTTCCATTTAAAATAAATATTTGTTTTGTTAATATTTTTAAAACGCGATGCTATTTTGTTTTTCTCATTAAGTTGTTGAAATCCATGGAAAATTTACTACTGCACTGCTAATTTAATCGACTCTCTGGCTCAACTACACTCAGATGCAAAAAAATGGTTCACTGGATTTTTTTAATTTTTGGTAGTACTTAGTGGAAAATTTTTAGTGTTTACAATTAAACAGATCATCAGGGTGTAGAAAATACAACCTATGGTACTTATCAGTTGGACCGATTATAATAAATGATCTTCGTGTGGCGCTTCAGGAAGAATAATCCACAGAATAATATCCGTGAGCTCATTAGTGGCATGGGCCGCCGAATGCAGGCAATAGTTAGGGCTAAAGTATTAAAATCCTATTTCTTAAATTTGTTTCCCATTTAAACCCTTTAACACTTAAATATTATGAATGTCATTTGATCAATCCAAACGAAACAATTGAAATAATATTGTATAAATAATCAAAACTCAAGAATAGTGTTTAATTTAAAACTTAATATATATATATATATATATATATATATATATATAGTGGCTATTACCCCTTGTAGGGATTACACCGCTCCTGTTGGAGCTTTCTAGATCATTATTTATGGAGCTGACTATTCCCCTTTCTTCCTTTTAAACTTTTTTACTGATCTCTCTCCATTTCTTCCTGTCATTCGTTTTGTCGTGCCACTTTCCAACGCAAATATTCTTCAAATATTCTATTACTTCTTGTATCCATGTTGTTCTTGGTCTGCCTCTTCTCTTTTTGCCTCCTGGGTTCCATTGAAGTGTTGAGAATATAAGTTGGTCCTGCCCTCCATATGTGTCCAAGCCACTTCACTCTTCACTCTTTTATTTTACTTAAGATGTCTCCTCTTTCTAGTTCCTGTTTTTGTTCATTGTTCATGCGTTTTCTATACTCATTTTCGGGTGGTTTGATTGGTCCTAACAGTTCTTAATAATCGTCTCTCTAAGATCCTGAAGTCTTGTAATTTAAAACTTAATTAAGTTAATTTTAACTCTATGATTTTTGGATCTTGGAGGCTTTCTATGATTTTTGTTTTAATCATATTATTTACAAAAATTTTTTTAATTGCATTTTACTTCATATCAAATATCTTTCCCATTGTCTTAAATATATTTCCCATTTAAACCCTTTAATACTTATTTGATAATGTGAAATACATTAAAGACGATGCATGCGCCACCTTTTGCCTAATTTCAAGTGGCATCATCAACGATTTCATTAAATGTGAATTACATTTGATCAATAGGAAAATACAATTGAAAAAAACTATATGTTTTCTATGAATTTAAATTATTATTTATTTTTTAATATTGGATTGTGAAAGGATTATTATAAATAAATTCATGCGTGAATATATTTTATTTCACTCAAATCTACATGTTGAATAACTGTGAAGAAAAAAAAAACAGTCTGTTGGAAATACAATATCCCTTATGTAGTTTTTTTTAATATGAGCAATTTTTAGTGTGTTTGCTGTGAACAGTAATATGTCAGTTTCAACAGTAGAGGATTTTTATAACAGAATTTTTGAGACGTCAATCGATTGGCAATGTGATGTATAATTTTCAAGTTGTCAAATAAATTTAGGATTTCAACAAAACAATAAATGGATTGTGAAGAATTTTGTTTTGAGTGTGTTTGCTGTGAACAGTTACATGTCGGTTTCAACAGTATAGGATTTTTATAACAGAATTTTTGAGACGTCAATCAATTGGCAATTTGATGTATAATTACCAACTTGTCAAATAAATTTAGAATTTAAACAAAACAATAAAAAACGGATTGTGAAGAATTTTGTAAGAATGAAGCATTTTTTTTAAGGAAAGGGTCTTTAATCGATCTGAAATGGGTGTGATATATCTATTTTATTTGAAGGTTTTTTAAATAATTTATTCGTATTTATAACTATTTTTCATTTAATCACTGACAATTATAAAAAAATGAGTTAAATGAATTGTTATATTATTGGCTACATTTATCTTTACAGAACCAACAAATACTTTTAGTATCAATTATTCAAGGTAACACTTGAATATTCCAAACTGTGTTTCAGGTTATCTAAAACACACACCTCGAATTACACACACACCAAATTATTGTAATGTCAAATTTGAAAGCACATATTAAAAAAAAACAGACTCTGGGTTTCTATTTATATATAAGACTCTTATATACTGACAAGGATGGCATATTTTCAGTACACATTGCACTTCAAATCCAATTACAAATCAAAACAAAATGTCACCTCATGGAAACTTTTATCCGGATTTTCCTTTAGACTTTTTCTTCCTGCCCCCTTTACTCTGCATGACATTAATTTTCCTATTTTGCAACTCCGATTCGTGTAACGTCAGAGCTTTCTGCAAACATAAAAAAATGAGTTAAATCAGCATTTATCAATAGCTCCTGGGCCACTGAGGCCCTTGCAAAATTTAGATATCTTAAGCTAGACCTCACTAACAAAGTGCAGAATGTTATACCCAAGAATCGTTTTCAGCGATAATAGTTTTGATCAAGTCTACTGAGATAGTCGAGATCCACAATAGATATACAGACAAAAATTTTGTAATAAGTAGTTTATTGCATTTGTATAAATAATTTAAAAAAAAATAATATAACCATTTTGGTGGAGGCACTTTTACTACTAATTTCTGGTCAGTGATCTTTTAAGGTCATAATTAGTAAAGGCCAAGTAGCCAAATAATTAATCAGGGCTATTCCATAAGAAAAAAATGTTAATTTTAATGTAAACGTTATTTTAAACCGCACGATCTAAGAATTCCTATCAATTACAAAACTCGCTTACATTGTGACGATAAAGATTAACATGCTTGTTAAATTTAACATTTCATGTATGGAATAGCCCCGAATATCTGTGTATCAAGAGCTCCTATAATCTAAATCACAGGAATTAATTCTAAGAAATCATAGTTTGAAAACTGCTGAGTTAAATAAATGAAAATTAAAAGACGAAAAGATGTTACTCAAGGTTTTGAAATTTATATACCTGAACTGAATCCTCATTTTCAACTTCCAAGAAAGCAATTCCTTTCGGTTTATCCGTACCCTCCTTCAAAGGTATCCTCACGTGTTTAACAGCACAGACTTCAGAGAAATGCGCCTTCAAGTCTGCTGCAGTGCAGTTGTACGGTAAGTTCCCGATGAATAAAACGTGTTTAGTCTCGGTTTCATTTTTTTTGATTTTTTTATCTTCAGTAGCACTTTTATTTTCATTGGAATTTTTTTTCGGACTCAACTTTCCCCCATCGATATTTTTACTTTTATCCGCATTATTTTTTGCGTTTTTCTTTCCTGCGGTTTTGTTTTTTTCAGCTGCTTTCACTTCCCCCTTTTGATTCTTATCTCCGAATTCATGAAAATAAAGCAATTGTTTGGCGCAGTCTACAGAAATTAATAGTTCTGTGGATGGTTTTTCACCCGAGATAATTTCTTTTAATTTGGCCGCGATTACATCCGCTTCCTCTCCCCCGGCTGAGAGTTTATGCTTGATCTCATTCACTCGCTGCTTGTACTGCTTTAATTTCATCCGCCTTTTCTGTCTTTTCGTCTTCACTTTCGTGTTTTTACTTTGAATACTGTTCTCCGTTTTCACATTGTCTTTTTTGTTGCCTCCTTTCTTTTCATTTTTGACCGAATTATTAACTTCTTTTCCTCCTTTTTTGGAATCGTTTAATCCTGTTTTTACTATTTCCTCTTTTTTTAATTTTTTATTCTTATGTTTCTTTTTTGCTTTAGTTGAATCATTAACATCCTGTACTCCTTCCTCAGAATCGTTTTTAATTACTATTTCTTCTGTTTTTATTTTCTTGCAATCAATATTCTCTGCGGGTTGTTTTCGTTTTTTATTATTCACTTCCTGTTTTACGCTTGTGTCTACTGTTTTGTTTATGTCCCCCGAATCTTTATCGTCCAAAAAAGCTGTACCGCTGAACGGGTTCATTTTCTGTTTGAATTTCTTATTTTTCTGCTTATTTAAAAGATGTTCGTTCTCAGCGCCCGAATCGTTATTATTTTTCATTTTATTCGACGTCGGGGATCCCTTTAACCGATTAAACTTCTCCGTTTTTTTTGCCTTCGATTTCTTCTGCTTGGGCGGTTTGTTTTTGTTGACTTTTGTGATTTTACCCATTTCTGAAATGTGCTACAAATGAAAGAAATATTTTTGTATAGAATGGATTTTAAACTCGAAATCTAAAAGTATGCAACAGCTACTTACACAGTGACTTATATGCATTTATTGCACAGCATCGAAACTAATAGATTTTTTGTTAAAGAACTATTTTTTGTAAAAGGTATAAATTTTCATTAATTATACTATATAGTTTCATAAAAATTTATTATTTCATTCCCATCGGTTAAAAGAAGCTACTGGTAATTAGGATTTTATTTGGAGTACATAAAAACCAATCAACTTTTCTTATCATCATAGTCATGTAAACTGTCTAATATCTAATAAAAATCTTCTTCGTTTCTGCCTGTCTTACATAGTAAATCATAAGTTTTAAGGGCCGATCCTGATGTATACGATCCATTTCTGTTCCTGGGTGATAGAACAGAAACGGATCGTATACACCAGGTTCCTTCCTAGGGGCCTGTGAATCAATACACGTAAATCCTATGATTCAACTTTCTCGTTTCTGTTCTGATCTCGTTCCCAGGCGATTGTGAATTTGCCATCACAATCATGAGATGTGCAATGTTCTTGATATTAACAAAATTTTACCGATTTGCTTGAATATGATTCCAATTTTAACTTATTATGATGTTCAATTAAACAAAAACCTCACTATATGTGAATTTAAAAGCATAAACTAAAACCACCCCTCCCTACTCTTCATTACGCCACCCTATGGATGTATTATTTTTAATAAGATTATTAATAATTGATATTAAGTTTGTTTATTATTTAAAGGACTTTTATGTAAATTTAAACTTACAATTATTAATACTTATAATTAATTATGTACCTTATTAATTCCTGTTCAAATTACACGTGCAAATTGTTGGATAAATTGAGGTTATGTTGATGTTTATTTTTATCGACAGGATTGCCACAACAGCAAATAATTGAATGTTCTTTTTCAACTAATATTTTCGATAGTTTTTCATTTTTATTATCAATAAAAACGAATAATTATAAGTTTTATTCTAATGAAAGGAAATATAAAAAGAAATTGTAACATTTTTAATTTAGAATTCTTGAAAAAAAAAAATGGAAAGATTCAAATACTCAGATGGCGCAAATTTCATTCCTATAAACATCAAATCTTAGTAGATGGCGCTCGTAGAAAATTAATAGTTTAGGATGTATATGATGGCGCCACCATAGAAAACGCCACTCAACTATATGGATAGTATTGTCAACATTTCTATTTCAGTAATATATTTAATTAACATCATTAAGCATAATTAAAATTCAAACAAACTACTTAAATAATCATAGATCGTAGCGCAGCGTAATTAGAGTCTTCAAAATAAGAAATGTTTACGACCGTCTAAAGTACGGTTTATACTGCTATTAACCAAACTTCTACACACTTCTGATTACTATATTTATCCTGCAGAAAATAAATATTAACATAATTTAAATACCAAAGTATCAACATAATATTCAGCAATATGAAATAAAAACACAATACTTTCAAACAATAATTAGATTGATTTAGTCCGTCCTCAGACAAGTGTGTTCCATCTGCAATGCCTTGATCATATAGTTGAATAGATCTTCTATTGTTAGGTTTCACTTAAAAATTATTCAATAGATGGCGCTTTGCGTGATTTATTAATAATAAGATTGTTTGAATAAATTACTCTTTATCGAGTATTACGAAATGAAAATCCTCGGCCCTTATAAATATATTTATTAAGTAAAAGAAAATACAGTTCAAACTATTCTTTTTGTTTCAAATTCTTCTTCTGCCTGATTGCTTTCCTGGCTGCCTTCCTCCGTGATTCTTTAACATCACTAGTCAATACTCCTTTTTGTCTGAGTGCCTGCAGTTTAAAATTCTTCGCCTTCATTTTCTGTTTAGTCTGTTCTCCCTTCTTTTTCCCGCCTTGCGAGTACAGGACGTTGATCATGCGGTTTTTGAACTGCGAGTGGTGTAAAGATAGCGCTTTCTGTAATAAGTTAAAAAAATGTAGGTTATTTTTTTGAATATCTCAAAAGACCTGATTTTTCAATTTAAGCCTGCCTTAGATATATATATCGAAAGCATTGACTGTTTTCTATGTTCTCTATGAGGCTCCCGGAAATATAAGAGATACAAAATCAGTTTAAAAAAAATCACTGATAATGACAAGTTATTGCATTTTACATGTATGTCTTATATTTGTAAAAATGGTATATTCCGTTAAATAAATAAATAAAATTGTTGAAACTATTGTAACTAAAATTTAAGTTATACAAGCAAAGTGAATCAGTGCTTTTATTAAAACTTAAAACAATTTATAACAAAGTAGAAACCTCTATTATCAATAACATAGAGAATTCTTTTAAATATTTGAAAAAAAAAATGTTAAAATTATCAAAATTATGGGAAAATGTCAAAATTATCCATCAATATCAAAACAATTGAAAATAATGGTAAATAATGGTGGTATAGAATAAAATTTTTCAAGGAGAATTTTAATTAAATCTTTACACATGTAATTTGTTACCCATTTTACAATACTTGAATCTTTGAGGCGTTAACTTCGTGGTACATTTTCAATATAATTATTATACCACTTAAGTGGTATAAAAATGTTATTAAGTGTTTTCTTTATCCTAATACTTCATTGTACACTACCAAATTTCCGTAATTAAAGCTATTTAGTAATATCTAAATAGCTAGTATTAGGATAAAGAAAACACTTAATAAATTTATTTATATATTACTAAATAGCTTTAATTACGGAAATTTGGTAGTGAACAATGAAGTATTAGGATTAAGAAAACAATAACATTTTTTTATTATTAAATAACTTCATATTTGTTTATTTAAAAAAAATATTTTGTAATTTAAATAAAATAAATTATTTCCACATTTAGCTCTGTGGCATTTTGACTCTCAATTCTATTTATCCATAAGATTTAGTGTTTATAAACACTAAATACATCACAATTCTTCTTTAAAGAAATTTTTGAGCATATCCCATAAACTAGGATTTACTACTTAAAAATAATTCATAAACGAAAAGTATAAAAGTAAAAATTAATTAAACCAAGCTTAAGTCACAATTGAAAAACCAGATCTTAATATTTTACAAAGAGTTAATCATTTCTATCAATACTTACTTGATAAGAATTCTCATCGTTTAATTCAACATAGGCAAACCCTCTTGGTTTGTTAGAACCCTGCTCTAATGGAATCCTTACGTCCTTAACAGAACAGGTATTACTGAAGTGATTTTTTATTTCGTCAGTCGTACAGTCAAATGGAATATTCCCTACGAAAAGCACATATCTGGATTGTCCCTTTTGTATAATCCCGTCCTTTTTAAGGTTCTCCTTAACGTTGATTTTCTTAAATTTCGGTTTGCTGGCTTCAACTTCTTCTTCGTCACTATCTCCTTCTTCTTCGTCGTCACTATCTTCTTCTTCTCCATCGTTACTATCTTCTTCTTCGTCATCACATTCTTCTTCTACTCCTTCCATCGTTTCATCAAATTCCTCTGAAGATTCGTCTTCTTCTACATTCTTGGCATTCATTTTAGTCGCGATTTTATCGACAATTACATTTTCTTCTACGTCATAGTCATCGTCGGACGACTCATCGATTTTAGCCTCTCCCTTTGTCTTGTCGACTTTTTTAAACTCTGTAGTAGAATCTGATTTTTCCATTTTCCTCCTTAACTTTTTCAAAGCATTTTTCCCTTTCTTTTTAGTTACTTCTTCACCCATAGCTGATTTATTATCTTTAGTTTTTCCATTTACAACTTCCTTTTTCATATTCTTTTCTTTCCCAACGGCTTCTTTCTTTCCGGCATTTTTGTCATTCTCTTTAGCAATTTTCTTTCCCGCATTCTTATCTTTCCCATTAACAACTTTTTTTTCCGTGTTCACTTCTTTTTTTGGAAACTTACCATTTTTGTGAAAATACAAAAGTTTCTCCGCGTTACCCACAGAAACCCGCAAAACGCTCACTCTCTTATTCTCCTTTACAATCGACTGCAACTCCTTAATAATCTTCTTAGCCTCACCGTCACCCTTCATCAATTTCTCCCTCAGTTCGTTTATCCGTTTCTTGGTCACCTTCATCGCCTCTCTCCTCTTCTTCCTTTTCAGGATCTTCGATTGCAAGTTTGTATTGTCGATTTCTGGTTTCTCCACAGTTGGAGGTGTTTTGTTTTTCTCTTTCGATTGCAACTTTGTATTGTTGATTTTCGGTTTCTCTGCAGTTGGAGCCGTTTTGTTTTTCTCTTTACCAATTTTCTTGGCGGGCTTCATTTGATCCTCGCCTAATTTCGACATTTTAGTCTTGTACTCGACGGCCTTGGCGTTTTTCGGCTGTTTTGACAGTTTGAATTTGCTTTCGGATTTCCCGACTAATTTGCTCTCTTTTTTCTTCTCGACGGTCTTGTCTTTAATCACCTTTAGTTTCGCCATTTTTGATGAATTTGGTAGGGTTAAATCAAGTTATTTGTTGATATAATAGAAAAAGCTGTGTTCTGCAGAATAAATTAAATTATGAATTTTAAGGAATTTAATAAAATGTACATACTAAATTGTTATTTATTTAAATGGTCGACAAATATCTAGCGACAAATGTTTTTTTTTTTTTTAGTATGACCTTTAAATCAATCAAATAAAATTAATGTTCTTTCTCCTATTTGCTTTATTTCACTAAATATACATTTCGCAAACTATGTTTCTATCTTCAGTAATTTAACAATTTCCACAATTATTTTCCAGTACATTATTGGGGTCATTCTATACAAGATTTTTTTTACATATACGCCATTATTTATGAGTTTATAAACTTTATTATTAAGAACATTACAAAGTGTAATATACACATAATATAAATTTTCATACATATTATATGTATGCCTGTGTTTGTCCTCTTTCTTCACCTCGATGCCATGCTGGTTCATTTCCTCCGTAGGAGGATGGTTTGCTGTCTTATTTAATGTTGAATGTTACTCTAGTATGTTATTTATAAATCAATATTTTATTTTTAGTTTAAAAGTTACATATTTTAAGTTTTTTATATAATCTGGTAATTTGTTCTATTGTTTTATTGCTGTTATAATTACGGTTTGTGAGTTTTTTTTGTTTTGTATTTTTCTGTTCTCAAAAATCTTGTAGGGTAACTGAATTATTTTGTTTTTATTCAGTTTATGTTTGCTTTATACTTTATTTTTATTAGTTATGGGCAAAGTCGATCTTTCATTACTGCTAATTAAGTGAAAATACAACTATTGTTCAAATAATAAAAATACACATTAAGATTTTATTTTTATTATAGTTTTATTTGTAGATATTTAATATTCCATTCATATATTTCTCTGTTTGATCATCTAAAGGCAAAAATGATATTTATAGAACGAAACATGATTTTAACATAACCTCAAAGTCATTACACTTTGTAAAAGGGCGTTTTTATATTAAAATCAATTTTAATAAGGAATATTTTTCAAACGATAGCAAAATTGTAATTATTTATCAACTATTATTCAATTTGTATTAAATTCTCAATAGATTTAAATTTTACTTTAAAATTTTTAAAACAAATTACTTACCTAAACAGCTATCAACCGGAATACATGTGCTATGAATTTTAGGTTATGTTTACACATTTCTAGAATTACCAACATAAGGATATGTAACTATCGTTTTTTTTTAGAAGTGTATAATTTAATTAATTTTGTACAATAATTATAAGTGATTAAAAAATCTATTTTATTGTTTTTTAATTGTTTCTATTTGTAAAGTTTAAAAAGAAGAAAAAAGAAATATGAGCGTCATCTGGCGTTGTGCGCGGACTACATTATTCACTTTGGCGACCCTGCGAACATAGATGCTTAATTATATAAATTAATCATAAAACTCGGTTTTTATATTTAATTTAATAAAAAAGTACAATAATTTAAAATTATTTCTTTTGTTTTATTTATTTAGACTTATATAACACCGTTATATGTTCCTCTCGACTTCTCAGTGTGAGGTCAATTTCTTTTGTTAACATTTTAATAAAATAACTATTTTTTGTCCCAATTTATACAGTTAACAAAAGAAAAAAATAAGAATCAAGGCGCCATCTAGCGTTGTGCGGGCTCAACATAATTCACTTTGGCAACACTACAATCATAGATGTTCATTATTTAAAATAATCATAGAAATAGTAGATTCATAGAAAAATACGTTTCAAAAAAATGAACAAAAATGAAATTTATTGTGATACAGTCTTGAATGACGAATATTCGGTTAAAGCAAAGGTTATAGGGGGTTATTCCGTACGTGAAATATTAAGTTTAATGTACACGTTATTTACACCAGCACATGCTAAGCATAATTTTATTATGTAGTGTTAATGTTTTATATTATTCAAATTTAAAATGTGTTCAAGCTTCAATATATTGTAATTTTTTTTTCTTTTTATACGTAAATTCTAATGGATTAAAAAAATGGAATGTATGAATAGAAATTAATAATAGAACTCGGTTAATATATTTAAGTTAATAAAAAAACGTACAATAATTTAAAATTATTTCTTTTGTTAACATTTTAATAAAATAACTATTTTTTGTCCCAATTTATACA
The DNA here is from genome assembly GCA_963082785.1 of Philonthus spinipes. NCBI lineage: Eukaryota > Metazoa > Arthropoda > Insecta > Coleoptera > Staphylinidae > Philonthus > Philonthus spinipes. The sequence continues at coordinate 10,956,564 of OY720306.1, forward strand.
GTTAACAAAAGAAAAAAATAAGAATCAGGGCGCTATCTAGCGTTGTGCGGGCTCAACATAATTCACTTTGGCAACACTACAATCATAGATGTTCATTATTTAAAATAATCATAGAAATAGTGAGAATAGAAAAATATATTTAAAAAAAAAATGTATTTAAAATGTTGGCCATTGGACGCAACAATTTAATAAATAAGAAGCCACAACAAAAAATGTGATTTACAAAAAAGTGATTATATGTAAATCTATTTAAGTTAAATATTCATTAAAATTTTTCTGATCATTTTACAGCCTGTTGATTTCAAAATATTATTAAAGCTTTTTTTGGTGTTTTCATACCAACCTGACATTTTGGATAGACGGATCGATCCGTGCTTGAAATACTATCCTCAGTGCACGGATCACCGGATGTTCAACTCAATGTAAATAAAGCGACCCTTCAATGTACACCACCTAAAGGCGGCGCTACCATCGGACAATAAAAAGCGGGAGTCAAATTTTAAATTGTGGCGGTATATTTAAATTTTTGCATTATTATAATATTAAATTATAAAATGAATATTTTATTGATGTGCATAATAAAATTATTTATTAAAGATATAAATAACTCTATTATGCACAAATTTAAATGTACTTAAAATAAAGGTATGTAAATAATAATAAAAAAATAATTTAATATATTTATTTTATAAAACGTATAATAAATTAATATCTCAGAATTGAAGAGTTGGTATGCTCCAAAGTCTTAATCATTTTTGATAGGTTCTTGATCGGATCATCAATTTAATGATATTAGGAGAAGAGTCGTGTGGATGCTTCTGGATGAAATTCCATTGGCCTTCGAAGGGAGACCTAACAGAAATAGTATAGTGCGTTATCTTTGTTGCTGTCAGAGTTTCACAATTCGCTATTTTGATTATAATTCTTGCGTTTATCTGGTGTTTTTATTTGTTTCATTATTTGTTTTCGTGCAGTTTTATTTAAGATAGCATCAATTATATTATGTTTGTTAAATTAATAAATGATTTGTTGATGTTTCAGTTTGGAAATTTATGGAAAAAAAAACTCTTTGTTCGTTAATTTTGAAGCACATTCTAGCGCACAACGCCTTGGTTAATCATATAAGTATTTTCTGGAAGTTATGTGCGTTTATATATAATGAAGATATGCGTTTGCGTCTGCAGATTTTAGTCCCAAAGAGAGTTCAAAATTTTGCCACCAGATAGAGAGTATCGCTTATCTCCAATAATCGCTGTAATATAATCTATTTTCCGTATAAATTTTATACGTGGTTCCAATGATCTCCAATAATTTTCCATTATTGATGCTACAGTACCACTAAGCCTCAGCTTATTGCGCGTAAGCTGGCTGTGGTTGATATTAGTGAAATCTATAATGTGCTTAACTAGTCAAAACCCTTCCTAATTATGGAAACGTAACCGAAGTAGTTATCGCGAATAAACTATTTTTATTTAATATAATTAAAATGATACACGAACAGAATTTAATGCTATCCTGGGATAGAGATATTGTTCACACATTGCATCCATATGTTAGAAAAAGAACATGTAGCGGCAAGTTGACGTATGAAGTTAGCCATCAGTTTAATCTGTCCTAAATGGTATGGTGTCTGACAGCAAGATGACGCTATTAAGACTGAGCAGAATAAAATTACAAAAAATCAGAAGACTAATGAATGGATTCATTTGTATAAACATACATATAGGATGGGAATTGTCATTTGTCTAACCGCAAACATAGCAAAAGGGCCAAGGAAACTCCTCAACACATATATGAAACTTGTAAACTACAAAGCTTGGAGTTATTCGTAAAGCTTATGCTTCCTGATATATAGCTAAAAATATCCCCCTGCTCAAACTCCTGAACTGCATAGAAGAGACAGAAGTATTACGTTTACGGTTATATGGGAGGTATGCAGAACACACGGGCATATATAGAGTTTATTAGGTACCTAATCCCTCTGGGAGATATGGAATCAGTCCTCAAATATAAGAGTATAAATAAAAAAATACAAGAACCTACAATACGGTGCATGGATGCACAGCGAAACTACGTCATGTAACTAAAAAGTATGAAACATAATAAATGCTGAAAAGATGAATGGTGGCTGAACATTTTATTATTAAATATAAAGTATGATATAAATAAAGAAATACGTTTGCTTTCTAATTAACCTAATATTTATTACCATAGTATGTGATAATAAAATAACTTTTAAAATTTACAATTTTAAAATAAATAATATTCACAATATATCTCTCTATAACAATCAATATATTTTTTTTATCCATCTGTAATATTATAAAGTTTTCTCTTTTCTAAACTCTCAACATATAATATATATCAATATATCCAATCTCTAGTAACAATCTCAAAAAAATATTTGTAATCCGAGATTACCAATTGAATTTTTTATACTTTAATTTAATAATCTTAATTGATTTAATGTTTTAAGAATCATGACTTTTGATTGCTGATTTGAAATTGGTGAATTTCCTGCTGATTCAAAATAGAAGTTAAAATAATTTAAATCGTAATCATTCATTATCATGATAATTAAAAAAAGAGTTGTTAACAATAAAAATAAATGTAAAGGATTTAAAATATTTGAAGTATTCTATTCAAATATTGTTTTTATCAACCATATTGTGACAAACTAAATTTGTTGCAATAGAAAATCATAGAATTTTTTTTCAGCCACAATTAGTGCATTTTATATGTTTATATTTGAATAACTAACCATCTTTGTTCAAATGTGTATATGTATGTACAATAATATATAAAATTAGAATTATATTTTGTAAAAGAATCGGCTGTCGACCGGAGGTCTTTCAGCCTATTTGAATATTTATGCCTCATATGTATTGCATTGTAAAATTGAAACCCCTTATTTTTAAAAACCGAGTGATCAATGTCAAACGTCTTGAGTTGGTAATACTGAATTTAAATTGAGCTTGCTTAGGCTGATTTATTCCATAACCGGTTATAATCTATGAAATGAAGAATAAGTTTTTATAACAGTAATTATAATTTTCATATAAGTCATGATGTTACTCTTGTTGACAGTTTTTCATCTTGACAGTTCTACGAAAACAATAAATTATGTTTGTAAACTATCAAAAATGGAAATATACTTTTTTTGTTACCAGTTCCGGATATTTGAGATCACTCGGTATAAAAATTAATTATACTTATTATTGTAATCAATTTATGTATATAAATATAATATTTGTATATAAAAAATTCAATAGTAATTTCATATATTACACATATTTCACCATCTCCATATAAGCCACTTGAAGTATTACAATTGTTATTTTTTTTTGCAAGACAGGAAAACAATGATATGTAAAATTATTGCAAATATTTTCGAAAATGATACAAATAAATTACAGACAAATAATTGGAACGCGAGTATGGCACTAGACTATACAAGATGATTTCTATTTCTATGATCAATTAGGCGTAATTAATATAAAAAAATTAAACATAGTATCACTATAATACTATAAAGCATTCTTTCTTTTGTTTACAACACAGCGCAATTTAATTATTTACAAATTTGCTAATTTTATACAGATATTATTTGTTTCCTAACGTTTTTTTTTTGTTTGTTTAATAAACGATTTATGTATTATAATTTACTACAGGATTAATTTAATTGTAATTGTTATTCTTTTTTGGATTTGTAAATTATAATAAATGTGCTTTTACTAAGTCAGTCATTTGAAAATATTAGTTGCTGCGAAAAGAAAATATATTTATTTTTTTGTAAGGATAATAAAATTATTAAAATTAAGTTAATTAGCTTAAAATAATTTTGCTCTTACTTGACATAATTTACTTATATCTAAATAGCATTAATTCTGATAAATGTTGATGAAAATATCTAAAAAATAATTTTATTAACAAAAAGAAATAATCATTTCAATTAATATTAATTAAATAACAATTTTATTTTAGAGACATATAAATATCTAAATAAAAACACAATAAATCAATAATTATTTACAAATCCTGCTTGTAAATATGAATCACAGAAAATTACCCACATTTAATTTATCTACGTATATAATTCATTTTGTTAATCGCGCAACAACTAGTATTTCAAATAAAGCGGATTATTGACAACTTTTCCATATTTATATTTGTTCTATATTATGTACATCTTCGTATCTTTAAAATTGTACAATTCAACGACCGTGCGCTACGGTTTAAATCTTTTCCAGCATGTTAAGCCTCAGGACGTCGGGGATTTCGATGTCCTCCAAGCAGATTACTGATGGGTTGTAAGCGAATCGGACTGGGTAGAGGTATTTGATGTCCATTAGCAAGGTCTGGAATTTAATATAAAACAATGAGCACAATAAACATGAATAAATTATTGAAATTATTAATTTTGAGTTATGCGAAGTTATAAAACATAAATTAATACACTTATTTATTCCTTTCTTCACTATTTCATTTTTAAATGCCAGATGAATATGTACATCTGTACAGTTATTTAAAATGAGTACGTAGTACTCGAAATGTACATCTGATATTTTAAAAATAAAATAGTGAAGAGGGAATAAATGTTTTATTTTAAATTATTGAAAATCTATCATTGGAAGAAAGCATGAATTAAATTGAACAATAATAGAAAATAGTGTTTATTAGGGCAGAAAGATTGTTGATCGATAGCCCTTACTTAAGTAAAGTTTTTACATACATACCATAAGTTGTATATAATATAATTACATGTAAATTCTTAAGTAATAAAGATTTGTTAGTAGTAGTGTTTATTCACTTGGTTACAGTTATTCAAAATAAATTAAATAAAAATAATTTATTATTAATTAATCAGCAATTAATTATTTTCAAAATTTTGTTATTTAATTTAAATTGAATAACTTTTTTTATCGACAAGTTTTAGGTTGTTTATTAGCCCATTCTCAAGAGAATTTAAAATTTAATAATAATATATATATATTATTAAAGATATAAAGAAAAACGTAACTTTTTTTATACCATTTTTAAGTGGTAATTTAAAGTAGTATAAAAAAATTAAGTGTTAAAGAACACTAAAAGTGGTATACAAAAGTTAAGTGTTTTCTTTACATCAAAATTGATTTTTTTTACGAAGTGAACGCTTCGAAGATCCAAGAATTCAAATTTAATTCTTGAAAATAGGCCTAGAGTAAGAAGTATACAATTTTTAATCTATGGAATAGGCTAATAAAAAATCCTAAACTTCCAAAAATTTTAATTTTATTCATATTTAATGCGAGTTTTATTTATTATACTAGTAGACTTTTAATAATGCATTCATAAAAATTGAATGATTGAGAAACAAGTTTTTTAGTTTCACAGTTTTTATTGTAGAAACACTGCTACAATTCACCAACACAGTGGTATCATCAAACAGATGGTTATATTTATTCATCTGCCGAATGATGTCTAAACTGCGAATCTAAAAAATATGTTGTGTTTTATTTAATTCATTCATATTTAAACTTCTTTATGTTGGTTGTTGGTTGTGTAGACTTTAATTATTTAAATAAAAATATTTGTCCTTTCTCCTACTTATTTTTTATTTCACTAGATATATTTCGGAAACTATGTTTTCATCTTCAGTAGTTGAAGTTTTTATAAATATAATTTACTACGGGATTAATTTATTTAAATCATTCATATTTATTATTGTAATATGAATTACGAATGTTTACCGCATATTTTAAGAAGAAAAATTATTTTTTAAACAATAAATGAAGAAATTTGGAAGAACATCAAAAGGTACGTGTTTATGAAAAAAAAAAAAAAACTTGCCTGTTGCTCAAGACCATGTTTCTCCTTTAACTTGGCTTCCACTTTCCTAATGAACATCGCCGGGACTCGCTGTTCGAATTCATCCACCGGGGTGTACAGGTTCAAAATCTTGCAGATTTGCAAAGGCGTCAAAGCGCTACACATTTCGCAAACGCTCTCCACGTCTTCTTCGTTCTTTCTAGCCTGCAGGAGCTGGGCAGCTTGGATTATCGGCTGGAGAACTGCTTGAATGGGCGCCTCCTAAAAACATGATGGATGTTCACAATTATTTACGGGAATGTGTAGTTTTAGGCAGAGAAGAACACAATTTAGATCAATAAAAAAAATACTAGCGTTTTAGCTGCCTTTTAAAAAATATAATGTCACAAAACAGTTTGAGATCTATCATACAATTACATTTGGGCAACACTATAGAAACAACTGTAAAAAAATATTGTAAATTCCTTTACAATAGAAAAGAGTATTCATTCACTTGGTCACAGTTATTTAATTCCTTTACAATAATTATCAATCTATCTTCTATGATGATGGTAATAAAACGTTTTATATTGTTAATAACTAAGATTTCAGCGTTGTTATACATTGTTTATCAATTAAATAAAACACTTTTGTTTGTATAAAACCCAGTGTTATGCTAAAGTTTTTAAAGTGTTTTATTTAAAAATGTTTTATAAGCCAAACCGTTTATAACTAAAATCTTTAAATTTCATGAATTTTTGAGATTTCAAAGGGTCGATTGTCCAAGCGTGAACACAGGATCAGGCAAATTCCAAAAATTATTGAAAGGGGGTGCTTTAGTTTTTGTATTTTTGATTGGTGAGTTTCAATGTCATGACTTCCCTCTTCAAAAGGACTGGCTTTATACGCTACTATTTAGTTATTAGAATTAAACGACTATTCTTATATTCAGTTTATGTGAGGTGTTTAATCCATGCTATTCTTGATTGAATTAAATTACCTCCAATTTCTTTTCCCTTGTCCACATCTCGAAATGCGACAAATTATGCCTTATCTGGAAACCCTTCGACCAATGGCACAGCTCTTTTCTCAGCAGGAGATTATTCAAGCTCGACGCGCAGATGAAATAGAACAGCTGTTTGAAGATCAGTGAGATAATCTCAGGATCGACACCGTAGAATGTTAAAATCTAAACAAGAACAAAAAATAATTTCACAAATATAATATACTAAGTCTAAATAACAATAATTATTTCATAAATGTAATATTTTTAACAGGCACCTTTTGTTGTACTGTTAATTCCTGCAGCAAAGCCGTCGTCGGTTTTATCGCAGCTTTCGGGTTCTCCAAATCCCTGACGCTGCTCGCGCGCTTCCGGAAGCCTGGCTTTCCACCACTGATTCCTTGCACTTCTTCGTGTTCTAATATGGCGGGCACAATCAACGGTTGGATTTTTTCCTCCAAGTTATTAATGAGAACTACAAAAATAATCACATTCAGAAATAATTTTGTTATACGAGACATATAAATGAAAACACTTTGTACACTTTTTTTCACTTATTTTATTAATTAACAAATGTACATTTCGATAACCATGTGATCATTGTTGTAAAATGTTTATAAAGATTATATGGTGATCAGTATCTGTTCAAGTGTATTTAAAATATACCACAAAGTGAATGCCTGTAACATACAACAAATAATACATTCTTTAGTCAAAATAGTTTCTGAGAAACATTGCATAAATTTTAGTGTCGCAGTTATCACTTAATGAAACTATTGTGCCATATAAGAATGTTTCGAGTTACAATATTAATTATTCTGAATATGTATTAAACAGCCATTGCTAAAAGCAATGTTAAATGACGCCATGATCAAAAAATTCAACTTCATGAGGAAATGTTTCTTTACTAATGATAAAGCCCTGGAGTACTTCTGACTGGTCGACTCGCTCTCATTCGCAGATTTGTCGAAATCAACTCATCCCACACGAGTGCTTTAATAAAGTGAATTAACACAAAAAAGTGTCATCGGTGTGGATTCCAGGATACAGGGGATTTGTGGGTAGGTAAAAATAAAGCTAATGATCTGGATAGAGAAGCCTCGTCATTGGCATTCATAAACCCGGAGGCTACTAGGAGGATGTGGAATCGCACAGCAAAATTAGTGTGGTAGACGAAGCAACATGTAGATTCTTTTGAAAAAGAAGAGAAACATCCTCTCCATATTCGCTGCGATGCCTTAACAAAGACTGTGTGGAAACCGTGGTCAGAAAGTTCATCGGGGCAATGCCAAAAGCTGAAACCTGGTAGATGAAATTACCAGGACAAAGGCAAACCAAAGAAGTCATTAAAGAATCGACGCCAAAGTTTACTACAGATCTTCTAAAGCAATACGAAAAATACGTCACTAAATATATGAGCAAAATTGGTTTGGCAGACGAAACAACATGCAGAATCTTTCAAAAAGAAGAAAAATGTCCTCTCCATATTCACTGCGATGCCTAACAAAATTTGTGTGGAATCGTAAAATTCGTAGTCAGAAAGTCCATAAAGACAATATCACAAGCTGATACCTGGTGGAAGAAAATACCAGGACAAAGGCAAACCAACGAATTCATTAAAGAACTTGCCAAAGCTTATGAAAGACCTTCTAAAGCAAGACGGAAAACAAAGATTCATTGAACATTGCACGTTCAACATACATATGAGTAAAATTGGTTTAGCAGAAAAAGTAGCATGCATATTCTCTCAAAAAAAAGAGAGAAGAAGTAGCATGCATATTCTCTCAAAAAAAAAGAGAGAAGAAGTAGCATGCATATTCTCTCAAAAAAAAAGAGAGAAGAAGTAGCATGCATATTCTTTCAAAAAAAAAAGAAACAGATCCTCTCTATATTCACTGCGCTGTCTTAACGGAGACTGCGAGGAATCGCACAAACCGTGGTCAGAAAGTCCATCAGAACAATACCACAAGCTGAAGCCTAGTGGAAGAAAACACCAGATGAAAGACAAATAAAATAATTCATTAAAGAACCGTCGCCAAAGCTTATAACAAACCTTCTAAAGCAAGACAAAGATGTATATTAATTGAACACTGCAGGTTCAACATGCATATGCAAAATTGGCTTAGCAGACGAAGCAACATGCAGATTCTTTCAAAAGAAAAAGATCCTTTCTATATTCACTGCGATGCCTTAAGAAAGACTGTGAGGAATCGCAAAACTCTACTACAACTGCAAGCTGAAACCTGGTAAAAGAAAAGACCAGAACAAAGATAAATCAAAGAATTCATTAAAGAACCGTCGCAAAAGCTTATAACAAACCTTCTAATGTAAGACGGAAAACAAAGATGTATATTAATTGAACACTGCAGGTTCAACATACATATAAGCAAAATTGGCTTAGCAGACGAAGCAACATGCAGATTCTTTCAAAAGAAAAAGATCCTTTCTATATTCACTGCTATGCCTTAAAAAAGACTGCGAGGAATCGCAAAAATCTACAACAACTACAAGTTGAATCCTGGTAAAAGAAAACACCAGAACAAAGATAAATCAAAGAATTCATTAAAGAACCGTCGCCAAATCTTCCAAAGTAAGACGAAAAATACGTTAAAGCATTAGTTAGATACTGCAGGTTCAATAAATATATGAGCAAAATTGGTTCGGCAGACGAAGCAACATGGAAATTCTTTTAAGAAGAAGAGAAGATATTCATACTCTGTATTACTACGAGGTTTTGGCAAAGGCTGGATTCCTAAAGTTACGCCACGCCATAACGAACGCAGAATATACTGCTGAGGTTAGTCAAGTGGTTCAAATGAATCCAGATTAGATCGGATCTAGACTAGATCTTTTAAGATAATAGTGGAACAGGTCAAATCTCTTATCCATATATTTTTTTATGCAAACATATTTTGTGATAAGTTGAAAATTGAAGCATTCATATAATAAACGATTTAAACGATAATCGAAACAATTAAATTTTAAATTGTTTCGATTATCGTTTAAATATTTTAAAAATCGTGAAATTTGGTGTTTATTGGTAGCAATTATTAAATAAAGTGATTTTAATAAGAATATAAACTAGGTCGTATTTTTAATTGTAATAAAATCTTGTTATTCCCAACGTTATTTGGTAGTAATTGCAATTAATAGACTATGCATATCATTCACTAAATTTAAGTTGGGATGACTGGACGATTGCATAGCATGATTTATTTCGTTGGGGTTATTCTGTAAGGCAAATGTTAAGTTTATCGTGTGTGTTATCTTTTATCATCACAGTCTATGCAACTTTTGTAATAGATATATATTCATAGAAGTGAAATTAATTATTAGCCTACACGTTAAACTTGACATTTTTCGCACAGAAAAGCCATACAAGTCCTGTATTAATCTCTCAAACAAAAGTTATGTTTTTATATCATAAAGTTAATTATAAAATTTAGAATGAGGCTAATAATTTGTGATAATCCAATGGAAATAATAAATTACTGTATCATGTCTGTAAACTACCAAACAAGAAAATACATTAATGTAAAGATATTTTTTGTGCCAACTTCTTACAGGATAGATCACTTGGAACATTAAGAAGATTTTGTTTAAATTAAAATTAATAAATCTATGAAACGAGCTAAATTTAAATAAACTTACTGTGATATATCCACAATGCAATTTCAGTCAACAGCTGCCTGTATTCCGATAAATCGAAATACCTTAATCGTTGATCGTTCTGCTTCTCCGTGTTTTTCGTTTGGAAATCCTTTTCCCCGCTGTACTGCTTCATGCAGTGAATCAACCTAAAAAAAGAAATGATCATCACAAATAACCCCACCATATCAATTCCTTAAACATACTTTCATTTTCATTCCAAATGTTCAGATATGATTGGGAAAAGGAAAACCCAACAAATTTCAATTCAGTAAGGAGGGGATTGGGATGGTTAAAGTTGTTCTTTGTTAATTCCTATTTTGGGGAAGCAATTGATCTAAGGATGCAATAGATTAAATTAAAGGGTTATTTTTTACCAAGTTTGATATTAGTAAAAATTCAAAAATATATAATATGATTTTTTATAAAAACTGTATATTTACCTCATTGTATTTGATAACCACAAGGCGATTACTTCCAAATCATCAGACTGTCTTCTGACCGCCTTCTTCACCGAGTTCGTAAACGACGAAAGCAAGGCTTTAACTTTGTCATCATCGTTGATGTAATCCGTGTGTCTGATGCACATGAACATGATGTAAGCCGGAAGGCCGGGCAGCAATGTTACGGCCACTCGCGGTGGAAGTTCTAAAACAAATTTCAATTATTTCCTTTTTTACCTATACTCTATAAAGTCCGTTTAAGTTAGTCGCGAAATGATGTGGAAATCAAATCAATCAATACCGTGATTGACGAAATGTACAAGAACAACTGATTTCTGCCAATTTCAATGATTATAGGTTTAGACTCTCATAGATTGGTCGTTTTGATAAGAAGTTAGTAAAACGATCAATTATACAAAACTGCTTGTAATTAAAAGGAATTTGACGCCAAATGTATAACAATTACTATTTCATCTTTTGATGGTACCTGTTTAAAACCATATTACATCCACATTCTTAAAATATTCAATCTAAATTAAATACAAAGAAATTTAAAAACAATTAAAGGGAGGTTCTGGACCTGACGCTTCAAAAATGGGTCAACTTTGGGATTTTTTGCTCGAAGTCTAACGAATCTTTTGAAATGTGGTTTTGTCAGTTATATTGGCCATACAATAAACTACAAATTTGCAGTTTTTAGAAACAGAGAAAATAAAAAAAAACACATTTCAAATGGTGGTTGTGGTCTCAAATCGGACACATGTGCGCCGTGTTTAATTCTGCGCGGGGCATTCCTCAGCCCTCCCAGAGTATCAGAAATAAAAAAACAACATTTAACAAAGTAAATTGAATTTGCGGGTCTTGAATTTTTTAAAAATTTGAAATAGATTTTTTTTTTGGACTTTGAAGGAAAACAAATTTAAGTTTGCTAGAATTTTCGTAGATCTCCGTTGTTTCTAACATATTCAATTGTGGAGAATTTGACATTTTTAAATTTTAAAGGAAATTTACATCAAAATATTATTAAATGATAGCCAATTGCAGATTTTTCTCCGTTGTTTGTTTTTGAATAATACGTGTGTTCTTTGAATCTAGTTTCTTTTTGTTTGTTCAATGTACACTTTCACAATTATAGCATTGTGTTAAATAAATGTAATTTTTTTTAAATCTTTAATTTAGTTAAATGTATTTTCTAATAAAAAACAAAATAATTTAGAATTGATCTAGTTAAATGGAATTTTAGGAGCACAAAGACCTCAGGTTGATAGCCCAGGACAAACTAACACCTTCATGCATATTTGTGTTTGTAATATATAGCTGTATAGGGGAGTCCGACGTGGTCCAGGAAATCTTCCTTGGAATGGTTAAGGTCGTGTAATACGATAGATAGCGAGGAATAAAAACCCAAGTGGTTATATAGCTGTATATAAAATTTAATGTAATTGAATAAAAATATTTGTATGTGTGGAATTTTACTACATAATTGCAAATTACCCATGACTAGAGTTTTAGCAATAATCGGCTCATCTCCCGATTTAAAAGCGAACATCCCGAGATACTCCCTATCCTTCTTCTTCACCAGCGGCAAAGCTCTGGAGTGCTTCTGACCAGCCGACTCAGCCTCAATCGCGGACTCATCAAAATCGACACCCCGGTCCTTCAACTTCTTCATCAGCAGCTTCACCTGCTTCTTCAGCTTCCGCACCTTTTCATTCAGGATATCGTTGGCGTCGGTAAGTTTCAAATTCTCGGTGGTCAATCTGGTTATTTCAAGCTTCATGTAAGCCTCGGTTTGCGATTCGGGCGTTGTGTGAAGATTCGCCGAGAGGATGCGCTGTTGCCTCTCGTTATCCTCGCGGAGTTTATCGATTTCCAGTTTGTACTCCTTTTCGTGGGCTTTGTACCGCACTTTTTCATCCTGCAACTCTAATTCGAGCTGTTTGTTGATGGTCTTTTGCGTTTCGTACGCTAAGGCTAGTTCTCCATCCTCGTTGATGTATTCACCTAGAAAAGAACTAGATTACAACACGCTTTGTGACTGAATTACTATTCAGATAACTTCAAATAATCGTCTGTATATAAGAAACGCTTGTATCCTCTATAATTTGTTATACAGAGTGATCAACAATGATTGCAGATAAGTTAAATTTCCTGCCGAAAAATCTGGGGAGTTTTATCGCTGTAAGTTCCTGTCAAAGAAAAAAGAATATATACTTATATATTTTGATATTTCTTTTTAAGAATCGAATGCATACCCTAAACGAACTTAAAGCAGTAATTGAAAAAAAAAAAGAAAGATAAGGAACATAAGTCAGGAGCAGCTTAAACTTGTAATAATTAAATATATAGTTAGGATTAAATATTAAATTTATTTTGTGAAAAACTTGCCACTGGCAATCAAGGGCATTTTCAATTCATATGAAGTGAAGTCCACTTGAAATTAGGCAAAAGGTGGCGCTTGCGTCGTCTTTAATTTATTATGATAAGTCGTACCAACATGCATATTTGGTTTCCTAACTAGTAATCTGCAATCATTGTTGATAATTCTGCATTAAAGAAAAAACAGGCTTTATGTATTATTTTCAAATTAATATGTAATTACCAGTTCTAGATTTAGCATTAATGAAACTCTTCATATTATCAGTCTGCGAAGCAAGTACGCTCTTCAACTGCACAACTTCCTCGACCCTTCTATCCAACTCGCTTTGCATGGTCTTCAATTGATCGGCCAATTGCTTTTTACCGCTACCCTCATCAATACTGTTAGTCAGCTCCAAAATTTGGGACTTCAAAGTGGAATTGGCTAACTCCAGCTCGCCCAACTTTATAATATCCCTAGCTGCGTTCTCTGCGTTTTCCACCCTTGGAGACATTTCAATATCATCCAATCTCTTCTGCAGTCTTGCCTTTTCTCTCTCGATCTCCGATAACTTCCGCTGTAACTGCAACACCAGAGCTACATCCACTTTATTATCAGGACTGTTGTCGAGTTTCGTCTGCTCCGAGCTATTAGAACTGGAAGTGTGGCTATCCGCAGCGGTTTCGTTCTTCCAATCGATGTTTTCCACCTTGGGATGGCTGCTGCTCGAGCTGGTGGATCTAACAGAACCATAACCGTGATCCTCCGGTATATCAGTATTCACCGAAAGCCCGTCATCCATAACAACAATCGAGCTCACATCGCTCACACTACGCATATGGTAACTATTCCTATTATGCTCACTAATCAGCGCCTCTAATTTCTCACAATGACTCTCCAACCTGTGGTATTCCTGAAGGAGCTTCTGGTAAGACTGCGTGTCGTGATCTTGCTGTTTGATGAGCAGCATTTTTTCTTGTTCCAGCCGGACTTTGAGGTTCTCCTCCGCGCCCTTTTCATTAGCCCGCACTATTTCGTTGATGTTGTCCAGTTCCTTGCGCAACTTGCTGATCTCCTCGAGTGAGTGGTTGCGCTCCTCTTCGATCTCTCTTTGGTATTTCTCCTGCTCGTGGATCAAGTCCATTTTTTCCGCCTGTTCAGTCTTCACACTCTCTTCCAGCGTGCTGATCTTGTTGTTCTTCTGCACTAACAGCGTCTTCAGGTTTTTAATTTCTAATTCCATTGCTTTAAACGAAACCATGCGATTCCTAAAACAAAATATTTAAACATTTAATTTTATTCAATTATTAATTTTTTTACTGACTAGATGTAAACGGCGTCGTATTTCCTACTACCATATGTTGTTTTTTAAAACATTTGTTAAAAAAAGCGTCTTGTAATTACATGTTCACATATCTTAAAGTTGTATTGTAATGTGATGCCTTACATTTGTAACGAGTATTTTCTTGGGACAAAAGTTCGTATTTTTATTTTCCCCGGACCCCTGTCCAAGGCAAAGTATTGTGATCATGAAAATTTTCGATCCATTGTAAGGTAAGAAATAACACACTTAATTATAATATTCTTCTAAATACTCGGCTTTAACTTTGAAGGACAACAATCAATTTTTTCTATTAATCATTTTGCTTTCCTATTAAATTTTCAATCAGTTACTTATTTGACCGTATTCACCGGGGAAAGTACCATGATAGACACATCACTATTTTTATTTTAATAAGTCATCGTTCGAATTTGTTTCTTTTTGATTTGCTATCGTCAATTTGGTTGTCAATCAGTTGATAATGTGTGATTTAGCACCGATTTTTATCGCTAGGGCAATATAAATGATCGAAAATGGTCGACCTTCAGGGAGGTTGCCCAAATAATTGGAAAATAAAAAAAAGATAGCAGTGTTACCTATTACGGGCAGACTGGATTGTATGTCAGAAGACGAGGTCAGGGTAGAAAACGCTAAACTACTGCCATAGATGATCAATTTATAGCGTTGCAAATACTGCGAAACAGATGTCAAACAACAATGCAAACAGGAAATCTACTGGAAGAAGTTCGTGGAACCAATATACATGACCAATGACCAAAATGGTCATGTTTTGTTTACGGGTGAGATGAAAGCATAAATTCGATTGTCGGCATTCAAAGATAATATTGACGTTAAGGAGAATAAAATACATCATTTAATTTTACTCCTACTGTTTCTTTTGGTGGAGGCTCATTTATGATATAGGGCGGCGATTGTTTGGGGGCATGCATAGAGTTGGTGGTGATTCAGGAATGCAGATGGAAACATTAGAGAAATTTTGCAAGACCATGTGGTATCTTTCGCTCTGCATATTGGGGAAAAAATCGTCTTAATGTAATGTAGCTCGTCGCTTGCTGTGTAATTGCCTTTTTAAATCAAATTGGTATAACAAAAATGAATTGGCCAGCATGTTTGTCGGACCTGAATCCAATTGAACATCTCTGGGACATACCAGGTAGACGATTTAGGTCAAGAATTCCTGCTGTCTAAAACTCAGAAGAAGTATAACCTACTTTAATTGAAGAATGGGATAATTTTCCACAAGAAATAATCGACTGGGTCATCAGAAGTATGGGAAGGCGGATGCTTCCCATACTTCCGATGACCCTTCTGATGCAGTCATAAGGGCTCTTATTTTTCTTATTTATTACATGTTTAAATGAAGTCAAAGTGCATAATTAATGGTTTTAATATTTAGACATTGAAATAAATATGAATAAAATATTAAAAATCAACCAATAAAACACAGATTAGATTGAATATCTTTAATTTCTCTTGAAAATGGGCTAATAACCCGAAACTAGTCAAGAATTTAAAGTTATTCAATCTAATCTGTGTTTTATTGGTTGATTTTTAATATTATACTCATATTTATTTCATCAAAGTGTATAATTCTTCTATTGCAAAAATGGTATCTTTCGTTTTATTTTTACTTCTACACGGTCTCCTGTCCAAGGGAAAGTATTATGATCGTAAAAATTTTCGAATCGCCAATTTCAACGAATATGTATGTTTTGAGGTTCCCTGAGTTCATTCCATCGAGTTTTGAAAAATGTCTGTTTGTCGGCGTGTGTCTGTGTGTTTCCGCGATAGCGCATAAATGGATTAAACCCAAACTTTTTTTCTTTTTTATGTTGGCTATGGGGCCTTTAATTACTTAAATAATTATTTTAATGACAAATGAAATGTCAAAATAATTTCAAATTTTACTAAAACTGAATATGTTGCGTGAACGAATAAAAATGATAAAGAAATTATATACAGTGTATGGAAATTTTATCAAGCCATTATCAGGTAAGAAATAAATACAACAATCCATCATTTCAATTAATAATTTTTCAATTACTAATTCACTAGGGAAAGTACCATGATGGACACATCACCATTTTTTTAGAGGTTTCACAATTGCTCATCACCTTGCAAAAGGAACTGCAATTAGTTACTTTAACTTGATTGTACGAGATGCCGCTGAAATTGCCACAAAAAATGTTGTACGGAGAAAAAAATCGAATTTATCTGCGTTCCTTTAATTTTGCCGGTGTGTGTATATACCAAGCCCCGGTTTGCAACAATATCATTAATTAAATAATTTATTTCTAATTATCTAAATATTAATTACGTGACAAATCAACTAGGGTTACATTTTTAATTTAGATTAATTAATTTCAAGATAAATCGGGCAACATTACAAAACTAAAATTGCTGGATTTTCATATAATTCACAAAATATATTATTTCTATTTGTTCCTGTTATTTTTATAATTGAATTAAGTATATTTTGAACTAATTTCTCACTTTTAATCAAAGTTTATTAATTGAATTAAGATGGTTACGAAACTCCGTGTTTTTGTAGATGGATAAAAAATCGTTCTGCATATATTACGAAAATACGTTATAATGGAAAATTAAAAAAAAAAACTTATGGGTTAATACTCAAAAAGAATTCTTTGGTAAAATGGTAAGTTTGAAGTTCACTTCATTTGATAATGCCATTATTTCTGTTTCGATATATTAATATAGATATATTTTATATAGTTCGATTAAATTATAATATTTACATCATTAGAATCATATACAAATTGTTAAGCCTCAGAAAATGTCTATTGACCGTCGATTTTTCTTCCTCTTTGAGATATATAATTTTGATCGGATTATTTTTGAATTAATTTTAACCGTTAATCGGTTGTTTTTACTTGAATTACTGTTTAATTTTATGTATTTCTATTGATATAAAGCACATCAATTTTAAAAATTGAAGTAGTATCATTAGGTTTAATTCGAGTTAACATGGCTAGTCACCCAAAAATCAACAATTAGTTAATTCGAATTTGGTAATTACGAATTATCGCTAATTTGGGTTTGAGAATCATAATAAATAATTAGAAATTAGTTAATCTGAGTTAAGTGAATTAAGGCAGTAGCATTAATGTTATAAACTGCTGCAATCAGTCATTCAGTTTTACTGATTGCAGCAGTTTATAACATTAATGCTACTGCCTTAATTCACTTAACTCAGATTAACTAATTTCTAATTATCATTTATTATGATTGCTATTTATTTGAGATTACTTGAATAAATATTTCCAATTTTTAACACCAGTTTTAGAAACATGTCTGGGACATACCAGGTAGATGATTTAGGTCAAGAATTCCTGCTGTCCAAAACTCAGCAGAAGTAAAACCTGCTTTAATTGAAGAATGGGGTAATTTGCCACAAGAAATAATCAACGGGGTCATCAGAAGTATGGGAAGGCAGATGATAGCAGTCATAAGGGCTCTTATTTTTCTTATTTATTAAATGTTTAAATGAAGTCAAAGTGTATAATTCTTCTATTGCAAAAATGGTATATTTCGTTTTATATTTACTTTCCGCGGTCTTCTGTCCAAGGGAAAGTTTTAGAAATCAGAAGCATTTATTAGGGCTACATTCAATTAAATAAATTTCTCTCTGTATAATTATTATTTTAAAAATAAAACTCACTTTAAGTCGTTAATTTCCTTATGAGCAGAATCTAGTTCGGTTTTTGTTTTATTAAGATCCTCGATCCTCTGCTGCAGCATGAAGATTTTGTTCTCCAAACCCTTATTGAGCTTCTTGACGTGTTCAATTGAGCGGGCTTCGATGCGCAATTTCTTGTATTTCCTTCGCGCCAAGAATCTCCTGATGGTCGCCTGGCAGAGGACAATCCTGCGGGTGCGCTTGACGGCCGATCTGCGGGCCAGCCAGCCCCGCCAATATTTTTGAATTATGATGGCCTAAAGAATTAGTGAATTTTATTTAACGATAATTACAGGTATTTTCGAAATGATTACTTTAGCGTTATATTTGAGCTCCATGAAACGTTTCCTGGCTAAGAAACCGCGCGCGTATCTTTGGATTCCCAGGATGAGATTACGCTGTCGGTTGTATTGAGTTTGTTTCACCCATCTCCTTATGTTGCGCTGAAGTAGAATTGCAGCCTTGTTTCTACGTATTTCGTGGGCACGTCTGAAATATTAAAATGAAAATAATTTGAAGAAATTTTTGCACAATTAATTAAAATTAAGGTCATGTTTCTTTCAATTGTGGCTTACGTTTGATTTAATTAAGCTTCATTTTTATATTTTCCGCTTATAGATTGTCAAATGAAACAACTAATTTAAAATCGAACAAAAAATATGTTTGTTTGTAACTTGCGCCACACCACTGCCTACTAAATATACAGGCCTGAATGTCGGAGTGGGGAGGACTCCGAGATGCATACGTATACCTGGCCTTTGTAGCGAGATTTCGATTTCCCTACTCCGACATTTCGGGCTGTATATTTAATAGGCACTGGCTCTTGAAGGAACCGGATGTATATCGGGTGTCCAAATAAGAAACGTCATCGGCTATATCTCAGGAACTATAAGACCTAGAGCTTTCTAGTGAAAGAAATGATAAAATTGATCATGAAAAATGCTGGAAATGATTATCAAGTTCGTAACTTCGGCAGGGGAGGCAAAATAGTCTGTAATATTTTTGTTTTTCATGAAATCATCATTATCTCAAAATGTGCAGTTTTGGGATGCTTTTATTAGAACTTTATTTGAGATAAACGCAGGATTAAAATTTTGACGATTCATTGCGCCCCCCACTGGAAAAGTTATGAATTTGAAAAATATTCAATAGAAATGATAAAAATGATTATGAAAAATGCTGGAAATGATTTTCAAGTTCGTAACTTCGGCAGGGGAAGGCAAAATAGTCTGTAATATTTTTGTTTTTCATGAAATCATCATTATCTTAAAATGTGCAGTTTTGGGATGCTTTTATTAGAACTTTATTTGAGATAGACGCAGCATTAAAATTTTGACCATTAATTGCGTCCCCTACTGGAAGAGTTACGAACTTGAAAAATATTCCTAGAATTTTCACATGGCCCGACTTGATTATTTTTTTTTATTTGAAAGCTCTAGGACTCATAGTTCCTGAGATATAGCTGGTGACTTTTTTTATTTGGACACTCGGTACATTAGGAATGACTGTGCTGTTTCCTTATCAAACAAAACAACAAAGATTTTTGTTTGATAATGATTACTAGACAATCAAAAATATATTCACATAATTAAGCGTAAAATATAGTTATTGGTTTTAATATTTAAACATTGGTAGTTCATATTGTATAAAATAAACGTGAATAGATTTAAATTAATTGAATTTTAAATTCTCTTGAAAATGGGCTAATAACCCGAAACTAGTCGAGAATTTAAAGTTATTCAATCTAATCTGTGTTTAATTGTTCTATTGGTTGATTTTTAATAATTTATTCATATTTATTGTAAAGTATAGTACTTAAACAAAGTTAATAAAAACACTTTTTAACTTTGTATAACTGAAATTTATTTAGTGATTTGATTAACATTTTCGATATTTTGGATGTCGAAATAAATTTCAGTTATTAAAAAGTGTTATCATTAATCGAATAACCATGTATAACAAAGTGGAAGCCTTAATAATTAGTAAAATAAAGTGAAAAGTATTATTGAAGGTATTTGTTGGTGAGTACGTATAAAAATTACTAATCAAGAAATCTGATTAGTAATTTTTATATCATATGAATATTTTTTATATTTCTTTACAGAAAATAAGGAATATAATGTAAATATTACTAATAAAAAGTATTATATTTATAGTGTAGTTATGATATACCATATAATCGTTTTCTCCTATAGAGTGCTTTGAATTTGTTTATAAAAAATTGTTGGCAATAAAAGTAACCACATGCTAGAAGTTTTGTGTTCTAATAAGTTGAAGACATTAAATTGATAAAAGTTTTGTTTTTATTGACTGGTGCAAACAAAATGTAAAATAAAAACTGAAATCAAAGCACTCTAGAAGAGAAAAGTTCTCCATCAATGATCAGTGAAAGTATACGACACAAAACAGTCATTTTTTTCATCCAAATTTTGATTTACCTCCTTGCCAAATATCCTCTTGAATACCTCTGTATATTGTGTATAGCATTTTTAATCCTAATGTACTTCTTCCTCCAGATGAACGCCCTAACAGTACTCTGCATAATAATACAACACTTCCTCAACTTATCAGCTCTGAGTTTTTCTAAATACGCCACTTGGCCAGCTCTGAAGAAAATCTTCGTCTTACCGAATTTGTACATATCGGTGTTGTTAACATACGCCGTCAAAATCTTCTCACAGGTGATTTGAATATTATCCCTGTTGATATCTTTAAACTTGCATAAAACGCGGTATCTATTGAAGAAATCATAATACGTCCACCTACTGGGGAAACCAGCTGAAGAAATCCTGATCGTTTCCAAAACACCGCACGCCCTCAACTGCTCCACGGCGCGCTTCGGATTGTACTCAAAAGCAGTTTTAGTATCGTTCGGTTTAATACAGCGCACGTAATGAGGAGTCGTCGCGTTCAAAGTCTCCATGAGCATATTTAAAGAATCTCTGAATTGCGATCCGACTGTTTTCTTGTGCGTCTTGCTGGCTCTGGGCGCGGGCTTTGCCGAAATTATCTTTAGTTTCGGCTCGAGTCCCCCGCCGAGTTTCTCCTGTTCGGGGGCGAACAGCCTCCTGACTAGTTTATTCTTACTGTATTTGATTACGTTGATCTGCTCCTCGATGACGGTGTCGCGGTTCTTCTCCAGGAATCCGTTGCTCTCATACTGGACTTTGTCGGCGAAGTGGTTTATCGTAAACGCGGTCCTGCCGAAGCGGCCTTTTCCGAAATGTGAATACTTTGCGCATTTTGAGTAGAGCTTTTCCGTCCAGGAACTATCTGTGCCATTTGGCATCTGAAAGTTTTTTTTTAAATTAAAGTGACACTTCCTTAATCTCAAAAAAAACAGTGTTTTTCGATATATATATATTTTTAAAGACATAATAATTTTTTGACCTGTTTTTTTTTCTATATTATTTATTCATGTTTGAAGAATATTTGATATTTTTTACATAAAAATGCTTCAACGGTGCATTCCTGAACATGGCCACCACATGCCGGTATTATTTTTCGCCATTAAGTATTGTAAATGCTATGAACGAAAATATAAATTGAAAAAAATTAACATGAAAATTGACAATTTTATGACATTTTACAAAACATCCGTCTTCACTGCTCCAGCTTGTATAAACTTTGAAAATGAATATCAATTAGAAATTCATATTCAATGATACAAGTTAATTTCGATTAAATTAATGAGCCAATTAATTAATTAATTCTCTTTATGTAGTTAAATTGATTCCTCGCACACGACGACAAAGCGCGCGTGTTAATTGGATTCAAATCGAGCCACTCACTCACCCTGCACTCCTCGTCGAGCAAATCGAGTATCCCCAATTTCGCTTCAATTAAATCAATGCACGGCTGATTATCATAAAAGTCAATCATCGTCCATTCGATCTCCTCTTTGATGTACTCCTCCTGTTCCAATTTGAAAACGTGCATGTTGAACTGCTGCTGCAGCTTCTCGTTCGCGTAATTGATGCAGAACTGCTCGAACGAATTAATCTCGAACGTCTCGAAACCGTAAATATCCAGCACGCCGATGAACTTGTGCCTCGGTATCTCCGATTCCAGCGCTTTGTTGATTATGATGACGATCCAGTTGAATAAATAGGCGTAGAGGTGTTTGGCGAGCGCGTCCCTGGAGATCATCGCCTGTTGGACGGTCATCGGCTTCAGGAAGACTTCTCTCATCGAGACGATTTTCTTGATGCACAGCCACTGGCCGAGTTCCTCGTGGTCGATTTCCAGGAGTTCGCCAAGGGTTTTTAAGTGCCCGTCGCCGCTCTGGAATTTTTGGATTTGAATTTAGATTTTTCATTAAGTGTTTAGGTTAGATTACTTTTATTTCGCAGCCTTCTTGGTCCTGTTGGTTCTCCTGGGTGTAGACCCCCTCTTTGAAATTGACGTTGCCTAGATGTAGAATTGCCGCTAAAATTTTGAACATGTCGTTCCTATCGGATTCGTTGAAGCCCAATTGGTTGAAGGCGTTTATTGTTTCGTCGTATGTTCTTAAATCGCTCACGCCGTCTACAGTTGGACTGTTGCCTTGGTTAAGGTAATAAAACTTATTGCAATCATCTAAAAAAAAAATAATATAATTCATAAGCAAAAACTCCAAAACAACAGATATTATATAATTTCGTTGATTTCATGATCAAACGGTGGGTACCTTCATAAGCAACTCTACGTCTAATGTTTATCTCCTCTTTTACATAACTAAGAGCTATTCTTTATAGGAATTCTAATTGGTCCTTGATGAGTTGCGAAACATAGGACTAGGTCTTCGATTTTTACAGAATTTCATAACTAGTGCTGTATTTGTGCGCCACGTTGCAAAACTTTTGGCGCACGTACGTGCGCAAACCATGACAGCACGGTCGTGCGATCCCGAGTTCGGCAAGTTGTTCTCGCGTGCTGTGTACATTAAATTTTGCATATTTATTTTCCTTATCTAACGCGTTATTCAGCACATCACACTATCTCTATCCATTCGCACACTTTGGACATACTTTGGACAGATGTAATGTGCTGAATAGCGCTAAGAAAAGGAAAAGAAAGATGCGATATTTCATGTACACAACACGCTAGATCAACATCATGCGGTATTCGGGACCGCACGTCGTTCTGTCATGGTTTCGCGCACATACGTGCGGCAGAAGATTCGCAACATGGCGCACAATTACAACACTATTCATAACTATGTTTTAGTGGTTGGATAGTGACACAAACACCACGTGTTGCAATCAATATATCAAATACTTCGCTAGTAACTTGTTTAGTAACAAAAGTGTGATCTTTCTACTGTTCACAGGTACTTATCGTTTCATATGAACATAATTTTTGCTGTTACTACTGATTTTATTTTATTTAACAATGAATTATATGTATTTTACCTAAATGTAATTGTGGTAGTTGTTTTCTGGCAGCGCATAGTTGATAAAATATATGGTAATTCCTTTCACCTGGCGCTTGAAAGACTACCCTGGACTTTTCTAATAAATACGTCCTCATGGAAGCTCCGCTTATATTAAATTGTTTGTTGAATTGCAATTCTATAAATTTTCCAAACCTTGAGCTGTTGTCGTTTCGTGTTGTTTTCGCATTCCCTATTGCCTGAAATTTTAAAATTCTCCATAACATCTTTATTCGTGAAATTTAACACAATTAATTATTATTTACAGGACATTTATATAATGGGCATCGACTAGAATTGTTTCAGCCTTAACACACATATTTTCCCTACATTTAATAAATACCACATTTATGGTACCCAATCAATCAACTCGACTGATGGACATCAATCATAAAAAATTACCTCCATTATAGGACTGCTGGCCAGCACTTTCTTCTCAACCTGCGTCTCCGTGGCGTTCCCGCCCACCGAGGCGAAATACCTCATCGCGTATTTAGCGGAAACCGTCTTTCCAGCACCACTCTCCCCCGAAACAATGATACTTTGGTCCTTTTGTTCCCTCTCCAGCTGCGTGTAGGCCTCCTCCGCCACCGCGAAGATGTGCGGGTCCAGGTCTCCCATGGCCTGGCCCCGATACGTTTGGATTGTGTCGATGTCTGCGAACCAACAATAATACTTTTAGTATTTAATAAAAAAAAGTGTTCGCGAAATATTTCAATTGTATTTCCCAAACACGTACTCATTTGAACGACACGCACATTCACTTCTTTTGTTTTTAAATTTGAATAGAACACGATGGCTGTATTAAAAGATGTTACCATTAATTAAAAGAAGTTTTGGGTGAGGAAATGGCATGGGTTAGGGTAATGTAGGTAATGAGAACCAAATAAAGATTTAATGTAAATATGTAAATTAATTCCGGAATGGGTGTATTTTCGGTGCGTGCTTTCTGAGTTTTAACGTTAAGTGAAATTTATCAAATCTTGATAATCGTATATATAAATTTATTACGCAATATAAAACAGCAAAGAAAAAATAAAGAACAATTCAAGCTATTAGGATATTTATAGGAATGAAAAATGCATAAGAATCGAAAACTCAAGACTATAAAATAGGGAACAGGGAATAATTTAAGTAATTCTCAATATTTTTTCTGTCCACTATGATTATTTATATATTTTACATATCTTTATTGACACATTTCTATAGTGTCAATAAAGATATGTAAAAAAAAACAGTATTATATAAATATTTATAATACATATCGGGGTCAGTTTGCTTGGGCAATTGACCAGAGTTAAGAATTAATTTCTGTCTATTTATAATTTTTAATTTAATTATTTTATTTATTATTATTATGTATATAATATAAAGAATTGAAAAAAGAATAGTTCACATTACTAAGATATTTTCCAAATATAAGGATTTAGGGGTGGGAATAGGACATAGCCCAAATGTAAAAAAGCATAAGAATCGAAAGTCGAGACTATAGAACATGGAGTAAGAACTGTTGTCAAACAGTGGTTCTCAATATTTTTCTGTCCAGTATGATCATTTATGATATATTAAGCAGGGACCGTCATTTTCATAAAAAAAAAATTCCTAAGCTACATTAGTAGAAAGAATTTTAAGTATTGCGGGACATATTTTTGTTTTTAGGGTCATCTCTCGTCAATGTAAGCTTAGATACAGTTTTTTTATATAAAACTAGCGGTAAGAAGTGAAATAATCAAGGTGATCAGCAAAATATTGGGAACCACCAGTGTTGTTTCGAGTTATAAATTCTTATAACGATGTGTAAGTCAAAACGTGCATATTCGTAGAAATTAGCGATTCGAACATTTTTACGATCACAATATTTTCACTTAGGCAACGGTCCGGGGAAAGTAAAAAGCATGACATGGGAGTATTGTCATGTTTTTTATCACAATACTTTCCTTTGGACAAGGGTCCAGGCAAAATAAAAAAAAAACATGACAATACTCCCATGTCATGTTTTTTTACTTTACCCGGATCCTTGTCTAAGAAAAAGTAATGTAATCGCAAAACTTTTCGAATCGCCCATTTCAATGAATATGTACGTAATGAGGTCCCCTAAGTCCATTCCATCGAGTTTTGAAAAATGTCTTTGTGCGTGTCTGTCTGTTTCCGCGATAACGCATAAATGGCGGATTGAATCCAAATGTTATATCCAAGCTTTTTATAACAGTGGAAAGATCTGAATGGCTTTTGGTCACAATCAAAACTTGTTATGTGCAATTTTCTCTTAGCGATTATTTTTTTATTCAGATAGAAAAATTCTTTAATTTTGTCGGCGTTAACTTGGTAGTACATTTTCTTTATATAGTAGATAGAAAAATGTTTCAAATAAAAATTATAGATCTTAAAAAACGAAATATTTTTTGTTATATAACTTTTGATCCTAAGGCCTTTAGTTTTCATATTATAAACGGAAGAGTTTTGTCCGAGTGATAATTTCCCCTAAAAATAATCAATTATTTGTATGTCAAATAAAACATCAAAACGCGCCATATTTCAGTAAGTGAATAAATATTTTGTGAAGGATTACAAAAATGTTCTAAAAATTTTATATAATGTGGGTAAAATTGTAAAAGTCATTGTAAGGTAAGAAATAACAAAATAACTTGTAACATTCCTCTATATATTTAAAAAATTTCATTTACTATTAAATGTTCATTCAAAAACTCACCATTGAAAGTACCATGGTGGACACATAACCATTATTTAATAATCATAATCAGTGGTTACAAAAATGCAACAGACAATTCGTACTAAATAAAAGCGTAAAAAGAGAGACTAACATTAAAGTATATACTACTATCTATCTACCAACTTTACTGTATGGAAGTGAAAACCGGAGATAAACGGAAAGGCAGAAGATAATATTACAAGCAAAACAAATGAAGTACCTCAGAAGAGTAGCCAAAGTATGAATAATCGATAAAATTAGAAATATTGGAATCAGAGATGAACAGCAGATGAAACCTATAACAACTGAAATAGCAAAACGCAAACTAGATTGGTTTGGATATTTAGTAGGATGGAAAACTCAATACCAACTAAAATCGCATGGAAATCCAGACCTACCGACAGAAATAAAAGGGGGAGAGCGAATGAAGAAATGGCGGAGATACTCAGGAAATAGAATTTGCAATGTAAAGAAGCAAAAGAAGCAGCGGACATCGTACAAGATATAAAAACGTGTAGAGCATTTATCGGAGATATAGAAAGAACCACGGAATTGGAAATTTGATAACTGATTCAAAAAACACCTCGATATTCACAAAAAATTTATTTTAACTCATATGTATTTATTCTTTATGGGTAAAAGAGACTGACTGATAAATAATAATAATGATAGAAAAATGTTGGGAACCGCTGGTATGGAGTGGCGGGGGAGGGGGGATTTTGGGGTTGGGTTAGATTAAAAATATTGGTAACCATTACCAATATTTGTCACTTCGTTTAAACCTAACAAAATTGTATATTTGTTCCTGCATTGTTGGACTTAGATTAATTTGGCTCTTCGAGGAACATACAATTTTTAGCTAATGGATGAATAGATTTGATGAGTAAAAACCAATCGATCCTGCCAGGATTCGAACCTGGAATCTTCTGATCCGTAGTCAGACGCGTTATCCGTTGCGCCACAGGACCTGTTAATAAATTTGGCTCCTTGAAGAACTTTCCGCGCTAGAGCTGATCTATGAGTTTTTTTTTTGTGAGAAGCAATTGACAAGATTTTTCTCCTTCGCCATTAGAAAATGTTAAATAAAATATAATCTTCCACATTCACAATCTACCATTCATAAATTCACTTTGTCACTCATAAATTACTAATTGTATATGTCGAAAGAGGACTGTTGACAGGCCAATGAAATTGTAAAATACTTAAGTCTCATTATAGATGATAATAACCATAAATCTCAACATATTCGGATTACTAGTAAAGAAAATTAAAATAATAATGCAGGGATTATTATGAATATTTTGATTAAAACAATATTTTGAATTACTGCTATAGAATCTTCACTTTGTTTCAAGCTAAGAAAATTCTATTTTCATTACTCTACTAAACTAGTCAACTTGACTTTTCAAGAAACATGGCAATTTTAAGGAGAAACTTGAGGCGCGATTTTGATGAGCAAAAGTAATTTCGATCCTGCCAGGATTCGAACCTGGAATCTTCTGATCCGTAGTCAGACGCGTTATCCGTTGCGCCACAGGACCTGCTGATAAATTTGGCTCCTTGAAGAAACTTCCGCCCTAGGGACTGATCTAGGAGTTTCTTTAGTGGGAAGCAATTGACAAAATGTTTCCTCTTCACCATTAGCAACTAATTGGTATACACGAAAAAAGACAAGCCATTTGTAGATAGTCTTAATACATCTATTAAGACTTATATAATTACATTAAGTTTTCAATACATTAAATTAAGTATCTACAAATGGCTTGTCTTTTTTCGTGTATGCCAATTAGTTGCTAATGGCGAAGAGGAAACATTTTGTTAATTGCTTCCCACTAAAGAAACTCTAAGATCAGCCCCTAGGGCTTCCATTATGTATGGAAAAAAGAATCATAGTACTCAGAAAATTGGATTACTGATACAGAAAATTGGAGTTAAAATGGGGTAGTGAATGCGTACCACACGATAATCGTACAGGTTTGTTGCCTCTCCTATCCAATTCCGATTTTCACCTTCACGAAACCTCAAACGAGGCGGTGTATCCTGAAAACCTGAGCAACCCTGCCAGAGATGCGGTAACCAATCCGTATGGAAGCAGGGTCAGGACAAACGAGAGCGAGAAGAATGACCCTCTGAAATAAGGATAGCAACCCTACCCCGAAAACAAAACAAAAAAATAAAAAAAAATAGTTTAGAAACCCTCTACAAAGCCCCGGAATGGACAGAACAGCAGACGACAGAAAAAGCATGGTAATATGGACACGAGAATTGGAACATGGAACATTGTATAAAGACGCCAAAGAGTTGCTGAGAGCTAGTAATTAGAGAGAAGAGGCAAGGGATAGAGAAGGATGCATATGAAGAATGAGGGAGATCAAGACCTAGTAGGGCTGTAGCGCCATGAGAAGAAGAATATACAGAAAATTAAAATAAAGATAATCATATAGGGATTGTTATTACTATTATGGTTAAAAAATGATGAGAACCATTGCTATAGAAACTTCAACTCGTTTTAAGCTAATAACATTTTAATCAATTTGACTCTTGAAGAAATGATTTTTATAAGCAAAAGAAACTTCGATTCTGCCAGGATTTGAACCTGGTATTCTTTGATCCGTAGTCATCGGGATCCGATTTTTAAAAGCAAAACCAATCACGATCCTGCCAGGATTCGAACCTGGAATCTTCTGATCCGTAGTCAGACGCGTTATCCGTTGCGCCACAGGACCTGCTGATAAACTTGGCCCTTTGTTAAGGGCGGATCTAGAAGCAGTTTTTTTTTGATAGGGGGTAATTTATAAAAGTTTCCCCCTTCACTGATAGCGCGAATGACATACAAGAAACAACCTGCCATTGCTCAAATGAAGCTTTTTGTCTTACTGGTTGAATAATTTTAAATAACAAATTATTCTCACTAATTTAGTTCTTACTTTGATGAAGCTTAATTTTCCAAAATGTGAATACTTTACCTTTTTTGAGTAAAGCTTTTTCGTCCAGGAAAATAATAACAATTTTCGAACATCCACAATCCACCATTCATGAATTCACATCATCACTCATGAATGACCAATTAACATACAAGACATGAACTGCTATAAAACCATCGAGCCATTTGTAGATATTTTACTTAATTTAATATATTGACAACTTTATGTAACCGAAATAATATCAATAAAGATTGTTGACATATAAGACATGAACTGCTGTAAAACTATCGAGCCATTTGTAGATATGTTACTTAATTTAATATATTGACTACTTTATGTAACTGAAATAATATCAATAAAAATTGTTGACATACAAGACATGAACTGCTGTAAAACCATCGAGCCATTTGTAGATATGTTACTTAATTTAATATATTGACTACTTTATGTAACTGCCGATTTGCGACTTATTCAAAAGGCCGTTTGAGTAATCTGACGACAGGCGCGGGTTGCTACCTGCGAGGGACATGGTTCTCATTATTCACGCTCCCTGTCATCCTGGAAAGTTTATGACTTCCTGGAGGAGGGTGAAATCACCCGTGCACAGAGACCATTAAGGATCCTCGTGAAAGACCTAAGCTCAAATTACGCGAAGGCATCTTTTTGGCGAACAATAGGGTACTAAATATGCTCTTGGGATGGATTAGGGTACCGTGAAATCAACTCCCCTTAGGAATAATTATGAAGGTCAAACGCTCGAACCGTCAAGAACATTTTATTCTCATTTTCCCTTGCCTTTCATTTGTTAAGATAGAGATCAGTTTGTCATTTAAGTTTTAATAAACCTTTTATATCGAGTCCAGTAAAGTGTTTTTAATGAGTAGTTCATTAAATGGTCCTTCGAAATTATTTCAATTTGAAGCCCTAACAAAGATGATTATGGGTGTAAAAAATAATCATAGCGCTTAGTGAAATATTTGGATTACTGGTATAGAAAATAATAGTAATGCAGAGACTTTTATTATTATGGGTTGGAATATGTTGCTATAGAACCTTCAGCTCGTTTCAAGCTAACAAAAACTCTATATTTATTACTACCGCAATCTTTAATAATAGTCAATTTGACTCTTCAAGAAATATGGTAATAATTCTAAGGAGGAAATTGGAAAACGATTTTGATGAGCAAAAGCAATCTCGATCCTGCCAGGATTCGAACCTGGAATCTTCTGATCCGTAGTCAGACGCGTTATCCGTTGCGCCACAGGACCTGTTGATAAAAGTAAATCATGGCCTCTTCAATTCCTTGTAATTCTTATGTTGTGTTACAAATACGAGTTTCACTATGAGGATCTAACTTGTTATAAAAGGTAGAGGGTAGGTTTCAATTTGATACTTATGTCAAATTGCATACTGATTGATATTGTTTTGATAGTTTCTTTGTTTATGAAAAAATTGAAAAAAGAAAAAAAATGAAAAATGCGAAACATTCCAGTTTTCTCAACGAAATATAAATCAGTATGTAATTCCGCAAAAATGCCAAATTTAAACGTACCCTCTATCTCTTATAATAAGCGAGATCCCCACGATGAGAGTCGAAATTGAAACAACTTATATATAGAAACATTGAGTATTCCATGATATACGGTAGTGATCCTCCAACTTTTTTATGAATGAACTCAGTGCAGCCTTAGGTGAGAGCGGCAAATTGTATTTTCCTAAAGTAAGCTACTCGAAAGATATACTCTCAACTCATTTTCAATTGCCTTAAAGCAGTCCATAGACAAAGAATATGACAAAGAATATTATTGTGCAATGTGTGTTGCACATTATTTTTATTATATATATTGCACAGCCTTTCAATTTCATATACACACAATCAATTATATTACACAAATCCAAATAGTGCACAATAAAATTAAGCATCTACGGCACGATTAAGTCTTTCTCTCTACTTTGTTTAAATATTTAAGAGTACAGGAAACACCATTTCATGGGTAAATAATGTAACAAAACCGTGAACAAAAATTTTGCGGCACTCGAGTGGCGTAATTGTCGATGCACTTTGAGAACCACTAATATAACGATATCACAATTTAGAAGGCCGTAAAATTATTTATTTTTTTGCCCTGACAACTAAAGGATACTTACAGAGGATATGAAAGAAATAATCTGCCGTTACATAAATGAAGAAGCTGAAAGAATTGTGTTCTACAGCCTGAATAAATTTAAATTACAAGAAGATATATAGATCCTCATATTTAAAAGTATAAAGTTATTTTCATTTAAAGTGAGCTCTTTTCAATTCTATTAGTGTGTATTTCATTCGTATATTATGACCTGATGTAAGAGGTCGATTATAATTTAATGTTAAATTCACAAGTTTTCTATAGGTGAAGCGAACTACAAAATTTACTTATGGAAGTAATACATTTTCTTCTCATTTTTTAACAAGGAATCTGATTTTTTAATAAAAAGTAGGGGTTTCCATTTAAAAAAAATAAGTTGACCTCGATTTAGCGACAACAGCGCCATCTATGGAAAAATCAATATTATGTTATTATGCCCCCCTTCGATACAATCATTTTTTGTTTGGGTCATTTTTTTTTAAAGTTTCTTGTTTCGGAGATATTTTCTGAAAACACATTAAATGGTCCACCCTGTATATATATATATATATATATATATATTGTGCAAAATAAGAAAAAAGTAAGCCAACTCAACGTGTTTTTTTAATTTATGAAAATTATCTACAATAAGGGCAGAAAGACCTTTGGTCGATAGCCTATGATGGACTACTAACCGATATATATGTATTGTAAATATAAATATTTGTAAATAATTGTAATTGTGTTGTCTGAATAAAGATGTTTGTATATTATCTACAATCAACACATAGAAGATTTATAAGTTGTATTCGATTAAAATTTGATGGGTTTATAAAGTGCTGCTACTAAATAAATTTATTGCATATATTGAGTTCAAAAAGAATTCGTTTGTATAAAATTCCTTATTTGATTCATGTCATTCAATTAGTGACAAAAGGGGTGGGTTAATAATTTATCAACAGGTCCTGTGGCGCAACGGATAACGCGTCTGACTACGGATCAGAAGATTCCAGGTTCGAATCCTGGCAGGATCGTTTATTTTTATTTGTTTTTCGAAGTAAGATGTGAATTGTTTTATTTGAATCAAACTAATCATCATGTAACTTTAAACGAAATATACTGTTCTAAAAGATTTGCTTCATTTTTGGTAACTATATTTGGTGGAAAAACAAAAACAACCGATCCTGCCAGGATTCGAACCTGGAATCTTCTGATCCGTAGTCAGACGCGTTATCCGTTGCGCCACAGGACCTGACAATAAGTTACCAAACCACCCCTTTTGCTACTAATTGATTTACGAAAATCAAATAACGAATTTTACATAAACGAATTCTTTATTATTTATATTTTTCATTATTTTATATTAAACAAAATTAATAGTAATATAAAAAGTCACTAATAAAGCGGTTCTTTAGCGCATGTTTTGATATTATATATAGACTAGAACTAGAATATTTTAAATATGGCAGGAGGCAACCTGAAAACTATTTCATGCTACACCTAACCTAATCTAACCTAACATAACACAAATTATTTTTTTGTTTTTGTGTTGATAGGAGGAAATGCGTTGATGCACTGACTCGAGTGTAACATTCTATTTCCTTCTTGTGATTGTTATCCTTTTGCAATCGTTTAAGCGATGATTTATGTCTATTCTGCTCTGTCCGTCCGTTTAGCCTTGAGTCAAGGTATTTCTATCGAATTGCTTCTTTCCTAATTTTCTCTACAGCTGTCAAGTTCTCCACTGATTTATCTATAGCATTTTTCCTACCTCTATACGCTCATCCAGCTTATAACATAAGCTAACCAATCCTAACTTAACCTAATGTAATAATATAGGGTAAACTCATGAGGA
The DNA here is from genome assembly GCA_963082785.1 of Philonthus spinipes. NCBI lineage: Eukaryota > Metazoa > Arthropoda > Insecta > Coleoptera > Staphylinidae > Philonthus > Philonthus spinipes. The sequence goes on from OY720306.1 coordinate 10,989,850, forward strand.
AGAAAATGTTCAGACGCTGATCAATATCACGTCTAAAGTAGTTTAGGAAAACTACAGTCCAGCTTTTCCATATGTTATTCCAACATAATTAATTGTAGAAATGAATCAACGGATAAAATCGATCTTCAAACTTGAAAAAGACGAGTAACATAATGGCTAACTTTTTTGTGAGCCCGGCTAGCTCAGTCGGTAGAGCATGAGACTCTTAATCTCAGGGTCGTGGGTTCGAGCCCCACGTTGGGCGCTTGTTTTTGATTATAACTTCTTTCAGTTACTTCAAGATTGTGTCAGGACCCTGTACAATAGATTTGCAAGCCCGGCTAGCTCAGTCGGTAGAGCATGAGACTCTTAATCTCAGGGTCGTGGGTTCGAGCCCCACGTTGGGCGCTTGTTTTTGATTATAAATTCCTTCAGTTACTTATAGATTGTGTCAGCACCCTATATAATTGATTTCTAAGCCCGGCTAGCTCAGTCGGTAGAGCATGAGACTCTTAATCTCAGGGTCGTGGGTTCGAGCCCCACGTTGGGCGCTTGTTTTTAATTATAACTTCTTTCAGTTACTTCAAGATTGTGTCAGGACCCTGTATAATAGATTTGCAAGCCCGGCTAGCTCAGTCGGTAGAGCATGAGACTCTTAATCTCAGGGTCGTGGGTTCGAGCCCCACGTTGGGCGCTTGTTTTTATCAAAAGAAAAATGAAATTAAGGAAAACTACAACCGGAATTTTATCAATTTACGTTACGTGTTGTACGTGACATTATTTGACCATTTTATTAAAATTTACATTTGAAACGAAAAATAAATAAACTGGATTTTAAATCTTGTTTATCTTAAATCCGAACACGTTCCATTTGCAGATGTTAATTTGACGTAAGATATAAGAAATAAAAAAGAAAAGAATTAAAAAGTTTTCAATAAATTTGGTCAGTCAGTGATGGTTTTACTAACTGATGAAGTATTTATACGGGGCTATTCTCTAAGAGAATAGTTACATTTTAGGTGTGTTATTTTTTTTTCATCACAGTCTAAACAATTTTTGTAATAGATATATACATACATAGTATGCAGCCCCGGCAGGCCAAATATAAATATCCATACGGATAAACCTCGACCCGACGATCTCTAGCGCCAACTATGGCAAGAGATTGCGCGTGGAATTTCCGCGGTTTTGGTGCTCGAGAAATGCGCTAGATATTCGTCGGCCGATTAAATAATAATACATAGTATGTGAAGTTAATTAATACCATACATGGTACACTTAACTTTTCCCGCGATTATGAATTTTGAAACTTTACAAACTGTTAGTTAGTAAAACAACTAACCAAGTGTTTGTTTAAATATTTTTAAGAGGGGGAGATAAGACATTTTAAAGCAAGTTATCTTCAAATGATGTAATATACTTTTCTCATATTATAGTGTTACTTCCCCATTATTCCCTTTTCTTACCTAAATATATTTACTAATTTACGTATATTTAATCTTACTAATAGATCTCATTCACTACACTTAGGAATTTGTGGAAGATCAGAGAAACCCTACACAGGATTTCACCTGAACAAATTTCTTTTGACCCTCTCACTTTACATATTTTATTCTCTGTATATATCTGTAATGTCTAAAGCTCAATAAACAATTATTATTATTATTATTATTATTATTATTATACAATTGTCAATTGTTATCAATTTTGTTTCACCGGTATTCGATATAGAAATAAATATATTAAATGACTTACATCTTAATAATTTCCAGATGTTATATGGAAAACTGCATTAACTCCAAATAATTTATTGTTTCCGTTTATTAAACTTTTCTTTTATGCACGCTAATAGTAAGCATTATACTTAAAAATGGCGCAGGTAGTATTATTATTTGAACGTATATTTTCAAATAAAAGAATATATTTCCGTTAAATAAATTCATAAAAAAAATCGTTTTCCATTTCTCTACGAAAGGTTCATGCACATCTCTATAAAAGCAATCTTGAAAAATATTATATTATAATAACGCTGAAATGAAAGTCGCAAGGTACAAATTGTGTATGTCCTAATCCAATCCCAATACATTTAGACTGCAAAAAGTTATAATCAACGTGGTGCTCGAACCCATGAACATTGTATTAAGATACATTTTTCATCACTGATTAAGTGGGAAATTAATTCAATGTATTAATAAAAAAAGAAGTAATTAAACGTGCAAACATCTCGAATAACCGCAATTGTTGAATTCGCACAAAAGCAGAAAACTTATCAAAGTATTCGACACAATCGACTCACCATCATGCCTTTTTTCCGGGTCATAACTTATGATATAGAAAAGCTTGTTCATTATTTACGCGTCATGGCAAGGATGTATGAAACATTCCAGCTCTGAACAGATTTGTTTTTTGTTGCTGAAAAAACATCGATCTATGTTATCGATGATAAAACCCCGATCACGTAATCGCGATAACGGAATCGAATTATCTTTCTCGTTGATAAAAATACTGATTTGAAAATGTGATTATTTAAAATTAATGTGTGTATTTTTTTAAAATGTATGAAATATATATATGTAAGAATATTAATTTAAACAAAATATTTTTTGAAAAAAAAAAAAACAAGTGATTTTTATTAAAATTAATATTTTTACATATATCCTTACACCTAACGGTAGAAAGAAAAAAGATAAAAAAAATCTTACATATATATTTAATCATGTTTCACCAAGTGATTAATGAGAAAATAGTTAAACATATGTATGAAAAATACTCCGTTATAGAAACTAGTTATTGAATTACGTGAAGATTTACTTGATATACTTGTTTTACTTTAATATAAGCAAATGTAGGGTGTGTTTGCTGTGAATAGTTTTAAGACTGCTTCAAAAGTAGAGCATTTTTATAAATTAATTTTTGAAATGTATTACATATTCTAAAAGAGAAAGATTTTCTGGAAAGAGAAACCAAAATCCATGTTATCTTTTATTTCATAAATGTGATTGAATTTTATTTATGAAGCAAATCAATACAGACTTCTTGATATTTACCTCTAACTTTAAATAACAGTTAGATATTATAATACCTCATAAATAGAAAAGAGTAAGGCAAAGCTGTACTGATGAGGGATAGATCCCGAAACAAGTGTCTGAAAATGGCCTTATATTAAGTAAACTTCTTTTTTGTTTTTTCAAATTGAATTTTTCTAGGATAAAAATTGTTGCATGATGCAACATTTTATTGATATGCAACTGCAAGTGTACATTAGACATATTATTATTGTTAATTTTTAGCCGACGAGCATAACCAGTAAAAGTGATAGTAACTTCCAGATTCTTAAGGGAGCTTACACGATCGATGGGCTTATTATTTAAATAATAAGAGAATACTTATAAATTGCTCACCATAAATAGGCAGATCATCGTACGGATTAATAGCGACGAGCACGATGCCGCAGTACGTATAAATATCCTTGTGCTGGCAGAATCTGACCTGCAGATTATAGAGTACGGCCGGTTCGTGCAAATAGGACAACGACGTGAGATCATTCTCGCCGATCAATATCTGCGGGTTCCGTAAATACGGCAAATCCTTTTCACTCTTCACCGTCAGCGTCTTCTTCTCGTTGTCCTCCGTCACCACCTCCAAGCACGTCCGGCTGTGCGTGTAGTTCTCCACCAGCTCCGCGCCCTCCCAAATCTTCTCCGGATGCGGTATCCATACTTTTGCCCCCTATAAAAAAACACGAAACATTAAAATCATTAATTTTTAAATCGAGCGATTTCATTTCAATTACGATAATTTTAATTAATTTGCTTAATTTCTGCTTGATTTTCTGCGAGGAGTTCGGCATGAATTGTCCGTCGCTCATGAATCGCGGCTTGACGTGTTGAGTTTTCAATACTGGGAATTTTGACGTGCCCGCGTGTATGTGTGGTTGTTTTTCACGACAAATGCCAAAGCGTATGTTTTGAAAAATTAATCTGTTCCGAGTAACAACAATATGGATGGATTCTTGGGACGTTTCTGAATCTATTAATAAATTGACTGTCTTTGCATTATTTCAATGTTTTATTTAAAAGTCGAATGAGTTGTCGAAATTTAAGAGATAAAGTATAAATATGCTTCTTAATTTTATTTGCGAAAACATTGACAGACTTCAAATGACTTGTCAGTGTTTAATCGATTGCACAATAATTTAATTATAAAGACTGATAATAGTTGAGGCTCTACCCCTTCTTACAAAATTCTGTATTCCCCGTAACCCTAATATTCTTCCTAAATACAAACATCCTACAATCATCATTCATCAATTCATTTGCGCAAATCATCAGGACAGTTCAGCTAGCTATCATAGATTTTTCTTTAACTTCATCATAAATTCACGACAGGGCAGAAAGACCTCTGGTCGATAGCCCAGACAGAATAACACCTATATGTATTGTTATTATTTATATTGTTATATTGTTAAAATTATCTATATAGTCTGAATAAAGATATATATATATATATACAGAGAGGTTTTTTATCAGTATACATTTCCCCTATGTATTCCTGCAAAAAACGAGTCAAACGCATTGAACCGATTAATGTGTGTATGTTTAGTTGACTATTTGGCATATGTGTGTTCAGTTGCCTGTTATAGGCAACTAAACACACATACATTAATGCATTTGTCTCGCGTATTTTGCAGGTATACATAGGGGAAATGTTTACTGATAAAAAAATCTCTCTGTATATATATATATATATATATATATATATATATATATATAGTTGAGGCTTCAACATTGGTCGCGTTCAGCGAAATTTTAGACATATAGCGCTGCAGCGCAAAGCGCTTGATGTTCCCTGAATGGACAAATTGTAGTTGTCTGTACTGAAAATATTGTATACAGCTGCACGGCTTGAAAAGCGATCCAGCGGAAAAATATATGCTTGATAAAGATATGGCAGCGCCACACATAAAGCTGTATCGTTCAGCGACACCGCATAGGCATGGTCAGGCATTGCCCATAATTCCTTACAACTAATTTCATAGTAGGGCCAGTGCCCGGGTTTTAAAAGAACCCTGACACTGGAGCCCAACAAACAGCACAATTACACGAAACTTAACCTAAAATAAATAAATAAAACCTAAAAATTAATAAAATAAAACTTAAACCTAGTAAAACCTAAACCTAAAACAGATTAAAACTTAAACCTAATATCATAAAAGAAACGGCACTGAATTGATTTGTATTGATCACGGCATCAATACAAATTATTTATCATTGTGGATTGCATATTACATTACATAATCCATGATAAAAAATCGGATTCGTCGACTATTTATCATAAAAAGAACCTTAATTTATTCAATTTCTTCCTCTGATTTAAACATATTGAACTATTTTTACGTATCTCCACAATTCTCAACGCGTCCTTCCCTCTTCGCAAATTTTTACTTACATACATAGAATCACTGAAGAACATTATCTCGAAACAAATCCTCACTTTTATTATTTACCCAATAACAATATTTCACTGGTGAGACGTTGTCGAGCGTACATTGTGTTACTTAGACTAAGCGATTATCTCTCCTATTTTGCGTTCAGTTTTTTTTGTGTGTGTGGCCGTGATAATACTTAATTTTTTAAAACAGCATTTCGAATTTTAGCATAAATGACATACTGATAATGTACGGAATATTTAAACGATGGTCTCACTCCGACTGAGTCATATTATTATTAGTTTTTTTGTTGTTGTTGTTTCTTCTTATTTCCATTTAATTTATTCTTTATATATATTAAATAAAAATGATTCGAAAATAATTAATAAATTATTTCCACATTTAGCTCTGTTATATTTTGACTTACGTATTTTAAACAAATGTACATTAAATATCATGCAACATTTTTTTTTTGATCCGAGAAAAATTCAATGCAAACAACAAAAGAATGTTACTCAATATAAGGCCATCTGTGACACGTGTTACGGGATATGTCCCTCACCAATACAGCTTATTCTTTAAATTTTATACTGAAAATAATTAATTATTTTAATAATTATAAAAAATCTAAATCAAATGACAGGTATTTTGTTTATAGGAAATGTTCATTAAATTATATTTTGGGTTGATTTTTCTATCAATTGTGGCTTTAACTTAAACTTTGTCTAGATACGTCAATGTAATAAAAGGAATATTCAATCAAATAAAATATTTACCAAATATGTACATATTTGAAAAAATATATTTAAAAAATAAAAGAATATAAATATTAATTTATGGCCGAAAGACCTCTGATCGATAGCCATTTCGTAAAATTACAATAAATGTATTGAAAAAAATTATATATATTTGATTTTGTAAATTGACTTAAACAACATTTTTTATGCGTGTATAATTGTTAATATAAGCATGTCTTTAAATTTTATATTATTTTTGTTTCAAAATGTATATTTTCATTAACGTGCATTGTTTATATCAGATGTTATATAATGTTTATAACTGATGGAGTTTTACATTCCAAAGCTGACCTCTTCTTGGCCTTTGGATAAACTCATGTACTCTTGTATCTTTTTATGTTTCCAGTTATTTCTGCTAGAAATCTAACGCCGTAAATTATTAAACAAAAAACAATAAAACGTGTAAACTGAAATAGGATACACACGCGATTATTTATTTCATAATGTTGGTTGTGATTTCTAATTATCTCTCAATTTATGCGATCCAGCATTGAAGATATTGTATTCTTCTTTATTACACTTCCTGTTTATGTTTTGAATTATTATATACATATTTTTCCATGAATAATTACTTTCGTGTCTTTCTACATATATAGTCATTATTATTGAGATATTTACAGTTTCATTAAGTTTATAAAACATTACATATTTATTTATAAGATGGCTATCGATCGTTGGTCTTTCAGCCGGCAGTCCTTGTCTTTTGGTCAAACATATTTTATATACACAATATGTTTCTGATAATTTATTCATAAAAATTGATTTAAGTTGTGATTTATTAAAACTGGGTAGTAATACGATAAAATTGAAATAATCAATTATAAAAGAGTCAATCCTTAGAATTTATTAATATGAATATGAGTTTGCATGATTTATTTGTCATATAGAAAAAAAAGTCTAAATTGAATTAAGAGAGTGAGAAAATGGGGAGGATTGGGAAAATTGGGAAAAGAAGAACGGTTAGTTGAGGCCAAAAGGACTGGTTTTTATGGCAGCCCTGAGACTGTTCACTTAGGCCCATAGGGTCCGCTCTGATATCATAGAGATCCTTCCCCCTATACAACCCAATTTGAGCATCTAACGAATCGGATCAGATGATGCCTACTGATTCCTTAAATCGATTCTGCTGAGTGCGGTTAATCTTTTACTGTTTACCGTATCGCACATGGATCATAATTTGTTGTATGACACGTATCTTCTTCCTTCCACCTTAGGTTGACCAGTGACATCATTTGGTCCCTTAACAGTCTCTTGAATTCCGCAAGAGGGATGTCGGTGGAGAGTTTGGTAGATGGGTTCCTCATCCTTGCCCCCTTCCTTACGATGTCCTCAGTATTTGAGTTTCACTTGATATCACCCAAATGAGTCTCAAGTCACAGCTGTTCGCGAGCTTGTTAAGCAGATTCCTGCAGTCCCTGACCACCTTGGAGGTGCAGTATGGATTACTTAATGCCCTGATGGCGGTCTGGCCGTCCATAATAAACCTAATATAGTGTATCTGAAGGTCGGTTTTACCTATCTAGCTCACTGCCACTCGGATGGCCATGATCACCGCGTCTAGAACGCTGTAGTGGTTTGGGAGTTGAAAGGATTTTTTGAGGTTGAACTCATGTGAGAAAATTCCACCTCCTATACTGCTTTCAGACTTGGAACCATCCGTAAAAGGCCAGACGTTCGGTTTTGTCTGGATTTATTCCCAAAACCAAGTTCTGGGAGACTATCAGTTTTCAATGGGATATCGACAAGTTCGTTCAGAATCCTTCCGCGACCCTGTTTGCTAATATTTCATTTCCCGCCTGAGCGAAATCTGATCTCTGTAGTAGCTACATCATACCTGTAGTAAATGTCAACAAGAGATAGGTTTAATATTACATCAAGCGCTTCGGAGGGAGTAGACCTGATCGCGCCTGTTATGAGCAGTTCTGCTGATCTCTGTACCTGCATAGTACCGTCTGGTGAATTTTCTTATCAAGAGCAATCCACCAGACTGCAGCACCATAGAACAGAATAAGTCTTACCACAATCGTGTACATCCAGTGGACAACGCTTGGTTTCAGTCTCCAGTTCATGAACTACTTAAACTGCTTAAACCTTACAGAATAGGCCCAATTGATTGTCTGATTTCTAGTATGCCTCGACTTGTTAATGAGTACTTAGGAAATCGTGGCGGTCTAACACACTATTAATTGATATTCATTTGTTTTTGTTTTGTTTTTCAAGGTTTTTTTTTGATCATCGATGTACTTTATTTAAATCATCACATATTCTAAATTTCATTAAAATCTTCCAATACATTTTTGGTGTTCTGATTTTATTTTGAAAGACAGTATATATTCGCTGGAAAGTATCGAAATATTTCTATTATTTTAAGAATGAAGCAATCTATTATGAAATTATTTTCATATGCATGTTTTTTCCTCAATAATAAAGATATCCATAAAAAGAAGATAAAAAACAACACTATCTGTGTGTTCCACACAAATTATCCACAGCCAATAAAACAAATTAAATGAGCCGTAGAGGCAACACTCGTTCCACGTGATAACCAATATCAGGACCAATTCAATTACAACATATCCGCAACAATTAACGAAAACAAAAAAAACAACAACACGCCAACGCAAAGAAGCCACCGAGCGTGTAAACGATAATTTTACACCGCATTTGTGGTTAATGAGGATGTAATATTGACATCAACAGCATAGAAAATGTATCGCGTAGTGGAAACAATGTCTTTGCCTCTTCGCTTCTGGCTGACCCGAATAATAAATAACCAAACTGAGCGTAATACTTATTTTGCCTATGGTTTTAAGTACATACTGGCGTAAATACTAAGCGTGTAACGGTGAATATCGCCCAAAGACCGGGCATGACCTGTCATGTAACACATTTGGAATTTATTCCGGGTTTTATTGTCGCGTTCATCTGAAATAAATACTTAAAAAAGAAGAAATTGGAAATTACGAAATTATTTTAAATATATTTGTAAAATTGTGTGAATAATCGCTAAAGAATGGAAATGTTGAATATTCTGTTAGGAATGAATAGTGAAGAAATTATTTATTAATTGAGAAGGTTAATAGTTGTTGAACGTTCATACTCACTTTATTAAACGTTTAATAACATTCAAATATGTTTATAATAAGTCGCTACACTGTAGCTTCTTCAGGCGAAGATTTATTCTAATATGCTTAATTAATTTATCACTTAACCCGTGGTGAAACATTTTTGATATAATTGTTAACATTTTTTGATCATTTTTAGCCTGAAAAAGCCGCAAACACTTGTCGTGAATAAAGGGCAAATTTATATTTTGAAAGTGTATTTAATTTAAAGAAAAACCTTAAAATGTTAACAAGTATGGGCTTTCAAAAATTAACAATTAAGTTATTTTTTATTTCAATCAGGATATTTAATTAAGAAAAGAAGCATCTTTCTTTATTCTTTGGGCGATATTCACCGTGAAGAATCCATCGCCTGAAGAAACCACATTGTGGCGAGATTTACAAGAACCTTATTTTAAAGTTTTTAATCGTGTTTAAATTAATAAAGTGAGGAAATAAATAAAAAATCAGTAATTCACCGCGAAGAATCCATCGACTGAAGAAACCACATTGTTGCGATGGATTGTAAAATTGAATTTATAACAATTCGAATTACAAGGAAGTATCACACTTTGATTAAAACACTTGGTTTCTTTTACTGATTATTTAGTTTTACTCCGACTATTAATTAAATGTGTTTCATCACGGGTTACGTGAGAAATTAATTCATCATATAAGACGTATAATTTTTTTGTTATTTAAAATTAAATCACTATTACATGTTCCTTCACGTAATCAATAAATTAAAAATTGGTATTAATATAAATAGAAAAGACTATTCATTCAATTGATCACAATTATTTAATAAATTAAATAAAAATGATTTGAAAATAATAAATTATTTCTACATTTGGCTCTGTGACATTTTGACTTACGTAAGACACAATGTCACACAGAGAAAGAGAAAGTAAGTACTTTAAACAAATGCAAATTAAAAGGGAAGTAGTTGTTTTAATGTGCATTTTTTTAAAGTACTTACGTTACGTAAATAAAAATGTCAGAAAGCTAAATGTGGAAATAATTTATTAATTATTTTCAAATCATTTATATTTAATTGGTGTTGATGTTTTGGTCTTTAATTAACATTAATACATTTTTATGTAATTACAAGTTTATTTAAAAAAATAAAAAAAATGTGTTATTTTTCCTTAAAGAAAAATTAAATAACTGTGACCAAGTGAATAAATCTTTTTTTTAATATCAACATAAAATAGATTACATTTGGTTTTATTTAATAAATTTGTTTTATCTACTCAAACTGCAATTAAATTTAAACATCTAATTATTAAGAGTTCAAAATATTTTACTAATAGATAAATGAGAAAGTTATTCAAGAAATATGAAAAGTTTGAATCACACTGAACAGGTTCATCAGGTGCTCAAATTGGGTTGTTTAGGAGGAAAAATCTTCTATTTGTGGTAACACAATGGGCCTAAGTGAGCAGTCCTAGGGCTGCTGCCACTCGAACCTAACCTAACCTTGAATCACAATATTCTTGCCCTAATGTAAAACATACAGTTTGTTTAATAAATTCCTGAAATGTAAAATTTTGAAGGTCATATTAAAAACAAACAGATTTTACTCATGTAAAATAAATAAAATAGTAATTAAGAGTGTAAATTCTTGAAACTATAGTCGTAATAAATTAATTTATTTAGTGTTATGAAAATAAAGTTCAAAGTGTTTTATTTAATTAATAAACAATTTTAAACGAATTTGAAGCCTCAGTTATTAAAAAGATTTTACACATTTTCATATCAGTAACAAATTATTTTAGTTGTTTGTTTCGTTGCATTAGTGTGATAAGTTTCTTACCTACAAAAAGTAATTATTGAAAGCATTCATTCCAAAGCGAGTTCAGTATTAAGGAAATTCATGCTCAAGTTAATTATTCGCGCAATTATTACCCAAAATAAAAGAACCATTTTTTGTTCTCTCACAAAATTTCATTCACGCAATCCTTATCATCAGCCACTATTTTTATCCCGCCTGATAAAACCATGAGTCAGTGCAAACTCCAAATCTCTCTAAAAAAAAAAAAAAAAACGCATTCTCTACAATATTACAACACCGCGAGCCGACTTCTTGTGAAAGTAAATCGTGATATATCAAAAGCGCAACACAATTGGCCACAGATAAATATTTCTAATTAGTTCTTTAGATGTTTTGTTGTTTGGTTTAATGTAAACAGTGTTAATTGCTTTTGCATAAGTTTCGATTTTAATTAAGTCTGGGAGGATATTATGCTCGCGTTTTTTTTAGCCAACAAAGGAATTCAGCGCGCAAACTTTCTCCCCATTCAGCTTCCGGAATACGGGCTTGACATTTAGACGGTTCGTTAGTAACCTTTTAGAAATGAGATCATTCAATTTGATTAAAAACTTTGTTTAATTTAGGTGCGGTTTTTGTTAATACTTTGCATTTATTTCAAGTAAATACGTACAAAATAAATAATACACAGTAAGAACATGGAAATAAATTAAAGTAAATATTCAATGAATAGTTCAACTAGCAATAACTCTTAATAAAATATTAATGGATTAAAACGGTATTTATAAAGAATACATTCATTTCTTAAATTGTGGCAGTAATTTTCCGAAAAACGATCGAACGGATCGATTAGCGTTTTTTAGTATCCATCTTCATTCATGTATGAATGTTTTTATTTATTAATTTTCTTAGAATCCGATATTAAATTTAAGTTATTATTTTTCTATGGTATAGGCTTAGAGGAAGACCAATCACAGCAATAGGTTTACTCCGAAAGCTGTGAATGTTCTTAGTCCCTTTGACAAATGCATCAGATATATATTGTTAAGTCAGTTTTTGTTGTAAATATACAATTTGTCAATTATTATCTTCTGGACTAAAATTGTATATACAGGGTGTTCCATAAAAAAATGCCGATTCAAAGTTGTCTGTTCTAAATAAAACACTCTATATATTATTACATATTTATCTCCTCAGAGAATTTTAGATAATTTTTGTATATAATGTCCTATTTAATAATTCTATGTCAACCGTTCAAAAAATGAAAAATACATAGCAACAGTTGTAATGGAACACAATTTACACAATAGATATTTTTTGTATATATTTGTAAGCTACAAATTTAACAAACTTGTTTTATATAATGTCCTCTACCTAGCTTCAACTGTATACGAAAGAATGTCAATTATTTAATAATTCTATGTCAACCATTAAAAATGGAACACAATAAAGATTAAATAATAAATTACAGTAATTCAGCACACACAAAAATGGCAATATAAAAATAATTACCATATAACAAGTGTTCAGTGGCTGACACAGCATTATTAAATAATTGACATTTTTTTGTAAACATTTGAAAATAGCTATAGGACAGTATATAAAACAAGTTTGTTCAATTTGTAGCTTACCAATTTCATTTCGTTGGAGACTACTATGACCTGCTTAATTTGGTTAATATTAAGAGTTTATGTTCTCGGCGTGTTAACCAAGATATCATGTTTGTAAAAAAATATCTGATGGAGCTATTGAATGTCTTAATTTTCTACAGCTTCTTGGTCTCCATGTTCTCGCTCGTCTACGAAATACATCTATATTTCACCGTTCCACCGAACAGATTATGCGAAGCAGTCAGCTCACACATATTCGGGGTTATTCTGTAAACGAAATAATGTGTACGTAATTTTTTATTATCACAGTCTAAGCAAATTTTATAATAGATATACATCTATATAGAATGTGAACTTAATAAATAACGTATACGTTAAATTTAATATTTTCTGTACGGAATAGTCCCGATTAAGGCACGCTAATGAATTTATAAATGCAACTGGCTTTGATGTGTTTATAGGAGCTGTAGGTTCTTTGCGGCGTGCATTTAGTGCAAAATAGTTTACGTTTAAGAATGTATTTATGTTAATATTTGATTTATTGTAATTACTCTAATTTTATTCTGTGTGTATGTTGCTGTATGAAATGGCCTCCGTTAAGTAAATAAATAAATTTGTTTATGGAGCACTCTTCACATAAAATTGTTAGTGATTTTTTTTTATTTCTGAGAGTTATATTAAACTATATCCTAATACTAACATCATTACAATCATTTACAAATTGTTAAGCCCCAGAAACTAGTCGAGAATTTAAAGTTATTCAATTTAATCTGTGTTTTATTGGTTGATTTTTAATAATTTATTCATATTTATTTCATCTGTATTTTGGCTTCTGGTAATTGGACATCAATAAATTATTATAAAATCCTTCACATCAACAAAAAAAACTGCACCGTGTTGTCTGAATCGCCCTGTATATTAATTTTTGTTACAACTAATAAATAGTTTCAGTTGGAATCTCCGCCCGCGCAAGCGTTTTCTAGAAAGAGTCTAAAATTGCGTTTCCTTAATGCCAGCCATCAATTTTAAGTGCTGCGTGCCGTTGGTGGAAACAAAAAGTTATTTAAGCGGAACGAAATGTGGGGTTATTGCCATTAAAGTGATTTTACCATAACAACAAAAAATGAGAATGTTCTTTACTCTTACATTTCGTTTTGTGAATGGACGACCTGCAGCTATATTGAAAATGCCGAGCGATGTTCTGTTCTAATAATTCTTCAATCATATAATGCTAATTCTTGTCATAAATAAAATACTGTAGTTCTGTTTTTATTTTAATAATAATATTTCTTGTTAATACACAGTAAAATACAAAACATATAGATACTAATTTTTAGATAGATGATTTTCTTCATTATATTGGTAATAATGAAGAAAATTATTAAAGGCCGAGAAAAAAAAAAACATAAAATACTCTATCATATGTAATGTATGTATTATTTCATAATTTAATTTCAATTCCCGAGTTCATATTTCTCTTAATGATATTAAATATTTGTATTTATGTGATTGAAGTTCACGAAAATATCATTAGCAGAATTGTGTTTATTTTGGATGACAAAGAATGCATAGATAAGCCTGGGAAGAATAAACATTAAATATCAATGATTCCAAAGTACTCCCCGGCTTGTGCATGCATTGATTAAACATAATTTGTTTAAACATATTTAACATTTTAGCTTAGAGATTTTAAATGTGACACTCTCTCCCTGACCCTCGTACAGTAATGTTCTTAAATTGTTTTATAAACTTTGAGTCGTACAATTAAATAATTACAATTCCACTTAATTAATTTAATTACACATCACCTCACCAGAAAGAACATAATAAAAGAAAACTCCAAACTTTACACATATATAATTTAGGAAAATCGAGTATAGGGCTAGAAGTCTAAAACCCGCAGTCCTATTTATAGTCCGCACAAACTTAAATATTATCTATCCGATCAGTTAAATGAAAATTTTCAAAAATATTTAACTCGGGCCCAGGATCGAAATTCAAAAAAAGTTTCGCAATGGATCAAAGTTTAATTTAAGTCTATAGTTGTATTTTCAGCATAAACCCTTGGTCCAAAAAGTTTGACCATTTTTTTTGTTTTTTTGTCGATTCTCTCGCCAGCGTTACCAAAAGATGCCCCATTCCGAAGCCAATACGAAGGTGGATACCGCGCATCGCTAGCTCTCTTCGTTTTTGAATAATTTGCAATAAACTTTTTTTTTAATCCTCAAGCGGCAAAAAATCCGATCGGCAGCGGATGCTAAACGCCCTCATCATTCGGCAACCCTCTCAAACTGATACCTCTCTTATGCGTTCAGTATATATTAACATCTTAATTAGCAAACATATTTTGAAATATATGACACATTTATGTTTAGTAATTTCTGTCGACCAAAAGTCTTTCTGCCTGTCTTGTCATGTATTACTCATTATGATCAGGATGTTCCCTGTCTATGTCCTTCTGGTGTACTGTAATGAATTCTATGAACGTGTTGGTGGGTAATTTATATTTGCGGTGTATATTGGGGTCTAATTTGGATCTACTCCCAACAACTGTAAAATTCTGAACCTTCTTTGTACCCCTCAAAGAAGGTTCCCAACAACAGTAAAATTCTGAACCTTCTTTGTACCCCTCAAAGAAGGTTCAGAATTTTACAGTTGTTGGGAGTAGATTCAAAATTTTTGATAGAGATTCGAGATGTAGAGCGATTGTTGGGATGTTATACATATGGTAGAGAAGTGTTTTGGAAAGTTTATGTATGGGATTATTTGGATGCCTGATTTTAGTGAGCACTTTTAAGGCTGACCGCTCAGCAACTTCAAGATTTTGTAGGACATTAGGACAAACGTTTCACTAACTAGTACGGCCGGCATCTTCAGTGGCTTTGTGGACGAAGAGCGTATGAACTCTTCGATGTCTGAAGAAGCCCATCGCAGTTGTCAAAGAAACGTTTAAACTCCAATAGACCACGGCCTAATAGCCCGGAAGTCAACAACTCTAATCACACTGGTCGTGAAAGCCTGCACAGTTTGACGATATAAGACCATTGTCAATAATATAAATTTAATATTATTGGCAATGGTCTTAAAATGGCTTAAAATTATGTCTTTGGACACTACAACAGTAATTTTCGGGTGACTGGAATATAACGTATCAACTTTTACTTTCCGTTTTCTAGTAAAAATGAAACTAAAAGGCAGTTTTATTGAGTTTTCATCAAGTTTAATAAACTTTTGCTTGGCTATTAAGATATCATGGTTTACTGTAACAAATGCCATACTAAAATCTATTGAAATTAGGCATAATATATGTTCCAGACAAACCTGCGGAACGCTTATCATACTCATTTAGAGACCTAATTGATTTCGAGGCAATGAACAACTCAGCTCTTGTATAGCACACCTAACCTCAATAGATTTTAGTAAGGCATTTGACACAGTAAACCATGATTTCTTACAACCGAGCTATAGTTTGTTGGACTTGATCAAAGTGCAATAAAATTGCCGTTTAATTTCGTTCTTAACAGAAAACGAAAAGTAAAAATCGAGAAGTCATATTTCAGTCACTCGAAAATTATTGCTTGGTTCAATTTTAATCCCACTTTTATTTTCTATATACACATCATTCAGTTGAAACTTATACAGTTATTATAAAGGATAGATCCATTTTTAAAAAAATCGGATTTATTAAAGTACGAATCCAAAATTAACAATATTTGTAATCATGACAAAAGGAAGTTTCAATGTTTGTTTTAATGTATTATAAATGGTCAATCGGTCCACCGTTTGATGCTCGACAAGCATATTTAATTTTTAGCGACGAAGTAACTTTCCACCTTAGTCGAAAAGTTAACAGACACAATGTTTGCACATGGGGTTTGCAAAATCCACATTCAGTATTGCAACATGAAGAAGACTCACCGATGATAAACGTGTTATCCAGATCATAAGTTTATAGACCTTTTTTTCTTTGCGGAAACACCTGCAACTGAAATAGCGTACTTGAACATGTTGTAGCAATGGTTGTTCCTTCAAGTTATGGAAGAATCGCAGAATTTCATTTATCAACAGGATAGAGCTCCGTCCCATTGGCACCTTTTACGAGGCTTTTTGAATGAATTCTTTTATCAGCACCTCTAGCAACAAGTTTGAACGATCTGCGGAACCGTATCACTGTTGTCATGTACTCATTAACATCAGATATGCTTTCTCGTGTGTGGTGTAAATTCTTGTCGGGCATTTAACGATGGAAACATTGAAAAATACTTTAAAACTTCCTCTTTTCATGGCTACAAAAATTGTTAATTTTGCATTTGTACTTTAATAATTACAAATTTTTAAAAATGGGTCCATCATCATCAGGCACATGACCAATAATATTATTATGATGTTTTATGAAGTAAATGCCTCAACTATCTAGTACTTGTTATTCTGTACAGTTACGGTTTAATCGAGTATTGTAAGTATACAAACGAATTCGTTTGTATAATTACAGCGAGAAGTATGTTAAATTTAACATTTATTGCGGAATAGCCGTGCGAATGAATTAGGAAATATTCTTAATATCTCACAGAGACATTCTCTATTAATTTTAATAAAACGAGTGCCATATATATATATATATATATATATATATATATTTATATTATTATATATATTTATTCAGGCAATAAATTTATATAATATACAGTAATATAATACAATTCTAAGAGTTTGTATGAAGATGTTAGTCTGTCCTCGGCTATCGACTTTCTCCGTTTTTGTTCGACGGTTTACGATTATATAAATATTGGAACTGGAAGATTATCACCTTCTATTTTTTTTTGCGACTTCCTCTCACTGAGGAATTATAAGCGTATTAAATAAGGTTGTAACAGCAGAAAATACAGGACGATGAATTAAATGCTTAAATAAAATTAAATTGTATAATTTTACAAGAAAAACAGTAAATTGTTTTTTATAAGTTTATTATAATATTAATAATAAACAGATTTATTTGTAATGCCACAAATAAATTAAAAAATAAACAATATAAATAGAAAACAGTATTCATTCATTTAGTCACAGTTATTTAAATAAATTAAATAAAATGGATTTGAAAATAATTAATAAATTATTCTCACATTTAGCTCTGTGAATTTTGACATACGTCACATAAGTACGTTACACAAATGCACATTAAAACTTGCCCGGGAAGTAGTTGTTTTTAAATATACATTTATTAGATTTTTTCAATTAGAATATTTTGTAAATTATACAAGCTTAAATATTTCATTCTTACGAATTAATGATATTTAGAGTTTTTTTTATATAAACGATTTTATTTTTATACTGAATATTCCTTGAAATACAATATTTAATAACAAGCTTTTCGTTACACAAATGCACATTAAAACTTGCCCGGGAAGTAGTTGTTTTTAAATATACATTTATTACATTTTTTCAATTAGAATATTTTGTAAATTATACAAGCTTAAATATTTCATTCTTTCGAATTAATGATATTTAGAGTTTTTTTTATATATAAACGATTTTATTTTTATACTGAATATTCCTTGAAATACAATATTTAATAACAAGCTTTTCGCGTAAAACTAGTTTTATTTCTGTACATACAAAATACCTGTTTTAAAGTAAATATCATCATCAACAAAAAAACTCGTTTCAGATTATTCATTCCTGCTAATTAGTCGTTTGGTTTAAATTTTAAATCACTCCACGATTAATTAAACGAATCACTTATTTCGGAGCGAATTTGATTAACGTGAGAAATATGCAAAACATTTAGATATTTGTTTTAATAATTAGTCACCTTTAATGAGCGCGAATCTATATTTTTATTTTGCAAACGAAAATAGATGTGTAATTACAAATATAGCGTGTAAGTAGGCCGGTGGGCGTGGAAACAAAACTACAACTCGTGCAGTTGAAATTATTAAATCGATACATCGTTCCGTGCGGAAGTCAAAACTATTCTTCCGCACGAAAAGATTTTCAAGTCTTTCAGAGAGAAAAAAAAAGGAGTAATGAATGAAGTACACTTTTGTAATAACTTAAAATTTTTATAAATTATGTAATAAATTTAATGTTAGGAAAGAAATTATTAAGTGTGAATTATTGCAGAGAAAGACAACATATTAAATAAAAATGATTTGAAAATAATTAATAAATTATTCTCATATTTAGCTCTGTGACTTTTGACTTACGTTACGTAAGTACGTTAAACAAATGCATATTAAAACAACTCCTTCCCGGGAAAATACCACGCCGGGCATTGAATTACATAATGTACACCTGCTGTTGCATAAAATATTGCAAAATGAAACAATTTTTTGATCGGAGAAAAATTAATGCAAAAACAACAAAAGAACGTTACGTAACGTAAGTCAAAAGTTACAGAGCTGAATGTGAGAAATAAAAATGATTGATGGAATTCTTTAGGTAATTTTAATATGCAAAATATGGCATAAAAATAGAAAAAAGCATTAAGAGCATATTATTTTTTTTTTCGAATTTTCCATCATTTGTTTGTTCTTGTCTCCCGCTGGGAATAATTTCTACAGAAGTTCATGGTTATATAGAGAAATGTTTTTAGCTACGTTTTTTTTTAATTTATTAATATTTGGGCAGAAAGATCTGTGAAGATATTTGTTGGTGTGTACGTTAAGTTTTCCTGATTATATTCCTTTCTTCGCTCTTTATCAATAGCTTTTTTTAGAAAATTGACGGATAAATAGATATAAACAAGATTAAATATACAAACTTTTAAATTTTAATTAACAATTAATTAAAATTTAAATTATAATAATTTAAGTAACTTATCTTGATTTATCTGATTTCATATACACAAAGAGCACACATTATGTTCAAAATGTATACTAAGACCTCGATAGCCCAGGACAGACAAACACTTTCATATTATTGCGTATATGTAATGCTTGTCAAAATATATGTAACTGTCTGAACAAAGGTATTTGAATATTTTTTTTAATCTTTTTCCTTTCTACCGTTAGGTGTAAGCATTTGAATATACATAGTTCTTCAAATTCGAGTCTTAAAGTGTAGCTTTAAATTTGGCACTTTTGCAGAATTTCATGCTGATTAGTATCCCGTTTAGAAAACTGGACTATATTTTTATTAAGAAAGAAAGAATATTTCATTATAGTGAAGACATTCTTGTAACACTTTTCTATAATCTAATTAATTTAATTTCTTATTTATATCTTCATTATTTGAAGCAATATTTCAATGAATAAGAAATAAGAAAGTTGATAATGATCCAAATAAAACGAAACATGCTTTAGAGAAAATGTACATAGCATGTTTCGTTTTATTTGGAAATGTATTTCTGTCATATCACCCAGCATAGTACATAAGAAATAAGAAAGTTGATGATGATCCAAATAAAACGAAACATGCTATGTACATTTTCTCTAAAGCATGTTTCGTTTTATTTGGATCATCATCAACTTTCTTATTTCTTATGTATTAAAATATTGCTTCAAATAATGAAGATATAAATAAAAAAATAAATTAATTTCATTATAGAAAAGTGTCACAAGAATGTTTTAACTGTAATGAAATATTCTTTTAAATAACGAAGATGCAAATAAAAAAATAAGAATGCATTTTTCTTTTGTTTTTAATTTTTTTAACTTTATCCATTTTTTAACAGGATATTAATCAGCATACAAATTGAAAAATGTCAAATTTAAACTAACCCTCTATCTCTTATAATAAGCGAGACTCGAATTTGAACACTATGCATATTAATCTTTTTCTAAATTTATTCATTCATTTCTCTAATGACGCATATTTCTTTTTAAACGTTATAAAACAGTATTTTTTCATAAAGGATTTTATTTAAACAAAAACAACAATAGCCAATAAATTTAATAATTCATTACCGTTTATTACTGTTTATTCATTTTGTTTGTTATGAAAGAGAAAAACTTTCATAGCGTATGTTTATTAATGTATGTAATTTATTCATTCATTTCCGTTACTGTTTAATCCATTTTGTTATTTTCTGTTTTGTTCTTCTTCTTAGCGCTAATAAAACTTTTAAACTCGAATAAAATTCTATCTAACAATGGAAATAGAAAGCTCATTAACTCTCGAACATTTCTTTTAAATTAAAAGGCTTTAAAATCGCGTTGTTCTCACATCCACTTTATTAGTTTATTTGTATTACATGTGAACTATTTTCTTTCTTTCTTTTTCTGCATATTCAAACATTGATAAGCGGATTCAGTATAACTGCGTGTGTGTATAGCACATCCTAGTAAAAAAAAACGTGCATTTAAAGGAGTGTTTTAATTTTAAATGAGCATTTAACCTCTAGAATTAATCAGGTCAAGGTATATACCAAAATTATTCCCGAAACACGTTTTTAATGCCAGTAAAAATGATTAAAAATACAAGGCTTATTCTACACTATGATGAACTGAATACAATATTTTCAGGTAACCAATGAGATTTATAGCTTAAATAGAAAAGATTATTTATTCACTTGGTCACAGTTATTTCAATTTACTTTATTAACGGAATCTCCATTTCCAAATTACAATTATAATTACATATTAAAAATTTCATAAGAAAAGTGTGACGCTCTAAAAAGATTACAAAACATATGTATAAAAAAGGCAAATTACCAATCACAAATTACGACAAAATACAAAATAAAAATAATACGCATCAAAATATTTATTTATCAATCCCAAACAGTTCATTTTGAAAACAAAATGCAACCGGCTTATTCCTATCTTCAAGTGATAATATTTAAATATATTAAATAAAAATGATTTGAAAATAATTAATAAATTATTTTCACATTTAGCTCTGTGACTTTTGACTTACGTTACGTAAGTGCGTTAAACAAATGCACATTAAAACAACCACTTCCCGGGCAAATACACACGAGATTTATAGCGTTTTCTGCTTACTGCACCAGTGCGAATTCGTTTGGGATTTTGCGTTTTCTGCTTGTGCACTTTTTCAGTGCGTATTGTCAACATCTTTTTCTGCTTACAACAAAATGTGCACCTGTTCCGACTAAGTGCAAGAAAACGACACTGACTAGGGGAGTGAGTGCACGATGCAATATGACGGACAAATCAACGAGTCATATGATAGTTTGTGCTGAATTGTTAGAATATTTATTAAACCTAAATATTTATTATGAAGAAATATGAACACTCGACTATTTTTAGTCATTTTTTGTCGTATATATAATGAAATGTATTTCTCTCATGTCACCAAGCATAATTGCAGACGGGTTGTGTTTTAAAATCGGCTGCAAATTCATTTTTCGCGCATTTTACTTCTAGCTGTTAGTGCTGAATTTAACTGCGGATCAGTGGAATATGTCAGCTCTCTTTTAGTAAGCACTGGAGCGCCCCCATTCCGTGTAAGGAGAAAAGATTAAAATTAATGTTTGATAGTGCAAAAAGTTTAAAATTTGCAGCACAAGTTCATCTGAACTAACCGGCTTATAATTAAAGTATATGTTGTTATTCATTGCTCCTATTTTTTTTTCTGATGTATCTAGCGACCAATTTTTAAATATATCAACAATAATTACAATTTGCAAAAATATAATACTATAAAATAGTACAAGTAGATTTGTCAGAACATGAATTAAAGTTATTACTATCTAAATCTTCTACAACATAACAACTTAAACCATACATTGTATGGTGATATATTAACTATTTCAATTATTCCTTAATACGGTTATTCAGCTCATGTTTCAGTAGAATTACTGTCAGTTTTTAAATTAAAATATTGTTGCTGTTTATGCCTTAATTTCTCATTTTCTAATCATAAAATTAAGCAAAAATAACTTTAAATAATCAATACTCAAATTAGAAATAGTAAAGAATTAATGGAAAATGCTGAAATTTATATATACAAACATCTTTATTCAGAAAACATGACAACAAAATTTTACAAAATTTATTATAACAATATGTACAATTGTGTTAATAGTCTGTAATGGGCCATCTACCATAGATCTTTCTCCCCTCAAATTTATATATTCTTAAACAAATGTATTATTTAAAATTAATTTTTGTTGCGATAATGCTAACTACTAATAATTATTCGAAATAATTTTGTTTTTTATTAAAATAAATAATAATTTTCTATGATTTGAAGATTAGAAAGCGAACAAAATACGCCCATATAAACGACATGAAGTTAAGCATTGATATTCCCCTAACTTTTTCATCAAATTAAAGACACCTTCAAATAAAATCGGTACAAACGTGCGTAAATAAATTTTATTCATCAAATTTGGATGGTTAGCATGCCATAAAAATATTTTATAATATTTTATTCACTGAAAAACTAAAGGATAATTACATACATGCTTTAATTGTGTTATTAACTTTCATATAATACATAAATACTAATAACGAGTATAAAATAACGACTACTCGACAGAGATATAACTATTACTAAGAAGTATTAAAAAGTAATCGAATTTTATATCTCTAGAAGATACAAACTCGAGTAACAACAAAATAATTCCGTTTACCCATTATGATTTCTAAGAAGTTTGTGAACGAATTAATAATATTTATATATATATATATATATATCTTTATTTCTGAAGTTGTACATAGATTTTTTTCAGAAGTCATTTAATTAATCCAATATTATATTGAAATTTCAATTATTATAATAATGCATTTATTTATTCTTTGTGCAAATAAATAAATGCATTATTATAATAATTGAAATTTCAATATAATATTGAATTAATTAAATGCGTGCATAAAATCTCTCCCACCCCATTTTGCTAAATTTGTATTATTAGCAGAATTACATATACTGAATTTGAGGACTTTAATTACACTTACAACATTTTTATTGTGAAAATAATAATCATGTTACTTGCAAACTGTTGAAGATAACTACATCGACATCAAAATACGTATTTAATAATAATAAATATTTCAAATTCAATTTACTTTATTAACGGAATCTCCATTTCCAAATTACAATTATAATTACATATTAAAAATTTTATAAGAACAGTGTGACGCTCTAAAAAGATTACAAAACATATGTATAAAAAAAGGCAAATTACCAATCATAAATTACGACAAAATACAAAATAAAAATAATACGCATCAAAATATTTATTTATCAATCCCAAACAGTTCATTGTGAAAACAAAATGCAACCGGCTTATTCCTATCTTCAAGTGATGATAAATTAATACAGATAAAAAAATTATGTGAAGAAAAGTTTTTAAAATTATCATATTGACAATAAAGACAATAAAAAATCGTTCGCTTCTGCTCGGGTCCAAAAGTTGACCCGAATTTATAAAATTGTGTAATGTATTTACATTCTTGTAAATACAATTTTATATAATATTAATTTACCAACTAGCTCTTTCTGCTTTCCTCTGATGTAATTTTCCACATTATTCGCTTCAATAACATAATTTCAGTTGTGCATGTTTTAAAATTTTAAATTTTGTGTTTAGCCGCTGCGTCCTCACATTTACAAATGGTGTAACATTGCATTTACTTTCACTTAAATATTTATGACCTGCATGTAATCGAAGTATACAATTCTCGGGAGGTTGGACGTGAAAGTATTACGCAACCTTAATATGTACTAGATCTTTGCTGGATAGCATCATAACTCATCACGATTCCATTTTCTTTGGCTTTCACTTTCGTATTGAAGAACAAAAAAACTAAAACAAATGGATCACACTGTTTTTATATATTAACCAGCAGTGCTTGTTTCGGATTACTTGCCGAATACAAGCAGATTTGTCAGAACATAAATAAAAGTTATTACTATCTGAATCTCCTCCAACATAACAAATTAAACCATACATTGTATGGTTATATATTAACTATTTCAATTATTAATAATTCCTTGTACGGTTATTCAGCTGATGTTTCAGTAGAATTACTGTCAGTTTTTAAATTAAAATATTGTTGTTGTTTATGCATTAATTTCTCATTTTCTTATCATAAAATTAAGCAAAAATAATTTTAAATAATCATTACTCAAATTAGAATAGTAAAGAATTAATGGAGAAAATGTTAAAATTTATATATTCTTAAATAAATGTATTATTTAAAAATAATTTTGATTGCAGTATTACGCAACCTTAATATGTACTAGATCTTTGCTGGATAGCATCATAACTCATCACGATTCCATTTTCTTTGGCTTTCACTTTCGTATTAAAGAAAAAAACTAAAACAAATGGATCACACTGTTAACATATATTAACCAGCAGTGCTTGTTTCGGAATATTTGCCAGGGGCTAAATAAAAGTTTTGTAGGGTTTGTGCGTAATAAACTTCATGTTTTAATAAATTTATATTTATTGTCGTATTTTTCTGGAGCCTGATATAAACAGTGTTAATCAAAATATTTCAGACAACTAACTATGTAAAATTAGATTGTCTTAAACCGAAATTATGAACTTTGTACTCGCCATATAAAATAATTTTATAAATATTGTAAACCCTGTCAATGGACTATGTCTGTTGGGTTTGTATAAATAAATAAATAAATAAATAAATAAATAAATAAATAAATAAATAAATAAATAAATAAATAAATAACATTGTTAGTTAGTAGAAATATTTTAATTAAATTGAATTACATAATGTATACCTGCTGTTGCATCAATATATATAGAAAAAAATATATATATAGAAAATCTTTATTTCTGAGAAATACGTTAAATTACATTACAATATTTACATTACAATCATAAAACCTATAGTTAAGCCTCAGAAAATGGCTATCGATCATCGGTCTTTCTGCCTGTCTTCTTTGTTCCGTTCTTGTCTTTTTATTCAATCGTCATGATTGCTAACGTCACTGTCTTAAGTTCTCTAAATTATTTGAAATGAATTGATGAATTGTTAGTGAAGGAGCATATCAATAAATATAGTTTAATTTATTTAACATTTTTAAATTATGTAAGGCATAGCTGTACTGACGAGGTATAGATCCCGAAACACGTGTCTGCAGCCTTATATTAAGTAACATTTTTTTCTGTTTTTTTTTTTGCATTAATTTTTTCTCGGATCAAAAAAAAATGTTACATGATGCAATATTTTATTGATATGCAATAGTGAATACTCTTTTCTTTTAAAATTATTTTAATATTTATATTTTTTAAATCAAATCAATTAATATTATTAAAACATTGGAGCTTCGTTCATATTGTCTACATGTAATTGTAACTCACGTAGACTGGAAAATTCTGTCTTTTTTTATATTAACGATAGAGTTTTTACAAAATGTGTGTGTTTATTTTATTCCAACTTTGATTTTTCAACCTAGAGGCAAACATCTGAACTACTAGATACTGTTCCACAATAAAAATGATGACTGACATCCATGGGTTACAATATTTTTAATTATTCTAACTGCCAGAGTATTGTAAATTTTGAGAATTAGGGACGCGTTGCATTCTGGTCGCGATTTAACAACGATAAGTATTAAAAAAAAAACGAAATTTCGTTTGAAAAACGGTTACCGACTGCTAGTGTATTAATATAATAAAAACATAAGTGTCTTTGTTCGTTTTATACCTCTGCTATAAGTTATTTAAGAACATTTTCTAAGATTTAGAAACAGATTATTATCCATACTCCGCCAATAAATATTATTAAAATCTACTTGTAAAAATGTTACATCAATATTTGGAGACTGTAAATTTTTAAATCACCTACAATGAGGATTGAGTTGATATTCTTTACATATTGATTTAAGTTATTGATAGTGAATAAAAACAGTATGAGCCTGCAATTGGATCCTTGTGGGATACCTGAATGAGTTTTAAGATATATTTGTTATTTTTAGCCAATTGTAATATATCCTGCAGAAATCTTCTAATCCAATTGGTGGCATTCGATGCAAAACCTATCTTTTCTAATATATTTATCAAAATACTATTAGAAACATGGCCAAAGGCCTTGGCAAAGTCAGTGTATACTGCATCAACTTGTAAATTATTTTCAAATGAGTTAATTATAAATAGAAAAGAGTATTATTCATTCACTTGGTCACAGTTATTTAAATATATTAAATAAAAATGATTTAATGAGTTAATTACATATGATTTGTATACCAAAAGGTTGGATCCAGGATAAAACCGTGATGCTTGTTAACAACTTATAATTGTTGCAGGTATGTATCAATTTATCAGCAATAATTTCATCGAACATAATTTTTGATATTGCAGACTGGATTATAATTCTCCTGTATTTGACAATAGTTTCGTGGTAAGTATTTTTGAAGGTTAAAAAATTATGAAATATAAAATTAATTCTAAATTTACAGAGTGTAAGTAAACTTGCCCTTGCAGATATAGGGCAACTCAACTGGAAGACCGCCTATCTTAACAGAAGAGGTTGTTGGCTACATTTAACAACGACTTGAACAAAGTCCAATCTTTAAGAAAACGTTCAGCTCAAACAGGTTAGTTTTTAATTTTAAAGAGATTACAAATTTTAATGCATAATCATTTTATAGGAATATAGTATGAGAGATGCTATTCCAATGGCAATTTTGGGGATTTTCTTTTCATATGATAAGTCACCAGCATGCGTATTTGGTTGCCTACCTATCAATCTCCAATCATTGTTGATCACTCCGCAGATTTAATAATACACTCCTCAATGGAGGAATCAAATAAAATCATTTAGGAATAATAATATTATAAACACATAACGCGATTGTGCTACTTTTCACTGGGTGGGGAGGATTTTTTATATAAGAAAAATTCTCCCCACCAAATAGTTATTCTAAATTAGTACTAGGCAAAATCTAGTAATTCTATTAAAACCAAATAGTGGATGGACAAAATGACTTAACTCTGGTTGGTAGCTCAGACAGACTAATACCTGCATATATTGCACATTAAAGCTGTAAACTTTATGTAAACATTTGTTAAAAGATGTATATCCTAAATAAATAAATAATACCATATGACCGAGAACTCTAGAGTGTTTTGATATTTTTTTAAAGCATTCTAGAGGAGAAAAGTTCTAGGTCAAATGGTATTTATATTAAATTCTTTTGTAGTATTTGTATAGTCTGAATAAAGAAATATATATAAATCAAATTGTGGTTCTTAAAACTGCATTGAGTTAATTAAAAATTATAATAATATCCAGAATTTATATTTTTTTCTGTAAAAATCAGTATTAAATTGTTACAAAAATTGTAATTTGAATGCTTTTGTACATTTCAAATTATAAAAGTTATATTTTCAAACCGGATTAAATGTTTATTTTGTATCAATTTATTTTATTTTCCGAAACCATAGATGTATTTATAATTAAATCACCTTTTTTTTAACTTTAATTGGTAGATGTGGCATTAAGTTTTTGAAAATGCATACTTTTTTCATAAAATATTTTTTTTATATTTTTTTCAGATTCTACATCAAAACTCCACGTATCATTCACCCATTTGAAAGTTATGATTTTTTTTTTCGAAACGTCAATTTTTCCAAAAATATTTAAATATTTTAAAAATTATTAGATTTAGGCATATGAACATATGATGAAAGTTAGCTTTATTTTTAATTTACAATCTGAAAAAAATAAAATATGGGGTATTCCATTAAATATAAATTAATATAAATTATATTAAATAAAAATGATTTGAAAATAATTAATAAATTATTTTCACATTTTGCTCTGTGACTTATGAATTACGTTACTTCCCGGGCAAATACCCACGTACTTACGTAACGTAAGTCATAAGTCACAGAGCAAAATGTGAAAATAATTTATTAATTATTTTCAAATAATTTTTATTTAATATATTTAAGTAACTGTGACCAAGTGAATGAATACTCTTTTCTATTTATAATATAAATTAAATAAATTATAATATTCCATTAAATATAACTATGATACGCCTTGTTTTTTGAGACACCCTGTATAAAATTAAAAAGTTTGTATAGTAGCATTTTGTAAAATCAAAAAAATTAAAAGAAATATAATATTACATAATACAAACGAAGCTTCATTTATCAACATGTAGTAATTTTTTTCATCAATTTCTTACATAAAAAATTTAAATTCTGAATATTTTAAAACAATTTAATTAACCCGTATAATTAAATAATTTTATGTGCAAATAATTTTCGAATGCACCGCGTTTAGAATGTCGCAAGTGTTGCCCGCTGCAAGTTTTACAAACCTTTTTGAAAGTGACGCAAGAGAGGCGATTAACAAAAGTAGGGTATCTCGTCAATCATTTACTTAATGCCACACGATTTATGGCCTGTTTTTTAATACACTCGGGATTTTTTTAGATTGATTAAGGTGAGCACATTAGAATATAGACAATAATTAATAAAACATTAAATAGCTTTAGAATGGAGGAGGATCTGGGTGGCGTGCTTCATTAATCCTCTTAAATATTTAAAAATATATGTATTAAGTATATAAAATTATATTAATTAATTGTTAAGGCTTCTATTTCGTTCTGCATCGTTATTTGATTAAAGAAAATACTTTTAATGTGATTTTCCGTAAATAAAGAATTAATTAATTTCTATAAATGAAATTTATTTAATTAAATATAGTCTGAAAATAGTTAATTTTATTATGAAGCGTTAATGACGTCAGAACTATAGTCACTAAACACATTTCAGTTTGTTACATGGCTACTTGTTTTTTTTTATTATTAAAATTTCGGAAGACTTGATTGCTATTAGGTTATAAGTTTTAAAACTTTAAAAGCAATTATTTCGAATATTTCAAAATACAGTATCATACATTTTTAGCGTATTTGGTCTTAGAATTTCATTCTCTTTCAAATTCAGCATAATAACAGGGTTTCTATAAAAAAAATATATATATCACTTACGTCATATCTCAAAGACAAAGGATGATCCTTAAGTGATAATTACAGTAAAATATGTCTTATGGTCATTTCATCATTTCATGACTTTAGTGATCACGACGAGTAAATTCAATTCACAAGACAATGGACGACATTAGCGATCAAAACCTTTTTGACATAGCAACTGACAAGGACAGACGCCTACAAAATCAGGCGGAAAGACCAACGGTCGATAGCCAATTGGCAGAAGAATTTATTTTTATGTTAGTTATTTATTGTATTTATTTATTTTATATGTATTTATTATTATTTATTATTATTATTATTATTATTATAGTTAAAAATAATCTGTCATTAAAGACTTATACATATATATATATATATATATATATATATATATATATATATATATCTCATGGCAGAATGGCCGACTGTCGATAGCCATTTTCTGATGTATTTATCAACCATGATTGTAAATATTACAAGGAAAAATTCTACGTATTTCTTCAGAAATAAAGATGTATATATGTATATGTCTCATTAAAGATAAAAAATGATCTGTTGGAGGATTTGTTTCAAAAACGTTTACTACAAGATTTATTTATTTATTTAACGGATTTAACTTTTTTACAAATCTACAATACATTTTTTTAAAAAAAAACGTTTTCTATAAGATTTATTTACTTATTTAACGGATTTACCCTTTTTACAAATCTACAATATAATTAATAATATTTATGTATAGTAGATTGTAGAACAGAAATAATGATTTATGGTGAAATAAAATTTAGACTTTAAATTTTATACTTTTGAATGTTACACTAAAAAAAAAAACTCATTTATATATACAGTGCGAGTGTAAAGTCTGGAATTTACACTCGCACTGTATATATATAAAAGAGTTTTTTTTAATGTAAAGTCTGGAACTTACACTCGTAATTTATATATAAAAGAGTTTTTTTTTAGTGTAATATTCAAAAGTATTCGGACCTTTAATTTTTCATTTCAATTTCATGTTAATGAAAGCGATTACAAAACACCGCATCGCGTTAATTACGGATTAATTTTAATTGTTACATTTAATCCCCCAATTTAAATACATCAACATAAAGCCCGAGCACTTAATTCCAGCTCGATTAATTATTTAAATCGTTTTCTTTTACAAACGCACTAGACTAACAGACACAAAAAAAAACGCCCAGATTATATCAGATATTATTAGAGTGCCAAGATAAAATAAAACGCGATTTAATTACAGTTGCGTCATCGAATTACACTCGTTAAAATAAAAATGCATGCGAGTTTACGCTTTCGTTGTTGCGTGTTGCGAAATTTCGTCACAGAAATTGATTTTGTGTTTTGAATATTCGGGATTCCGATGCAATAATGTGCAATTTATTACGGGTGCGGAATTATTTGATAGTTCTGTGTTGTGAGTTTATAGTAACAATTTACTAGTATTTCGCTGTTGTAATATAAACAATGTTGGATGTGTCGGAAAAAATGTTAATAACAATATGAAAACAGATTTGACTATAAAATAAGCATTAAACATCATTCCCTTCAAATTTAAACTAAGGTCCCGAAGAGGGCACGACATTTCATATGCAAATGTGTTTAGTGAGAAATATTTAAAAATTAATAAAAATATATTATATTTTAATAAATTGCAAATATAATATCAATATGTTATATATCAAAGTTATGGTTATATATATTTCCCTAGGAAAAATAACCAATTTAAGGCAGAAAGACCTCTGGTCGATAGCCCAGATAGACTAACACCTACATATATTGTAATTATTTATATTGTTAAAATTATCTATATACTATATAGTCCATATATCTATATAAAGATATATGTATTATATATATATATATATATATATATATAACCAATTTATTAATAGCATACCCAACTATGACTTCCATATTATATTTATAAAATATAATATATAACTTGCTGTATATTTTTTAGTAATGAAAATAAAAACAATCTGTAAGTTGCATTCGATTCTCCTCAAAAAAAGTACATTAAAAAATGCATTTCTTATCTTTAATAATAAATGGCAGAGATATTAATAAAAATTGAAAATGGAAAATATTAAAGTTTTGGCTATAACTAGAAAACAAAAGACGATAATTTCTGTTTCGAAAAAGGAGCTCGGGGATGCGCCATCGATTTTTTCTATCTCTTCTAATAACCGAAATTCCCTACAGTAACATCTAATTTGGTATATAAAATAAAAAAAGTTAAGAAAGGAATATAATATAAATATTACTAATTACGAATACATATTGATTAAAATTAATAATAAAATTAATATCGAAAATATTTGTTGGTGAGTACGTGAAGTTTCTTGATATAAAATTTATATATTAGCGAAGAAAGAAAGAAAATATAAATATTATAAAATAATAATATAATTTATATTCTTGTAAAAATTATAAACTTTTTGTATTAACCATACAGAAAAAATAAATAAAATTTGTGAAACAATCACCAAGTGTTTATTTAAAGAAAACAACTTTCATACCGTGTCAACCATATTTCAACAAGTGTTAGATAAGTCAAAAATGAATAGTTTATGAAATTAATAATGATTTTAAGTTATTTTACTTACAAAATCTTCTCTACACTTTTTTAATAAGAAATGAGTTTAGTTTTCTATTGAATTTATAATATGATTAAATTCTATATATCAAAAGATTTTTTGTAAAGATTTACACCGACCTGCTGTAATTAGTTTACAAAGAAAAAGTGTATACATTTTCGACAGATTTTCACAACAAACATCTTTATTCAGACAGCAGAATTACAGTTCTTTACAAATATTTGTATTTACAATACATATTGATGGGTTAGTAGTCTGTCATGGGTTATCGACCGGAGGTCTTTCTGCCCTGATTTTCACATTTTTAATAATTTCGATGAATATTTAATAATGAAAAAAATATTATATGGTGGTGGTGAGTTTCTAAAGAAAGAGTGGTGCGAACTTTCGCCAACTCGAAAATATATAAAATTGAGGGTGGTATGATGTTGTTGGTGGCTGTGTCATATCCAAACATTTGAGATTATCTTACCGCTCGAAGTCTATTTAAAAGAAAGGTAAATTAGCTTTACAGCAGTTTATTTATTTTTTTAATTAAGTCAAATTTGAGCGCCAATTCGAAAATAACCAACATTTGCCCCATTTGACGTTATTTTACTGCTCGGAGAAAGAGTGTAAACTTTCTTTATAAACTTATTACCATAAAGTTAATCCTTTTATATTGGTGATGGTGAGCTTCTATAAAAAAGCTGATAACCACCAAGTTAATATTTTTTTTTGATTTTTGAATTTACATCGAAATTAAAAAAATAATAATTTACTTTACATAGTGTAATATATTTCAAGTGCTAGATGAGAAATTAATTCAAGAAATTACAAAAAATGAAAATCTGTCGAAAATTAAAATATCGCCAAATATACCAAAATATAGCTAAAGAATGGAAAAATAATCTATTAGAAGTTTATCCCCAACATAAATTTATTTTTTGATCATCACCCTCGGAATATTGACTTTCGCAAAGTGGGCTGAAATTTTGCTGGATTTTGCGATTTTTTTATGAGCTCGAGAACGTCCACAAAAAGTGATCATAAGTGAATACATATTTGCATTGTCAAGGAATATAATGCTGGAAATATTTAAAGAAATTAAAAACAAAACAAAAAAATCTGTCGAAAATTAAAAAATCGCCAAATGAATTAATAATGTACCAAAATATAGCTAGAGAATGAAAAAATAATCTGCGAGAAGTTTATCACCAACAAATTTTAGTTTTTGATCAGCACCCTCGGAAAGTTGACTTTCGCCAAGTCGGCTGAAATTTTGCTGTATTTTGCAAAATCCTTTTATCTTTTCTGTGAAACTTGTAGAGCCAGGTCTTCACTTTAGTGAACTCAAACACGCAGAAAACGTTGTGCTCCATAGTAGCTACCTCACTCATAACTGACACTTGACAAAACTTTGAAACTTCCTCTTTTCATGGTTAAAAAAATTGTAAATTTTAGATTTGTACTTTAATAAATACGAATTTTTAAAAATGGATCCATAATTTATAATAAACCTGCTTAATATAAAATGTTTCCAACCTCAACAGAACCCTCGATTTTGGTTATTTTCGACTGTGACTATAGATTCACATATGATCACTTTTTTGAGGATGTTCGCGAGCTCATAAAAAATCGCAAAATCCGGCAAAATTTCAGCCCACTTTGCGAAAGTCAATATTCCCAGGGTGCTGATCAAAAAATAAATTCTAAAAAAACTATTGCAGAACTAATTTAACTACATCGATCGTATATTTAGATTTCTCACCCTCAGATGATATCAATTGTTTTGAATTTTACACACTCCCCGACCCGTCCACGACATACTAAATTTGGGGTATTTTTCGACGGGGTCGAAAGGTTCAATTAAAAAATTCCGGGCTAATTTAACCACATTTTTTAATAATTTATTCACATTTATCATTCTATTATACTCATTTATATATAAATAAACATGAATTTTATATATCCATACATTTTTATTCAAGTTATACAGATAAAAACAACAATATAACATAAATAATTGCAATAAACGTAGGTGTTAGTCTGTCTGGGCCATTGACCAGAATACAATATTATTAATTATGCTAAAATACTTATAATCGTTCATTTAGTATAACAAAATTCAAATTTAATGAAATGTTCAGCCACCATTCATCTAGCAAATTAGGCAAAAGGTGGCGCTTGCGTCGTCTTTAACTTATTATAACAAAATTATTTGATTTTACCCAACACTATTTCTTTCTTTCTTTCTTTCTTTTTTCTTTCTTTCTTTCTTTCTTTCTTTCTTTCGTTCTTTCTTTCTTTCTTTCTTAATCTTATCCTCTTTTACCCGTATTGGGTGTCGAGGTGCCCAACACTATTTACTAGTAATTATTACGATCATGAAATGTATTCTTCAATCTAAGCATTTTTTTATTTTCATTTCTTCTTCTAATGAGTGGTAACTTATTGTGGAGTCTATTTCGACATAACACATTTTTTTAACGGCACTATTTAAAGAAGAAGACGAATAAGAGGAAGTTGTTTTTATGGTTAGTGTCCACATTCCTCTGATTGTGTTAATTTGTAAATCAAGCGATTCACAGACGGGTTTTTTTGGAGATTATTTTATAAAGCCATAACAATAATTGATTGCTAATTAGTTGTAATTACAAAAGCCTGTTTTTTATTACAAGAAAAAAAAATATCGTTGATTAATGAGGCACTTAATTTTTGAAAATCCATGGTTACTTTAATTAATAAAATATTTATGATTTTCAACACTATTTTATTTAATTTCACTAAAAATTATTATTAACTTTCTTCAACTGAAGAAGCTACAGAGTAGCGAAACAATTGCAGTGAAATTAAATAAAATAGTGTTGAAAATCATAAATATTTTATTAATTAAAGAAAAAAAAACATTAAATTAAATTGTAATGAAATCCTATAGTTGATTGAGGCTGTTACTTTATTCAAACTTTATTTTAAATAATAACAATAAAACAATTTTGAATTATTTGTTTCTCAAATTTAAATGAATAACAAACACTATCACAATTGTGTTTCAATCAATTGTAGTAGTGTTAGTGGATACCACAATCGAATTTCAACAATTGTGGCAGTGTCTTACATTGAGGAAAAAAACATTAAGGCAATGTGGAAATAATTTATTAATTCTTATTTAATATATTGAGGCAATTGTATATCAAACATTTCTAGCAGAATTTTGCGTTGACAAATAAACTCTACCAAAATTGTTTCAAACACAATTGTGGTAATGTTTGTTTTGCATAAATTTAATGAAACTAAAAATAGTGGAAATAATTTATTAATTATTTTCAAATAATTTTTATTTAATATATTGAGGCAATTGTATATCAAACAATTCTAGCAGAATATTGCATTGACAAATAAACACTACAAAAATTGTTTCAAACACAATTGTGGTAGTGTTTGTTCTGCATAAATTTAATAAAAATAAAAATATAAGAAAATTGAAAAAGCTAATAGTAATAAGAATAAAGATAGCACTTTTGGATTCTCAGCTTCGAACATTTAGTGAAGAGCAAGTAATACTACATTTGTGTTTTAATCAATTCTGGCAATGTTAGTAGATTCTTAGTTTCACAAATTTAATGTAGAACAAACACTACGACAATCGAATTTAAAACAATTGTGGCAGTGTCCTACATTGAAAAAAAAAAAAAAAAAAAACTGCCACAATTGTATATATAAAACAATTCTATCAGAATTCTGAATTGACAAGAAAAACTATAATTGTTTAAAACACAATTGTGGTGGTAATTGTTCTGCAAAAATTTAGTTAAACTAAGAATTCGTTAACACTGGTTGTTGCTTGATAAAAGTAATAACATTATAGCACTTTTTTATTCTTAGTTTCACAAATTTAATGAAGAACAAACACCACTACAAACGAATTTTCAATTTTTATATTGTAAAAAAATACTGCCACAATTGTATATTATACAATTCTAGCAGAATTCTGATTTGAAAAAAAAATACACTACCACACTTGTGTTTCAAACAATTGTTGTAGTGTTGTAGTGGATCTACTAACATTGCCTCAATTGATTAAAGTATTTGTTAGTTAAACTAAAAATCCACTAACAAATAATTCAAAATTGTTTTATTGTTGTTATTTAAAATAAAGTTTGAATCAAGTAGTCTCAATTATAGGTTTTCATTACAATTTAATTTAAATTAATGTTATTTTCTTGTAATAAAAAAAACAGCTGTTACATGATAAAACTAATAGTAACAACAATATAGCACTTTTGTATACTTAATTTTACAAATTTAATGAATAACAAACACCACTACAATTGTGTTTCAATCAATTGTGGCAGTTTTAGTGGATTCACAGTATCACAAATTTAATGCAGAATATACGCTAAAAAAACTGTTTTTCAAACAATTGTGGTAGTGTTTTTTGTCAATGTAGAATATTAAATTTTGGCAGTGTTAATGAATACTTAGTTTCACTCATTTATTGCAGAATAAACACTATCATAATTGTATTTCAAGCAATTGTAGCAGCGTCCTACATTGCAATATATACAAGGTGGCGCCAGATTCCGATGAAGTCCAATATCATAGTTATTTAGAAATTTACAAAAAAAATATTACTGACATAATTTGTAGCTACTGTAAAACTTCACATTTTAAAATTAGTTTCATATATTTTTTAAATGGAATGCTTCACATTTTAAAATTAGTTTTAAAAAATTAAATGGAATGCTATGTTTTTTATGTCGATTTTAGATTCTACGCTTAAAATTAATCATTTTTGACATAATTATATATATATATAACTGCCGCAATTCTTAATTTTACAAATTTAATGAAGAACAAACACTACCACTATTTCTTTTGAATGCAGAATACTGCCAGCATTTTTTGATACATAATTGGTAGCGTTTGTACTGCATTAAATTTTATGAAATTAAGAATCCAAAGTGTTTTATTATTACTATTGCGTCATCATCATATAGATGATATAATTACATTTGTGTGAAAAATCAAACAACATTGAAAAATAAATAAAGAAAAAAATATATTAAAATTGAAAAGGAACTACTAAGTAACCGCCATCAAGAACCCAAAGTGTTTTGTTATTGTAATGAAATGTTTTTATACAAATATTGCGCAAGATTGTTTTATAGAAACTTAAAATAATGTATATGGAAGTAAAAGATAGAAGCTTTTACTTCCATATACATATACGTATAATAAGACAATTAATCTAAACTTCTGTCAGTTCGATAAATAAATAATTAATTTATTAGCTTTTTGAATAACCGTAATAATTAATTATTTAATTACCGAACTGACCGAAATTAAGAACGTTTTTCATTGTTCGAATAATTTTGTTTGTTGTAAAAAAACAGATTTATTTAGCCATAATGCGTCATTTCACCGTAAGCTTTGCTTATGTACGTCAATATCACTAAAGAAATATATAAACAAGTATTTTTTATAAATAGAAAAGAGTATTCATTAAATATTAAGTTTTTTTTAATTAAATTAATACGAATTAAGACAAAATATTATTTTGATTCTGTTTTAAATTGGTTATTATTTAATGTGAAAATAATCCGTAAATGAAAAGTATGGTGGTGAAATTTAATTAATCCAAGCTTAAGACATAATCGTAACATTGGGGTTACATGTCGAGATATGTTTTCGTTATTTAATTTTATTTGTTATCATATTTTAAAATAGATTTTTTTTAATTTAGCGAGAAAGCATATTTTTAATTTATAATAGAATTGACGTGATAGTTCGTGTTTTCGCTGTTTTAATTTATGTATTTATTACATGATTTTTTTCTTATTTATATGTGAAGGACAAGAACTGCATTTGGATTAGACAGTGAGTACGAAATGGGATTAAATCAATCGAAATCCAGTTCGACATTCACCGACAATTCCAACGAAAAAATATTAATTCGCAACGGTTTCTCAAGGTGTGTACGGCAAATCGCTCAAAAAAAAAATAATTGCAACAATATCCTCTTATCAGTTCAAAAAATGCGATTGATAAAATACCTTTCTGTATAACTCCAAAGTCGTCATGCTGTCCCCAAATCCACTAAAAATCAACCGACACTTTTAATCCGAGAACTCCGGTTATTGTTAAACATCAGTATCCCTTATCACGCCGACTTGTTTTTTATTGTTAACAAAATATTCTTGTGGCACATGTCAGCGTACGAGCGACGACTGCGTCCACAACGCGCATCATGCGCACTATTACTGCGCAAACTGGTCGAGTGCCCATGTGTTAAAGTAAAGATCCTGCCGGGCAGGATTTCGGCGCGGCGCGCAGCTCCTGGCGGGAGTCCGGGGAGTCGCTGCGACCGGATTGCAGGATTCGCGCCGACCGGAGTTTTTGCCTGCGCGCCGCCGGAGTTTCTGTAACGCGACTCGCTCCGGCGGTTTTACCTGTTTTACCTGCGCCAGGTGTGCGTTTCGAATGCGGGAACCTGTTTTGTAGATGCCGTTGTCTGTATCGATATTGGATTTAAATTTTGTTAAGACTCTAGATGTACATTTCAAGTACTAAGTACTCATTATCAATGGTAAAAATATTCACCTTTGATAATGAGAACAGGTGAAATTAAAATTTTATTAATACACCAGATGTACAGGATGCTCCATTTTGCTGGTGCCACATATGAAAAACTTTTGTTTATTTTAAGAGTTATTGAAAAACCGTTTCATTAAAAATTGATAAAAACAATGGCGAAGAAAAAACTGATTTATCTTTAACCGTTTTCGGGTTATAACCGGAAGTTGACGACGAAATAAAAAAAATATATTGAAAACTCTCTCAAAGCAATATTTTATGCTGACTTCGAATATGTTATCATCTTATTTATCATTTTTAGTTTTAGAGTTATAACCTTAAATTTCGATTTTTTGAATTGTGACTATAGTAAAAAAACGATATTATTGGGTAAGGTTTTTTTGGTAGATTCCAAATATACAGGGTGGCGCAAGATTCCGATGAAGTCCAATATCTCAGTTATTAAGAAATATACAAAAAAATGTTACTTACATTATTTGTAGCTACTGTCAAACTTCACATTTTAAAAGTTATAAACAAATGAATGTTGAAATCGATAGATGTTTAGAGCCTGATATTTCAATAATGAAAAATAAAATAAACATTCTGTCAACGCAATACAAATGCAAAAATACTTAATAATGAAAGAAATACTCTTTTTTCTCTTAGAACAAATTTTTATATACAAGGTGAAGCAATACGCAAAATTATTTTTGTCTCTTTTTACTTAAATGGGACACCCAATATTTTTATGCTATGTTAGTAGAAAATTGATCACTTCATTTTTTATATAACATATTAAATAGCTACAGTTTACCGTTTTTGAGATATTTAATCTTCAAATACAAATTTGGTATAGAATTTGTTATCAAAGTAGGCCGCGTCAGAACAACTAATTTATTTAGTTGTGAAAGTTACGCTTAATATCATATTTAGTAAGTAAAATACATTTTACGTTATATTTTGTAACACTGGTGCAGTTAAACATACTTTTTCAATAAATGATTAATTTAATTGTTAAAAACTCACAACAACTATATTTTTTGGTTATTATTCGAAAAATAAATAAAATATTCCTATCTGCTTGTTAAATTGATTTATTTAAACAATTTATGTTGACTGAAAAAACGAAAATAGATACTAAATGAAATAATAAAATACTTATTTTATTATATTTGGTTAGTATTAACATTTTTATGTATTTATTTCACGCATTCACATCAAAAATTTTAATTCAATAGCATTCAAACATTTTACAACTATTTTCTTTATATTTTGCATGCACCTTTAAATATCGATTGTCATTTAAATATCTTTTAGGTTAGGAAGTAAGTATATTATTAAATGTCAGAAAACGATTATGAATTGCATTTGTTTTAATTATAGCCTACTTAAATTTACTTTGAATTGAAATTGTTAAAAAACTGTAACAGATAGGGTTATAGTTTATTATACAAAAATTAAAGAACAACCAATTTTCTATCGAAATAGTGTAAAAAATATAGGGTGTTCCATTTGAGTGAAACAAAGAACAAAACTCATTTTGCGTATTGTTTCACCCTGTATACAACATTTGCTTTATGGTAACAATCGATTATTCCTAATATTATTAAGCATTTTTTTCAATTAAATTGCGTTTACAGAAAATTTACAACGTTTTTCAATTTTGAATAGTAAGTCCCTAAACTTCCATTGATTTCAACATTAAATTGTTTATAACTTTTAAAATATTAAAAAATGACCTAATAAACCGTATGTCAAAAATGAATAATTTTAAGCGTAGAATCTAAAATCGACATAAAATATATAACATTCCATTTAAAAATCACAAGTTTGATATGTCACGTGATTATTGGACACCCTGTATATATGAAACTAATTTTAAAATATGAAGTTTTACAGTAGCTACAAATTATGTCAGTAATATTTTTTTGTAAATTTCTAAATAACTGAGATATTGGACTTCATCGGAATTTTGCGCCACTCTGTATATAGTTTGTTTATGTTTTCTTGCGTTCGCAAAGTTATGAACAATTTAATGAAACTATCATAGATTGTCATGGAAACAAACGAAGAAAAAAAGTAAGCAGTCATTCGAT
Organism: Philonthus spinipes; assembly: GCA_963082785.1. Taxonomy (NCBI): domain Eukaryota; kingdom Metazoa; phylum Arthropoda; class Insecta; order Coleoptera; family Staphylinidae; genus Philonthus; species Philonthus spinipes. The sequence goes on from OY720306.1 coordinate 11,030,662, forward strand.
ATTCTTTACTTATTATTTTATTATTTATTAATGTAATATTTCGCTATATTGTGTTATATTTTTAAGTATGAGTTTTTCAATTGTATTGTGTAACGAAAACGAGGGTGGCATCAGAAAAGCGCTATGATCACTATACCTAAGAGGAAGGAAACATTCAGAATATTATTTCAAAAATTAAACAATAATTTAATTAGTTTTAGAAGATTTTATAGAGATGTAGCTGGTAACTATAAAAAACAAATTATGAAAATTAAGAAGTATGTATATTAAATTAAGAAGAAGAGTGGAAATGAATCCAGCGGTTCTTGCAGGCAATGAGAAAGAGCAACTGAAATCGAAAACTCAAAATTAGATACATAGATATTTTATTTACGGAATATCCATTATACAAATATTATAAATACAAAATTATTACATATTATTAATTATTATATAAATCCCAAAGTGAATAAATGTACAACACAAAATGAATAAATTACAATTTTAGCAGTAGTTTAACAAATTAAAAGTAAATAAACAAAGAAAAATATATATATATACAATTAGTTAACAACGACATCTGAAAAACGTATATTTAGTAAATGCGGAAAAGTTGAACCAAATAAAATAAAATGTGAATTATCACCTATTACATTTGTGTATCGAGATATACGAATAATTGGATTATTTAATCTATAATTGGTTGAGTGAAACCCTAGGCGAAACAACTGCCTACTCCTCAATTCGATGTTCCGAGGTATATTAAAATTTAAATAATTGAGCAATGTTTATGAACGACAACGAACGACATTTTGCATTTGGTTTTTAACTATTTGAAAAAGCCATACTTAAAAATATAACACAAAATAGCGAAATATTATATATACTATTAAATAATTAAACAATAAGTAAACAATATCATATGACTTTTTATTTTTTTCTTCATTTGTTTCCATGATAGTTTCATAAAGTTGTTCATAACTTTGCAAAAATGCAAAAGAACTTAAACAAACTATATATTTGGAATCTACGAAAAAACTGTATCCAATGTCATTTTCGAATATAGTTACAAAAATGAAGTTTGAGGTTTTAACTCAAAAATTAAAAATTATAAATAAAATGTGATATCATATTCGAAGTCAAGAAAAAATGTTGCTTTGAGAATTTTTTATCATTGATGATGAGTACTTAGTACTTGAAATGTACATCTGCTGTATTAATAAAATTTAAAGTGAAGTTAGGAATTTTCATTTTCACCTATATAATTATACAAAACTTCACATTACTCAACCTTATTTATTTTTTATGTTGATGAAATAATTGTATAGTATTATATTTAAAAATATATATATTATAAAACAAATTAAACTGTCAAATACCTAAATTATGCATGTATTTTATTCTGTCCCAATATATAGGTGTTTACGGTTCGAATAGTATTTACCTATGCATGTTCAGCTGCCTATATTGAAATATTACGTTTTGTGGTAAATATGATTGATTAAAAAAATTTGTCCATAACAAAAAATAACAATACAGTAATTTTTGAAATATATCGAAATCCTACCCATAAAAACCGTGCAATTCCTAGCTGTTCCAATCACCTCATTAAACACATAATGGTTGCATTTGATTCTATGAGATACTGCGTCCTAAACATCCATATTTTTGAAATCACGCAAAGCAGATTTTTTGATAATATCTTTATTGTGTCATTAACAAGAACTTTGTTTATTACAATCGAATTTTCAATTTCTATATTGAAAAAAAAAAACTGTCACAATTGTATTTTAAACAATTCTAATAGAATTCTGAATTGAAAAAAAAATACACTACCACACTTGTGTTTCAAACAATTATTGTAGTGTTGTAGTGGATCTACTAACATTGCCTTAATTGATTAATGTATTTGTTAGTTAAACTAAAAATCCACTAACAAATAATTCAAAATTGTTTCATTGTTGTTATTTAAAATAAAGTTTGAATCAAGTAGTAACAATTATAGGTTTTCATTACAATTAAATTTAATTTAACGTTTTTTTTTTCTTGTAATAAAAAACAGCTGTTACTTGATAAAACTAATAGTAATAAAAATATATCACTTTTGGATACTTAATTTTACAAATTTAATGAATAACAGACACCACTACAATTGTGTTTCAATCAATTGTGGCAGTTTTAGTGGATTCACAGTATCACAAATTTAATGCAGAATATACACTAAAATCAACTGTATTTTATTCTGTCCCAATATACAGGGTCCTGCAACAGTGCGTCGGGCTTTCCTAGCGCCTTTCCCGTGAAAAAAAAAAATGTTTCGTACAAAAAGTTATTGATTTCAAAATCTTTATGGCGTCAAATTATTTTCAAACATACAGGGTGTCCCAATTTTGCGGTATAACAAAAATATTTGTTTTTTTAATAGAACACCCTGTATTTATTCAACTTTTCTAATCACATTTTTCAACCTCTATATTGCGGTCCATTTAGTTTTTTATTATGTTACAGTGTTGCCAATTTACAATATTTTTCTCAAAGTATCATGCATAAGCAAGCTCAACTTTAAAAAATCGTAGCGACCTCGTTTTTTGAAGGTAAGAATAACTTTTAGCAAATATCTCAGTGTAGTTAATAAACAACGTTTTATTAATGAGCAATTTAAATTTAGTAGTACAGGCTGTTCAGAGAAATATGCCAAACTTAGCAAATTTCAAAGCCGGATAACCCATTTTTTTTAATGGAATGCTCCCTATTTTATATCATTATTCGATAGGTCTTTTTTCTTCTCTTCAATTTGATGGGGCATATCTTATGTCTAAACCCCATAGTTGTTGAGATATTAAATATTTTTCACAAAAATATCCATTTAATTAGATTTCTATGCACTGTAGTAGGCCATGCTGCGACGAAACAACTGTCAAAATGTAAGAAAAAGTCAATGTGAGATGAATAAATACAGATAATATTTCAAAATAATTAATACAAAAGAGAAACGATACTACAGTAAATGTTCAAAATGTTTTCCATTTTCATTTAGGCAGAAATTAATTCGCCGCTGAAAAGACCTATTCACTCTTCCTAACATTTCAGGTGAAATACTTGCAAAAGCTTTAACAATTCGTTGCTGCATATTCAGTTGCCTATATCGAAATATTATGTTTTGTGGTAAATATGATTGATTAAGAAATTTGTCCATAACAAAAATTAACAATACAGTAATTTTTGAAATGTATCGAAATCCTACCCATAAAAACCGTGGAATTCCTAGCTGTTCCAATCACCTCATTAAACACATAATGGTTGCATTTCATTCTATGATATACTGCATCCTAAACATCCCTATTTCTGAAAAAATCCTTCAATAAAGAAATTTACACAATAAAAACAATAGCTCTAAAAAGTGGTTATAACATAATGTAAATCACTATTATCAAATAGATGATGCTTTGCCTGATTTTTTTGATAATAATATCTTTATTGTGTCATTAACAAGAACTTTGTTTATTACTAATAGAAAAGAGCATTTATTCACTTGGTCACAGATATTTTAAAAAATTAAATAAAAATGATTTATTAATATTTTTAAATTCATTTTATTTAATTTATTTCTTATTACACTCTTCAATACACCGAAAGTATAAAAATTATTTTAATTTATTGAGATTTTCTGTCGTAAAAAATCTTTAATTGAATGTAGTGTGGATTTAAGTAAAATAGCGTTTTAGGTTCTGACGTAAATTTATATAGTTCTATAATTTTTAAACGCTTAGGTATTTTGTTTTATAGTTTGATCGCATTTCTTGTTGTTACAGAGTTTGTCAATGTCAACGTGAAAAGTTAAGTTTAACGAGAACGTTATTAATTAAATTCATATTAATATTATTTTGCTTGCAAAATTTGGAATTTTTTAGAATTTCGAAAGTAATTTTAAAAGTATGCTTTTGTACATTGTTATAATTGCTGCACTAGCACTTACTATATGTTTAATTAATTTCTCACTTAACCCGTGGTGAAACATTATTGAATTATAAAATTGAATTAATTCAAAAATGTTTCACCACGAGTTAAGTGAGAAATTAATTAAACATATTAAAAGTATGCATTTTATGAAAATGAATGTGTTAGGGCAGAAAGACCTGTGGTCGATAGCCCAGACAGACTAACACCTACATGTATTGTAATTATTTATATTGTTATTTTGTTGAAATTATCTGTATAGTCTGAATCTGTTATATAAATTTGTATATGTTATTTCAATAAAGGTTTTTTTATAAAATTATAGTTGATATTCCCCAGCCTCACTCTTAATGAATTCATCACTTCATTTCACAACATTCAAGATAGTTACGAATATATCTGACAGGGTTTTTTGAATTGAATCGTTAATGATTATTATTTTTTATCCGCATATTTTAACAAGGACGAAAATACAAAATCAAGGTGAAAAGATTGGTTGATATCCAATTGGCAGATTGAATATTGTAATATTCTGTATTATATTTAGATATTGTATTGTGTTTGTCAATAAAGATCATCTATTATTATTTTTCTTAGTTGATAAAATTATGATCAATTTTTGAGGAAAATGAAAATTTTATAAAATAACGCGTCAAAAATTGTTTCAAGGGGCTGTATTTCCACAAGTTTTAGTCGTGGAAAGTTTTGTAAAAAATAAAAGGGAAGACTGTAAAAAAATTTTGATCAATTGTATGCCAAAAAGAGAGTAAAATTTGGAAATAGAAATAGATTGGAATAGAAAATGATATTTACTTTTCAAGAAAAAATATACAAAGTTTCATTTTCTTTCTTTGGCCTTGCAGGTGACGTTTGTTTCGTTTCGGGGGGAGGAATTAACAAATTGTATCTCCTCCGCTATTTGAGAGTTTTTAGTAACTTATGAATTTATCTTTGTTTGTTCAGTTACCACATTAACTAGATTAGTAAGCATTACCCCTCAACAAGATAAATTAATTTATCAAAATTAAAAATCTCACAAAAAAATCAACTATACACATTCCCTGATTAGATGCAAGCATAATTAAATAAAATCACGCATCCACATTACCTTCATTTTACAATCCCCTTTAAACATTTCATTATAAACCATTTATTTCTTTTTTTACCCGTTGGGCAATGCATATCATTAATCCCATCAACAATCATTTATTGGTGCATTTTCTGGTCCGTTATACGGCACCCGGAGGGAGCGAGCGCGTTTCGGCTCCGGTATCTCCGCGGGCCATTGTGATTTGGTAACTTTTCACCGCATTCTTACATTGGCTTCAACACGTCTAATGAGTTTAATTATATGATGATGAAAAAAAGAAATGAAATGAAAAAGAAACGGCTCGATCATTGATCACCACAACGTTTATACCCGAGAAGTCGTGCGTTCGTGGAGATTGCAATGAAATGAATTCGTGTGTGGAGGATTAATAATATCATTGAGGTGGTCTCACAGAAAATAAATAAATAAATAAAGAAGAGTTGATTGAAATGAGAGAGGATGTTGTAATATTTTTTTAATTGGGCGTTTATATGAAAAGAAGTATGTTATTAATGAAATGGAGAAAAAAATAATCATAAATAGAAAAGTGTATTCATTCACTTGGTCACAGTTATTTAATAAATTAAATAAAAATGATTTGAAATTAATTAAAAAAATATTTCCACATTTAGCTCTGTGACATTTTGACTTACGTTACGTAAGTACGTTAAACAAATGCACATTAAAACAACTATTTCCCGAGCAAATACCCACGGCGGATATTGAATTACATAATGTACAACTGCATGTAAAGCAGATCCCGAAACACGTGTCTGCAGATGGAATTATATTAAGTAACGTTTTTTGTTTTTTACATTGAATTTTTCTGGGGTCAAAAATTGTTGTATGATTCAATATTTTATTGATATGCAACAGCAGGTGTACATTATGTAATTCAGTATCTGGTGGGGATTTGCCCGTGAAGTAGTTATTTTAATGTGTATTTGTTTAAATACTTACGTTAAGTCAAAATATGACAGAGCTATATGTGGAAATAATTTATTAATTATTTTCAAATCATTTTTATTTAATTTATAAAATAATCATAGTTTGAAAAAAATATATATTGGTACGATTGGTGTGAACGCTGGCGATAGGCTCACGGGGTTGGTTTCTAAGAATTTCAATGATCAACCATTAAAACGTTTATTTACAGTTATAAAAATCATCGATCTTAATTGTACAAAAGTGGTGGAGCGAGTGCGGATACACGTGGTATACCCTCACGGCTACCTTATTATCCGCGTGTGCGCGGTGTGGCCTATATGCTTTAACAACTGGTAAATATTGAAATTTCATTTTTACTTTTTTATATTAAAAAAATAAATTCTTGTATTTTCGAAAAAAAAAAAAGGTTTATAAAAATATTCATAATACAAAGCTGATCTGCCTTGGCGTGGCGTAGGTTAAACGTTAGGCTAGTAAGGCAGGAGTACATGGTTCGATTCCAGGATGGGCTGGTTGTAGTATAAATGATTGGATAGATGGTATGATGTCCCCCAATTTGATATTAAATTATTATAAAAGTTACTAGCTGAAACGGTTAGAATATTTCAGACTGATACCCATTTGTGTGAGAAAAAAACTTGTTTTTTTTTTTTAATATGACCCTAAAGTGTGTTTGTTGCGAACAGTTGAAGGCTTATTTCAGTAGTACGGGATTTTTATCAAAGTATTTTTGAGAGATTGGTAATCGATTGTCAGCGCATGGTATAAGTTATAAATCGTGAAATAAATTAAGATCTTTCTTAAAATTTAAACAGACGAATCGAACAGATCGTGAAGATTTTTTAAACAACGCATTTTTTAACTTTTTTCTTAAATACTTTGTGATACATTTTAACTATAATATTTAAATTAATAACAATAATTATTTTTTGTATTCATTTCATTCATTTGTATTAATTTAAAAAGTGAACAAAAAAGTATTTTAAATTTTTGTTATTTTATTAGTAGCTTTTGTAAAAAGAATAGTTAATTGAATTCTTATATATTGTTGAATTTGGATTTTGACGATATAGAATAATGTGTACGTCAAATTTAGCACAGAATAGCTATAAATCGTGAAATAAATTAAGAACTTTCTTAAAATTTAAACAGACGAATCGAACAGATCGTGAAGATTTTTTAACATTTTTCTTAAATACTTTGTGATACATTTTAACTATAAAATTTAAATTAATAACAATAATTATTTTTTGTATTCATTTCATTCATTTGTATTAATTTAAAAAGTGAACAAAAAAAGTATTTTGCATTTTTTGTTATTTTATTAGTAGCTTTTGTAAAAAGAATAGTTAATTGAATTCTTATATATTGTTGAATTTGGATTTTTACGATATAGAATAATGTGTACGTCAAATTTAGCACAGAATAGCTTCGATTATTTCAAAAGATATTATATATTTTTTTGGACTAACTCTGCCTTAAAAAAGCGGAATAAGTCGAGTAAATTGAAAAACTTGTGAAACCAACCATGTGTAGTGTAATTTAAACCTTCATCAATAACAGTTATAAAACGAACATTTTATTAAATCAGTTTTATTTATTGTATCCGTTTTAATAATTAAATGATTAGGCAGAAAGACCGATGGCCGATAGCCATTTTCTGAGGCTTAAATAGAGGTTAATGATTGTAATGTAAATATTGTAATGTAATTTAACGTATTTCTGAGAAATAAAGATTTTCTATATATAATTAAATGAAGCAAGTAAATGCATCAAATAAACAGCCGAGTGCAATTTAAAATGCAATATCAAAATTGAAATAAATTTGTTGTTTTCATGATTTTCTTATTTTCTAAATTATGAGTATTTACAAATAAGTTATGTGAAGTTATGTTGCCAGTTTTAACTATAATTTATAATTTTTTGTAAAATAATTATACAGCTTATCTAAAATATAACACATTTTCCTTTCTTCCTAAATATTATTTCTTTTTTATTGTTTAGAACATTTAAAATTTAATAATACCGCTTACAGTGGCGAATATTTATGATAAAAACGTAATCTCATGTTAATGTTATTATTTTTGATTTTTTGTTCACTTATTAAATATGTCATACAAATTTAAAATATTTATTTTGTTACGAGCGAATTTAGTATTGCTTGTAGAGTATTTTATCTTCCTGGTGGAAAAAGGATAACACATCTCATTTTCATTCATCATTTACAAAAAAAGTATAACAGTGCAAAGGCTACGCTGGTGAGCACATGTGCAGAAGATGGACGGAGCTAGACTACCAAAAATAGTACTCATCAGCAAAAAAGGAGGAAGAAGGAAAAAAATGAAGACCAAGGACATGATGGAAAGGAAAGGGACATAGAGAAATTAGGAATTACCGAATGGAAACAAAAGGCATTGAATATAAAGAGACATGGAAGAAAATTACCAATCAAACATGGGCCAGATATGCTGGTATATATATTGTTGCGTCCCGGATTTTCAAACGGTTTTATTTTTATTTAATTTTATTTAACACAACACGATTGACATTAAAACTTCTGACACCAGGGTGATTTGATTCTATTCGAATCCCAGCCGAATTTACGTTAAATATATTAAGGGGTTTATTTAATTTTAAAGTAGATTTTAATTACTACTTAAACTTTTAATAATTACTTAATAATTATAAAATATAAATTACACGTTATGACAGCGCGAGAGATGCGACTCGGTTGCGTGTTACAATTAGACTCTCTTTGATCGGCGTCGCATTGTCTTAAATACTATTTTAATGCTTGCGCAGCATTTTACATTTAAATAAAAATGATACATAATAAATCTATTGATTTGGATGGATCCAACAATATATATTTTCATTTTCGTCACCTGATACAATCACAAACATACATAACGATTTTAATTTAGTAAAAAAAAATATATGTAAATAATACAGTGAAGGGAAGAAAGACCAACGGTCCTAGGACCTACAGTGAATAAAGTCTATACTGAATATTAAGGAATAGTAGAATCAAATATGAATATAAATAAGAATTAAAAATAAAATACTCAATGAAAAGTCATTCTTGTTGTATGAATTGAACACACTAAAACAATTAAATACGTATGTACCAGCCTGCGCCAGGTACAACTAATCTTCTTATCTGAAGAATGCGTTCACAGTGCGAGCCAAAGATTTTTTTGTTTGTTTGCGATAATTGTGTTCGCAGATTTCAATTCAGTTGGCCGAAAACGTTTGATATGTTTACTTTACCGGTTTAATTTTTAACGTTTGATATTATTGATAATTAAGCACGCGATTTATTTTGTTCGTAAAAAGTGATAATTAGTGAGTGGTAAAAGTGACTTAATTTATGGTTATTTTCTGGTATTTTGATTCGTCAGGAATGGATTTTCAGTTATTTTTTATAAAGGTATGTTAAGTGTTATATCTCATTGAAAAGGGAAGAAATACCGTTGGTGTAAAAATAACATTTTTTCCACTATTATATATATATATATATATATATATATATATCTTCAGATAATATAGATAATTTCAACAATATAAATAATTATAATACATGTGGGTGTTAGTCTGTTTGGGCTATTGACCTTTCCAATATTATTTATTTAAAAATATTAAAAATAATATACACTGATCAACATTTCAACACTTACAAGGAGGTATATGAATGAAAATAATAATAATTTTTTATTAACACCTTTTTGCATAATTTATAGTATATACATACATTGTGTGCTATGTAGCTATTTCGTTCGTGAAATGCTAAATTTAACGTACACGTTATTCCTTATCGTTATACCGAGCTATTCCGTACGAGAAAAGTTAATATTAATGTGTACGTTATTATAAAATTTCATATTCAATGATTATGTCTATTACATAAGCTGATATTAAAAATTAACTTACTTTTTAAACTTAATATTTCCCTTACAGAATAGCCCTGATAATCTAAGCGAACTGACATGTTATACATAGATTGTGAGGATACAAAATGATATGCATTTAATTTAACATATCACATATGCCATAGCTCTATCTAATTGGAATAACCCTTTGTACAAATAATGATATAATTGTCAATTTCAATGATATAACCATTAAAAAAAACTAGAATTACAAGATAAGACTTGAATAATCCTGCCCTAACAAAAATACTTGCTTGTTTCACATAGAACTAAATTCTTGAAATCGCAACTAATTAATTTTCCTATGCTTTTCTCTGTTATGAAATTTAGTTAATATCTAGTTAGTTAATAGTGATTAGAAGACTATGCAAATAGCCGATACGTATTAATTAAATAAAAAAAAAAACCCTAATAAATGGAAGACTGCGCAAGCGCCATCTTTTGTCTAATTTCATATGTTATCGTCAACGATTTCATTTTTATTCTAAAATAATATTTGCTTCAGAAATTCCTAAATTTATCCAAACAGACAGACAGATTATACAGATCTTCTTCGGCAACACCATTGTAAGTCTTTATCTTGTCGCCGGGAGACATATAGTGCTTCTTTTATGAAGAAACTTATTTCTAATAAAATTGAGGTTCCTGAAGTATTAGCTATGGTAAAGTTTCAAGTGCCTCGTCTTGCATCCCGTCATTACGATTTAATCCATTTGCCAACTGCGTGTACTAATATTTTATTAAAAGCCCCTCTTAATAATTTAAGTCGCAATAGTAATAAGTTATATGAAGATATTTTTCTTTAAATTATACATTTTTGTATTGTTATTTTCCAAATTACTTCTCCTGCAGAATTATTAATTGTTTTGTAATTATAATTAATAATTCTGCAGGATATGTTCTATTTGCCAACTGCGTATACTAATATTTTATTAAAAGCCCCTCTTAATCATTTAAGTCGCAATAGTAATAAGTTATATGAAGATATTTTTATTTAATTTATACCTTTTTGTATTATTTTCCAAATTGCTTTTCCTGCAGAATTATTATTTGTTTTGTAATTAGGTTTTTTTTTATTGTATATTTTATAATAATCCATTATTTGTAATTTGTCATAATTTGGGTAAAATGTTGTACAATAAAGATATTATTATTATTATAAAACGTCTAGCAATCTTGAATAATCTAGCCATATTGTAAAAACACAGCTTGTTTTACATACAACCAAAATTTGCAGGATATGTTCTATTTGCCAACTGCGTGTACTAATATTTTATTAAAAGTCCCTCTTGATCATTTAAGTCGCAATAGTAATAAGTTATATGAAGATATTTTTATTTAATTTATACCTTTTTGTATCGTTATTTTCAAAATTGCTTTTCCTGCAGAATTATTATTTGTTTTGTAATTCAGTTTTTTTATTGTATATTTTATAATAATCCATTATTTGTAATTTGTCATAATTTGGGTAAAATGTTGTACAATAAAGATATCATTATTATAAAATGTCCAGCAATCTTGAATAATCTAGCCATATTGTAAAAAAACACAGTTTGTTTTACATACAACCAAATTCTCCAAATATAGAAATATTCATAATCCACCATTTGCGCTTAACTGATCGCTACTAATTAATTTTCTTATAGTATCAAATTTAGTTAATCTCCAGATAGTGGCGATTAGTAGACTATGCAAATGATTGATAGATATTATATATAAATACATCTTTATTCGTGTAATTTTACATAATTATTATTTATTTGTAATAATTTCAGCTTGTTATTGTCTTGTTCTTGTCTACTTACTCGTTATGATCACTAACGTTATTATCAAAGTCTGTATTATTTGATTAAATGAAAAATAGTAAAAGTAGGAGTTTTTATTTTGATGGAATATACAAAGGTATTTAAATATATGGGTTATTTCGTAATTTTTGGCAAACTTTATATAGATATTATTTAAATAAAATAAAACGCTATTAGTATTATGAAATTATTTTTAATTCAGAAATACCTAAATCTCAAGCAATCTGAATAGCTTTACTCAATAACTAGTGTGTAGAAAAAAATAATTATTAAAAGAGCAATAATTATATTTTTTTTCTACATATTCTTTATTGGGAATTGCTACCTTCTAAAATCACGTACAAGACTTCAAATGAACATAAATAAATTTTAATTACATGTAATAACTCGTATGTGGTTGTGTTTGAACCTGCTCCCAGAGTTCAACCTTTCACTATCCGACCAACACACCGATCAAGACGGCAAGATTGATACTGCTGATCTAACGGATGATAAATACGATTATACCTGTGATTAAAACGTACGTTTATATATTTTATTATGATTCGTTGCCAATATCACTCCCACGTATTGATTATGAATATTTAAACAATTAATTTAATCATAAATCAGTTTGAAAATTAATACAAAGTGTGTTTTATATATAGATATAAGTCGCATTCCTTATGAAGTCGCTTTCTATTCTTTTCAAATTGATAAATTATTATAAGGAAAAACTCACGTTTTAAAGTTTCATAAACTTTATTATAGATAATGCTACAATTATTTTGCTACACAGTAGCTTCATCAGGCAGCTGAACAATAGTAGCAGTGACTATAATAAAGTTTATGAAATTCAAAAACGTGTGTTATGGTGTTTCATCAAGTAATAGCCACAACCATAAAAAAATGATTTATGTTTAGGCTATTTTTAATTTGTAAATAGAAAAGCACGCAACCGCTTTTATTTAACATCCGTTACATCGCTTTTATTTAATACTTATTCTGTGACTAAAAAAAACGGTTATTTATGTAATCGTGTGCAAAATAATAGAATTTGGCTGAAAAACTTCCAAACCTTAGCCGATTTATCTACAGAATATTACATTAAATATATAATATTAAAATACAAAATATACAAAACATATTAAAATAATATAAATTAATAATATTTTTTAATTTAATTTAAATAAATATGAAGTGAATAAAAGTATATACAATGTTAATGAATAAGATTTTACTACTACTACAATATCTTTATTCAAAGTTATTTGTTTTACATATATTTACAATATTTTATGGTATATTTGTTTCTTTCTTGCTTGCTTGAACAGGCTATCGACCTATGGTCTTTCCGCCAAAGATTTTATTAAATTAAATAAAATGAAATAAAGATGATTCACACATTTGCAGTTAATATAATTTTTAATAAACGATCTACTACGTTTGCTTTCTTGGAGTCACTCTCCGAAACCCGAAGTTACACACCAGCCAATGACGACTGCCTATTCTTAAACAGACGATATAGATGTATTGAAAAAATATTATAAAGCGCCATCTATAATAATAATAATATTTTTATTTTTCCATAACAGAACAAAAATACAGAAACGAAAATATTTATTTTATTTATTTATTTATTTATTACCCAACAGATACAGTACATCCAATAAAAGGGTAACATCAGTTTAACAAAAACACAACATTGGTATATATTAGATAAACAAAATAATAACACAAACAAAAATAAAGTAGCCGCAGTTATTCAATAAAACATTCGTTTATCTGTCTGGTAAATGCGCTGAGTGAATCACCAAAAACATCGGCATTGTGTTGCACGTTATGATATGACTTATATAATTTATATAAAGGAGAGTTGCTGTGATGAGAGGTATGGGGAGTGCTGTAAGAAAAAGTGTAACATGTCCTATTCGCAAGCCTAGGTACATGAAAACTGACTAGATCCAAAGCTGGGGTATCATCAATAAAATTGTTAATCAGTTTATTTATGACAATTATAAGCGATTCTTAAAAATAATTTAAAAATAATATTAATATTGCCTAATTTTTTAAACACCTTCATCAAAATACATGGAACATACTGGTATGATGAGGTCTGTTAGACCAAAATGGTCATCACCAGTGTCCAAATCAGATGTATAGGGGTTAAACAATTATTTAAATTTATTTATATATATATAATATGTGTGTTAGGAAAACTATTGCTTTGTTGTTTTAAGCAAATATAATTTAACTCATAGTGCTTTATGAATTTATAGGGTTCTTAGTAAATCCATACTTACTTTTTTTTGTAAAATTGATTATTGAATACAGAAAATCGTTTTTGTTGCTTACATTGAATTTTTCTCGGATAAAAAAAATGTTACATGATGCAATACCAATGATATACATGCCAAATCATAGAAATGTATACATATTTGCTAGCGACATTTACTAGTAAAACCGGCAAACTTCAACTAACACCCCTGGTATGTTATTGATATGCAGCAGCAGATGTATATTATGTAATTCAGTGTCTGGCGAGGTATTTACCTGAGAAGTAGTTAATTTAATGTACATTTGTTCAAAGTAGTTACGTAACATAAGTCGATGTGTCACAGAGCTAAATGTGGAAATAATTTATTAATTATTTTCAAATAATTTATTTAAAAAAGTGTGACCAAGTGAATAAATCTTTTTTTCTATTTATACAGGAAATAATTTTTTTCTGTGATTTCAAGATATATTAATTGATAAACATTACAATTTTGTTTGTTTAATCCTAAATGTATGAAGAAGTTGAAAAATAAATACGCTGCACTGTATAAATATCTTCATGATTTGCCATTATTGACACCCTTATAAATATTAATATCCCTCCATGTAAATCATAAGCCTTCCTGTATGCGAAACGAAATACAGGAATACAAATTCAATAAACCACATCCCCGAAGAATATCTAAAACGCGGAGTCAACAGCCTTGTAAAATTATTATTAAAATATTCAACAACCATACGTAAGGGTTCATTTCCCCCCGCTAATATAATTTATTCACACCTCGTGATAAATTAATAGAAATTTCGCCCAACGGCAAACCGGCTTGTTTATCACCTGAAAACCCCGCGAAACGCCAATAAATAAGAAAATAAAAAAGTACCTTATCGCGATTTGAAAGCCTGCTAATAAATAAAAAAAAATCTTTAATGAATTTAATCACACGCCGCGCCGGCAGTTGAGTTTTACAGTTACACCAAACTCCACGCTCAATAATTCTAATTGGGAAATGGTTTATTTATGGACACTTCTTGTTTATGCCGAAGTCGTGTGGTAATGCTGATTATCTCCCGCGAATTATTTTACACTTGTATTTCATTTGGATTCCGCGCAATTACCGTTTGGCCGTGGTGTCATGTTTATTATTGCCATTGCCTGGTGTGGGATTTCTCGCGAGATTCATTCAAGCTAGCTGTAACCAGTGATATTTTCGCTCGGGATATTGTGCATATCCGGAGTCGTTGTTTACGAGGAGGATATTGCCCGTTATCTTATATTATGGTGGTGATATGTAATTATTTATATAGTAAATATTATACATGAGAACTGAATTAACGTTGGAGTAACATATCGATGGATTTATGCAGGAAGTCTAAATGTCAAACGACTTAATATCTGTATTCGTTTCACGTACGCAACTTTAAAATCAGAACCGATTCATATATATATATATTATATATTTTCTCCCCACTTAAACTTTCCCGAAATACTAAAGTCGCTTCCATATTACAACATCCGTAAAAAAGTTTATTTATTACGGATATCGCAATATGTCAACGTTTCTATTAAAGGATTGTGCACCTATTTTTCATATCTACTATAGTGCAAGTCATGCATTTATTAAGCTTTTAATAAAAAAATAATTTAATTAGATTGAGCCTTCAGGAACATCAGAGATAGAAAAGTAATTTTTATATTTATTGACAAAAATATATGTTTCATGTACAATTAGATATGAAGCTGCAAACTACAAGATTAGTATTATGGCAGACACTAAAGATGAAAAATATATGTTTGACAGAGTCGTCCATAAACTACTTGGTCAACTTTGTTTGACATATTATTAAAAAAAAAATACTTAGTTAAATTTCACTAATATTCTGATTTATTATTCCAACTAGTTTTAATTTACAAAAAATTACATTTTTACAAACATTATTTACAAGTTGAGATGTTAATTTTATGAAAATTATATAAAATTTAATTTATATCTCAACTTGTATATAATGTTTGTAAAAATGTAATTTTTAAGGGCTATCATAATGTCTTCATTACGTTGTTTACACGCTATCACTGTATTATCGTTATGAAAAGAATAAAACAGCTGGGTATAATCAGCGTAGAAGTGTGTTTCGCAATATTTAATAGATTTATGAAGAAAAGATGAATATATTAAAAATAACAAGGGACCCAGAATGAACAGAACCTGACAGAACTGGTAGCTTGTTAAAAAGATGTTGTTCAACTTTAACCCGCTGGGTGCGATTTTTAAGGAATTCTGAAAAAAGTATATACTTTATTGTAGAATTTACATTAAGTATAATACAATACATTTTATATAATCTTATTACTAAATGGCTATCGACCATCGGTCTTTCAGCCAGCACTGTTTTATTACTCTCTAGATTTTCAGTCCCTCGCGATAATTTAAGTTAGGCCCTTTACAGCCCGGGTATAAAATTGTGTTGATTATTATAAAAATGGTAATTGTCGATGTAATGTATGGCTAAACCTGTACAATCTTTTATTTAAGATTGATGTTTTATGTTCTTCCAATCATTTTTTGAAATTTCTCCCGGTTTGGCCAACGTGGATTGCGTCACAATCGTCGCACTGGATTTCATACACTCCGCACTTTTTTAATTTGTGTATTTTCGGTTTGTTGTTCACGAAGAGTTTTCCAAATATTATTTGGTTAGTCATGATTATGTTAAATTCTTGTCATTTTATACATTTTTCTAATTTTTAAGATAGGATACATTTTCAGATAGATTTATACATTTTTACAATTTTTAGAAAGGATACATTTTCAGATGTTATCCCTGAAATGTCAAACACACATCGTAAAATTAAATATAGCTCTTTTCATTCATTAATTCACAGAATAATACACATACCACAAAATGAAGAAAACTTCTTAAAAGAAACAAAAAGCAGTAAATAATGGATATTTAATCGATAATGTAACAAAAACTAAGAAATCTAAACAGTTTGAAAAAAAATTGTATACGTGATAAAAAAGAAAACATAAGCTGGTGTAAGTTACAGTATATTAGTAGCCTTTCGCCGAAAGTTAAAATTATGAACCCTTAGTTTCTGGCTACACGCTTCCACCATTATAATGACGACACCTCGTTTATGTTTTCGGACTTGATCAAGCAAATGTATTTTGCACAGACTATTTTTCTCTGTAATTGTTCATGAGTCGCGTCTTTATTTTCGCAATTTACTGTAGGTGCAGTCATTTGCCCTAAATTTTGAGCAGAATGGTGTATATGAACGCTCACAGCTAATTTTAATAAGGGGTATCAACCCAAACACAAGTAAAGAGAGGTTAGAAAAAAATATGAATTTGCTTGGAAAATTCATTTTGACCTCTATTTACATACATTTTATTACCTTTCGTAATTTAAAATTCTTCTTTCCTGGCTGTAGATTTGGATAATATTTAAGAAGAGGTTGTTAGGTTGTCAGGTCACTCTGCATATAGTTTTGTCTCATCCATAGCAAGTGGTTCAATTTAGTTGGTACACTTTTAGTTATACCATATTCTCCGTTTGTTTCCTTAAACAAGCATCATAGTTGGATACAGCCCTACATTATTATTGCTATTACTTTCTCGCCTTTCGCGACAACGTCAGCTCCTTTGGGAGCAAAACTCCTTTAATTCTTCTCTTTGCATAAGTTCATATTTATCACCTTCCGAGTGATGTCGCGAAACGCTAGTATACTGTTTTATTTTAATTTCTTAGGAAGAAAGCTAATTTGATCAAATCTTCACGATAAGACAAATAACAGAAATATCACGAGAGTACAATAAGAAGCGATATCTATACTTCATAGACCTAGAAAAAGCGTTTGATAGCATACCACGAGAAGAAGTATGGAAGGGACTAAAGGAAAAAGGTGTAGGAAAAGAACTAATAGAGGCAATACAGTCAATGTGTAAGGATTTCACCCATGGTTCCAACTATGACGGGGATTATCTTAACCCGTTTAATCTAATCTTTCTTTGTTGGCGATGGGCTCTATATTTGGTAAACTGCACCCTTATACTCCTGTTTGCTGCTCCTAGAACGGTGTTAGTTCAGGAAATTATGTCGAAGTTGAAGCTCAGAGCAGGTATTAGGTAGGTGTGTATTTTAAACCTGCTAGCTAGTTTTGTTTTCAATATCAGCTTAGTATGATCTCCTATTTTAGTCATCAAACGTTTCTTTATTTCACCCACAGCTTGGATAAAACCAAGATATTTTTAGAATTTGTTTCCATTTATGCCTAATATGACTTCGTTACTCCTTACTTGTAAATCTTGCGATGGAATCCATTATCCCTTGGTGGTGCTGTTTATTTTTCCCTTATCGATGCCAAAGTTCATTGGAGATAGCTTCCACTATATGCAAAAGCCTTTTTATGCTAATTTCACTGTCCGAGTAGATTTTTATGGTGGGATTTTTGGTGGTATTAGTTCAACGGGAACTCGAGCTTACTGAACTACAGGTAAAAAGTGGATTTCAGTTACCATACAAATAGGTATCTTCATAATGCGGTTTGGAAGATAACAATTTCTATTTGTAATGGGAACCAGTTTTTTGTCATTTCCACGTTTTCCTATGTGCGCCATTTATTCATCATGTAATAAAATATTACTTTTATATCGGTCTTGTACAATGTAGTGTATTGAGAAGTTATAATTGCGTTTATTTTATGAATGCTCGCGCGTTTATTAAAGCGCAGTTGTTCTTATTTCAATACCTTTTTTCTATGTACCTGTCTTCGTGAGAGGAGAATAACATTTCAATTTCCATATAGAAATTCAATAACTATCTTGTGTAAACTAAAACATACATTGATAGTGTCGCTATTAGCTAGGAGTTGAAATGCTATGAAATTCTGGTAATTGGTGTAGGCTACATGTTGGTTTTCTTGTGTGTTTTTTAAACTGTGCTTGTAACAATGTCATCAATAACCAGTTGTTCTTTACAGCCCTGTGTCAGTCTTCGTATACCTTCTATTCAACTGGTAGTAGTTTGTTTAATAAAATATTCAGCCACCATTTATCTAGCGTATGGATAACTAGTGATGGCCATTTCGGTCTTCCATGTGCAATGCCTTGATGAAGGCATGTTGTCTGTAAGATGTTTGCAGATCTTGTCTACTAGGATTCCGTTCATAAGCTTGTACAGGATGGGCAAGCAGGTAATCGATCTGTACTGACTAGGGTTGGGTTATTGTCGTTTTATGTAGGACTATCTGATTCCGGTGTTTTTTTGTAGGTGTTAAAGTGGGTTATTATCGTTATGTGTAGAACTATTTGAGTCCGGGTTTTTATTTAGTGTTTGTAACATATTTTTGATGTGTAGATATAAGTTTATAGTCGTTACCCAAAAAATAACTGGAGAGGGTTCCTTCAAGAACTTAGAATTAGAAATCCTTGAAAAAAATAACTGGAGAACTAAATAAAATCCACAACTAATGGTTCAAATTAGTTGTGGATTTTATTTAGTTCCGAGGATTTCCAATTCTAGGTTCTTGAAGGAACCCTTTTCACATCTTCTCCAGTTATTTTTTGGTTTAGCGACTATAATTTTTTTGGTTCTTGTTGTCTATTGATATTCATTCTATTCTTATTTTATGGCTTTCCCCAGATGTTGTTCCAACATATCTTACATACGGTTTTGGGTACACATTCAATTTGTCATCATTATTTTTTAGCAATTTCCAGTAGAAGAGTCTTTGGTTGGCAGCGAGGGTTCTATTGTCATTTTTTTTTCGCTCTGATGTTTTGTACCTCTTAAGGGGCCAAGCATAGACTCTATCTAAGCTTTTGCCTAAATATGTCTATTATCTCTTCGATGCTGGTGTTTTCTTTACCTTTCTACTAGAATTTTCCCTTTGTATGGTGTAAGGATGCCAATGTTATTTTTCACATATTTTCATGGGGTAGTTTTCTAAGAGCGTGATTTTCAAGTAAGATTTTTTTAGGAAATTTCTGATCAACTCAATCGGCTCGATCTGTTTGATCCTTCTGATTGACAACATCGGCTCGATCTGTTTGATCGACTCGATTTATCTGATCAGCTCGATCTCTTCGATCGACTCGATTTTTCTGATCAGCTCAATCTGTTCGATCGGCTCGATTTTTCTAATCAGATCGATAATTCAACTGATATATCTTTGAGATGAACGAGATGATCACTAGTTGTTATTAAAAACATTCACAAGTGATTTTTTTAATTTTTAACGATAGAAGATGCCAAAAACTGAAAGTTGGTTGGGATATGTTTCTTATTAAAATTTGATCACTAAATAAAAAATCTGCTTATAGTACATATACCTGAAGTTATGCACGAATTATAAATCCCTCGTGATTTATATACGTTATAATGCTTCCGTAGAGAGTAGTATAATGCTGTTTTATATACAAGTCGTGGATAAACAATAAAAACAATCCATTCTTTATTAGCTGTTAATTAAGAATAAAAAAGAAACTCAACAACAATATAATTAATCCGACTCCTCGTAAATATTTAATACACATTTGGAACGCGTACGCGTTTCGGACGTTACGCAATGCCAGTCTTATAATTCCACAGCACTCGCTCGCGGTTATGACTTTGAGATTACAAAGAGATTACGTTGCCCGATAAAAGGATGGAAATGTGAAAATCGTGATGCGCCTGCACTCGCGTGGTACGCACAGAACTCCGCTCGCTCGAGTAAAGCAATGCGTGCGTGCGTGCGTATGTGAAAATACTCTTGGAATTACTTCTCACTGCATTTGATGAATGTTTTATACCAGGATTGAATATGTAAGTGAATTTCACATCGTTAAAATGTGAAATAAATAAAGAAAAGGAATTTGTAGTAGAGATGAGTTTGAAGGAGTCGGCTCTGAGCCGAATGATTCGATTTAGAATATGCAGCTCTACCTATTTTAAAGCAGTGATTGCGATTTGTGCCCAAAAAGAAGTGCGACCTTAAAAAAGAATCCAACTCACATGAGTAGGTGGCCTCAGTTCTATAATGTATATCCTACAATAATAATTATTACCTTTATAATTTTTTTATATTATTATTAATAACTATATATTTCATTTTTTATTTTATACACATACAATTCAGTCCATCAGAGCGTGTATGGAAACGATTATTACACTTTGAAGATAGAATTCTCTTTAAGAATGTTCAAAAATCGCTAAGAGGAAGGGGAAATTCTTTGTCTTATTTGAATATGTTGTTGTGATCTGTCTTTTAAGAGATAGGAAACACAACGTTAAAAAATTTAGTTAATAATTACAACTCAAAAATATTATGTATTAAATAAACTAGACTATTACAAAATAATATTAATTAGACGGAAAGACCTACGGTTGTTAGCCACATAAAACATAACTCTACAAATACTTTGTAAATATTTATTCAAACTATGTATGAATGTTATATAAATGAAGATGTTTAGTTAGTTAATATTAATTTATTATCAGTACATAGGATCGTTCAGTTCTCCCTCTATTTCAAAATTGTTCTCTTAAATATAACACAAAATAATTAAACACAGATACAGAAACGATAAAAAGTCACTTGTTTTCCGACTAGATTGATAATATTTATACAGACATTGGTTCTAAACATTTCTTTTCGTAGAAGTAAGAAAAATTTAAAAGGAGAGACTAATAACCCTAAAGAAGAGATAACATTTCAAGATGTATAAGCATCTGGGTAATCAGAGTAACGTCGAGGTATCCCAGCTAATCCTAGGAAGTGTTAAATTTACTCCAATAAATATTTTTGTAAATTGAATGTTAAGAAAATTTTCTATTAGAAACACGTAGAGTTTTCAAAATAAGAAAATATTGATCTAAGATTATTAAATAATTTGTCCAAATTTTGATAATACTTAATGATGTTAAATAAAAATTATTTGAAAATAATTAACAAATTATTTCCGCTAAATGTGACTTTATTTTAATTGCCAGCGAAGCTTTTATTCAAATCTGAGCCGAGAAAAATTGTTTTTGTGAATTTACGATAACAGTGCAGGAACGCACGTCCACCCTTTGCCCGTCATTACTATCAGAGCACGCGGCTGGTAAGGATCGCATTTTAATTAATTTAATTCAATTCGTTTCGTTTAATTTTATTCGGTTTTGATTTGGATTGAATTAATTTGGTTTAATTTAATTTAAATCGACTTAGTTTAATTTTATTTAATATAATTGATTTAATTTGACTGAGTATAGTTGAATTAATTTAATTGATTTATTTTGACATCTCATCTTTAAGTTATGAACGGCAGAGCTGTACAGGACCTACTCATCGCGTCCACAAGTCGGCTCGGCAAAGGCACACCCCCGAAGAGCCGGCATGAAATCGGACACTGGTTTTGTGGTAAACAAATATAAACAGGTTATAAATCCTTCCGTCGCACCAATCACATCTGGCACCTCGAGGGCAAAAAATGCACACCAATTTTTAAGTCTTTCACTCTCTGCCTATTGGACTTAAAGTATCAAAACGAAATAAAACTACTCTCCTCGTGTCATTAAATAGGAAAGGTAGGTCTAATAAAAGTGTTCAATCCGATAATGATGAAATTAAGTTTCCTTATAAAATGAAATTTTGTTTTTAATACTTGTTAATTTCAAGCGAAAATTATTAAATGTATACAATTTTCTATAAAAAAAAGAAAAACTATTGCACATACTGTTCCACCGAAAACGCAAATTAAAAGTATATGAACTTCCAATTAATAGATTGTATTGAAACTTTTGCCATTTATTTAAATCAGTATATTCTTTTTAATGAAAATATTTTCAAGATTCTAATGATTCCTGTTATAACGAAAGTCGAAATCAACTTCCTTATTGTAAATGGAACACTAATTTTTTTATTGTTGATTTGAATTTTACATATAATTTTATAATAAAAACTATTAGCTCTTACTATACCTATAATTAACTATTTTTGAGATATCTGGATATTTATAAAAAATGTGACTAAATATCATCCCATTGTTTTGTTTTTTTCTACATTTATTGTACAATTCATGGACTAAATATTTATACTAAAAATAATGACAAAGATTACAGAGTGTATTTTAAACTAATTGTTAATTTCAAATGGCCATATCTTGATTATTTTTTCAAGCGGAATACCTATCCAGGAATAGTACTACAAATATTCGAATTTTCATTTCTATGACTTCATTCTACTTTGTGATATATTTTAAAATGATGTTTAAAATATTAGTAAGTTATATAAATATTGAAAGATCTCATAAACAATTAGGTTTAGAATTTTGTAATAAAAACATACGTATAATCCAAATTTGAAGTAAAAAGTATAGGGTTTCATTTAAAATAGCAAAGTTTTGAATCCGGTATGACCGGAAGTGGTAGAATTTTGAAAATAGTTTGATAAAAAAGAACATACTTTTTTACATCAACCGTAAAAAATTCATTACAATCCAACAATAGGAAACCTATATACTCGTAATGTGATTTCTCGATGAGAGACCAACCATTGAAATTTAAATATATTCAATATTTAATTCTCTTGCAAATGAGCCGATAACCTCAAACTAGCCGAAAATTAAAAGTTATTCAACTAAATCTGTATTTTATTTATTTTATTGATAGATTCCTTTATAATCTATACATATTCAAAAGTGAATAATGCAGCAATAAGTATTTCCTATTTTTTTACTTTCCATTGGGTGTACAAGTGTTAATTTATTTAACATATTTTCATTAAATTACAATAGAGATTTTTTTTATTACTTTATAAATGCAGTTACAATCTAAGAGTTTATCAAACTTTTATATTGTAGCTCCTAAAACTATTGTATTCGTGGCGAAATTGAAAATATATTTATTTTTATATTTTTTATTAAGTATACAGCGTGGCATATTTTCTCAACAAGTAGATTTAGATTTATGGATAATATGAAGTTTTGTTGAAAATTTCAGTTTTTGAAAAATAAGAATATTGAAATGCCAAAAACTTCCTTATTTACGATTTTTTCGTAATGGTCTATTTTAACATTTTTATTACAAATACCTTTTTCTATCAAATACTGATAAAATACATAGGGTGCTCCATTTGAAAAAAAATGCGTGTTAATAAGTTGAAAACGCGACGTTCTTTTGTTTTTCCGATTTCACTGTTGTAATCCACGGGAAATTTACTACTACTTTGCTAATTTAATCGACTATTCAGCGCAACTAATAACAAAGTTAATAATTGTGCATTTAAGTTATCATTTTTGAAAACTATTTTACAAAGTAATTTATTTTTCCTGTTATCCGGTAGTTCTGTAAATAAACCAAATACGACCATTCTTCATATAACATTTTAATTTTACATTCTTCTTCAATTCCGCCATAGATTTTAAGCGATAATTCGAGGAGAGTAATTTTATTTCGTTTTGATAATTTAAGTCTAATAGGCAGAGAGTGAAAGAATTAAAAATTGGTGTGCATTTTTTTGCCCTCGAGGTGCCAGATGAGACCCGAGCAATGGAAGGATTTATGACCTGTTTATGTTTGTTTGCCGCAAAACTAGTGTCCGATTTCATGCCTGCTCTTCAGGGGGTGCGCCTTTGCTGAGCCGACTTGTGGACGCGAGGAGTACGTCGCAGCTGTACTGACGAGGGATAGATCCTCACCCTCACTTATAGAGGGATAGATTGTTGTTTTTGCATTAAATTTTTTCTCGGATCAAAATTTGTTGCATTATGTAATATATTATTAATATGCAACAGCAGTAATGTACACCTGCTGTTGCAGAACAATAAAATAATGCAACAAATTTTGATCCGAGAAAAAAAATAATGCAAAAACAACAATCTATGACTGTAATTCAATGTCCGGAGGGGTATTTGTCAGGGAAGTAGTTGTTTACGTAACGTAAGTCAAAAGTCAGAGAGATATACGTGGAAATAATTTGTTGATTATTTTCAAATGCTCTTTTCTATTTAATGAAAAAAAAAGTATTTATTCAGTACACATTTATTTGTACCACAATGTCAGTATTTATTTATCACGCGATATTGAACACTCGGACGTTCGTGATAGACTGACTGGAACTGACTGACCGCAGCGCCGCTAGCGCGCGCGCTTTCATAGCGTGTTTGTTTCTCGAACTTTCCAGAACTTTCTATAACGCTGCGTTTACTGTCGCGCGCTCTGTAGGATGTTCTAGAGTGATGTTTCCAGTTTCTTTTTTCACTTTCGTTACAGTATGTTCTATGATGAGTTTTAAAATTTCAGTTGAACCTAGAGCAGTACGTACAAAGAAATCCACATCTTTTTTTTATAAATAGAATAACTTGGTCACATCAGCAGCAGGTGTACATTATGTAATTCAATATCTGACGGGGTATATGCCCGAGAAGTAGTTGCTACAGAGCTATATGTGGAAATAATTTAATAATTATTTTCAAATCATTTTATTTAATTTATCATTTTTTTAGTTTGAATTTTGTTTATCTCTTTCTTTTAGAATAAAACCATTCGTAGGATATACTGTTTTCTTTTTATTAATTTGACCTTTTATTAGCGTTTGTGCGTACTCGTCCATCTTCGCTCATCGGAGGTTTCTGCAAGGGTGATTGCACCCTCAACCGACAGCCAGATTGGTGGTATCAGTAATTTTAACTAATAAGACAAATATAGAATTGATCACAATCAGTTATTTCAATCTTCCAAACTTCACGACATCCATCATAAAAATCCACCGGTATTAATTGAAAATAAAATTAGCATAATAATCAACATTGTCTAGTGAGGAGCGTTCGTTTTTTTTAAGAAATGGCGAATTTATTAGCGAAGTTTCGCTCTAATCAAGATCGACCCTAACAAATGATCACGCGTCAAGATCGTATCAATATTGCGCTAGATGCCGGGGCCGGAGGAATACGCCATCGCCAGAAGACATGCGATTTATCAAATGACGGGAATGGGAAATGTTGAGGATACCGACGCACACACGTACAAGCAACAGCAGCGTATGAGGAGAGCGGGTTCAATAGACCCATTCATTTACATTTTTGGCTGTCGGGAAGTGTATAATTATGAAAATATCCAAATGGTGATTTTACTCATTCAAAAAATTATGTATTGTGAAAAAAATATGAATTATATACAGAGTGATGAAATTGAAGAATCCGGGATTAACAATAAAAAAATGTACTATATTAGTACATCTTTACATATAATAATAAAATGTGTTTAAGTAAATTATCGAAGTATAAAATAAACATCTTTTATATTTGATGGTATACTAACTTGATTCTCTAATTTATTGTTTTCGCTAAATTCTCTGATTCACTCAAGTTTGTTGTTTGTTGTTTTTTTTTTGATGAAAAACTTGAGTTAGTTGTTTCTAAATAAAATGAAACAAAGATGATTGACACATTTGCAGTTATTTAAATTACAATGAAATTAAACAAGGAAAATTTCTGGCAATGATCAATGAAATTCGATCTTACCTACACTGTAAGTATTTTTTTTTTTGCAGTTGAAAAAAGGGATTGATCGAATTTTATTGATCATTGCCAGATTTTTTTTCCTTGTTTAGTTTCATTGTAATTTGTTGTTTTTCAAAAAAAAAAAACTCGAGTCTTTTTTTTTTTCGTTAATGTAAATCACGTCCGCGATTAATATCGGTGTATATAAAGAGACAACTCTCTTTATATATACAGATATTACATCAGATATTAATCACACAGTAAGGGCGGAAATTTCACCTTTGCAATGCCTATTTTAAGTGCCATCTGCGAGTAATATCCGTGTATATAAAAGGCGCTGGACACAGCAATGGCGAAACTTTCTATTGAAATTTCCTCCCTTGCAGTACCTATTTTTGTGCCATCTGTGAGTAATATCCGTTTATACAAAGGGCACTGGACATAGCAAGGGTGGAATTTTCTCCCTCGCAGTACCTATTTTCAGTACCATCTTTGAGTAATATCCGTGTATACAAAGGGCATTGGACAAAGCAAGGCGGAAAATGTCTCCCTTGCAGTGCCCATTTTTAGTGCCACCCGAAAGTAATATCCATTTATACAGGGTGTCTCATTTTACGTTATTTTCTTGAATATCTTGAAATTAAAGTATTTTACCAAAAAGTATGCCGAATCATAATCGTTATGGTTTTGAGGGGAAAATCGGATTTTGACAAAATGGCCTCCACAGTGGGGGGCCGGTAGTGGGGTCAACTTGAATATTTTACACGGGAACCCCTATTTTTTATTGCAGATTCTGAAAGAGCGTTAAAAAGTATGTAGGGTTTATATAATTTCCAACAGATGGCGCTTTAATCATAAAAGTATGAATTTTCTGTAAAATTTTCGTGAATTAATATTGTCTTAATAACTTTATAAAAATACATTTGGTGTTTCGAAATGTTATGATATCTCAAAAAGAAAAAAAAATCAGTGCGTCTCGGCATGGTCAGTGAAAGACCATTAGATTTTTGTATCTGAGTGATTTCCGTGATAATTGTTAACGTAATTCGCAATGGTCGTCAACGAGGTAGTGGTCATACTACTGATTCTTGGAGAAGCTCGGAAAAAATATCTGCAGCAGCCCGGCTTTATGTCCAACGATATCTCCAACACCGGCAACATCGAGGCAAGGGCACGAGAAAGTCACCTGATACAGCATCGCGAAAAGGTTGATAGGATGGATGATGACAATGCCGATCGAAGAACTGTGGCTGTTTTGGGACTGGTGCACATGGATCCACACAACAGTATGCGCAACATCGAACAAGAACTGGGAATTTCGAGAAGTCACAATATGCCGCAATAGCAATGGACATCACTTCGAGTAGTAGCTGTAGGTTGTAGGCGGGAAGAAATCAGTCCTTTTCCGGACCAAGTGATGTGCAAAGTCCGATCACGCGTCCTCCTTGTGCACATCGGGAAACGCTAATGCCGAAGGCACGCAAACTCTTAAGCGAAAAAATGATTTTTCGACATTTCGAATCAAACGGAATCAAAATCCGATTTCCCCTTCAAAAACCATAACGATTATGATTCGTTATACTTTTCGGTAAAATGCTTTAATTTCAAGATATTCAAGAAAATAATGACACCCTGTATAAAGGGAACTGGACACATCAAGGGCATAAATTTTCGTTAAAAATTCCAGTACTGCAGTACCTAATTTTAGTGCCATCCGCAAATAATATTTGCGTATATAAAGGAGGCTGGACACAGCAAAGGCAGAAATTTCCGTTGAAATTTCCTCCCTTGCAGTGCTTATTTTTAGGGCCATCTGCGAGTAATATTCGTGTTTTAAAAGGGCACTGGATACAGCAAAGACGGAAGTTTCCTCCCTTGCAGTGCTCATCTTTAGTACCATCCGCGATAATATCCATGTACAAAAAAGGCACTGGACGCAGCAAAGGTGGAAATTTCTGTTAAAAATTCCTGCATTGCAGTACCTATTTTTAGTGCCATCCGTAAATAATATCCGCGTATATAAAGGGGGCTGGACACAGCAAAGAAATTTCCGTTGACATTTCCTCCCTTGCAGTGCCCATCTTTAGTGCCATCCGCGAGTAATATCCATGTATAAAAAAGGCACTGAACGCAGCAAGGGTGGAAATTTCCGTTAAAAAATCCTCCCTTGCCTATTTTTAGTGTCATCCATGAGTAATATACGTATATATGAAGAGCGATGGACACAGCAAGGGCGGATTTCCATTGAAATTTCCTCTCTTGCAGTGCCATATGCGAGTAATATCCGCGTATATAAAGAGCTCTGGATACAGCAAGGGTGAAAATTTCTAATGAAATTTCCCCCTTACGGTGCCCATTTTCATTTCTTCAACCACATATTTCCCTTTCACGACGGCTTCTTGTATGTCACATCACAGATACAAAAAAATTCCCAGAACTCATGCTCTTTGCTACCAACAAATCAATAAAATTCACAATCCAATCAGTTTATTTTAACAACTCATTATATTTTCATAATATTTTCATTCAACGAGACATACACCTTCACATAAATAATTTCAACGTATGCTAATTTTCATTACATTTTAATTTATATATATTACATTGTAACATGCGATATTTGCAAATTAACTTCATAAACAACTATGTGTTTATTATATTTTATTGTTGGTTTTATTGATTTTTATTGTGAAATAAATTGCTTCACATGCACACAATTTATTATTGGCAATAAAATTTTACGATCGCTCCTATAGAGAGAAAGAGTGAGATGAGAGATGGTAGTTACACGTAATATAAATTACGCCTGTATATAATTATAAATTGTCATTTCGAGTTGGAGATTACACGATTCGATTCAGCTAAATCATATTGTTATATTTTTGAGAATATTAATAGATTTTTTTACCCTAATAATAAATTAGTTAATATATAAGTTAGTCTCTCAATATTAACTAATTTATTATTAAGTAAAAAATTATATTCATTTTTGAAAATTAATTAAAATTAGATAATTATTTTGTTCCTTTAGTTACTGTTTTTTTAATAACTTTGAAACTCATTTCATATATCTTAAATAGTTTTCTCACTTAATACTTGATGAAATTTGTTAAAATAAACGCCACTTATCATTTATTGAATTCGCCAATATTAGTCACTTATAGCATTTTTGTATTTTTTCTCTCTGTTTTTAGTGTTGTAATGTTCTACTAACTGTAATTATTTATATTGTATGTGTTATTATTTTTTTGTAATTTTGAAAAAGGAGAAATCCGTAAATAAATAAATAAAATATTACGGTATAAATATAAATAAAGAGCACTAAATGCATTTAAAACGTTTAACTGTTTTCTATTATTATTGAGACATTTTCATAAAATAAAAATTCCGACAAGACATTTTCCCGAGAAGTAGTTATTGTAAGTTATTGTTTGTAGTAGTAGATTGATTTTTTAATCTTTTTATTTTTTTATATATATTACGGCTAAATATTTTTGCAGTAGTAAGTAGATCTATTAGGACCACACTTTACAATTAGTTTTAAATATACAGGGAGTCCCATAAATGCATTTTAGTTACAATGTGAAGTTAATTAAAAGCGTGCACGTTAAACTTAACATTTCTCGTTCACAATGACCTGATATATAATATGAAAAAATTATTAAAAATCTACCAATAAAACAAAAACATAAGTTAAACTACTTAACATTCTTTACTAGTTTTGTGTTGTTAATTAGCCCATTTTCAAGAGAATTTAAAATTTAATTTATTTATAGTACTATAGTCGAAAATATTCATTAGAAAAGGGGCTTACGTTATGATGATAAAAAGAACATTTAACGTGTACGTAATTTTTTATTCTTGCAGAATAGCCGCGACAATATACTTCTTCTTTTCGAATCCGTATACTCTTTCAGGTATCGGATGGCCCGATAATATACAAATGTTTAAATATTACAAATATTAATATATAAAAAAACTAGAGATGGGAAAGTCGATATTTTCGATCTTTTTTGTCACTGCAAAATGAAGTTTATGACAATTTTCTTAATGTTATTATAATATTAATATTAGAAAATGTTACCTATTGATTAATAAACTCAATTTTATTGTTATTTGATAACTTTAACTACTTAAAATTGGTTATTCAGAAAAACTCGATTACTAAATTCACTCGATTTTGCCCAACACTAAAAAAAACTAATCAATTTTAATATGCATCAAATCAGTGAAATGCAAAATGCTGCTGTTTATTATTAAACAAATTGTTTACACAGCTGAAATAGTTCGATTCGAAATGTTTACACTCTCCTTCATCATTTTTTCATGGGCACGGGACACATTACTGAAAATCCATCCGCGTAATACATTCCATCCATTTTGATTTAATTTTATGTGAATGTCGACGAACTCTCCGCTGCCGTTCCCACTCGAAATGTCCACGACGACGCATCATCGATTAATAACTGGCTGTAAAAATAGATGGCTTTTCGCTATTCATAAAAATGTAATAATAACGAATACACAAAAAGTAGTTTGATAAATTACGATTCTTAATTAAAAATTTAATAAAAAAAAAAAAACACACAAGGCGTTTTATGTTTCAAAGTATATCAGTTAACGTATTATTTGGATTTTTAGAATTAAAAATTTGTTGGTTAAGGACGTAATTTAATAATTATAAATTTTTAGTCTTTGGAGATTTTAATCTGAGTAACACTAAATGGTCTTCCGATGGTTATTCAACATCAATATATAGAAACAAAGAGCAGCAAATTTTAAGCTCGTATATATTCATGAATCTCAGGCAAATCATTTTCACACCAAACTCGCGAGATATTTTCCTTGATTTATGCTTTACAGATATTGATGCTCAAATTACATTAGCCGACGATATTCTTCTTAATGCTGGTCACTATCATTTTGCATATTGTGGGGTCATACCAATAATTAATAATATTGAAACTCTTTCTACTGCAGAGAAACTCTATTTATTTAAAAATGGTGATTATGTAGGCCTCAACCAGTTTTTCCATAATGTTGATTGGGTGGTTAAATTGGATAATAATAGCCTTGATAACAACCTTGAACAGTTTTATGACGTTATACATGAAGGAATAAAACGATTTATACCAACAATCACTTTAAGAAGTAGAAAACACAATTTCCTAAAATGGTTCAACTATGAATTAATAAACAAAATTAGAGAAAAGAAAATTACACATTCAAAATTTAAAAGTAGTGGATCTAACATAGATTACCGTACATTTTGCAATTTAAGATCTTACTGTAAACAATTATCAACGAAACTTTGTAATGAATATACAAAACATTCAACATAATATTACTATTAATCCTGATGCATTCTAGAAGTTTGCAAGAGATGCTAGAAAACAAGAGGATGGAATACCAACAAATGTGAAATTAGGTGACAAAATTGCTGAAAACGGATTTGATGTTGCATGTTTATTCGCTGAGTACTTTGCAAGTGTCTATGAGTCTGGTACGTCTGATGTCAACAACCATAAGAAATGTTGGGAACGCTAACTAAGTGCAAGATATGGAACTTTACGTAACACTAGAAGATGATTTCAATCGTATTGCTGGATTAAAGAACACATACTCTTCCGGCCCTGATGGTGTACCTTCTGATTTACTAATAAACTATATTCATTAAGCAATCCCATATATCTCTTGTTCTCCAAATCAATAGCAACTGCTCAGTTTCCAAAGATCTTGAAAGAGTGTTACATCACTCCTGTTTTCAAAAGTGGCTCTCGGGAAGAAGTGTTAAATTATCGTGGCATATGCAAGCAGTCGGCTGTTCTAAAACTATTAGATGCTGTTATTAGTGAACAATTTGCTTGGATGTCGCACTCATATATACGAAATGTATAGATAGCATGGATTCCAACGTGGAAAGTCTACAACAAGCAACCTAATGCAATATAAACAGTTTTCTAGTGCCTTTGAGAATAATTATCAGGTGGATAGTATTTACATAAATTTCTCAAAGGCATTTGACAGAGTAAACCATGTAATCTTGCTGATTACATGTTTGAATCTAGAATGAATGATTTATTTAAGGTTCTAATGTTATCCGTGCCTCATTCGCACAGATAACATTAGAACCATATATAAATCATTCATTCTAAATTCAAATATTGTTCATTTCCAAATTGTATCATAAATAAATACTGTTAATGTGTATTCGAAAAGTCACTGTTATGATATAAATATTTTTAATTTTCTTAATAATATTTTACTTTCCAATGTTATGAAGGCCTACATAGATTTTAATACATTCTTATCAATCATAAAAGAATAGGTTGTTTTGGTGATTTGGTGAGACCAAATTCACCTTTTTGGGTCATACAGTTTAAAACTTTCAAAGTTGTTGTCTTAACAATAAAGCAAATCTTCTTGGAATTCGTGTTAAGTTCTTCAAGAGCCTCTTACAATCAGTCCAAGCAAATTAAAAGAAATAAGTACTTTCTGTCACCAAAGATAAATGGTAAATTCAGAAATCAATGTACAACGTCAGCATAATTTAAACTACTGCTGTACTATAAACCCCAGCTGTGCATTACAATTATCCATGCTAAAATGTTTATCTCACTTAATCGT
The DNA here is from genome assembly GCA_963082785.1 of Philonthus spinipes. Lineage (NCBI taxonomy): Eukaryota > Metazoa > Arthropoda > Insecta > Coleoptera > Staphylinidae > Philonthus > Philonthus spinipes. The sequence continues at coordinate 11,063,720 of OY720306.1, forward strand.
TATTGAATTTTCGAAAATTCCAACGATATTTACCGATTTCACCGCAATTAGCACGCTGGCATCGGACCTAACTGCACTCGCCGGGATTATACCGTTCTCGCTGAATTATTCAGCATTCACAAACATCCTGCGAGTGTGTCTAAATCCACGATCTGTGACTGGAGGCTTAATTTCAGAACAAATCCCGCAACGTGCAACTTCAATTTTACCCATATAAATTACTCAACGCCCGTGCGTTATTAACTTCAACTGAAATCGGCGCTCGTATTCATTTATTCGGTTTTTGCTGCGAGACATCGTTTATCCAATAATTTCACGATAATAACAGTGTAATAAATTATGACAATAGAAATAAGCAAGTGCGTGTTTTTTTTTATATTATGACTCAGCAAACGTATAGATACGTTTGTCGAATCATAATAAAAAAAAAACATAGAAAAAATGATTTATTCACTTGATCCCAGCTGTTTAAAATAAATTATACAAAAAATGGATGTAATGTGTCTAGGAGCATAATGTGAATGTGGATTCTGACAGGAAAAATACAAAAATGACACTGTGAGGCCTTAGCAAAGATTGCACCACGAATGAAATTCCCACGAATCATTGTCAGATGCTACTTCTGACAATGATTCGTGGGTATATCATTCGTGGTGTAATCTTTATAGAATTAATCGAGGAGGTGCTGTTAGAGCTAATCATCTAAAATAGATCTAATGACATTTTTAGCCACCATTCATTTAGCGTATGGATAACTAGTGATCTGAAATAGATCTTCCCAGATAGCGGTGGTATAAGCCATAGGAACATAAACTTACTTCACAATAATACGCAACAAAAGTGCCGATACATGGTCTCAGATATCCTTCAGGGAGGAAGCATTAGGGCCTAACGAAGCTAACTTGCTGTAACGGTGAAAAAGGAATAAAAATTGTTTCATTGTCAAACTCAGTTATATCCCCCTTTCACGAAATAGAGAGGTGAGGATTATTGATTTGCTACATTCAATAAAATATTCAGCCACTATTCATCTAGAGTATGGATAACTAGTGTATATGATATGCTATACTTCATGTAATATTCAAACCAAATACTGCGCTTAGTTAACGAATTATTTCAATTATACGATTATTTCGGATGTAATAATTAATTTTATTCAGAATATTCAAATGAGTTTTCATTTTTATTATGTAGGCGTTTCCATGATACTATAAAGAAACAAAAAAGACTTCTAATACAACTGATTCCACGAGAGAGACCTTTCAATTCCGAACAAGGACAAAACGGTGAATTATGTATTTATTCGTCCGTCTTAATCGAGAAATAGGAATTAACGAAGATATATCGCGTTTTCATATATAATACATAAGATGAAAACTCGCACCGGAGGATAACTCCCGAAGGGCAGTAAATTCTTGGATATAATTCAATTACCCCCCGCTAATGACGCACAGTATCAGGCTACATTGTAACAATACACAATAAAAACCAATCTCGCTTTGGCGTCATAATCAAAGGCGTTATTCGCGGAAAGACTTTTTGCGATCCAATTTAATGGACGGCGGAGGCAATTTTCGTCTTCAGAAATGATCATTCCCTAAAGACGCGCCGGCGACCCGGGGCCAATGCACCCTCAAACGGATGCCGTTTCGCGAAAGGGCACAGCACCATCGATACGTATATACGCACAGAGAGTGGATGGTTAAAGAAAACCAGTTAATATCCAGTCTTTTTCGCCCGGGTTTCTTGTTTTGCATGGTTATTATGTTTCGCGACGATTCGAAATTGATTCTTGACGGTTGGTAATTCAATTCCATGTAAATTATAAATATGCATTTCTGCTTGCGTGTTTATTAGAGAGAGAAAGACAGAGAGAGAAAAAAGAAAGAGAAACAGAGAGAAGGAAAGAACGAGAGAGAGAGAAACGGTTTGTTCTATGGATCAACTAGTGTAGCAATTTTTAATTTTTCTATAACTCTTATGGGCTATGTCACAAACATAAACCCAGTTAAACCGTTGAATGTGAAGTTTATAAACTTTCAATTTAGTAAAGGAACAAACCTAAAGAGAGAGAGAAAGGGAGAAAATAGCGAGATATATATATATTTTTATTTTAGGCGTTTACCATTCAGTTACCACCAATGTAGAAATTGTCAAGAAAAATTGTCTTATTAAATATCGGGCACTTTTTTCTTATTGATCACTTGGCAAAACATTTTGATAATATATCGATTTAAAAAGATTTTAGTCACTTCGTTTTGTGGTTTTACATTAGAAAAACAAAACCAAGTGAATATAGCCATTTTAAATCAATTATTGTCTTACTAAGTTTCGGTAAAGGGATAAATAAATCTGGAATGAAAACCCACGCTAGTTAGCAAATATCAGATAATTGATCTCTAAAAGACATTAACAAATATAAAAAAAAATACAAAATAAGGACACTTTTGTAAAATTCAACACATTGAGAGAGGAGTTGATAATTTGCACGAGAACTTTTTAGTGTTCAAAAATTGATTTAAATAGGATTTAATTTGCATTTTTTTATCTCTTGACATTTATGACAATTCAATCACATATTTATCCTAGACAATGGAATAGTAAACATAGGTTTCTATTTACTACGAAAAGCTGGAATACGCAACCCCAAATTATAGCGACTCGACTAAATTATTAAAACAATCAATATATGAACAAGTCCGATGACATTTGTATGATGTTCAAGTGAGACAAAATTGAAATTTCGTAAATAATTTTTCGTGATCGAAACCATTTCTAAAATATGTTTTAGATTTATAAAATAAAATTATTTAAAATGTTCCGTTCCATTGTGATTGAGATTAAGGAAACCAAACTACATAAAAATAATACCGAGTTTTTAATGCGTTAATATTTTTCAGACCTAGCGTGTTGTCATGGATGAAGTCTAGGAACTTTAATAAGAGGAGAGAGCAAGTAAAAGTGACAGTCAGTGTTCTGTGCCTATGAAGGGGAAATTTATTACTTCGCTCTTTTCTTTCTATTGGCTTGGTTTATGATGACCAAACGTAAGATTATTGTTGAAGTAAACTCCTCGAAATTTAAACACTTTTAATTTAATTAAAAAAAAACATTTTTCACTAGGTCACAGTTAATAATTTAATAAAACGTTTATTTTTTAGGGAAGAACTGATATTCCTCTAAAAAATCGTAGAATTATCGGAAGACGCATATTTTTGTGAATGATATTAACTTGTACTTAATGTAAGATTATTTTGTTCACACCAAAAAGCAATCATGTTTAAGTCTTCTTGAAGCTTTAAGCAGTCGTTGATATTGTTGACAGATTTATATTCTAGGAATTAAGTAAGTTTCACTTGGTTTGTTTTACACGTTAACAATTCATAATATTACTAAAATGTTTTACCAAGTGATTAATGATACTCAAATTGGGAAAAAAAAGATTTATATACTTTTAAATCATCAGCATAAAATAAATGACGGCATAATATGATTTATATGACACTGTTAATTTACACCAATTTATAAAAGTAGCCAGAGAAGAGAGAAGTAGAGGAAAGTTAGTGAAAGTTATATATGGAAAAGTGGGTATTAATAACAAATATTTATTATGGAATGAGGTGAAAGAACAATATAAAGAGATAATTGTAAAAAAGTAAGAAGTATGGGGAAGACAAGGGGTTCTTAAAGCTGGGGTTCTGGAACATTGTCGGGATAAAATCAAAACGCAGGGGGAAGAAGTGGCAGAATCATTTTGAAGAAGAGTGAGTAATAGGAAAGGATGTAGGAGTAGTAATGGAAGCGTGACTGGCAGAAGAGGAATGTGAGGGAGTGAGAGAAAAGTTACCATCAATGTTTAAGTGGGAAATGAAAGGGGCTACAAAGAAGGCAATTCGAAGAAGGGCAAAGGAGGAATTATCGTGGGAACAAGAGAGAGGCTGCAGGATATGGAATATAGGGAGGATGTGGAAGGGCTGGTATTGATAAAATAGCGACAGGGAAGGACTGAGAATTAGGACAGTGTACGTAAATAACAACTAGGAAGAAGTGGAAAAAGAAATGGAGGATGAGGCGAGCAGAGGAAATAGATGTATAGTGGTTTGATGGGGGTTGAAAGATAGCAGATGTAAGAAGAGCATTGGATAGTACGGAAATTCAACTGAAAAAGATTAAATGAGGAGATATTGAGACTATGGAAGAGATGGATATGTGGGGCAGAGTGAAAAGAGGAAGTAGAAGACAGCACTCATGTTTTGATGAAGAGTATGTTAGCCGAAAAGAGAAGGGGTCAAAGATTGGAAAGCATCCTACTTTCCAATCTTGAAGGGGTGAAGAAAAATTGTTAATACTGGTAGAAGAGGAGTGGGAGGAAGTGAGGGAAAAGTAATCAGCGTAGTTTAAATGGGAAATGAAATGGGCCACAAAGAAGGAAATTCGAAGAAGAGCAAAGGGGGAATTGTCGTGAGAACAAGAGAGGGGCTGTAGGAGGATGATATGGAATATAGGAAGAAGGTGGAAAGGCTGGTATTGATAAAATACCGACAGGGAAGCACACATCTGAGAATTGGGACAGTGTACGTAAATAACAACTAGGAACAAGTGAAAAAAGAAATAGAGGATGAGGCGAGCAGGTTAAATAGATGTATAGGGGTTGGGTGAGGGCTGAAAGATAGCAGATGGAAGAAGAACATTGGGCAGTGTCGAAATTCAACTGGAAAAGATTAAATGTGGAGATATGGAAGAGATGGAAGGGGCCATAGTCGGATGTGTGGTAGCAGAGTAAAAAGAGGAAGTAGAAGAGAGCACCCATGTTTTGATGAAGAGTATGTTAGGCGAAAAAAGAAGGGTTGACCCCTTCAATTGGAAAGTCGGATGGGATGAAGAGAAATTGATAATACAGAAATGAACGAAGTATAGAAAGATATGTGATAAGGAGAAGCTTCAAGCAATAAAACAGATAGAAATGGAGATGAGGAGATGCCGAAATATGAAAGAACTATGGACGATATTAAATAGAGGAGGCGAAACGAGGAAGCGAAGCAGGAGATATAATTATTATAAGATCCGCTCTGGATCTGTAGGAAGCCGGCAGGTTCTTCCCTACACCTGCCGACTGCCTATATATGGATGAGGTAGAGATGCTTATGGAGAAGTAGAAAGGGCTTTTGAAGAAATTCAAAGAGGCTGAACTGAATGGGCTGAAGGCTGAAGTGTGGAAGATAATGGAAGAAGAAGGAAAAAGACGGTTCGGGGTCTTGTTAAACAGGATGTGAAGAGGCGAGTTGGAAATTCCGGAGTCATGGCGAGTGGATGGAATGTTCCCGGTACACATGGTGGAAACATAACATAGATTGGAAACTATAGAGGAATAACGATCATGTGGTTTTAGTACAAAATAGCAATGACAATAGAGATGAACCGGCTAGAAGAAGAGGTGGAAGAAAAGGAGATACTGTAGAAAACGCAAGGTGGCTTTAGGAAAAGGAGAGAAATCTTTACGCTTGGTAAAGAGGATGAGAGAGGAAAAGAAAAAGAGTGTGTATGTGGTATTTGTGGACTTAAAAGCGGCGTATGACTTCGTGCCAAGAGAAAAGTTGATGGAGTGCCAGAAAAGTTGATGGAGGAGAGGTGTGAGTAGTGTACGAGTAGAATGGGTGAAAAGGGTGTATTCAGAGACATGAGTGAGAGCAAAAATGGGGAAATGTGTCAGAAAATGTTAGGATATGGAAGGGTGTATAATAAGGATACCCGCTCAGCCCTTTGTTATGTTATTTAATATATATATATATATATATATGAGGGAGCTTGAAGAGGTACTAAAAAAGGGCAGGCGGGCGGAATAGTGATTGGGAGAATGAAATTATGGATGATGTGATGTTACTAGCGAGAGAATGGGGAGAAATGAAGGAAGAGTTGAGATGTATAAAAGGTCTCTGTGCGTGAATGCGAAGAAAACAAAATGGATGAAATTTAGAAATAGAGAAGGAGAACGAAAAATTTGAAATGTTACATAAAACTCTCTGTATATACATACACACCTTTATTCAGACAACAGAGATAATACGAAATAATATAACATAAATAATTATAACACATGTATGTCTTACTCTGTCTGGGCTATCGACCAGAAGTCTTTCTGCCCTGTCATGAATTTATGATGATGTCAAAGAAAAAATCTGTGCTAGCTAGCTGAACGTTATTATTATTTACAATCATTTATAAAATTGCATTCAAAAACATCTATAAATATAGTTGGTATAGTTTTCATATAAATTCCAAAATTAAAATAAATATTGAAATAATTATAAATATTTAATACAAATATGTTTTATCAGGTTTTTTAAATTTTGTTGTTAACATATTCTGAATTTTATTCTAACGCTTTTATAAAAAAAATTAATAACTTTTTCAAAAACGCCGTAAACATATCATAATTCGACAAATACCGACTCTACACGACGAATAGTACAGCCATTGGATATAAGCACGGTTAAAAGATTATACGGTTAACGCGAAAATATATTTACGAGGGGGTGTGATGTCACTGCGCCCATGACGCTCAAAGGATTCTTAAAGAAAAAATGAACGCACCATAATATCGTGTAAAGTCGTTTTTGTTTCTCTTTTATTGTAACGCTGTTGTCGATCATCAAAAGTAGTGGATGCAAATGTTAAAGGCATCAGTAAGTTTACTGTAGGTCTCAAATTTTTAGTGAGTATTACTAAAATAAAATATTTTGTAAATTATAAGGGTTTAAACTTTGTATTAATTTAATAATTCTTAGTATTGAAAAGACAATTAGAAGTTCCGTATAATACAATATATACCATTGGGTCTACCATATTCATTAATTGTATCAGTAAATCAAATTCAAAATCATCTGTACTAAAATGGTTGCTGTATATATAACTTATGTAAGGATTAAAATTATCTTTTCTTCGGCAAGCATATATCCAATTATTAAGTCAGGCTTTATTGTTCTTAGAAAATCGATAGTAAGTAATTTTTAATCCGTCCTTCTTAGTCACATCAAGATTGTTGCTGCGCACAGCATCAGCACATCGAGTTCCGGGCATTTTAACATAATTTTAATGTAATATTATTTTTAAAATTACGATACTATAAATAATATACAGAGAGATTTTTTTATCAGTATACATTTTCCCTATGTATACCTGCAAAATACGCGAGATAAACGCATTTATGTATGTGTGTTTAGTTGCCTATAACACGCAACTGAACACATATACCAAATAATCAATTAAACATACACACATTAATTGGTTGAATGCGCTTGACTCGCGTTTTTTGCAGGTATACAGTTCCCCTAATGTATACCAATAAAAAAACCTCTCTGTATATATATAATCTAAAATCCCCATCTACCATAATGGTGGTGTAGGGGTACTATAAATAATGAATTTACCAAAACTTTTTCAATTCCAATAAACACGTTAACAATTCTAATAATTAAATTTTAATAAAACACTAACAACACAAAAAATCTCAAGTTTAAAGCGGAGCTTGGATTCAGGGACTGCAGTGACGTCATGAAACCAAATGGAAAAGCGTTGGCCGTATAGTATACGGTCAACGCGTTAATCGTGGGATATAAGAACCGTGGTTTCTCCGTACTTAGTACTTCAGCGATGTTTTGGATCTCTATTCAAAGGGTAGTGACTGTTGTGGAATAAAGCCATGCTTAGAACTTAATAAGTAGGGATTAACATGAAATGTTTGATTGATTGAATATTTATTCGATAATTTTTGCGATAACTGAAAATGATGTTATCAATTTTCGAGAGCCAAGTTCACACTGGTACAGGAAACAGCTGTTCTGTTAAATAACTATATTTATTGATTTGATTATTCAAATGGATTCGACCTTAACAAGTTCAAAGCTATTTTTTTTAAATAATGATTAACTGAACAAATATTCAATTAGGTACGATGATTATGAATGACATTATCATTTATGTAGATGAGCTATTTGTCAAATTGAAGTTATGCAGGTATTACATAAAAGACACATCAAATAGATTCATGGTGAAACGATGGTGCGTCGAGGAGAGGAGATCCTGCTGAAGTGATATAAGATTACAACAAAGCCGGATGGCATCTAATGGTAATAACCGTGCCCGATTGGGATATTCTTTGTGTGTGGCAAATCGTAAACAGCAAATAAGACAGCACGGCCTGGCAATAATAAAGAACGGTAATCGTTGCAAATGCAGCTATGACCGATGTAAGTGTGTTAATTGCGACAGAAGAGGCAATAATCGCGGGAATTGTGGAATAGTATCATCGGGTACGGTATCGGCCGGGCATCTCCTTGCCGGGCGCATGAATCGGGCATGTCTGCAGATGAAGATCAAGATGAACAGTTGCATTTAACTGCAATCCAAAGAGGTGCAAGAGGAGAAGAGGATCCTGGTGAAGAGACGCTGTGACGTTAAAGCAGCGCATACACATAGTCCTGTAAGTTAACTGCTCTTGTACCGCTATATACCGTGCGTTCCGTTAGTCAGTGGTGTGTCAGTGACCTCAGAGTTACCTCCTCACCTGGACTGTTCAGTCTCTGGCGCACCGCGCAACAACAGGTGCGTTCCCAACAACCCTCGTGCTTTCATCAACTCTAACCCCTTAAAAAAATTATCGCGCGACCCCCCGTGCCTAAGGTTAGTGTACTGTGTTACGGGTTGTCCTATCAGCCGGTTCAGGGATACCCTCATCACTGCCCACACCGACATCAACTCTACGCATTCGCCGCACGTGTGTTTTCAGATTGTGTCTTATAACAATTTAACTCAGTAAATACTTTTGGAGGTGTTGGTGTTTAATTGTGATAACTGGATTAACTCGTCTTGGATTACTTTCATAATGGTATGCCTAAAAAAAAAAAAAATTACACAAATAATATTAACATCAATCATCAAAACAAAACATTATGAATACATTAATTAAACATTTAGTGATATTAGAAATAACTTTTTTTAAATTATAAATAAATCATACCATATACAATTCTATTTTATTAAAAAAATACCCATTAATCAAAATGCTCACAAATAACGTTGCATCAATTATAAAACAATAATCATAATTGACGCAATGTTTTTATTTTAAGTGAATTGTTCATTCTATCAATTCATTTTATGTTCAAACAAAATTAATGATTAACTAAATTTTCATTTAATCCATGGTGACATATATTTAACTGTTATATATTAATAAATAAAATTAAAATAAATAAAACACTTCGACTTTGTTTGTATAACACTTTTTTTTTATTATTGTGACTGCTGTGACTTACCATTATCAAACAGCCATTGTTAATGGCAAGTTAGTTTATCGAAATTACAGTCACAATAATAAATAATTTGTGTTATACAAAGTTAAAGTTTATTTATTTTATTCAACATTATACATGTTGATTAAAATAAATAAACTTCAACTTTGTTGAACAGTTCTCAAAATTAAATTGTTTTAGGTGATTTATGCACCTAAAAAAAATTAACTAACAAAAATAAACACCAACTTGCTAACATCAACATCAGAAAATTCGAACTACTCAAACCGCAAAAAAATAAAAACGCGCACCCACCGCTCGTTCATTCGCACACCTTCTGCAATTCGAATTACTTCCGCGCGGTTTTCGATAGCGCTGCGAAGTAATTGTTTCGATTACGTTCCAATTTATAATTTTCCTCTGTGTATATGTGTGTGTGTGTGTGTGAAAATCGTTTCGTTAAATTGACAGGACAGCGACGTTTTGAGTTCCCCGAGCCCGCCTACGTCAGTTCAAGTTCAATGTCTCCTGTTGTACACCTGAAAATATTTTGGAGGTCGGTCACACCGAACGCGCGCAACTTCGCTTTTATCTCGGCGCTCGCCGCGTCGTCGTCGTCGTCGTTACTTCACCACCACGCGGTTACTTCATTGCTTCGATCGTGAATAAATAAACAAACGAATTGTGAAAATTAATTCGAGACGGATGAAAGGGAAAATAAAATAAGGAAGCCGTCTGGATAATGGCATTTAATGAAATCGTGAAATAAATTAAATGAAAAGAATTATACACAAATTAAAAAAATATATATATGTTTGCTTTGAAAAATCATGACAATGTGTTTTATTTTGTATGAATTTAATTTCAAAAATTATGCTAAGAAAAATCTCGATTTTAACTTATAATATACAAAGATATTTACAATAATGAAAAAAAAAAAAACATAAATGTTAACAATAACACAAGGTTAAGGACAATTGATCGATAGCTTTTTCATAAATAACTGTTGAATTTTTCTATAGTGTTTTATAAATGTTACAATAGAAACTCAGGTATTTGTCGGAAAAGATATAACAATCTTTTTAATAAATGAAACACTTTTTTACCTTGTATAACTCGAATCCGAGTTATTCAAATAAAGTAAAAAAGTGTTTCATTTAATAAAAAGATTATTAAAGTCGAATCCGAGTTATTCAAATAAAGTAAAAAAGTGTTTCATTTATTAAAATTCAATTACAATGTATAAAAAAATAGAAGCTTAAACAATTAACAAGCTATAATAAAATAAAAATCAAAAAATCAACAAGAAGACATGAAAGAACAAGAAGAAATAAATTCAAAAGCAGAGAGTAAAGAAACTATACCCACGTTAAAGAGCAGTTTTGTAGAAAATGAAAACTCTGAAGAAGCAACAAAGGAACAAGAAGAAGAAATATCGATTGCAAAAAGTAAAGAAGTTATGTCTGCGATAGAAAGCAATAGTTTTTTAGAAAATAAAGAAGAAGACGTAAATAAACAGGAAGAAAGAAAGTCGAATGCAAAAAGTATAAAAGTTAAGATTGCGATATAATAATCTTCAAGTCGAGTGGTAAATTTCTACTATAAAATTTAATTAAAAAAAATATAGAATTCTTCATAATATCTCGGGAGACCGTTGAAATATTCAACTTGTGTCTGAAAATAAAAATCGTATTATTTATATATTTGAAATAAAATTAATATAACAGAATAGAATACAACTTTTTTTCAGTTTAAGGATATTACTTGGTGAAACGTCATTTTAAATATTTATTGTTAATATTTAAAATGAAGTTTCACCAAGTAACATCCTTAAACTGAAAAAAAAAATGTATTCTATTCTGTTATATTGATTTTATTTCGAATTTATAAATAATACGATTATTTTCTTTGTGTTTTTTAGTTTCACAATTTTATTATTGGAGGAAATCTGATCTTGAAACGAGGGTTAGCAAACATAAACTCTTTAAAAACTGTGTTTACCGTTAATGTTTAATTTTGTTTGTTACTATTCATTTATACTTTGTTTTTTTTTTCTGTTTAAATTTATTATCTGATAGCTTGTATTTTCTTATATTATTTGTATGATGGCATATTTTTTTTTTGCATAATGTTTAATTTTGTTTGCTAATATTAATTTATACTTTGTTCTCTTTTTTTCTGTTTAAATTTAATTAACTTTGCTTGTACTCTTCTTATATTATGATTTTGATTGTATATTTTCCCTTGTTGGATTCTTCCGTTGGAAAATAAAAATTATTATTATTATTATTATTATTACAGATATTCGGGGCTATTCTGTAAGAGAAAACGTAAAATTTAACGTACCTGTTATGTTCATTATCACGGTCTAAGCAGATTTGGATTAACACAGTCACCTGATGATGCCACTGTGTGGTGAAACATTTGTTGTTAGACAATAAAATATAATTTTTGAAACTTTACACGTTAGTGTTTTATTCTATCTATACAAGTATGGAGTTTCAACAAATAAAAGCCACAACAATTAATGATTTTGATTTATTATAATTTATAGAAAATCAACTTGAAATATGATACTTCTCGGATAACGATCATGTTATGTTGAACGTTGTCCATATAGAATAGCCCCGATTTTTGCCTTAAAAAAACATAGTCTCTTTAGAAACTGTGTTTCTTGGTACAGATACGTAGATGATATACTGGTTTATTTCTCTGGAACACACAACTTAATTCTTTCTTAAATTTTCTAAATTCTATCGATGACAGTAAATCATTCACAATGGAATACGAGACCATGGGTGGTTTGAGGAAAATATTGAAGATACGTCTATTGGAGGGATGCGATATGGTTAAGTCCAGAAAACATATTGACCAAACGATAGGTTAATATATTTCCTAGACTTAACCATATCACATCCCTCCAATAGACGTATCTTCAACATATCGTTTGGTTAATATATTTCCTAGACTTAACCACATCACATCCCTCCAATAGACGTATCTTTAATAGTTGGTCAAATATATTAACCAAACGATAGGTCAATATATTTCCTAGACTTAACCATATCACATCCCTCCAATAGACGTATTTTCAATATTTTCCTCAAACCACCCATGGTAAATTAACCATATAAATCTTTTCATGCTTTGACATTCTTCGGCCAACCCTTCATCAAGTTAGCAAAACAGCTAACATTAACAATAAAACAATAAAAATAAAACCCCTTAAAATAGAAAGTCGGAAAATCACTTTAAATTGTGATAAAGTATATATTAGCCAAAAGGGATGAAATTTTGCTACCAGAATAGAAGAACAAAAAACATTATTTTTAGAAAGAAAAGCAATTCAACATACGCTGAATATCTACTAATAGAAAATCACAAATTTAATGATAACTTCATAATGCGTCCTATTAGTAACAAAATTACTTAACCTCTTAGAGCAACTAGTAATTAATATTTTTTGATAAAAATGACGTTATTTTGAAGGACCAAATTGATATAGATAATTCTCCCCTCATAAATTTATAGTTCTATAAATAAATGTTGTTTTGTTGGGTATTTATTGGGTAGTTTCCCAACCCCAATGTACCCTCCACTTTTCTTTCTACCCATAATAAACAGGAAGAAAAATTAGAAGGTAATATTTTGGAAGAAAATAAAAATCAACAAGAAGACGTGTAAGAACAAGAAGAAATAAATTCAAAAGCAAAGAGTAAAGAAACTATGCAAGCGTTAAAGAGCAGTTTTATAGAAAATGAAAGCTCTAAAGAAGCAACAAATGAACAAGAAGAAGAAAAATCGATCGAAAAAAGTAAAGAAGTTATGTCTGCAACAGAAATCAATTGCTTTGTAGAAAATAAAGAAGAAGACGTACATAAACAGGAAGAAAGAAAAGTCGAATGCAAAAAGTATAAAAGTTATGTCTACGATATAAACCAACAGTTTTGTAGAAAACAAAGAAGAAGACGTAAAAACACAAAAAGAAAGAAAGTCAAAGACAAAAAGTAAAGAAGTTATGTCTGCGATAGAGAGCAATAGTTATGCAGAAGAAGAAATAAAATCATAGGTAAAAACATCAAAGATGTTTGAAGAAAATGAGAAACAAGAAGAAATGGCCAAGAAAAAAGAATTACTGACTTCTTTCAACGCAAAGACTAAAGAAAATATGTCTGTGAAAGAGGGTGTTAGTTTTCAAGAAAAAGTGAAGGTACAAGAAAATGTAAAGAAAAAGGATTAAGTAGATAAAACATGTTATAATAAAGTTTGCTATACAGTTGTTGTATTTATGTGTAGTAAATGTAACAATTGCAACGCAGTTGTTATTATGCATTAATTATGTTAGATGAAACGCGGATTTTTTATTTTGCCCCGAAATAATACATTTCAAGATATTTAAATAGTCTTTTAAAAATTAACACTACGTTCCTTCCAGTATCATCAAGGATATTCATAATTTTTTTTAATCATTTTGTGAGAAATATTTGTATATTTCTATCTGTATGAAAGTTTGTTATGTTTATGGAAATAATGATGAATTTAAATTTATTCTGAATTATAAAATGTTTTAAATAACAAAAAACAATAATTATTCAATGTTTATAATTATAACAAAATTACCAAAAGAAATAATTTCTGTAAAATAATGTACATAAAAAATGCTGAATTCATTATTAATTAATAATTAATTCAAATCAATTCATTAATTTACATTCAATAACAACGCTTTATGTCAGCTTTATGCAAATGCAGTAAATCGCTCAATTCTAGTATTTACTATAAATGCAAATCAAAATGATTTTTTCTTCTTCGTGAATTAAAGAATGATAAAAAGTTGCAAGTCGGTGAGCGCCTAGCCCTTAGAGTACTTACTAAAATTAGATAGAAAGATAATAAATTAAATATTGATTTCGTTGCTATAAACAACCGCAATTGTTTTAATTTTGTCTTTTTCATGGCTAACTATTTTTTGGGGGATGGTAAAATTAAAAACGACTGTAACTTATTTTATTTTCAAAATAACTATGGCATATGTTATATCGGATTAAAGGAAAAAAATAGCTCTTTTAATAAAGTCATAGCCAACTATTGTTTCCATTTAAAAAAAGGTAAGTTTGTGTCATATCTCCCAAAATATGGGCGAAAAATTTTTTTTGATTTTTTGTTATTAATCTGTGTAAAATTTTCTACAACTTTGTCCTTTACAGTTTTTTTCTATCTATGATAATAATAGAGATATATTGATTTCAAAAAATTGACACATTTTACTTTTTTCAAAACATCTAGTTACCCTTGACTTTTTCAAATAATCTGAAAGTGTCATTTTATTCGTCTTATAAAACTACACTTCTTTCCCCATTTAACCGTTTTTCTATCTCTTATAGTTTCCGAGATCTCCATAGAGAACATCGAAGAAAACTCACCCTGTATATATATAAAGATTTAAAAGTAGTAGTATTTTATTTTCAAATTTATTTTATTTAATTAATTTAAATAACTGTGGCTATGTGTATTAATATTATTTTCGATTTTTAATTTATTTATTCATATTTATTATTATAAATAATGCTAATTAAAAAAAAAAAATAGGAAACGGCCGTTAGCAAAACGTGTCCGAGTTCTCGCGCAAACATAAACGATGTTCGGATTGTTGCTGCTGCATATGGCACCGTAAGTAACATCGCGATGTCAATGCACTTAACAGAAGCACACACCAAACATAAATCACTCATAAATTAATAAGAACCATATTTCTTTTATTATTATTTTTTTGTAATTGTTCTTTTTGTTTATTAGGGAAGCGAGCGTTCATCATGGACAACGGTCCGCAGTGACGGCATTTGCGTTTCTCAAGATGCGTCCGGTTAAATTCGGAAGGTCGAAGAAGAAGAAATGCCCAGCTCTAGGAACTTTGTTTTAAACTACTAGATTCGGATCGTCAGTGTTTGAAGTTGACTGATTGAAGAGTAACGTGGAAGAAAAAAAAAAACGGGATTTTGATTTTCTTGTTGGTGCGGTCTGTTTTGCTTATGCCGAGTGCGTTCGATTATTTGACTGATCAGCGAATTAAATTATGTAAAGTGTGACCGTTTGCGATTCCGTATTTTTATGAATTGTAATTACTCGTTTTATTTTCACGTTTAAATATACTTGTGTCCGGATATGCACCATGCCCAGCACTATAAGAGGTGAGTCTGCTGATTTTGTTATATATTTTTTTAATGATGTTTGCAATTTTTATTTTATACCTGTAATGTGATTGAAAGAATGTTGATTGGGGCATAAAATTGTGTGGGTTTGGTTTTTTAATTAGAAAAATCGAATAATATTAGTAATCGTGTATTACGAAATGTGCCATTTTAAGTATTTATTTAAATAGATAAATAAATAAATTTGTGGTTAAAAATAGTTATAATGAAAGAGAAACAAGGAAAATTTCTGGCAATGATCAATAAAATTACTGATGGGCAAAATCGATTATCAAAATAATCGATTTATTTCAGAACTACAAAGAATAACGAAAATTTAATTTGAAAATGTTTCAAATTATTATGGAAATATTAATGATAACAACTGCATTGAAGTTTTTTAATCACACATCTTATAGAATTGATTTAATTGTCATTTTATTACCTTAAATAATCTATTATTTCATATTCGTATATCGAAATAATCGATTTTGCCCATCACTAAATAAAATTCGATTAATCCCTTTTTCCAACTGCAAAAAATTACTTACACTGTAAGTTTTACAAACATTGGATTACACAATAGATATTTGTTGTTGCATAGCAGCACTACTGCGAATTGCAACGGTTTGAGTTGAAATTATTTAATGAAAGGAAACAACAAATAATAGTTACAACGGTATCTGTAGACACGTGTTTCGGGATTTCATCCCTCATCAGTACAGCTCAATCATCTTTGTTTCATTTTATTTAAGTTAAAAATAGTTATGGCCAAAGTCGATCTTTTACTACTGCTAAATTAAGTATATTATAATTTGATGAATGTTACTTATAATAAAAATATCAAGAATAACTTCCCATTTATTAATACACATAAAACACTTTTTCGTTTTTACTTAAAATGATTTAAATTTATTTATTTATACATTATTATTTACTTTTTTTACTAAGTTAACCCGACCACTTGGGATAATAATTGATTAATTTATATATTAATATTATATATATATATATATATATATATATATATATATATTGAATGACCCTTTCTACCCATATGGGTGTAGGGTTCATATATTAATTACTATTTTTAATTATTATTTATTTGTATGATAGCTTATTTATCTACTAACTATATTAAAATATGTTATAATTTTCTAAAATGGTGAAATAAAAATTAGTTAATTAATCCACAATTCCTCTTTTATGAAGTTGATGTGTTAAATATACACTGCGATAAAAAAAGAAAATAATAATAATAATAATTTTATTTTCCAACGGAAGAATCCAACAAGGGAAAATATACAATCAAAATCATAATATAAGAAGAGTACAAGCAAAGTTAGTTAAATTTAAACAGAAAAAAGAGAACAAAGTATAAGTAAAAATGCGAATTTCAAAATTCAAAAATTGCCAAATGGCTTAATATTATACCAAAATGTAGCCAAAAAAATGGGGAATTATCGGTGAGAAGTTGAGTCCCATCAAAAATGTATTTTTCGATCCACATGCTCGCAAAATTAGACTCAAATTTTACTCGATTTTACGATGTCTTTCCGGCGATCGCGGATTTTCCAGAGAAGATGATTACAAGTGAAAATATGGAAGCATTCTTCAGGAATTTAATCCGTTTTTGTAACTTTTTTGTGAAGCTCCTTTAAACCGATTCCTATGTAAATTTCACAAAACGAAAAAAAAAAAAATGGGTGAAACTATATTTAGTTTCACCCATTTTTCTCTCTAGAATCATAATTTTTTTTGAGATGTTTTTTCTTCATCAAAATTTTAGAAAAACAATTTTTTAAAATTATTTATATAATTTAATTTATGAAAAGTTGAGCTTCATCAAAATTTTAATTTTCAAACCACACACTTGCAATATTTAATTTAAAAATGGTTGTACTTTCTGCCACTATTTTCATTTAAATAATTAAAGTCTCTACTGCTAACAAAAAGAATATATTTCAATAATCGTCCAACCGTAGCAAGCGCGGCATTGTGCACAATATTGTATGTTTAACTTTACTGGCAGATTATATATTTATATATTTGCTTTTATCATATTCAATTACAATTGCATAAACTTACAATTTAAAAAAAAATGACTTATGTTAATTTTGGTAGATCACTTGCTATTTATTAGCTCTATTTTTTATGTTTTGTATTTGTCAAGTATTTATAATAACAACATTGTGACCGAATTAATGAAAAATTATACTTTAAATAAATCTTGAATATATTTGTGTTTAACTCGTTGTATTTTGTGCTTTGTAAGAGCACTTGGTTGTTACGACTTTAGAAATAACAAGATGGACAGTTTTAATTAGAGCTTCTTCATTTCACAATGGCTGAACAAGTCATCACAAATTTAAGGTTATGATAAACATGTGGAAAAATACAATGTAGGCAACCCAACATGCAACGTGTTAGAGGGCGCAAGCATCCTCGGTCCTGTTGTCCGGCCGCATTTCCAAGAAGATCGTTCCGATGGGCTGCGAACCAACCATTAAAATTTCCCCAAACGAGGAATCGGCATGTAGGCAGTAATTTTTCTTAAAATTACATGCCAAACCCGAACAAATCTATAAGCGGAAAAAGTTCAAGCAAGCACTCTAAATTATTTGTATTAAACAAACTAAGCAGCGCAATAATAAGCATATTAAAATATCAAAAGGACAAGAATTAAATGTTAAAATAATAAATATTTATATTCTCATTGTGGGCTTAATATAAATAAAAATGATTTATTGACGAAACACCACGAAAATATTTTTTTTTTGTGAATTAAAGAATTACAGTCAACACTATAAATCAGAGTGCGAATATTGTATGGCATACTGAGTGCAGACTCTACTTGAAATTTGGGATGAATTATAAAATTGCGGCAGTCTACTAATCGTAATAAAATATTTAAAGAATTGTTATTATTGGAAAATAAATTTTCTAATTATGGAATGGAAAATGAGCTTTTAATACTCCAGGAATTTAATAAAACTTTTATAGGTACTGAGCTGCTTGTTTTGATGGTATTATTGGGAATAATACTTTAATGGAGATTAAACATTCATTTTTTCCGCGAAATTTCTAACAATAGCAGAAACAATAACATCCAAGAAAGTAAAGTTGGCATTAATATTTTGTTATGAAGTAATAATCTAAGTATATATTTCCAAACTATCTTATAGTTTGCGTTAATGCAAATATGGGAGGAAGCATTGACGGCCTAACGAGACCTATGTGTGACTGTGCAGCATGGGTACTTCCTTTATAATCGCAATTTTATTTCCTAGTCATAAATAAAGTTCGCATTTCTTCAGTGAATATAACGATTCTCGGTCGTCTGCCTTGTAGACCTAAATTGTGGACGATGCCACTTATAATTAGGCAAAATAAACATTTTTTCTTAAAAATTTTAAATAATTGAATTATGAAAATGTGAAAATTAATAGAAAATTCAAAAATTGCTTAATGGCTTCATACACACCAAAATATAACTAATGAAATGGAGAATAATCTATGAACATCAAAAATTTTATTTTCGATCAGCGCGCTCTCAAAATTAATCTTTGCAAAATGGGTTAAATTTATACTCGATTTGGGATTTTTCTGGAGAATACAGACGTAGAGTAAATTAAATAAAAACACTGTAAACTTTTCTTCAGTGGATATTTATTTATAATGTAATAATATTTTATTCCTTTCTTCACTTCTATTACTAGTAATAAAAATAAACTTTTTTATTTTTATTACTAAAATATTATTATATTATATCAAGAAACTTCACGTACTCACCAACAAATATCTTCGTATATTTATTTGTTCTAAATGAACATTTCAATCATAAAGTGATCATTATAAATGTGTATACAAATACAAAATAAAACATATATATTCATTATCGGCGCAAGAGATTAGAGGTATAAAGGGATGTATTAGGAAAATTCGAGATTAAGTGAGCGTTAATTAAAGGGATTGGTAAATACTTCTTATCCTAATTATAAATGGTCGGTCGCTAAAGTCTAGTTAAAGTATATTAAATAAAAATGATTTGATAATAATTAATAAATTATTTCCACATTTAGCTCTGTGACTTTTGACTTACGCTACGTAAGTACGTTAAACAAATGCACATTAAAACAACTACTTCCCGGGCAAATACCCACGCCGGACATTGAATTACATAATGTACACCTGCTGTTGCACATCAATAAAATAATGCAACATTTTTTTTTTTGATCCGAGAAAAATTTAATGTAAAAACAACAAAAGGAACGTTACTTAATAATAGTGGCTGGCTAAGTGGGGTTTTAACAAATTTAACAAATAAAGTTTGTGTTTTTTTTTTTTCATTTCTACCGCTTCTAGGAAATTGCAATTATATGGATTTGAGTGTGTAGAGTAAAGATGAGCATGATTGAAAATATAGCTACAGTCTTTACGAAATCAATGTAGAAAGAATGGCAAAAGCGCCATATTTCCAATTATACAAGGTAGCCAGAAAAGGTGTGATAATCTTCAGTTAAAGTGGTTCGTTAATCAATTTTAATTAGAAAAAATAAAACAAAAGTTTTTAAAATAAAAAATAAATTAAAATAAAATACAAATGGTCAGAAAGACCGCCGGTCGATAGCCCATGACGGACTACTAACCCATATTGGTGGGTTAGTAGTATTGTAAATATAAATATTTGTAAAGAATTGTAATTCTGCTGTCTGAATAAAGATGTTTGTATGAAATACAAAAAAATGGGCAATTATTCAATAAGCTTTATGAGGCCATTAATATTCTAAACTAGATTTTTTAACATTTTATGTATAAGTATTGCTATTAATAATAGACTGATCATTAAATAAATATTTGCAATGTTTAAGTGGATGTTAATAGAACTAATTTTAATCAAAATATTTCAAAAATATTACTGATTTCTAGTCACATATTTATTATATCAATGGCCCCGTGAAGCACCGTACAATATTTTTTTACTTAATTTTTTTACTTGAAATTAATCAATGAACCACCTTACCCGAAGATTATCACATCTTTTCTGGCCACCTTGTATAAAACAGCATATTCACAACTAAAAAAAACAGTGATTTTATTTAATTGTGAATATAGACTATATTATTAAAAAAATGAGTAAAAATTATGCCTAACGGAGATTAACTTGTTACACCAGCAACCCTTTCATTAAAAAATCCAGAATTAGCGTAGGTACTTGCTACTGATACATTAAAAAAATCCAGAATTAGTGTGGGTACTTGCTAGTGAATTGCAAAGTCGCATAATTCATTCAGGTATATAATTTTCAGTATTTGCGTTGATAATAATAATTCTTGCTCTAACAACAACCAGATTCTTAGAGTATGCAATGCGTTATTAATGTTAGTATTACCTGTTATCCAAACGGTAGATATTTATGGTTGAATAATTTATAAAATTATTATGTTTCGTTTATACGAGAATCTTTTAAATGTTCGCGTTCGAATATGCATCCTATGCCGGCTATATTCGGGGCTATTCCGTACGGGAAATGTTAGGTTTGACGTGTACGTTATTTTTATCATCATAATCTAAGCAGTTTTTGTAATAGATAAATATGTACATAGAATGTGAATTTAATTAATAACGTACACGTTAAACTTATCATTTTCCTTACGGAATAGTCCCGAATATAGCCGGCATAGGATGCATATTCGAACGCGAATATTTAAAAGATTCTCATATAAACGAAACATTTGTAATTTCTGTATTTAAATTTCCTAAATCCTGCACATACAACCCGATAACATACTCAAGTGTTTTTTTTTAAATAATTGATGTTTGAGGCAGATTATTAATCTTCATGTCTGATGATGCCTCCGTTGGCGAAACAGTTGTAACAGTGTCTCTACAATACATTTTGTGAAACTTCAAAAATTTTGGTTTTAGTGTCAAATGTTTTCAAGAAATAAACTCAAATACTCTAAAACAAAGAGTTTTATTAATTACTTCTTAAAAAAAAATAAACAAATATATGATGGGCCCTTTGTGTAGCAAGGTCTGTTTTTTAGTGGTACCCTCCTGTTAACGGCCGAGCCAAAGAGGCAATCCATCATGAAACTACGCGCGCAATTAGCTGCTTGCGTTTCGGGTATTTATTACGACTTATTAGGCAGTCAGCCGCAACGCCCAGATACAAAATTCCTGCCATCAAATTTGCATCTGCTTAAGTACACGACATTAATCGTGCATAAGGGATCGTGGATGTTGCCCGGCTGCACCTCGGGGAAATGTTATAAATTAATTACTGAATTATATATAAAGGCCGTAACAAGTTCGGAGAATTGGGAAGGGAGAGAGGAAGGAAGGTAAACTGGGCAGCGGTTACGAAATCATCTCTAAATCAACTAAACTAAAAACGAGAAGAAACATTTCATAACAAATTTTTATACAAGATAATCAGAAAAAGTGAGATTATCTTCAGGTAAGATGGTTTATTCATTAATTTTGGATAAATAATTTCTATTTATATTTCAGATTCCATTATACATAATTATTAATACATCTACTTCGTAGAATTATTAAGATAATAATAATATTTAATAACAACCCACTTCACAACCCCTCCAACGAATACCTTTATGAATCCACCCAAATCCCACCCATATCCCAGCGTATACTAGCCTTAAGTAAAAAATTTGCCAATAATTCTGATAATCTACCCCTTCTTACAAAATTCTGAATTCCCCGTAACCCTAATATCCTTCCTAAATACAAACATCCTACAATCACCATTCATCAATTCATTTGCGCAAATCATCTGGACAGTTCAGCTAGCTAGCATAGATTTTTCTTTAATTTCATCATAAATTCACGACAGGGCAGAAAGACCTTTGGTCGATAGCCCAGACAGACTAACACTTACATGTATTGTTATTATTTATATTGTTAAAATTATCTATATAGTCTGAATAATATATATATATTTAATAATTATTAAAACATCTACTTCGTTATACATCGTTATTCGATTAATGAAAATTAATTAATCTAAAATTACTGAACTATATTTAATGGCTATATTTTTGACGTCATTAACCCATCATTATCAAACAGTTAATGACGTTGAAACTATACAATCATCATACAAAATATCCAAACACTTATAACGTATGGATAACTGGTGATGGCCATTTTGGTCCAAAGATGGCGCTTTGTACTATATTTCCAATTATATAAGTAAATAAATTCAAATTATATATCTAAAGCCCGGGGGACCGATTACGTTTACTGGTTCCGAAAAGAAGCGATTTGGGCAAAAGTTGTCGTCGTTCCGAAAACATGGAACAGAAGAATCGATGATTGGTTTTGAGTTACGTGAAGAGTACATTCAAAATAATTAACACTGTCGTATTCTTTCTTCACATTTTATTTTCTAATGTTTAGATATATATTTCGAGTGCTATGCATTCATTATAAATAACAATTGGTTCCACTCGAAATATATATCTAAATATTAGAAAATATAGTGTGAAGAAAGGATATAACAGTGTTAATTATTTTGAACAGAAGAAATTCGCCGCCCTGGTGAAAAAAATGGACAGCCGAATCAAGGGATGCGCAGCGAAGAAATGAAATAAATTCGGTGTTTTTCCTTTAATACACCGCCCATAGAAAATCATTCATAATCCTCAATATTCAAGAGGTGTCTATAATGGAATATGAAATATAAGTAGAATTTTCATTCCAAACAACTGAAGAATATACAGAAGAATTAATTGATTCTGAACAAGATGAATAATATTTATGAAGGTGTTCATAAAAATGGAATATGAAATATAAGTAGAATTTTCATTCCAAACAACTGAAGATTATACAGAAGAATCTATTGATTCTGAACAAGATATATAATATTTATGAAGGTGTTCATAAAAATGCATTGCAATGCACCTACTTTCGAAATAAATAAAACCAATAACCCAGAACAACAAATCAAAAGTAAATATCCAATTGTCATGGAACTTGTAAACTAAACAAAATCGTGTTTGTATTTCAAAATTATAATCTATTTAATTACATTTCAATATTAATAAATATTATTTACTCTGAATGATTGCCAACGGTTTCAGCACACGCGTTTTACGATTAATTAATATCTCGGTTTTTATTAAAATAATTGAATGGAAGCAATGATCGATCACTGGATGTGTTCCATGCCGGCCAACGACCTCGCTGTCGAACCAACAAATTAACCTCCGAGCAATCGTATAGTTTTTGGGTAGGTACGTGTGCGCTTGTGAATGTATGAAATGACGCTTTGATGTAATTTCAGTATCCAGCGGGGAGTTTGTATTCCATATGTATATTAATTAAAAATTATTCAACTAATGAATGTTTTCGAGCAAATATTTTCAATTGCATAATTAATAGAAACACGGAGAAAATATGTCTTTTTTATCTATTGTAGAAGTCAGAATTTTTTTTATTTATTTTCTACCATAGAGAAAGAAATACATTTTTTTCTCTGTGCTTTTACTATCAATTATGCAATTAAATATGTTTTCTAGAAAACTTTCATGTATTGTGTTTTTTTTTGGTCGTCCAAAAACAAGCCGTTAAAATTTCAATATTGAACCATTTCATGAGAGTGTGGAAAATCAATTGCAAATTTCAAGAAGCTCTCTACAGCGTGCACACACAAAAGATCTGTGTCTCCATTCTTCCAAAATTCAATTAACAACTTAAAAGTAAAAAAAGACATTACACAAGTTTTGCAACTGTCGACACTTTTAGAAAAAAAATTTTTCTGCAGTAACGACTAATCAAAACTACTATGTTATATTTATATAAAGATAATTTAAACAGGAATCGAATAAAAAAATAACATATAGGGAATTCAATTTAAAATTAAAAAAATTGATATATCTGGGAAAATGGGACACCCTGTATATATGCAATTAATTTTGCATTATGCGTGTTCAGTAGTGAGGCAAGTTTTATTATTAAATTAATGCTGAATTTTCAACGACAAGAGATCTTTGTCTCCATGCTTTCAAAATTCAATTAACACAACTGAAGCCTAATGACTATGAACAGCGAAGAGATTTCTTGAAATAGATTAATGAACATTAACCAGTGGATGCTGATTTTTCGAGCAATTTACACCTTGAGAAAAAAATTGCCTTGTTTGGAATTCAGATGTGATTGTCTAACAACAATCGCATCCACAACGTGTCTCTGTTTTGGTGGGGATTTTGGATTGAAGGAATTATTGAATCATACTATTTTGAAAATGAGGCTGGTTAAATAGTAACTTTTACTAGTGCTTGATATGTTTCAACATATCAAGCACTAGTAAAAGTTAACACAGTTCTTTCTACCAAAATTGGATGCTATTGTTGTGGCCAGTATATGTTTTCAACAATACAGTGCCACATCCATTGTTTCATTCAATGTATGGCAATGAAGCAATTAAATTACTGCATGAAATATTTCTGGTTGTGTACTCTTTCGTTTCAGTAATCAGAATTGCCCCTCTAGATCATGTGATTTAACACCATCAGATTTCTTCTTATGGCGTTATTTGAAGTCAAAGGTCTATGTCAACAAGCCCACAAACACATGTGCATTAAAAGAGGAAATTAAACTCTGCATTTCAGTCACAATTATGTAGAAAGGTCATCAACAATTTTGACAAAAAAGTGCAAAGCAGTTGAGTCCATTCACCCCATATGTTATTCCACAAATAACCCTATCATATATACTTTATGATTCAATGAAAAATAACAATCTGAAGACTAGAAACTTTGGTTTATATTTAATTCAAACCTTGCGTTAAAGTAGCCGAATGATCAGCCATAACGAAAATCAGACGTCCTCAAAATCTTATAAACAATCCCTCAATTTTTTTTTATACGAATTATCGAAAATAATCCCAATCAAACAGACTCAGACTTAGTAATCAATTTTGCCTTAAATACCTTCACACTTTAAACTCTACAATTCCCTAAGCTTTGCCAGAAATAATAATATAAATCACAAACGTAAATTTCCCACCATAAATTCCTTACCGGACTTTCTAATAACCATTCGAAATGACAAGGATTATACAAGAAAAATAGTAAAGAAAAACAAGGCACTAAAAGCGAATAAA
Source organism: Philonthus spinipes (assembly GCA_963082785.1). NCBI lineage: Eukaryota > Metazoa > Arthropoda > Insecta > Coleoptera > Staphylinidae > Philonthus > Philonthus spinipes. The sequence goes on from OY720306.1 coordinate 11,089,330, forward strand.
AATCGGTAAATTAATGTTGTAAAGTCTTACTTTACAACATTAATGAAAGATGAAAATGCTTTTGATATCTGTATCAAAGAATGTACATCAAATTAAATAAAATGAAATGATGATGATTTACACATTTGCAGCTATTTAAATTACAATTTACTGCCCCTAGTAGTACGAGGAATTTTGTTGTTTCTGGATATGGTAGGATTAACAGACACTAGTGGAAGAAGCCATCTAGTACCTATCAATATCTAGTAAGATTATTTAAATCTTGGTTAGATGAAGAACAACAAATCCCTACGATGGTTTAGAGAAGGCAATACAGTGCTTCTTATTTCCAATGTTTCATAAAACCATATAACATATATCAGATTTTGTTCTTCTGGATCACCAATAACAATCGATGTTTATAATCAAACTTTTGCACCAGTTGAAACAAATCGCTAAAGAGAAGGAAAAAAATGACAAAGTACCAGGACATAATTCATGGCATAGGTAGGCTGTATGTTTGTATAAAGTGTTAATTATTGGTATTGAGTGGCATGTGAAATACTTATCTCTGAAGCCTAAGGATTATAACTGAATGCCATAACACCGAGAAAATATTAGCAGGAGACACGCAGAAAGCAGTAATTCTGAGCGTTTACTTACAAAACAGTCAAGCATACTGGTTGTATCATCTCCAAGTTGGAGAAGACAATAGGTGAAACTGGCGTCTTCTCGATGTGAGATTAGAGGCTTATGGATAAGGATAATAAATAAATAATAATAATAATGATAAAACCCACTACAATAGCCTAGACTTATCTGCCAAAATACACATACATAGAATTGCAAATTGCAGTAATACTTAACATCTATTTAGGAAGTTCTTTGAAGAGGAGGAGCCACACATAGTATCCATTTGATATCTTGATATTATTCGATCAGTAGAAAGCTCCATCCTATGTGGCGATAGCATAATAATAATAATAATAACAATAAACTTTATTATAAAACAGTTCCTACAAACGAATTACAGGATAAGATATACTATTCTCATTTTGTTTGTTGTCCCAATCAGGTTGATTGTTTCCACTCTTGTCTCTTTTTACCTGAACCACTACGGACTTCCCTTGTTATTAAGAGAAAGGTTTGGTAAAATGTATTTGTTATTACTTTTATTTCAGTATTGTTATAATATACTATTGTTCAAATTTATTTGTACAGAGATGTGTATTGAACATTCTAAAATTTAAATACAACAAAGTAGTTTTTAGAAGAAAATATTTAAAAATAATCAATGCTTGAAATCAGTGGTGCATTCATTCCTTTCGGAAATCCTTTTGAAATCCAATGAAAAATACAAAGAAGACCGTCAACATTTAAGAAGAGAAGACTATAAGACATAGAAGTGGAATCTTGTCAGGGATTTAAGGAATAGTTGTTGTAAGAACAGCACCATTTGAAATCCACGACAACCAAGTGCAATGATTCATAGTTTTTACTCCTGAAGTATCTCTATCTCTCTGTTCGCGCCAAATACGCGAATTTTATTTGTAAATATTTTCAATTTATTTCTTCCTTTTATTTGTGTCACTTTATATTTTATCTAGTATCTTTTGTTATTTTCACGTTCTCCAAAAAATTCGTATCTTTGTAAGAATGCTATTGTGTTTGGGGCCAAACTGAGATTTTATGATCAACGAGCAAGGACGAACCGTCCGTTAACGGGGAATTAGCCCTTTATCAAAATTTGTGCGCGAACAAGGGTGCTGGCACGGACGTGTCTAACAAAAGGCAACCGGGAATGGGCAAACAGCATCGAAAATTCTGGAAACGTTCATAAAATCTCAGATTTGGCCCAAAAGTGCTTGTTGACCTTCTACATCTTATCTCCTTTTAACTCGTGCTAAAAAATCTCCATCTTTGTTTATTAATTTCTCCTTCCAAAACATCCCCCACCAACCAACCATCCCCTTTTCGTTTAATTTTTGATTTTACTCTGCCACTTCTTCCACGTCCTCAACACGAGTAAGTTCTAATCTCACACTATCGTAAACTTTGTTAACTTGTAAATTTTGCTTGTATTTTTTCACTTGTTATTATTCATTTATCATTATTTAAATTTGTATATATTTTTTGTGTTAAAATTTATCATTTATCTTGATGAACGTTTATTTAATAAATATATTTTGTTAAGATATAACGTGTTTAATTAATTAATTTAATAAATCGATTAAATTTCGTAAACACTCTCTATTTCAGTGCTCGAACCAGTAAGCTATGTGTGTTTTACTTCTCGTAGCAATTTTGAAAGATAATAGTTGCAGTTATAATTATAATTTTTATACCAATTAGAAATACACAAAAACTGTTTTCTTAAACAAATATATTTTTAAGGCTTTAATCCCCTATACGTTTCCGTTTTAAGGAATTAATAATGTTATATAGTCATTAAAAAGATAAACATTAAATACAGACTGATAGCTTATTTACTCATGACCGACATCAGATAATTTTTATTTTTTTAAAACAAAAAAGTGAAAAAAATATTTTTTCAAAAATTAATTTAATTTAAAAAAGTACATTTAATCTTTAATATCCATATTAAATACATTCATAATATATTATTTGTATACTTGTTAATCCTATATAAATAAATAAATCTTTATTAACGGATGAACCATTTAACAAAAAATATAAACTTTTTTACAAAGTTAAAATAAAAAATAATAAAGAGAAACAAAAAACTACAAATAAAAGTTAATTCAAGGCAAATGTTTAAACATATATTATTAATCGATCTAAATAATAAGCATTAATGACAGAATTGCAAACGTTTAACAATTCTAATACACTAAGGCAAAGTATTGTAAAAAATGTCAAAATCAGGATAAACTAACAAAGAATTTGCTGTACGCATAAGTCGTGTAATTGGATATGCGAAAAAGGGGCGGGTTTCGACTTAAATGGCCAACATATTTAACAGACAAACATACACGGGAAAGAAGAACCAGACATTGAATAACATCATTTAATAGTTTGTGAAATATTGACATGTCAGCAAAATACCGCCTGCAACATAGTTTATCAATATTAAACTCCGCGCTAAGATTTACATTAACAACTCCTAACTTAAATAATAGGTATTTAATAAACTTACTTTGAACATTCGTTTTATATAAGTAGTTTGATACGGACTCCATACACACGAAACGTATTCAAGATGCGAGCGAACGTATGCAAAATATACAATTTTAAATGTTAAAACTAACAGATCCCTAGACATACGTTTAATATAACCTGGCATTTTAGCCGCGCGATTACATACATAATTAATATGATGTTCAAAACTGAAATTGAGGGTAAACCAAACACCAAGATCTTTCATTATATTAACTTTTAGGACAGTTTTGCCTTTAATATTATAGTTGCAATTCTATTTCTTACGCGAAAACGTTATATATTTACATTTATCAGTATTAAAACTAAGGCAGTTTGTAAAGCACCAGTCAGCTACGGAGGAAAGATCATTTTGAAGTAAAAGACAATCATCAATACAGCGTATTTCTCTAAACAACTTTAGAAAATCGGCAAACAGCAAAAAATGTGAGTTTTTAATCGACAACGCGATGTCGTTAATAAAAATAAGGAATAATAAGGGACCACAGTGTGATCCCTGAGGTACCCCAGAAGGCATCAGATATATGGTTCTTAATTTTCACACATTGTGAACGACCTTCTAAAATAAATCTTCTATAAATAGTCAATGAGAACAAATTTAGTTCGACGCCATTATTTTTATTGTGGAACAGTATCTAGTAGTTCAAATGTTTTTCACTAGGTTGAAAAATCAAAGTTGGAATAAAATAAAGACAAACATTTTGTAAAAACCACTGCATGCTAATCGCACCGTCTATTTGGCGTAAAATCGCAGCATTAAGTTTGCATATGCAGATATCTTTATTTAGAGCAAATATATAATTACAATACTTATATATACACTATATCTTGACGTTAGTCGATTTGAGCTCTTGATTAGAGTAAAGTCTTCTTGTCCCGTCTGGAATTTGTAATGTTGCATTGCCATAAATTCAAGACCGGACAAAAAGCCTTTACTCAGGTCAATAGCACTAGCTATTTCAAATAAAAGTATCATTCACAAAACGCGTGGTCAAATCATGGCAATCACCTCCTGAAAGACTAAAATTAAAATTTAAAGATTTACTAAGTTCCGTGGACTTGGAGAAGGGAGCATTACTCCCTTTAACCAATCCCCTTGCCCCGCCTGTTTGAAATATCACCGCTCTTCACGAAAGATTTTCCGCTTTACTTTGACGATCCCTCCACAAAAATTAACTACGCCTTTGAAGTCCTTCATAAATACGAAACACCCCGCGCGACTACTTTATCCCCCCCCCTCCATTTAATAATGGCATGTCCGTCGCTAATTAAGCCAATTAACACAAAACGCCTCTGGACGGATATATTCGGCAAACAGTTGGAAACATCGAAGTAGGTTCGCAATCGATATGTTGAGGTATTTTCGGTTCTCGGAGGACGTGCGAATGACCGCTTATCTGAGCAGCAATAAAATATTTTAATTTAATGCTTCCTATTTGCAACAACAGAAAAAAAAAATAAATAAAACCGACACGAAACGAAAATGTATGGAAGATAAGGATCGTGGAATTCGTGTATATATGTGTGTGTGTGTGAGTGTCATGTATTTGTAATGTTACGGTTTATGATTTAAAATACTTTTTTGTTTATAAAAAACGTTTTTTTTTTCATAGAATGAAATTAAACAAGGAAAATCATTGCCAGAAATGTTCCTTCCTTATTTTCATTTTAATTTAAATGCAAATGTGTGAATCATCTTTGTTTCATTTTTTATTTCTTTTTGTTTAATACATATAGTTCTGCTTCAAAATAAAAATATTCTAAAAATCGTCTTACTGAAATAATTTTTATTTTCAATATTTGATGGGTGTTAGTCAGTTCTGGGCTATAATGAAATCGTCTTAGCGAAATAATGTATAATTCTTTTTATGATTTAATTTTTAATATATGATGAGTGTTTATCTGTTCTTGGGCTATTAACTGGAGATCTGTCTGTCCTCTTTATTTTGAAATTATGTTAATGTCAAAGCAAAAATGTCTGTACTCATTAGCTATCTGAACTATTTTGATGTGCACCGATTAATTGATAAATTATGAGAATTATTTCTTTGTATTTACGAGGGATGTTAATGATACAAAAATTATTTGATAACATTTTGGAGAGGTTTATTGATCGTTAGGATCTGGAAGTGATGTGGGTGGACTTGGAAATGTATTAGTTGGAAGAAATATGATTAGCTTAACAAGGATTACATCATGCTTTAAGGGGAGACCCCTACTAAGCAGGCCAAAATTAAGGTGTTTTCGATAATATTTTTTGGACAGTGGGATTGTAGGAATCGATTTGGGTTTTCTATAGGTTATAGAAAATTTCAACTTTATTTAACAAAATATTCAGCTCAAAAAACTTATTTTTCTGCAGTTGGTACTTCTAAGAAAAACTGGGTGCAAGCTATGCTCTTATCACTTGCAGAACAGAGCGTTCAGTGCTGAAACAACCGACAGAAAAACTGATCAGTATGGCTTCGTATTTACTAAATTGTTGTTAAAACAAAGATTATACTAGTCAATCGCAAGACATCTTCCGCGCGATCAATATAGGACTTGGGATGTTCCACTTCGGAAGGACTTCAAGGGGCTACCGTGGTTTTGAAAACAAACAATCAAATAGGGAAACCAATAACCACATCAAGAAACTCAAGATGGAAATCGTGGCTTTCAGAACCATTTTGCAGGCAGGAAAGAAATCTAACAGCTTAAGGAAGTGACGTAAACCACCAGATATATCACCAGAGGTGTAATTAAAACCATTCAAATGTATAGGAACACCATGGTTGATGGTCACAATCCTTGAAGAAAATCTTTCAATCAGACATTTAAGAGAAAAATATTAGACTACACTCAATCTATGTAGATCTGACAGAAAGGAAACTAGTCATGCTTATATAAAGTGAGACTTTTTAACTTTGGAGAGAAAAAAAGGGGTTTATCATAAAGATATATGTTTATTAAGTTCGCTTAGAGATGCACAGAAAAAATAGAAATTGGCAAATATTGAAATTCTTTATTTTATACCTTGATAAAACGGGGTATATGATTTTAGTATCAATTTAATTCGAACCACAAGACATGCCGTGAACAATGAAATCAAATAAATTTTCGAAATTGTTAGACAATTTAACTAAAATTTCCTACCAAATCGATTGCTCTTCGACTTTATAAAACAAATAAACTAAAAATCAATATAAAATTGATTGCTGTTGTAAATATAATACATACTAATTTGACATTACTCTCCAGACATACAGATCGAAGCATTTAAATGTTAGTTTCATTGAATAATTTAGGTTGAGTAATGTGAAGTGTTGTATAATGTTGTAGTTCAAAATAAAAAGCCGTCAAGTAAAGTATTTTTTACATCATTAGTTAGTTTCATATAAATCAAAAATTACAAGTGAAATAATCGCAGATGAAATATTTATTTTAAGTGTTTATCTTTAACAACACATCCATTAATGTCAACATATTTGGTTCTTTAGTTTAAATAAAATACATTTTCATTAGAATTTCGAAGAACGGAAAACCATTTTGATTGTATTATCTTTATAGAGGAAAAAAAGAGAGCCTTAAATAAGTTCCAACAAATTTCTACTTGGGAAAACTAGATTTCCTTCAAAAAAGGTTTTTTTGTTATTATTATTATGGATGCGTTGTCGTCCATACGGATTCTATTTATATCTCTCTATGATTTTTAATAATTAAGTATTTAAGAAAAAAAACAATTTATGCCTGAAAGTTTTCGTACCAAATATCATATTTAATGATTTATTTAAAAACAAAAATCAATCTTGGAGTCGTTCACTTAGTGATTCATTTTCAATTTTGATATAAATGGCAGCTTTATATCAAAATTGAAAACCAAAAAATAATCCGAAAAGTTTCATCCTTAACGACCATATTGACCTGATGAATGATGTGATGTGATTTAAGTACTTAGTTTGATAATGATTACCATTTAGTTGAAACTAGTCACTAAAGTAAAATAAAAGTGGTATAAAAAAGTTAAGTGTTTTCTTTACATCAAAATCAATTTGACAGTCGATAATTTCGCGTTGTGAGGTTATGATGCCATTACTGTGCAATTATTTTAGGTTGCAAAGGAAGCCACGAATGCAAAACAGTATTTGCAATTGTCTAAATGGTATTTTTTTTATTGTTTATCAATAATATGGCGTTTTCAATTTTCAACCCGTTTCGTATGCTAATAGTCTCTAATTAGGTCTCTCATCAAAATTATGTTAATTATGATTATTACTTCGAATAAAGTCAAACAGCACGACTTCAACCGAGACAATACTCTTAATTATTTTTTCAGTTTAGACTTTCGACTTAATTTAAGTGACGAAACACAAAACTAAATAACAACAATTGTAAAATTAAAGGAAAAAAAATACATTCAATATTTAATTTAATTGTTGATTTTAGTATTGGCCTTCACATATACACCAAGGGACTATTAATTATTGCCGATTGATTATTTTTTTAAGAGGTAATCCTCTTAAATATTTTCTTAGTCTAGCCTTTCGACTTAATTTAAGTGATGAAACACAATGCTAAATCACAACAGCTGTAGAATTAATGAACTTGAAAAAATGACTTTTGATTTCATTGCTGGTGTTAGATAGTTATAGGCTATCAATTATTGCTGGTTGATTAAATCCATTATAATTTTAAATTAAGGCAGAAATTATATATTTAATTCTGTAATTTTAATTTATCATTTTGTGTATCTTTTAATAAAGAATATAAATTTATATATTTTGAATTAAAATTCTTCTTATTTTCAACTATTTATAATATTCTTTACTTGAATAAGTTACAGCGTAACTAAAAGATTGTAGTGAAATACAATAAACAGTTAAAAATCAAAAAGAGTGTTTGCTTTTTTAAAATTGGGATTAAAAAAAGTTGACGAATAAATTTTTATAACACTGAACGTATGAAATTGTTAACATTTCAAAATACCGTATCATTTCTTTAAAATAATTCTATCGTTAAATATTCAAAACTACCATCTGCATAACCTCAAGTGATTGTTGAATAAAAATACAATTGTCTGAGAGTCGATAAAATCAAAAAAGTGAGGTTAGGATAACGTTAGTATGCAATTGTCTGACATCATTGACAGTTGAGAAAATCAAGAAGTGAGGTTAGGGTAATGTTACTATACAATTTTGTAGTGGATAATAACATTACAATTGTTTTTGGGTTGCTAAAAAGGCAGCGTTCTTATCAACTCAAAAACATTTGCGTTACCCTAACCTCACTTCTAGATTTTATCGATTACCAAACAGTTTTCTTTTTAAAATAAATCTTTAAATATAACATGTAGAAAAAAATGTTCAAATAACAGTTGCTTCCTTTTAAAATAAAACTAACCATATGTCATGCGTAGTTACCATTTAGCACAGTTGCGGAATTTCTGTAAGTTAATACAATCATAATGAAAAACTTCAAAAAGGTAATTATTATCTGGAAGCTCGATTACGTCGTGTTTTTCGATACAAAATAGGTGAGATACGTGTATTGAAGAGATTGTATGTTGTAATTTTAACACCATAAATTTTGTAGTTTTTAGACGTTCAAAAAATAACAGCCAAGAAGTTTCTGCCAATAAAATTCCAAAACCCAAAAGCACGAGTCTGAAGATGACAGAATTTCATATTTTTGGGTTGAATAGATTTTTAATTCAAATAAACCTTGCTTAACTTAAAAGCTACTAACTTGTTTATTCAATATAATATTTAATTCTTAAAAAATGGATTATTTTCATTTTAATCTTAATTAAAATTAAAAAAAAAAACATTGTTACGATTGCGATTTAGTAGAAAGAGATAGCTATAGTAAAATGGAAATAATCGTTTAAAAAGCCATTCTTTTGGATTTAATAATATGAATATGTATTTACATTTTTTATCTACCAAGTATAAAGTATCAGTCCAAATAAAAAATAAATCATTAATTTTCGTAATACGCGAAAATTAACTAGTTCAAGTTACAAAAGAAAATTGTAAGATATAATGAAATTAATAGGTCATGTCTGCTATGTTATTTGAATGCAGAATTTAGTGAATCCTTTAAATTTTCATTGCACACGTTTTTATTAACAAAAATATAATTTGAAATTTGCTATAAATTTGATCAATTTTCATTGTTTTTTATAATTGATTTTTACACAAACTAAACATTAAAATAATTTTTAATTCATCTGATGAAATTTCTGCTTATTTCAAGATTACTTTAATGTATAATACAATATTGTTCATTGATCACAACAGTAATCTAACTCGAATTAGTGATTGCCAATATTTATATATCTATGTCTTTCGTCTAAACCGCACCCTTAAGCGAAGTTGGGATTAATAAAAATAACTCAGTGTCGGGTCAAACATCATTATCAATAATGGTGTTTAAATAATATGAAAGTATTTTTGTAAATAAAATACTTTGCGAGCACAAGCAATTTGTTTTTTTTTATTTCGTAACTAGTTTCGCCTTAAACAGTCTTTATGAACCCATCAATTTATTTAATAAATTAATTATGCAATTGATGGCGCTTGCGTTACCTTTCAATCTGTACTAAGTCAAAACTAGTTACGAAATAAAAACCAACAATCAAAGCGTTTTATAAAAAAAGGACCTTGGTATTAATAACTGGCAGTTGGTAACCGTTTTGCAAATGAAATTTTTATTATTTTTTTAAATACTTATTGTTGACAAATCGCGACCAGAATGCAACGTCTCTGTAATTTTCAAAAAGTACTATACTCTGGAAGCTAGAAAAATAAAAAAAATGTAACTCGTGGATGTCTATAAAAAACAGATAGAATTTTCCTGTCTACACGAATCAATATTATATATATATATATATATATATATATAACATGTATCACAAAGAAATAGCTATTCAGTTATATGGTGTTAAAATATTTTAAATTGTTTATTTACATAAATTACGATTGTTCTCTTTGTATGCGAGAGCTCGATATGATATAGCGTATTAATAATAAAAAAGGCGAGTTAAATTACAACCAGTCGGTCTCCCGAGCTATACCTTCAAACCCATTCATATCCTCTGAATAGAATTCAATTTCCTCCTCTCGCGCAATCCCCACAATGAATCGGAATTATTAAACCAGATCCTTGAAGAGTCCGCATACTTTAAATTCATCATTTTCGAGAAGAATGAAAACAAAAAAAAAACGCGCCTTTCGTTTTCATCCACGATCTACCATAACAGTGAAAACGCATTTGACGTGTGCCCCTGTTACGGCGCACTCCTTTTCGTGTAGTCACTCTCGCTTTCGGGTGTTAACCCAAATTGGTTCCGTTCTAGGAAAGGTCAACACACAGGGGCAAATGACCAGACTTTTACCTCGCTATATTAGAGGGGGGATCGATACACAGTTTTCGTTTTCCGTGCAGACGGGGATTTATGCAATGAAAAGTGTCCAATTAATGGTCGGCCATTCATTAAGGGGTTGACTGATAAGAAGCGGGTTTCGCCGGAAAGTGGAAAACGGGGGTGTTTGCACCCCGGAAGTGTTTCGGCGAAATTCGGTTTCGCGTGATTGGGAGTAATTCACGTCGGGTTTGTTTTATTTATAAGTCCGTCGTATTGTTTCGTTTTTTTTTATTACTTTGCAAAATTTTGGAGATAATTTTCCCAGTAACGACTTATTACAACTAGCTATATTTTCTACGGAACAATTTTTTGATTTATCTTTTACTTTAAACTATGTAAGTTTCGAGATAACCTATTGCAGACTTCACGCTATCTTAAAACTTACATACATAAAGAAATAACACACGAGTTTAGTTTTTATTTCACATTTAATTTTTAATTGTCAAATGTACATTTCGACCACTACGATCAATTGTAAACTTTATTTATAAAAAATGAATAAATGAAAAAAAGGTTATTGATGTAATAGATAAACATCAATAACATTTTTTTTTTATTTAATTACACGCAATTGTAATAATTTATTATTATAAGAGTGATGCCTACCTGCAAGGATGAAAAAAGCGAAAATTCGTTTTTTTTTATCTCAGAAATGAAACGAGATATATAAAATCCAAGTATACCAGTTTATTTGGAATACATTTGTCGTCAAGTTAGATTTTTTTCGGCTTCTCCGAAGGTCCTGATCGATCGTGACGCAGCTCCTCGTAGAAAGCCCTTTTGAAAAGGTCTTTTGCGGTGACGGCATCAGGAGATGCGGAAATCATATGATATCAAAAATTCCAATTGAGTTTCATTAAGAATAAGTAAATGCTGTCGTTGATCCTTCGGTTTTGAGGAAGAAAAATATTTGACAAAATAGCGGCCTCCTGAGTTAAAAAGTGTTTGTTGGGTCTAAAAATCTGTCTTTGATCGGCTGTAAAAAATATAAATTAAATAGTAGGGTTTCAGAATACGAAATAAAAAGCCGCGGTTTCGAGATAATAATAATAAGTATTTATTTCCCAACAGGAAGCAACTTCCCAATTACGAGACAGTGCACAATAAATATGATACAAGGTACAAATAAGGCTACAGTAAATAATTACAAAAACGTTAGAGAAAACGCTATACAATGTAAGAATTTTTTGATGCTGTCATGAATTATATCACAAGAGTGTGATATGGTATCAGAGTTGTAACACATGTTAATGATTGGTGACTTGAGTTTATAATTCGTATTACTCGATGAAAAATAAAATGTATTGTTCGGAGGTAAATTACCAAGAGGTTGAATTTTTTCCCGAAAAATGTGTGGTTGTTTTGAAGACGAATAGTTGGTTTACACGGTAACAACTCGAGAATCATGGACATGAAACAAGCCTGGAGGGCTGGAGAGATTTTTTCTAATGTCCCATGATTCGAGAGTTTTTACCTAATGGAAACCAACTAGAGTGTGCAAAAGAACTACACATGTGAGGAAAAAATCTACATCGAGGTTATTTTAGGAATATTAATGAACAACTTAAATGTTTATTGATCAATTATCATTACCTACGTTTATAGTTTGAATGTGGAATGTACAATTATTATAAACAACTTTACTACAATTATGAACAGGAAGTGTTGTACTTAATCTTTTTACTATGGGAACTAGTTGTGGTAGATGAACTGCTGGCCCTTAAGTTATCGATCAAGGAAGCATGATGTTCTTCATCGAATTGTAGATATGGCTGGAGCGATTGTGTATTTGCATGCCCGGTAATTTTTAGAACTTACTGTTCTCCAGCACCGGCTTTAATTAGATTTTTACACAGTACTTGATCTGTTAGAATGGTTGGTGATTTTGAAGTCGTTAACGTTTAATCCAATTTTCATGGCGGATACTTTTGTCCATTTACCTAATTCATTTTTGCCTATAGGCATATTTTTAAACCATAATGCATTATTCTTCTTCTATGCTGGATTTACTGTTAAAAATAATCTATTTGTTGTAATATTACTTTTACGTTTTGCCAATAATTTTTCCAAAAGCCTAATTGTTTACTTTTCGTATTAGAGGCCAGCCATTTACTGTTGGAACATTGTTTCGAACCACCTTGACAGATTTTTGAAAATATAGAATTATATTCTACTCTCCCAGTTGAAGAACCATCTGATGCCATCCCTTTAAAAAAAAAAATATGTCATACATCTGGCTGCTTCTCCTCCTCTCCAAGCAAGTTCGTGGAAAAACGTTTTTGGAGCCCTTCATATGTATCTTCGGCCCACAATATCATCATTTTTTCCATCTGTATTTTCTTTAGTGAAATAGAGCTTACCTTTTGCTTATCGGGATTTGATTGAAGCTGTTTGTATCCAATCAATATGAAACTTTTAGGAAATAATCTTTCGAATTTCGCCACAAACAAAAAAAAATGATTTTTTGAACCTATGCAGGTAGGCATCGCTCCTTAATTATTTTATAATAAAAACTAAGATGATTTACATAAATCATATCAGTTTTTATTATAAATTATTGAAGTAAAAAGAATATCGAGGTATTCCTTTTTTTTACTTCAATAACTTTCTTTTCTTCCTATTCCTTATTTGATGGTAAGGAAAGGAATATAAAACAATTATTGAAGTAAAAAAAAGGAATACCTCGATTCAAGTCGAAGTATTTTTTCTTCAATAAATTTACTTTGATTGTTTTCCTCACCATCAAAAGTCTAGTCAACATATTCTTATTTTCTCCTTCAATATTTTTACTTTCCTCGTTTTCCTCATTATCAAAACCCGAGCTATCCTTTTTCTCTTCTCCTTAAAGATGATAATGATTATAAAAAAGTAGTAAGACTAGCTCATTACGGATGCGGTGGGAGGTGCGTGCGTGTTGGCCAGTTATTTCGGCGGTATGGCCGGTCGGTGACCCGGCCGCCACCACCAAACCGCGTCTTTTATTTTTTTATTCCGTTTCTTGTTCGCTTCTTATCTTCAGCTTCGGAATGGGAAGACCCCCTGTAACAGTGATTCATCGGAAAGAGCGCATCCTTTAATCGCGTGGAATTTATCAAGTGTTTGTTCTACCTTAAGACCTCGAGCGGTGTACTGTTTCTTTGTTGGTGTAAATGGGAATGGGTTTGTTGTTTACTGAATCGTTTTTTTTATTATGTAATGAAGTACAAGTTCCAACATCAAAGGTTTTTTTTTATACTTAAAAAAATGATATGAACTTTCAACAATTATCAACCGTTACATTTCTTAATTAAATTTTCATTATCTGAAATTAAAATTAATGTTTCTAAAATTTAAGTTGTAAAATCTAAACCTTAGATTTTAACAATTGATTGATGATCATCAATCAGTTAGAAGAAGTTAAAGTTGTAGAATCTAATGTTTAGATTTTACAACTTAAATTTTATATATATATATTTTTTTACAACTGCTTTATCAATCACACCTTTACGTTCTTTTAACTGATTGATGATCAGTTAGAAGAACGTAATGGTGTGATTTATAATAAATGGAAAACGACGCACGCGCTATCTTTTGTCTAATTTCAAGTGCATCGTTTCGTCCATTAAAGGAAAACAAACTTACATGAATCATAATAAATGGAAGATGACGCAAACGCCACCTTTGGTCTAATTTCATATGGCATCGTCTTCCTTTGGTAGACAAAACAACGATTTTCGGTTGTTTAGCTCTAATCCTTAACGATGCTACATGAAATGAGGCAAAATATGTCGGTTGCATCGTCTTCCACTTAATATGATTCATGTCAGGTATTTAACCTAAACATAAGATCCGTTCAACCGCCTTCGCCGTACCTCAATCCAAAACGAGAGCAAATGCTCTCAAAATATTCCGTATTAAGCCTTCTAAAAGCCCTAATCTCGATAACATTGATCAGTTAAACACCAAAACTCCGGTTAGTATAATCGATAAATCACAGTGGTTTCCGGCTTAACAAGCGCAGCATCAGCGTCCTAAAAGCGAAGTCCATGGTGAATCACCCCGCCGTTTATGTCGACACCGCCGACAATTATCGCCATCAAATATCTAAAAGAAGCGAATATCGGCTTCTTCACCCATTCGTTAAAGGAGGAAAAAGACCTCCAAGCATGTGTCAAAAATCGTGACATAAAATTCCCCGATCAGCACATCGTCGAAGCGTTTAAAGCACTTCAATGCCCCCATCCTACAAGTCCGCAGGAGGGGCTCGATAAGATGACCTCTCTCCATATTCCAGCTTAACCACACTCAGGTTATAGTTGAAAAACTTAAAACCAAAAAGGGGCACAACAATGCCACCATGTTGGCCACAGCGCCGACCGTTGCAACATCCGCCCGCATTGCTTAAAATGCAACGACTACTCGAGTGAATGCTCTCATGTAATCTCAAAATCCACTCCAAATATCTGTTATTTGATACTTCACTTATAACTTTTTTGCCAGTATGATCAGACTGTTTTTCAGGATGTTTTATGAAACTTTAATCGTATTATCTTAATCAAGTGCAGAAGAACGCCATCATCCATGTATGCATTTCAGTGTTATCACTCCCAGAGTTAGCTAAAAGGGTTGCAGAGCTACGGCGGAAGCAGTGTCCTGTGTATGTTCCAGGATTAGGAAGTTTCAAAAAGACGCAATTTTTCCTGGAATTTTGCTGAATGTCTTCTTTTCAACCGGCTGTACTGTATATGTATTATGTTGGTGGATCTACTGTATTTTTTGTGATTATAAACGTCCTAGTAATATAATTTTTTGTTTCTGAAACTGTAACAATCAATATATCTCTTCTATTGTCTACGTTATCAAGCTTCTTATTTAACAATTAATTTCGGCGACGAGCTCCGAATAGCCCCATCTTGAGAGAAATCTACAATTCAACGATAATAAAGTTTTATTATTATTATTTTATTAATTTAATTTAACCTATTTGGTTACCTTCATCACAAGATATTCAGAATCATCTGTTTCCTTGAAAAACTTAATATATTGTACTTGAGACAAAGTTTTGGGCTTTTTGAGCTGGTAATTTACTTTTTTTTTTTTTCAAAAATGCTCGAACTTTACGAAAATTATCAAAATTACTATATTCCTTCACTTTAAAAGTATTTTTCAACATTGAAAATTCACAGCGTTTACAATCTTATATCGTTTGAATAGATATGCGAGTAAAACATTTTCTATTACGTTTTTTACTTTGTTAGTCTTCTTCCAATTGTTGAATAATGTACAATATTTTTCATACTTTTGCCTTTACCCATTTTGTGGGTAATAAATTGTGAGTACCATTGTTTGTTTGGTCTTTGAGTCCTGGCGGAGTGTTGGTGAATTTTTCGTCACTGTCGCAATTAATATCCATCCTCACATAATCACCACAATTACTCAGATATGTTCCGTGAAATGTCACATTATGCGAAAGTTAAACATTACTTTCCGTTATATTTTTAGGATTACATATGGTAGGCGAAAAAGTAATTATCTCTATTACTTGAGCTAAAAATATTTTTTGTGTGGATTGTATGATTCATAAAAAAATTAATTGATCTTTAGCTTAATAGAGAAAATTACTTGGTTATCCACATAAAATATTCTTCATGTTTGTAATGAATAATCCAATATCTGGTTGTTTAGATTTTACGTTATTTAAGATTTTGTGTATAATGTTTTAACAGGCGCAAGAGTTGAACTAACAACAAAAATTATAAGAAAAACAAACACACAAGAATTAGTTGAATGTACCTGTAATGAAGAAGGATAATTCAAGCGGAGGTGCTGAAGGCGCGGTGGCTTGGCTTACATAAGGAGCGGTCGAAAACAATGATCAACAATGGAAATGCCTTTTCAAAATAGTCACCTACCAAAAATTCAACAATCGCTTATTGTTGGTAATTTTCTTCCTTAATTCAACGAATTTTATTAATGATAAAATATGTTTTAATTAGTATATTCTATAGAGGTTTATAGGAGGCATTTTCAGTCAATAAAACAATTACTGTTAAAATCTAGTAAGATTCAGACCACCCATCATTTTTTTTATGAAATTTTTACTTTCCCCGGACCCTTGTCCAAGGGAAAGTATTGTGATCGTGAAAATTTTCGAATCGCCAATTTCAACAAATATGCACGTTTTGAGGTCCCCTGAGTCCATTCCATCGAGTTTTGAAAAATGTCTGTGTGTGTGTCTGTGTGTTTCCGCGATAGCGCATAAACGGCTGAATGAATTAAGCCCAAACTTTATATCTAAGCTTTATATAACAGTGGAATGATCTGAAAAGCTTTTGGTTAGAATCAAAACTCATTAAGTGCAACTTTACTCTTAGCAATTTTTCATATTTTAATTCGGATAGAAAAATGTTTCAAATAAAAGTTTTAGATCTTGGAAAATAAATAATTTCTGTTATAAAACTTTTATTGTAGGACCTCCGGTTTTCATTTTATAAGCGAAAGAATTTCGTTTTCCTGATAAATTCCCTTTGAGATTTTAATTATTGAAATAATTATTTTAATGACAAATAAAACGTCAAAGTGCCGTCGTATTCAGCACATTCGCAAAGTTTGAAAAAAACGAAGAAGAGTGTGGATCAATGATTTCAACACATTGTAAGGTAAGAACTAACACACCTAATTATAATATTCTTCTCAATACTCGGCTTTAACTTTAAAAGATAACAATCAATTTTTTCTATTAATCATTTTGCTTTCCTATTAAATTTTCAATTAGAAATTTATTTGACCGTATTCACCAGGGAAAGTACCACATCACCATTTTCAATTACTAAAATCGGAGGCAGCCATTTCCAATAAAGACCAATTATTTGTTTTATAAATAAAGTCCCAAAACACCGGACGTTCCCAAATGTATTTGTTTCTATTATAAAAGGTGCATAATTAAAAATATTTTTACGGGGTGTCCCATGACGTGACTGCTATAGCTTGGGAGTGTGTTGCTGAGGTCAAAAATGTCTACCATAACGGTATCGTATCCGACCTACAAGTATTTCAAGTTGTAGATAAGCCCACTAATGCACGTATTAGATTCAGCTGTTGATTTTCTTATTATTAAAAAATGCAGGTGGCTGTGAATGATCATTTGTTATTTATTGTGACAGTAAACGTCAATTCAATTAATTTTGCCTGTTTATTTTCTTGTGTTAATTAATATCCACAACAAACTCGGGAATACCATTTTCAAGATTTAAATGGTTGATGTGGCATTATTGATGACTATCTCATTGGTCCGTTTATAATTGAAGGACGTCTCACGGCCATTCGTTATTTACGATTCATTTAAAATGATCTTCCAATATTACTGGATGATATTCCTCTTAATGTAAGACAACGAATGTGGATTCAGCACGATGGCGTTCCACACTTTTGTCGACAAGTAACAGAATTTCTTAATCAAAATTATATAAACCGGTGAATTGGAAGAGATTCAACAGTTCCGTTGCCAGCAGGGTCGCCACACTTTAATCTCTAAGATTACTTTTTATAGGGTTATTTTATTTAGTGTATGCAGAAAATATTGAAAACAGAAAACAATTAGTAACTAGAATTATGTATGCCGCAGAAACTATTCGTGCTGATACTGAGACTGTTAGCAGAGCTACCACTTCAATTCTAAGAAGAGCTAGACTATGTACCTTGGTGGAGATTTTGAGCAACGAATGCAATAAAGCTGTTTCATTTTATATGGTATTTAAATTGGTAGGGAATTCCTAGTACTACTTATTTAAAATTTCAAATGCTTGGAACTCGGTTACGATAGCGTTTGGGGTGTATGTTGATTGCAATACATTATTTTTGACATGAAATCAGCTCAGCAACACACCCCCAAGCTATGGCAGTCACATCGTGGGACACCATGTATATGCAGGTTGTTCTAAACTTTGTTAATAGCTAAGCTAAAGAGTCGGTTAAATTGGCAGAGTATTAGTAAATCATCCGGTGAAATAAGAAAAAAAGAGCATCGAGTTTTCAAAAACATCGTAACGCGAAATTAAGAAAACAAACATTTTTTAGATGGAATATTTTATCACCAATTGATAACAAAAATAGCAATGGCCTGCAGTTAATTTAGAACAACCTGTATATATTTTGGGGGTGCGTAGATTAGGAGTGTAATTAGTATACAGAGAGTTTTATGTAACACCGAACATGCTAGAAAATACTCAATGTAAATTTTCCTATGCTCGATGTGTACTGGGACGCATCAAAGCATTGGGTGCGATGTCATTGGCTACGATTTCTAATGGTAATATAGTCAACCCAATTTACACTCTTCCTATCAGAAATAAATTATATTTGTCAACTATTATGTCAAGTGCAACATGTATAATTATGTTTAATGAAGCGTTCAGCCAGCATTCATCTAGCATATGGATAACTAGTGATGGCCATTTCGGTTTTTCGAACCTCATCAGACTAGTATGTTCCATGTGCAATGCCTTGATGAAGGCGACTGAACGGAAATTGTGTTGGGGTTATATATCTGATATTAATCATAATAAATTACGGATATTTTACTTAACCGCAATGCATACCATAAAAATCTTCTCCTCCTTATATACATTATTGAGACGTAAAGATGTCCAAATCTTCGTATACGTTTGCTTTAAGCACCAGTATATCACTTGCTTGCAATAACTGACCATGTAATTCATTTTTGACGGAAAAGGGTGTAGTTTGGGTTGATTATATTATTTTTAGAAATAGTAGCCAATCACATCGCACTCAATGCTTTGATTCATTCCTGAACAAATCGAACATAGGAAAATTTACATTGAGTACATTCTAGCATGTTTGATGTTACATAAAACTCTCTGTATGTTAAATTGTTGTATTTACAAGATCTTTGTGCAAATATTATCGATTTAAGTAAAGATAAATGTTGAAAATTGAAACCTATGACTTACTTCACATACGTATTAAAACTATTAATTATACTAAAAATATCTTTAGTATATGTAGTTAAATGTATTTCAGTATAATAAAATAAAATTATAAAAAATAAAATGTATGATATATTTCCTTTTATTTAATGTAACGAAAATTCGTTTTGAATATATTTTAATAATACGAAAAACGAATATATTAAACATTGAGTGGATGAAAGAGAATTGAGCTGGCGTAAAAATCCTGACGAGACTGGGGTGAGAAAGAAGAGAACAAGAAAAATAAGTTATGTTTATATTTGATTTTGTTAAGTGTATGCCAATAAAGTTTTTTTTTATTAAACATTTAAAATTTTATAAGCTCCTCTTCAATTATCAAATTCTTCTTATAAAAAATACTTTCAACAGTCACGATTACTTTTTTTTTCTTTTCGTACAAGCAAATGAATTATTAATCCATTCACGATGCCGCTTAATACCTATTTATTTTTTCCATCCCGCGAAACGTGACAGATAATTGCTAAAATAAGTACCTGGAGGGCCTCAAATATGCCAAGTGCGGATAATTGATTACATTTTGAAAATTGCCCGCGCGTCGCGTCTTTGTGTTGTTTTCGCTTATTTTTTTCCTGTGCGCTGTAAATTATATGCACACCGCGGTGCTGTTCTCTTTTTTTTTCCTGAAAAATAAATTACCGCGCATTTTAATCATTCCCATCATTAATTATTCTTAAAGTAAATGGCCCTCGATTTATCACACGGATATCGCCTCTTGTGTCCACTGCTGTTGATTAATTTGGCTGCTTGTGTCGGATTAAGTTTGCTTTTTTTCTTGTTGTTGCTATTGATGTTCTTATTTTTTTGCTTATGTGTAAATTAATTTTGAAGACAAATTTTTTGATTTTCAGAAATTGTGTTTATTACAATTATTTTACAAACCCTTTCAGTTTCATTTGGGAAATGGAGTCTTATGATCATGTATATATTTTAAATCAAGTTTAGAGCATAAATATCCGTTTTAGATCTACTAGAGTCCGAAAGAGTGATTATTAAAAATATTTGTCTCTCTGTTGGTCTGCTGTACACTCTACCTACACTACTCTACACTTGGTAGATCCGCGTATTTAAGCACTTAATAATATTTCGATTAGTCCAATAACTTTTGGTCAAAAATCCCCAACACTGTTTTAGATCACTTTTAGCGATTTTTTTATACATACACACATATTTATTAACACTACAAAGTAATATAACAGATTTACAACATGTGTAGGTGTCAGTCAGTCTGAACTATCGACCTGAGTAAAGTATTTCTATTCATTTTTTTTATTTTTTTATATTTATTGAAATAAACATCAGATTGAAGCCATTAACAGATATCTCTCTTTCTTATACAAACTCGTATACGTATCACTCGTATTACACTATTAAATGAAATACTGTAAACTTTCTGTTATTAAATGAAATACTGTAAACTTTCTGTAAACTCTTCTTCACAGGATGTTTATTTGCACAAAATATACATTTCGATCACCTGATATACATACTATTTGTATATCCCTTGATAATAATCACTGTGTGGTCGAAATCTATAATTGGTATAATTGGTACTAATGAACATACTGTGAAGAAAAGTTTACAGTGTTTTATTTAATAAAATCGTCTTCATGTAACTCGCCTACAACTCTTATTACACTAAATATAATACAAGTAAATGAAAGTTGTACTTATTGTTTTTGTTCTCAACGTGATTTGTATTAAGAGGGGACCCCACTTAGAAATTTAAAAAACTCGAAATTTCGGCATTTTTATACTGTGTAGCATGTTGTGGCAAAATTCCAATTCGGTATTCGAAGTCGTTACAAAGATACAGCAAAAAATGTTATTCTTCCGTTAAAAGTATTTGAATAAGACTCAAATCTTTAAGCGGGTTTTTCTCGAAACGATATTTTTTACCTCGCGAGACAGATATATTCTAAGCTTTTCGACACATTTTGATGATTCTTTGTGGCTTTTGTGGAAAATTAAATTGTCTAAAAGGTAACAGCGATTTTTTTGCGAAATTTTTTTTTTTTGAGAGTCGCCGTTTTGGTAATTTTACGAATTTTGAAAAAATCCTATGTTATCTTTGAGATTATTTAGTGAACGAACAAGTTAAACAAGCTGGAGGAGATAGATGTACCGTGTGGAAGTCCAGCTTTTTTTTTTGTTTTCCATGCTGAGCACGAGTCTTTAACTGTGACCTGGAAAATTCTTCCCTGCATCCAGCCGCCAGGAGAAAAACTGTCATCGTCACATTGTTGAACGTAGAGAAAGCCTACGACGATAGAGTTTGGAGGGATGAACTGCTGCACAAACTCCTATTTCAGGCCGCTAAAAGAAAAGCTGTGATCATCACATTGTTCAGATCATCCTTGGAGTTTATCAGCAGTTCGTCCCTCCAAACTCTGTCGTAGGCCTTCTCTACGTCAAACAATGTGATGATGACAGTTTTTCTCCTGGCTGTTAGCTTCTTGGCTGCGTTTATCAGATTTGCAGCTTATTGGTCGGCGGCTAGTTTAGGCGGAATCCAAATAGTAAAATCCCCATACATTTTTTCTCCCTGTTGAGTTGGCTTCAGCGGGAATCTACATTTTCTGAGTAGTTGGCTGATGATGGAAAACAGACAACTCTAACGTGTAGCCTCTAAAAAGATAGCTCTTGTTTTCTCGGCCTTTTCCACCGGGTTTTCGAGTTTTAATTCTCCTAGGATATCAGCATTGGTGATGGAATATGAGTAGCCAATAGATCTTCTTGCTAGGATGTTAACTATTCTGCTCAGCCTATTTCTTGTATTGATACTTCCTCTGATTGCAATTTCTTCGCCATACTCCGTTGAGGGTGGTAATTCAGACTTCAGAATAGTCATTCTGTTCTTATCGGAGATTGTGCTGGTGTTTCTTAGCAGGCCATACAGTGTCCTGAGCCTTTTCTTGGTGAGGGCACCTCTTCTTTTGGTGTGTTGGGAAAAAAATAATCGTTTATCTATCGTGATCCCTAGGTAGGTTACATTACTTTTCATCTTGATCTTGTTATGTCTATCCAACCTAATAAACTTCTTCTTTGGAACCTTGTTCCCTACAAGAAGTGCCTGAGTCTTCTTTTCGTTTATTTGGATTTTTCAGCGTTTGCCATATCTAGTGACTTTCTTAAACACTAGGGCTGTTCTTTGCGGTTGCGGTGATTTTATTCCCCGATACTAGAATAGCGGTGTCATCCGCGAATTGATACAATTTGACACCTTTTCAGCTACGAACAAGTTGAAAAGTATCGGGGAAATGGGAGAGGTCTCGGGGAGGCTTTTAGCTGCTACTTTAGTGGTGGAATATGATTTTTCACTCTCACCCTGAATCTCCTAGGCGATAGCCAGCATTTCACAGTGCGGACAAACTAGAAGGGAAAGTTGGCAATGAGCAGCTTTTAGAGCAGTCCATGTATACAACATGGGTTTATATTTAAAAGTTGAGTTTAGAAGAGCGCATCTAAACTCAACTTTTGAATTTTAAATATAAACCCATGTTGCATACATGGACTGCTCTAAAAGCTGCTAATTGCGGTAGTTTATGGAAGTTAAATCCATCACCATGAAAAACTTCAAGTAGGTTTTCGTGATTATTTTGTAAGTTTATTACGCCACGAACATCAAAAGTGGGACAGGAGATCTGAAACTCCCTGTAAATTGAATATTTTTTTTTAAATTTAATTCGCGAAAACCAAAAATTCCTTTATGATTGTTTTTCCTTTTTTCTCTAGCATAGGTTAAAAATTATATTTACATTAATACTATTGATACTAATTTAAAAAACACCACCTTGCAAACTTTGTCAACCTAAAATTAATTTCATAGTATGGACATCATAACCTCACAACTCGATATTATCGACTGACTGGTTAATTTTCTTTTTCAAATAAATCATTTAATATGATATTAAAAAAAGTAAAACTTCCCAGACAGAAGTTGTTGTTTTTTTATGTCATAAAGTTGCAATTGAAATGCATTGAAATTTACTGTATGTAATCATCCAACATCTAAGGGATTCCGACCTGCTAACTATGCACACACAAACTAAATTCAAGCGCCAGTTTCTGAAGCTGATCGAAGTGGAATTTGTGCAAATAGCAGAACAATTAAGTAATTCTAGTTACAACTTGATTCCCTGCAATCGTCCGCGTGGGGTCGAATTAGGCACTAAAACTAAGTCTAATCAGCGATGTGGTTATGGCGGAAGAAGATTATAATAATAACATTGGGGATATTAAAAACTATAAATGAGTATTTTTAATTGAAAATAATTGCAATACATTTCTACAAGGTGAATTACAAAGTTGTTTAATTAAATCAATCAAACGTACCATCACGCTCGTGATCTCCGGTTTTATATCACTAAATAATTGAAAACGGCGGAAATAGAGACATTTTTGCCGTTTTTTTTATACGAAACAACAGGTCTGATTGGTAGGTTTGTCTTGTGTGATTTCATTAAGCCGTAAAGTTACAATAAAATTAATCATTAAGTTGTATGAAAATGATAGTTATTGTGAGTATTTTTTTTGTGTATTGATATATGAAAACACATGTGTATACAGGGTGAGTCATTGAAGTGCTCGTCTTCGATATCTCCTTTGCCGTTGTAAATTCAGCATTAATTTATTAATAATACTTGCCTGACTACTGAAGACGCATAAAGGTAAAAAAAAAATCATATATAGAGAGTATCCCATTTTCCCGGAAATGATATTAAATAGATCACCTTATATATTATTCGATACTTCTTTAAATTATCTGTATATCAACATAATACATATAGAGTAGTTAGTTTTGATTAGTCGTTACTGCAGAAAAAAATATTCTTTAACAATGTTGACAGCTGTAAAACCGGTGTAATTTCATGTTTTTAATAGCACCCTATACTTTTCAATTTTTCTGAGATATCGAAGAAGAGCACTTCGATATCTCGATATAATTCAGCATTAATTTATTAATAAATCTTGCTTGATTTCTGAAAACGCATAATGTAGAATTATTTTCATTATGCGCCTTCAGTAGTCAAGCAAGTTTTATTAACAAATTAATGCTGAATTTCTAACGGGAGATATCAATGACTGGCACTTCAGAGACTCACCCTGTATAAGTAATTAAATATTTTTAAATTATGCGACATCGAGAAAAAGAAACAAATCAAACAATCCCTTACTGTTCCAACTCCTCGCGAATAAATTAAAGATAACATCAGCCGCTGTAGGGTTGCGGTTTTCAGCGATGACGCAGCGATTTATTCGAAACGAATGTACACAAAGTGGTTCGAGTTGGTCGATATAGGTGCGAAATTTTCGGTGGTCAACGACCCAAGTGGATTCATTAAAAGACTGCTCCGGAGCATTACATCGAAATGTGTTTAATGATCGCCAGCCACACACGCATCGATCGGGGCTCGAAATTTCATGTCCCCCAGGGGGGCCTTCTCGTTACCGTAATATTCGGTTCCGAGAATTGGCTTTACATCGCGTCGTCTTCGAATTTTGGATAACAGTATATTTTTTTGGTGGAAGTTACTTAGTCATACGAAGAAGGCACTTCCTGTTATGCGTAGACCCTTCTTCAAGTAACGATTAATTGAATTTGAATTTATGTGTTTGTGCAGGTTGTTAACCTTTAAAGTTATGGACGGTTTTTATTGTTTAAATGGATAACTAACTAACCATATTTATTCAAATGTGTATATGTATGTACAATAATATATTATAATTTTATATATTATTGTACATACATATACACATTTCAATAAATATGCTTAGTTAGTTATCCATTTAAATTCTGTAGATGAATCGGCTATCGACCGGAGGTCTTTCAGCCTTAAATAGATATTTTTTACTAACATAATAATCGTAAATAACGTTGTATTAACATTAATATTAGAAAATAGAAAACACTCAATTACTTTATTTTTAATTAACTTAACTCGTGGTGAAACATTTTTTGAACTAACTATGTAGGTTTTTTTGAAAAAAAAAAAACACAATTCGTTTGTTTCACAATTATTTATTATTTATAACCTCTCCGAAAAGTTTCGACCTTTTATTTCAAAAAAACCTGGTTAGTTCATTGAATAACTTTTTTATAAATTAAATAAAAAGAGTTTGAAAATAATTAATAAATAATTTCCTCTTTAGCTTCTGTGATATTTTGATTTATCTTACATTAGTATTTCAACAAATGTCCAATAAGGGACATTTTCTGTTGCATAAAAATAACGTATTGTATAATGCAACAATTTTTGAATTAAAAATTTTTAATGCAAAAACAAAACAACGTACGTAATATAAGGCTATCTGTAGACACTTGTTTAGGGATTTCATCTCTTATAAGTACAGCCTTATATAATTACAACGATGTTAAATTAAATCAATCAAACGTACCATCACGCTCGTGATCTCTGATTTTATATCACTAAATAATTGAAAACGGCGAGACATTTTCGCCGTTTTTTTTTCTGCCGATAGCATTTTCCGAACATGGAGTCAAAACACCATAATAAATTTAAGTAAATGTATGTTTGGAAATAAATATGAAATATATAATTGGACTTACGTAGCGTAAGTCAAAAATGTCACAGAGCTAAATATGGAAATAATTTATTAATTATTTTCAAATCATTTTTATTTAAAATGTACCATTAAGCGAGCCCCTCATAGATTCAAGATTTAATTATTGTATCATTTGTTCCAGGTTCGTATCCACTGGGAAGAGGAGCTTAAAGGCGGTAATGTTGCCCTAGAACTCAGCGAATCTTTAAATTTCATGAGTTTATCAAGTTTTCAGATGATGTCAAAATGTGAACATAAAGCATTACCTCTCTTTAATAGCTTTAAAAATCACAGGCAGGTGTATGTGTTGTTCTTTTTTTTAATTTCTTCTTCAAGTAACCATGGATTTTCAAAAAATAAGTGCCTCATTAATCAACGATCTTCTATGTGTTTTAAAATTTCAGTGTTTTATTTTTATAACTAACAATCACATCCATCCCCCACCGGAATAGAATTGGCTGGATACTGATTGGTGCAATGTTTTCATGACCTTTTTTTTCAGTGAATTCACGCAACACTAATCATCATATTGCATTGAATCAATAAAATAAATTGATTATTACGTGTTATTAAATTGTGAGGGCATTATTTATTTATTTATTTATACAAAAAACCCATCAGACTGAGTCCATTATCAAGGTTTACATTATTTACAAAGTTAAATTAACTTAACTAAATATGGAAGTACAAAGTTCATATAGGGGGTTTAAGTCAATCTAAAATTTTATAGAAATTGAATGTTTTGTTCATTTCTCTACAAAATTTAATTTAATTAGATATTTTATAAATTTTAGTATTTCCGCAATTAACTCAATCAATTTATTTATTTGTTTATTTATTTATTTATTTAACGGAATATACCATTTTTACAAATATAAGACATACATGTAAAATGCAATTGAGAAAAGATTAATATAATTTCAATGAAATAAAATCCTCACTGTATAATAACAAGTAATATTTTACACGATTTAAGCATTTATTTCATTTCGAATGGAGTGATCCGGCGGTATTTTTGTCCTAGTTTAAGGGTGGTGAACCACCGTTCAATTGTATTGCGGCAGCGATGCTCGCTCGTCTATAGGTGATGTCTAATAACACTGGATTATATTATGCACTCATCAATATTGAAATCCAGGTTATTCTATCAATATTACATGAACTAATGCATTTATATCAAAACACAGATTTCACATTATTCCGCATTATTATTATCGTTGCAGTTTAAATAATGCATGCTTATGATTGAATTTCTATTAATATGCTCGGTGTTATTTCAAATCTGTCGAGGGATTGATATTCTAAATATTTTAATTGATTGAACATGAATTAATGTTTTATATAGAGTTATTTAAATATATCTTTGATTTGAGGGCTCATTGTTGAAAATTCAATACAATAGGACATCCATATATCTACTATGGAACAATTTAGAAGAATAAAATTTGACATACAACTGTTCTTCATAAAATGGCATTGTTTGGCGATTTTTGTAACCCTAAAATATTAAAACAAGGGGGTGAAAAAATCAAACCCTATAGTAGTTTGTATCAGAATTTATTTATTTTATTTATTTATTTATTTACGGGAAAACCCCTTTTTACAAAAACAGTTTACAAAAATTTAAATATAATTAAAATAATTAATAGTTTTAATATTTAGACATTCAATCTAATCTGTGTTTTATTGGTTGATTTTTAATATTATATTCATATTTATTTCATACGTAATTAAAATAGTTTTTTTTTTCATTTTTATATTTTTTGTGATCAAACTAGCAATTTTAGGAGAAAATATCAAGAAAAATCTTAATGCGTCTACATTTTCGTTTTCAAAAATTGACCTAAATAGAGTGATTCAATCTGCAACTTTTCTATATCTTGAAATTTTCTCCTAAAATTGATCACAAAAAATATTAAATGAACAAAATGAAAAATAAAAAACTATTTTAATTATATTGCAATTCTCATAATAGAAAAAGGATTTATTTAGTTGGTCACAGTTATTTAAATAAATTAAATAAAAATGATTTAAAAATAATTAATAAATCATTTCTACATTTAGCTCTGTGACATTTTGACTTACGTTACGTAAGTACTTTAAACACATGCACATTAAAACAACTACTTCTCGGGCAAATGCCCCGCCAAACATTGAATTACATAATGTACACCTGCTGCTGCATATCAATAACGTATTGCATCATGCAACAATATTTTGATCCGAGAAAACTTCAATGTAAACAACAAAAAAGAACATTACTCAATATAAGGCCATTCTCTTTAGCTATTGTAACATTATGACTTATGTTACATAAGTACTTTAACAAATGTTCAATAATAGACATTTGCTGTTGCGTAACAATAACATATTGTATAATGCAACAACAGTATTTATATTGTATGTGTTATTATATATTTTTTTTGTAATTTTGAAAAAGGAGAAATCCGTAAATTAATAAATAAATAAATAAAACAGTACAGCAGTAGCTAAAGGGAAAATAATTTAAATAAAATGAAACAAAGATGATTTGGTTTTTAAATTAAATTCACTTGGTATTGTTTCACTTATATGTATTTATATAATACCAAGTGAATTTAATTTAAAAACCAAATTATTTTTGAACATGTTTTACCAAGTGATTAATGAGAAAAAAGTAACCGATGTAGAAACAAAGATGATTCACACATTTGCAATTATTTAAATTATAAAGAAAATTTCCTTGTTTAATTTCATTGGAAAATAATTTATTAATTAATTATTTTCATTTATTTTTATTTAAAATGAATTATGAATGAATTAAAAATAAAAGAAAATGTATAACGTTCTGCACAAATTTCTAATGACTCACATTTTTTTTTAAATTATTCAATTCGATTCTGCAATTTAAATGGGCCCGATAATTTTATTCGCGAAACATCTCTGCATATGCATGGCACACTTTTGCGCGCACAATAACAATGAACTACCGTTGATGAGGAACTAACGGAATCCATTTAGTCATGTCAATGGCACGAAGGCCGCTAACCATCTTTGAATGCAAAAGCGCAAATAAATAATACGCGAACGAAAATGCGCTTCTCACATAATTAGTTTGATTATAATTTTATATAACGTCCATCAATTTATATTGGTAATTAATTCCTTATAAAATTAAGTTATTTATTAACAGTAGAAGTAAATATAGATTTTTGTAACTAGTTTATAATAACTGTTGTCTATTGTTTAAGTTTTATTAAAAATTAATAATTATTCTTCATTATCCACACATAGGAAATTGACTACTGTTGTTATTTAAATAATTTAAATTGAATACCCTCATAATCGTGTTCATGAAAACCGCAAATCATTGTTTTGTGGTAAGTGATTTGCTGTTTTTGAGGTTAAAAAATATACAATTTAAGGGTGCGGTTTAGACGAAAGAGATAGCTATATAAATATTGGCAATCACTAATTCGAGTAGGATTGCTGTTGTGATCAATGAACAATATTGTATTATACATTATAGTAATCTTAAGATAAGCAGGAATTTCATCAGATGAATTAAAAATTATTTTGATGTTTAGTTTGTGTGAAAAATAATTATGAAAACCAATGAAAATTTATCAAATTTATAGCAAATTTTAAATTATACTTTAGCTATTAAAACTTGTGCAATGAAAATTTAAAGGATTTCACTAAATTTTGCATTCAAATAACTTAGCAGACATGACCTATTAATTTCATTATATCTTACAATTTTCTTTTCTAACTTGAACTAGTAAATTGACGTAATACACGAAAATTAACGATTTATTTTTATTTAGACTGATAGTATATACTTGGTAGATAAAAAATGTAAATACATATCCATATTATTAAATCCAAAAGAATGGCTCTTTTTTTAAACAATTATTTCCATTTTACAATATAGCTATCTCTTTCTACTAAACCGCAACCTTAAGTTTAATTCTAAATGTATAGTGAATTTAAGTGAAATCGTCTTTATTTGCCGTGATGTTTAGACCAAATATTATATTTCGTGTTTTCAGTGGACCGATTGCCAAATATTGCATTTTTTGTATTTTTCGTTAGTGAGTTTCAAAGTTTCAATGTCACAGTTCTAATTGACATCCCCTCCCACCCTTCCAAACAGAATACGCTACTGATCATTGAACGCTTTTAATATATCGAGCGTATAACAAAAATTGACAACGAAGTTGGCATTGGAAATCTAAAGTCATGTCTGAACTAAAATCACACGCGTACGCGTAAAGTACCAGCATTTCACGCGTGTGATCTTAGTACAGACATGACTTGAAATTTCCAACATCAATTTCGTCGTCGATTTTTGTTATACGCTCGATATAATAGCAGTTGTTTCAATTGATGTTTTCTTTTTTAAAAACGTTACTTTATGAAAGTCCAAAAGTTGCAAAATAATTAAGTAGTTTTTCAGTTTTTTTTTTTTTTCAGATATTTCATAACAAGTAATTTCATTGTTATGAAATATCTTTTCAATATACTTATTTAAACAAATTGGACTGATTTATTTTATCCCATTTTATTTTCTTGAAAAAAATAATCATATGAATAATAATACAAACTGCTAATTTTAGAATCAGAAAAAGCACAACGCTCTGCGACGTTTCAATCAATGCGCCTTTCACCACGAAATAGTTCATCGACACCCTAAAAGATGGCGTGACCTGTACGGCTCCTTCGATTCCGAAACACGCGAACCTGAAACTATTAACAATTCAGGATTTATTAATTATTAACATAAAACACAGCATGATCGTTATTTTTTTCTGATTGCGAAACTAAAGACAGACATATTCAAACAATCCATACATTCATTCATAACAGTTATACATAATTATATAAAACACTTTTTAACTTTGTTTGTACTTATGACATAAGTGGCATAAGTTATATAAACAAAGTAAAAAGTGTGTTATTTAATAAACTCAAAATGTATATCCATGCTAAAGCCATAAAAATTAAAAAGTTATAAATAAGTTATAATATATTTAATAAACTCAAACTGTATGTTCATGTAAATGCCATAAAAATCAACAAGTTATAATATAATCTTCTTTATGTTGGTTGTTGGTTGTGGAGACTTTAATTATTTAAATAAAAATACTTGTCCTTTCTCCTACTTATTTTTTATTTCACTAGATATATTTCGGTAACAATGTTTCCATATTCAGTAGTTGAAGTTTTTATAAATATAAATATGTTGTTATGGTATACAATGCAATATTGATAAAATTAAAATATTTAAAAATTATGTTAACTATAAACTAATCTAAATATAATTATATATAATGTGCTAAAATTTATAAATTAATAAGATATAAAAGGGGATTTAATGAACTAGTATCGAAATTTAAAAGATTATCTATGTGTTTTTTCATTTCATAAATTAATTTAAATTTCGATACTAGTTCATTACATAATTCACTTTTAGATCTTATTAATTCATAAATTTTAGTTCATTGTATATAATTATATTTACATTAGTTTATAGTTAACATGATTTTTAAATATTTTAGTTTTATCAATATTGCGTTGTATACCATAACAACATATTTATATTTATAAAAACTTCAACTACTGAAGATGGAAACATAGTTTTTGAAATATATCTAGTGAAATAAAAAATAAGTAGGAGAAAGGACAAGTATTTTTATTTAAATAAGTTATAATATCATAAATGAAATAATAAAAGAAAGACATTATTATAAACTATTTTAATCTACTGCCGCGCCATCTCTATTTGATATTAACACAAAATCCGTTTCAACACACACTAGTTTGAAAGGTTCGCAAAGCCAAAATAGCCCAAACTAATTATCTATAATTAGATAAAAACACAAAAATATTTTAGTTTCACTATTATTTATTGTAGAAACACTGCTACAATTGTTTCGCCAACCAACACAGTGAAACGTTCGATAGCCAGTTTGTGAATTTTGCTTTATTGTAACAGACAGTATTATAACATATATTAAAATGTAATATTGTACAAAATTCATAAATAAAGATATCTATATATATAATAGTGAAACTAAAATATTTTGGTGTTTTTATCTAATTGTGAATATGCAGTTTCATTAAGTGACAGCCTCAACCATTGAATTTTTAATTATCCATACACTAGATGAATGGTGGTTGAACAGTGTCAAACGAATCTCTTTAAAAAGTAGACTCAATGAAACCTAATAGAGTACATAGTAAACCAAACTGTTCTGCGTATTCCATCTCAAGAATTATAAAGTTTTAAAGATAGAATCTGATTAATATACGCTTATTTATTTCGTGATTTATATGATTAATTTATGTTTTGTTTGTTTCGACTCATTCTTTGCGCCTTTCAATTCGATCTAATCGCGATCGCAGTTTGTATTTATTGATTAATTCTGCGCTCGGCGTGTGTTTAAAAGCATTCCTTACATGTTTCTGCTTGTTTTATGTGAGAATTTCGTAAGAATGAATAAATAGTAATTTAAATTGATATTTATTTCTAAAAAGAGAGACGCGAGAATGAAAATACAAGTTGAATAGAAAATGGGTGATTAATATTTAGAGCCTTGACTTATTTACTTTTGTATAAATTATTTTTAAGAAAAATCGTTTGATTTTCTAAATTATTATAATATTTATAAGAGTGCGTTGTATGGAGACGGTAAAAAACTGTATAGCTTAAATTATGAAAAAGTTGCACTATTTATATTATATTATTATTATTATTATTATTATTTTGAAATCTACCCAACACAGCTTCTAGTTATTTTTAATAATTTATAGAATTTTATAATTTTTAACTTTTATCAAGTTATTAACTAACTAAATATCTTTATTCGTGAAATTTTGTATACAATTTATTTACATTTAATTAATAAAAATAATAATACGTTGTATTAAAAAATAAACACAAAAATTCACAAAATGGCTATCGACCAGGGGTCTTTCAGCCTGTCTTTGTCAAGTACATGTCGGTTTTTCAAAAGTCATGATCGCTAACGTCATTGTCTAAGTCTGGATGATTAGATGAGATGAATTGATGAAGTGTTACTGCTGGGAATTTGAATTTTGGATTGATGTTGGGATTGCGGGATATTCATCAAGTTATTATTTGTCTGGTATTTATCTTTTCAATCTAACGAGGAATGTTTTCATTTATTAATATAATTTTAATTCCATATTTATAATATATTCATTTATACATTCATTTTCATTTTAAATTCTAGCCGTTTTGTATATTAAGTTTATTTATCCGTTTTACTATCAAGCTTTGCTTATAAGATTTAGGTTGTTCTTTTAATTTATTGTATATTTTATTATATTTATATGTGTAATTAATCTTTGTAGATTTGTGTAAGAGGAGATTCCGTCAATAAATAAATTTATAGAAAATAATAGTTGTAAGCGAGTTACATGAAGATGATGTAATTAAATAAAAACACTGTAACTTTTCTTCACTGAATAATGAACATTTCGATCACAAAGTGATCATTACCAATGGATATCGAATCGTTGACGATGCCACACCAAATTAGGCGAAAGATTGCGCTTGCATCGTCTTTCATTTATTATGATCAATGAATATACAAATACAAAATAAAATTTTATAGTGTTTTTATTTAATTTAGAGAAAATATAAATAATTAGGGCAGAAAGACCTCTGGTCGATAGTCCAGACAGACTAACACCTACATGTATCGTAATTATTTATATTGTTTATATTATCTATATAGTTTTTAACTTCTTATAAATAAAACAACTTCAAAATACGTTAGAACATATGATCTGTCATATAACAATAATATGACAGATCAACACTGCAACTGTTCCAATGCTTACTACACTACCAAACAAACCAGGAGAGGTTTATTTGCTTCGACAATTTCTCACAAAACGTGAGAATTATTTCTACCGCACCTTGTATTACTCATTTTTTTCGGACGCCACATTCCAAAGCTCTCTTCTATTCTTAAACGGAGTATGGAATCGCATAAATGCCTGCTAAAATTTTGCCACTTTTTTATTCCTCAAGTATCTTCATTATTTATTAGCTAATTTAAAAATAATAATTTCTTTATATTTATCTTCATTAAATATGAAAACCAATCCATTTAATAATTGAAGCCCCGTGAATAGTTTTCCATATATACAACCGGCGTATTCACACAATAAAAATCCATTCATCATCTTCTTACAAAATTGAATTATCGAAACGACGACGGCTTAATCCCATCATTATGGGCATTTCCAGCACCAGACTTGAAAGCCGCGCGTGAATGCATTTTATTAATAACTAATTAACGGTGTGCGTTTAACTCGTAGGTCTCTTGGCTTTTTCTTCTCTGAATCTAACAGAACGTAACGGTTGAATCGACACTTTCAGGTAATAATTGATTTAATCTATGTTTGGAACTTAATGTTTTTTTTTGTTGCTGTGATTTTTGTAGAAATTAAGTTAATCTCGCGTTTCAACAATTTTGAATAGAATATTTAATTGAAAGCCATCATCAATGGCTTATGTATGAATCAACTTTAGAAGCATTATGGTAGCTATGCTACGTATAAAATATAAGAGATTTACAGTTCATGCATAATCGTAAATTTATTTAGATGTTTGCAGTTCTATGAAGGCGATTGGCAAAAAAAATGTTAATAAAACTATCCCCCATACGTTTTGGAGGAAATGGGGCGATTGACGATCCACGGGGTGCTCCTCAGGGATAGGTTTTTCCTCTAACTCTATAGAATTTAATTTTTAAACGTGAAGAGTAAAGCAAATGTAGCTTGTTTAGTAAGAAAATTAAGAAGAAGAAGAATTTAATGTACTTATTGCTTTTTGGCTGATTTGATAAGAAAATTAATCATCTATTTCACATTTTTGAGGGGGGGGGGATTGAGGTGTTAGATTAAGAAATGTTGCTTCCCTTTATTGTTAGCGAGATGAGATTAATAAATTCGCCACCATACCAAACATACCGCTCGAAGAGAGTGGTAAGTCAGACGTTGATTCAATAGGAGTGCAATTGAGGGCTGTATGTTTGGTATGGTGGCGATTTTTTTAATCTCATATATTAGAAATTAATTGGTGGTGTATATTGATTGCTGTGTTTGATTGTCTAAAAGAAAAGTTTCTCAAGATTTATAAATTTTAATTATTCATCACATTACATTGTGGTTTTAATTGGCGACAATAAAATGGAAAAATTGATACAAATTTTTGTAGACCACAAAACCACAGGGTGGGTGGTGTCATTGAGGTTGGCTTTGGTGTTTTTGACTTCGAACGATCTTAAAGCCTCAACTATATAGTGAGATCATACGTTATTATAAAAACGTACGCCCGAGCAGGGACTTGAACCCTGGACCCTTGGATTAAAAGTCCAATGCTCTACCGACTGAGCTACCCGGGCTTGAAAATTTAATAAAATCCTTGAATTTTTTATGCATTTATTTTGTGATGAACTTACAATATTAAAATTAAAAAATGATGATGTGTCCATCATGGTACTTTCCCCGGTGAATACGGTCAAATAAGTTTCTGATTGAAAATTTAATAGGAAAGCACTTTCCAATTTTCTTTTAGAAATAGTTTAAATAATGTTTCTAGAAGCAATATAAACGCCGGGTTCATTGCTGGATTCATTGCCAGCTTCACACACATTATTATTTCTTGTTTGCTCATCTTAAGTTACCAAGTATTTATTTAATAATAGCAATTATTCAATAATAGTAAAGACAGTCCATTCGTGTGATTGAAAAGAATATTTAGAAACAATGAAAAGTTATTGAATATATTGCATTTTTTTAACTAAATTCATTTGAAACTTCTTTAAATTCTTGAACTGAAATTAATTTTATATAAATATCTGCAACCATGTAAATAAAATGATATTCATTTAAAGAAGTTCCAAAAGAATTTATTCTCTTCAATTGAACAAAATAACTCCTTGCTATATTTATTAATTTTATTAATTAATCTCTTTTAAAGCTATCACGCAATGATTTAATTGTAGTACTGGTAGTAAATTGTATTCCACCCACCAACAAAACGATCATTCCTCTCCCTCTCTCTCTCTCTCTCTTTCTCTCTCTCCAGAGTACAATGAAGTATTTTGCGTACATAACTCCAAATCACATTCACCACACAACATCGCGTTGTTAATCCAACTTGTACTCCTCCTATTACTAATAAATCTCGGAATTATGTACGTTTCAAAACGCTGATTCTGTTTCCTCATTACAAATCATGGGCCATTGTGAACAAACTCGAACCCGTGTGGGAACTATGAATTATACTGTATTTACATACGTTTACGCTGTTAAATATTCGGCTTGAAATGTTTCAAATTGTTTTAATTTAATGTTTTACTTGTTAAAATTATTAAAATTCTATTACATTCAAATTAATACAAAAATGTGAATTCGTTGAATTATGTTAAATGTAAATAAAACTCACTAAATTTTAAGAAAGGTATCAACTTTCTTCAAATTAATTATTATGTACCAGATGAACATTTCAGTTAGATTTCAGTTAACCTGGTTAATAAAAAGAATCCTTGAAATTGCCGCATAAATAAAAAATTTAATCCCCCGATGAAATAACCTTCTACATCAATTCACCTATCAGGAAAGACTGAATCCAAAAAAATCGCATGTTATAGAAAACGGGGCGTTAAAATTATCTACTGCTTAACTAGCGTCCATTGAATTACTATTTTCTGTGATTGTTATCAATAATTTAATTCAGTAACATAATTTCTTTCGTATAACGTGAAAATCACTAAGATAGATTAAAAAGCTAAATGGTTATTTGACTTCCTCATTACAAATTTGGACCTTCTCCCACCCTTTATTTCAAAAGTAAGACAAACAATTCTGTAACATTTTTATTTCAAGAACTTATCATGATTTCCAAAAGTGTAGTTTTAGAAAGCTTTTATTAAAATGTTTTTTTTTGCAATTTTTACTATTATTAACGGTGGCTCCAAATTTTTAATTCAAGGATTGAAATGTGCATCTGGTTCATGATAATTGCTTCAGTTTATTTTTGGATTTTATGAAAGATAAGGTTTAGATGGAAGAACAATATGAATCCAATTTAGAACTCAGACTGAATCTCACCCTATGATTTTTAATGCAAAAAATTACATTGTTTATATATATATATATATATATATATATATACATCTTTATTCAGACAACATTACATAAGCTTATATATACATTTATATTTACTTAACAAGAATAAATCTTGTATTAGTCTGTCCGAGCTATCGACCTGGGGTCTTTCTGTCCTAAATTGTTTATTTTTTTATTATCTGTGGGATTACAAATAAAGCTGCTTATTATTATAAGTTTGAAGAAAGATATCAAGTGAGTTTTAAATACAAAAATATTACAAATTTTGATTATTGAAATCATTGTTTTTTTATTAAAATCAAATAAGGATAAAATACTGAAAATTATCACTAAATTTCAATCATTTCCCTTTTAAACGCTTCAAAAATTACTTACACAGTAAGTTTTTTTAATATTTAAATGAATGAAATCATCAGTGATTAGTAAAATTGAATCGATTTATATGAAAAATACAAAAGTTAATGAAAGTTGAATTTAATCCATCGATAATTATCGTAAATCACATAATGGTATGTATTATACTAACACAATCAAACTAATTATCAGCTCGAAGTATATTATTATTTCGCAACAGATAAACGCCGCATAGAAATGTTGTTAAATCTGATACCATTAAATCACGGAATGGGTGTTTATTTCAAAATATATCGAGTGTTTTAAGGTAACCATAAAAAAGTGTGCTGTTAGGGCAATTATCAGTTTGGCCTAAATAATCTTCTTAATTATAAGTTACAACCTTATAATTATAACCGAGAACGCTTAGCGAAGATTTTTTTAAACATAGTTACATAACTATTTTGTTGTATACCACAATTTAATTCAATATGAGATGTAATAATAAGCTTTCTCCAGAGGGATGAACAACATCGAATTGGAATGGAATATTTACTAAATTCATGAGGGTAAATCTCCTTACACCTAACGGTAGAAAGGAAAAAAATTTAAAAAATGAGGGTAAATATAGTCCAGAAAAGGGGAGGAGGATGAGAGGGATTTATCAGAAAAGGGGGATTTGAATTAACGGTTGAATCGATACTTTATTACAGTGTGATCAACGTTGATTGCAGACAAGTTAAATTTTTAAGATTTTTTTTTCATGTTGGTACAACTGATCATTTGAAAAGAAAATTCCCTAGATAGCCATTGGCGTAGCAATTCCCATACGAAACTACTATAAAATGATTACACATTAATATGTGTAAGCATCTTAAAATTAAAAACAAACCTGTTTGAGTTAAAAGTTGTCTTAAAGATTTTTTTTGGACTTAATTAAATTGATTCAGATTCATTCATAGCTTTATTCGATAATCAGCCTAAACATCATGGTAAATAAAGACGATTTCATCCAAACTCTATAAATTTAAAATTAAACTTAAATTGTAAATTTTTAACCTTAAAAACAGCAAATCACATACCACAAAACAATGATTTGCGCAAAGTAGTCTTGATAAGAACTGATGTCTATGAAACAGTAGGTAAAATAACTAATTTCGAACAAATATAGTTTATTAATTTTTGCTCGGCATGAACTTGGAGTGATAAAACTTCCCAGATTTTTGGGCGAGAAATTTAACTTGTTTATAATTATAGTTGATCACTCTGTACATACAGAAGCGTAAATATAGTCCACAAAAAAAGGAAGAGGGTGGGAAGATTTATTACAGAAAAGGGTTTTGAACATTTAATTGCTCAAGTTTTAACAAATCCCTCCATTCCTCCTTTTTGTGGATTCTACTCATGCATATGGATGTAGTAAAGATTAAATTTACGTCACTAATAAAACACTATTTTATTTAACTTGTTAATTGTTGAGGCTTCTACTTTGTTAAACATTGTAATTCAATTTTAATAAATGAAACACTTTTTTACTTTGTTTGTATAACTCGGATTTATTTCCTTCACTAATTTATTTTTCTGTTAAATGTACATTTCGAGCACTGAATTGATTCAGTTATTGAAAATGAGCACTTGATGCTCGAAATGTACATTTTTCAGAAAAATAAATTAGCGAAGAAAGGAAATAAAATAGTGTTTTATTAGTGATTATTACTTCACATAACTCAAAACAAATAGAGAATAAATTCAAGTCAAATTAAAATTTATTCTACAGACTCAGTTGCATTCAGTAATAAATAATGTTGTGCACGACATTTTTTTAATTAAAAAAGTTAAGTCAATTTAAGTCAATTCAGGAAGTGTGTTAATTTTTTTGTTAAAGTGTATTTTACAGTATTATTTGAAAATTCGAGCTGAAAACTATCATTAGATTTTTTCATACAAGCCCGGCTAGCTCAGTCGGTAGAGCATGAGACTCTTAATCTCAGGGTCGTGGGTTCGAGCCCCACGTTGGGCGCTTGTTTTTTGTTCTAAACATGTACTAACAATTAGATGGTATTTATTTTTAATCCGTCCTTGTATTCAGCGTACGGTCATTCAATTTTCGTTTGCTGGCTTGTCTACGCTTGTCTACCATTCTCGTCACTCATCCATAACTTTTTTTCTCTCTTATATGATCCACAAGTAGCCCTAACCAGAGCTACCTTTTATCCTCTACTTAATCTACTATTCCTTAGATACCCTGGCTGTTTCTCGTATACCTTCCACTTTTTATCTTGTTTTCTTTATATTCGATTTTATATAGTGGGTTGTACAGTGTACATACTTCTTTCATTATTGCCTTGGCGTTCCTGCCTTTTCAATTCCTCGACATTTTTCTTTATCCACGTTGCCACATTCACCACTTTTTGTAATATTTCCTTTGCTAAATTTTCAGATACTCCAGCCTTTTCGTACATACACATATATTCTCCATATCTATGAGGCTTGTTCAATTGAAACCCATCTTTGGTTCAGAAAAAAAAAAAATATTGGCAAATATATTTACAAATAATTACCACTACAATTAAGGCACATTTTCCATTGTTTCATCAAAGAATTCTTGTGGCTGCTGCTCGAGGAATTCTGTTACGGCATTTTGTACTTCTTCGTCCGACCGAAAACGATTACCTTTTAGCGCCTTTTTCAGTGGCTCAAAGATGTGAAAATTGCAAGGCGATAAATCGGAACTATAGGATGGATGCTTTAATATCCTCCATTTCTCTCATTGTAGATTTTCTTTCACTACTCCGGCAACATGAAACCGAGCATTGCACATGACACCACGTAAGAGCTTTCCTGAACTTTTTCGTTTTATTGCTTGATGGAGCTTATTCATTTTACAAGTTTGCGATATGCACTCTGGGTTCTGTAAACTTAATGAGTAACATTCATTTATGGTAATAAAAGTTAACATGACCTTGCCTGCGGTAAGTTGAACCTTAAACTCCTTTTGTGGAGGAGAATTTGCGTGTTTCCATTGCATCGATGACAGCTTTATGGACAGTTCAAAAAAATTACGCGAAGCAATTATCGATGAAAGAAAGTTATTAGCATTTTACTTGTACTCCGTGAGATATTGCAAACCTAAGCAATTCGCAAGCTTATGACAAAAGGCGAGGAACCCATTGAGCACAAATTTTGCTGTAACCCAGTTTGTGTTCGATGGTATAGACAGATCCTATGCTCACACCAACATTAGATAAAAAGAATTTAATAATATTATTAGACATTTGTTATGGTACTTATGTAACATAAGTCATTTTGTCACAGTAGCAAAAGAGAAAATATTTTATTAATTATTTTCAAATTCTTATCATTTAATTTATTTAAATAGCGGTGACACTTGAATAAATCCTTTTTATATTATTGTAAATTTTATTTGAGTGATAATTAAGTTTTAATTTTATTTGTTATTTTTGTGTTTGGATTATGTGTAACGTTATCCTACGATAACGTCAAATTGGTGATGTTATTCTAACGATTTAACCAATATTATGATGTGTCGCTTGTTACTAGGCTCTTTTTATGCTGTAGTCGGGGATGGCCTCTTCGTGGCGTTGGAAATTAGACAGACTGCATTTATTTAAAAGTTTAATAATCGCTAACATTAATTTCACATAACGTAATCTTCTAATCATTCTCTACGTTTTTTCTACCTGAACACAGCTCTCCTAAAATCTCATAAGTCTAGCCTACCTAAACTACATTTCCATTTTGCGCCGTTAGAGGGCGCTCGCAGGTGGGCAATTCAAAAATAGCGCCTACAATACTTTGATTTCTTTGATTCGCTTATGAAATCGCTGTTGGGTCAACTTAGGTACGATTATCAGAAACTTTATATTTCACGTTTAAAATTTTATTAGATTAGACGAACTTTCTTAATGACATTTAACAACATATGCAAAGCAGTGAATGATTACAAGAATATAATTTAAAGGTTACAGTTTTGTGATTCGATTGCTTCTACTCTAAAGAAGTGTTGCTGGCCTCATCGATGCCAGAACAACTACATTAAAATCTAATTAGGAGCACGCAAAACAGGGGAGGCAAACTTTAGAAGTTGGAGTTAAAAATATTTGTTTAACAATAATGAAATTAGACCTTAATTGTATTTAATGATGATAAAATAGAAATGTACAAAATATTGAAGTTAGAGCTAATGAACTATTTGCTGTTCCCAATGTAATCTGTGCGATGATAATCGAAAATCTAATAGTATAAGGCATTTAAATTATACAGTGCATTTTTTTATCCAGGCCTCATAGGGATTTACATAGGAAAGAAAATCTTGTCGTCGTGTTAATGGTTTTTCTATGGTATGGATTTTTATCAAATTAAACAAACATTTAAATTAGAGTAATTTGTGCAAAATTCAGCAGTTTTTAAATTATTTTAAATGCATTTAATGTTTTAAATAGTGATTTAAAATAATGATAATTTTAAATATTTTCTTAATTAATAGGCTTAGTTCTCTGACATCTACTGAAGTTGTCAAAGTATTCTAGTTTATTGTACATCTTTTATTGCAAGAATGTTGATCACTGTGTAGACCAAGAAAAGATTTAAATAGTGATGGATTACACAAAAGAGCTTATTTTGAAAAGATATTAAAGTTTAGTTAATTATTTCAAATTAGTTTTCAATATTCAATAAACTTTAATTAATTAACTTAAACTAGGCAATACAATAACTTTAAAAAAAAAACCATAACATTAAAGTAAATGTTCAAACTGTTGCCCATTAGCAGCTAAACAATGACCTAGCCTATCTTTAAAATATCTTTTCACATTTTGAAGCTGCCGGAGAGTTATTTTAGCAGATTCTTCGAGAATTCTTCCTTTTAATTCTTCTAAATCCTTTGGTCTGCTACGGATATC
Source organism: Philonthus spinipes (assembly GCA_963082785.1). Taxonomy (NCBI): domain Eukaryota; kingdom Metazoa; phylum Arthropoda; class Insecta; order Coleoptera; family Staphylinidae; genus Philonthus; species Philonthus spinipes. The sequence continues at coordinate 11,131,848 of OY720306.1, forward strand.
ATCAAAAACATTGCTTGCCAAATAACCCCAGTAACAGAAGTCGAGCGGTGTTAAATCGGGACTCCTTGCTGGCCATTTCAGAGGATCAAATCGCCCAATCCATCCATGCGGAAATTGAGTATTTAAATACTCAGTAATTTGTCGCGTGCTATGTGGAGAAGCACCGTCGTGCTGGAAAATTATTTCACCATTTACTGGCACTTGTTCAATGGCAGGAAAAATATTTTCCATCAATAATCTTTGATATTTTTCACTATTTAGCGATCCCTCTATAAAAAATGGACCTATAATATGGTTACCTACCATTCCTGCCAATACATTGACCTTTTATGGCCATTGTGTGTGTGTGGTTTGGAAGAAATATGGATTTTTTCTAGACCATAATCTTGTGTTTTGATTATTTACTGACCCATTTAATATGAAAGTTTTTTCATCAGTAAAAAGAATTCTATTCATTACATTTGGATTTTCATTAATTTTATTAATCCAATACTCGCAGAATTCCATTCTTGGAAAATAATCACTTTCTAACAGATGGTGGCTATTGTGAATTTTATAATTTTTAAACTTTTCCAACTTCAAAGCTTGGTAGCAACTGCTTCGTGTAACTTGAAATTGGCTGGATAATTTTGTCACACTTATTAATGGATTTTCTTCAATTGCCAAAGACACATTTTCCCTCAACTCTTCTGTCACAACCCGATTTGCACGTTTTCTTCCTCCACTATATTCCGCATTAACACGACCAAATTTAACAAAGTTTTTGTAAAATTTTAGAATTGTTTTCTTATTTGAAATTGGCTGTCCTGGATACTCCACGGAGAAATGATCACGCACTTGTCTACTTGATAGCCCTTTTATGTATTCCATCACCATTTTAACCTTTTCTTGGGTGGTATAAACCGACATTCTTTCAATAAAAGGAGTACAATAAATTGGAACACTTTGACAATTACGATTGATGTCAGTGAACTAAGCCTACTATTTAAAAAAATATTCAAAATTATTATCATTTAAAATCAATTTTAAAAACATAAAACGCATTTAAAATGGTTTAAAAACTACTGTATTCTGTATATTTACTCTAAATTAAATGTGTGTTTAATTTGATCAAAATCCATACCATAGAAAAACCATTAACACGACGAAAAGATTTTTCTATGTAAGTCCCTATGAGGCCTAGATAAAAAAATGCACTGTATCCAGTATGAATATATATATGTATATATATAATAATGATTATTATTATTACATGTAGAGGTACATTACATATGTAGATAGATTTTTTTATTAGGTAATGGTGTAATGGATTTTTTTGATGCCAATGTAGATGTTTTTTTTTTAAATTTTCAATAAATTCAACTTCAAAACAATAATGAACGATAAATATATAAATGCGACCAAAAATCAAGTTGAAAATTGACATGTACCTTAATTAAACAAAGTCACAATTTAATCAAGTCTAATTACCCCCGAAAAAATCTATACGAGTGAATGTCCTATTATCCACCTATAATAAAATACACCGGGATAGCGTACTCCCGCAGTAAACGATTCGCCGCAGGAATTTGTATGACAACAGCGCAAATAGTTAAATAGCACAAGCCGAAGATCCGGTCTGAATAACAATCGCCAGCATAATCGGGCGCACTTTTCACATGAATTGTGCCGTGCTCGCACGGGAGAGACGACACGCGAATCGCGAATTCGCGAATAGGGAATCGAGAATCGCACAGTCGATCGTACGGGCGCGTTCGAGGTGAACACTCGACGCAAGCTCGCGTTACGTGTTATTACGCCATGTTCAGTATTTATTAAACGTGCCTTGTTCGTAATATTTGTTATGTAAATGCGAAATATTATATATCATATGTATTGATTCCAAATTACGAGCACATAAATTTTGTTTCGATATGAATGATCAATTTAATATAAATAGAAAAGAGTATTCATTCACTTGGTCACAGTTATTTAAATATATTAAATAAAAATGATTTGAAAATAATTAATAAATTATTTCCACATTTAGCTCTGTGACTTTTGACTTACGCTAGGTAGCAGTAGCTAGCTGTACTGACGAGGGATAGATCCCGAAACACGTGTCTGCAGATAGTCTTATATCAAGTGGCGTTCCTTTTGTTGTTTTTACATTAAAAATTTTCTCGGATCAAAATTTGTTGCATTATGCAAGATTTTATTGATGTGCAACAGCAGGTATACATTATGTAATTCAATGTCCGGCATGGGTATTTGCCCGGAAAGTAGTTGTTTTAATGTGCATTTGTTTAACGTCTTTACGTAGCGTAAGTCAAAAGTCACAGAGCTAAATGTGGAAATAATTTATTAATTATTTTCAAATAATTTTTTATTTAATAGATCAATGTAATTGCAACATATTTATGTTTTAAAATATGAAAAAACAAATGATACTTGTTGTTGTTATATAATTGTTAAAAATTATTAATATAATCATGTTCATTTTCACCAATTTATTGACTTAGATTGACTTAATTGTAAGTGATCCAAAATTATAGCAATATTGTGTATACACGCAGAGATTTTTATAATTAGTATGGATAAAAACCGCTAGTTAAACGCATTGAACCGATTAATTTATATTGTACTATACGCAACTAAACACACATATGCCAAATAAATCAATCGTGCTAAACGTCAAATTGTATGACATATTTGGTCGAAAATGTACACAAATGAAGAAAAAGTAGAATTTGCAACAATGTATTAGATATCCAATAGTGTTAGAGGAGTACTAACACTGGAAAAAGATCTAGAAAAATGAAGAAAAAGTAGAATTTGCAACAATGTATTAGATATCCAATAGTGTTAGAGGAGTACTAACACTATTGGATATCTAATACATTGTTGCAAATTCTACTTTTTCTTCATTTTTCTAGATCTTTTACCAACCAAGTATCCCGAAAGGCCAATTCCTTCCACTCGGACAATTAAAAAAAAAAACAATTAAACAATTTTCTTCGGAAGGTTGTATCATGCCTTCACATAAAAATCGCCACGGTGTAAGTCACGGGATAGCTGAGGATGTTAAATTAAATATTTTGTGTTTCGTCGAAAACCCTTTTCATAAATCGCCAATTTTTTAAAAAAATCAAGAAACTCAGTACTAAAGAGTTTAAATACAAGCTTTATAAATTTGGAAACTCAACAATTATTTGAAGAAGATAAGGAGAAAAGAGCAGAGATGTGTTTCTTCATTTGTATACATTTTCGATCAAAATTTTCACACTATTTAAAGTTTAACGTTTGGCATGTGTGTTTAGTTGCCTACAACATAATATAAATCGATGGGTTCAATGCGTTTGACTCGCATTTTTTATTGGTACCCATAGGGGAAATATTTATTGATAAAAAAAGACTCTATATATTATAATTATAAATCTCAAGTGGAACCATTATCCCCCACTAATTATGGGCTTCAATTACCTTTATGTTATAAATATAACACTTCTATTCTTTTTTTACTAGGTTAAGATCCTGTACAACTGAGTCATAAGCCCGGCTAGCTCAGTCTGTTGAGCATAATGATAATACATTAACTGAACGCAATAAAAAAAACAGATATATAGATGTGAATTGAACCGACTTTTGACTGATTTAATTTAACCAACTGTACGTTTAACTTTACGGCTGAAATCTGCGAACAATTGCATTCTTGTAAGCCCGGCTAGCTCAGTCGGTAGAGCATGAGACTCTTAATCTCAGGGTCGTGGGTTCGAGCCCCACGTTGGGCGCTTGTTTTTTTATTGTAAACTGAACGATCAGCTCAGTAGGTAGAGCATGTCATTTGTGTTTGATTATAACCTGTATCATGATATTAGTGACTTTGATTCTTCCTGTTCTGATTAATTGTTCCTTTTGCCAACAGATTCAAAACATTTCTAATCGGCGGTTCCTTCAGCAAATCAAAATGAAGACAATTCTAATTGGGTTTTCCAATAGTTTTCCCCTACATTACTAATTTTCATAATTTTCATGTCTAGCTATTCTGTCTTAAGCTATAAAAAATACGATAGAAAGTTTTAGATACATATTGTGCGATTTTTTGCTTATAATTAGCAGTAATTTCCAGATTGCGTCAGCACCCTGTATAATGTTTTTCTAAGCCCGGCTAGCTCAGTCGGTAGAGCATGAGACTCTTAATCTCAGGGTCGTGGGTTCGAGCCCCACGTTGGGCGATTGTTTTTGATAGTAAAATGCACTTGACTTTCAGATTGTTTCAGCAACCTGTATTTATGAATGTTAGTACCACGAGGCTCGAATACTCGGCCCTGAGATTTAGGAGTCTCATTTTCTATTATCTATTGTTTTTTTTTTTTTGCGCAACCTAATCTAGTTATTGATTATTCCTTCAGCATATCAGTATGAAGTTAATTCCAATTGGATCTTTATTCTACAAATTCGAAACATAGTATTTATGATTTCTTTATTTTTCCTTTCTTGTGAAAGAAAACAAATAAGAAATGCTTCGGTTTTTTTGAATAAAAAACCAATCAGATTTAACTTGATTCTGATGTGCTAAATGAAAAAAAAAAAAAACAACAACAATGTCTAGAATATTAGTACAGATAACAGCCAAAAAGAACTATCAATAGATAGTAGAATCTCTCAATCTCATAGCTGTGTATTTGAGCCCCACATTGTACTAATAACATACATTCTGAATGAACACTACTGAAACAATCTATTCATTTTACTATCAAAACAAGCGCCCAACGTGGGGCTCGAACCCACGAGCCTGAGATTAAGAGTCTCATGCTCTACCGACTGAGCTAGCCGGACTTAGAAATCTATTATACAGGGTGCTGACACAATCTAGAAGGAACTGAAAGAAGGTATAATCAAAAACAAGCGCCCAACGTGGGGCTCGAACCCACGACCCTGAGATTAAGAGTCTCATGCTCTACCGACTGAGCTAGCCGGGCTTAGAAATCTATTATACAGGGTGCTGACACAATCTAGAAGTAACTGAAAGAAGGTATAATCAAAAGCAAGCGCCCAACGTGGGGCTCGAACCCACGACCCTGAGATTAAGAGTCTCATGCTCTACCGACTGAGCTAACCGGGCTTAGAAAATCATTATACAGGGTGCTGACACAATCGTTTGTTTTTTGTTCTAGGTCTGTCTCATTCTCTACGATCCATTGGTCGTTTTTTAATGTTTTAATCTGTACTAATATATAACTATTGATTCTTTCTGATTGTTTCTTCCTTCCTGTAGTTACATCACAATTTTATAAGCCTTACTAATTTGTTTAAGATTCTTAAACTCGGGATAAAGAATCCTGGATTTATATTGTGATTTTATTGTTATAAAATACATATAATTTCAGATTTTGTCAGAACCTTGTATAATGAACTGATACTAAAATTTAAATTTTCAAAATTCTGATTTATTAAATTTTACGCAATTTTATAAATGAAAATTCCTCAATTAACTTTTTTCATTGTCAAATAAAGAAGGTATTTTTTATTTTTCCTTCAGATAATCGGAATTAACACATTTCTGATTGGTTCTTCCTTCAGAAAATCTGAATCAAAGTGTTTGTGATTGGTTGTAGTTTCAAGACTATTTGATAAGCCTTATTGGTCTGTTTAAAGTTCTTAAACTCAGGATAAATGCAGGATTATTTATCACATACATTGTGATTATTTTTTGGTTATAAACTTCAGATTAATCCAGATTGAGTCAGTACCCTGTATAATGACTTTCCAAGCCCGGCTAGCTCAGTCGGTAGAGCATGAGACTCTTAATCTCAGGGTCGTGGGTTCGAGCCCCACGTTGGGCGCTTGTTTTTGATAGTAAAATGCAGTTGACTCCAGATTGTTTCAGTAGTGTTCAGTATGTATGTTAGTACAATGTGTTGTCGTTTACTAAATTAATCAATCTGGTAAATCCATGAAAAAAATAACTTCAAGATAATAGATGTTACAAATAAAAATTATATTTTCAAAATCTCCATTTTTATTAAATTTTACTTAATTTTATAAATGTAAATTTTCAAATTAATGATTTTGTAATATGAAAATTTACATTTATATAATTAAGTAAAATTTAAAAAAAAAATCAGATTTTGAAAATATAATTTTTATTTGTAAAATCTATTGTCTTGAAGTTATAGTTATTTTTTATCTTAACCGTTAATGAGATAAACTTAACGAGTTTTCAATTTTTTTTAATTTTTGGAAAACTACAATTATTTCAACAGATACTTAAGTTTATTTCCTAATTAAAAATGTAATTTACAAAATGAAGGCCTCAAAGAATGAAAATATACATTTCAATGTATAACAACTATTCTGTACGTGAAATCTTAAATTTAACGGACACGTTAATCTGACAATAAAAAAATAAAACTTTCGTTAAAAGTAAGAGATTTCATTTACTAAATAGTATCGAATATAGTTTTATTTTTTATGAAGTTAGACATACTTCAATATTTTCAAAGTTAACGTTTTAAAACGAATTGCCGAAACCCGGGATTGAACCGGGGACCTTTAGATCTTCAGTCTAACGCTCTCCCAACTGAGCTATTTCGGCTTGTAAGTAAGTACTGAAATATATTTTCATTACGTAATTTTTTGGTTTTGAATATTTCTTTTTAAATTAATAACTAAAAATCTATTATCACAGAAAGCATTTAATGAATGATTTGTGAAATATTTAAAAATCGTGTGAACGCATAACGGGACACACTCTCGATCAATTTTGACACGTAACCGTTTCTGCCTATTGAATTGAAATAAACTTGTTTTAATTGTGTGCTGCCGAATATTTACCTTATTATTAATGTTCATATTAATTATATTTCTAATAACTTGTGTGTTGTTGACACAACTTTGGATGAAAGTTTGAAAATCTTTAGTTTTCAAAAAGAAATAATTAAAACCAATGCATAGTAGTATTATCTGAGAAAAAAAAAAAAAAATAATACGTTGCGTATAATCTAACATAAAATAATGGCTTTCGATCATAGGTCTTTCTGCCCTTCTGCATAATTTTCTTTGTAGCGTATAACTAATTGTAGGCTATATATTTTAATTATAATAATACAATTAATAATTTTAAATTTATATAAAGTTATTAGTAAGTTTTTACAAATCAAAATAAGAAACTACAATTATTACTAAAACAAGGGTGGTTCTAGGGGGCGGGGGTTGATTATACCAACTACCATCCTCACAATTTAACTGTTTTGGATCGCAAGTCAATCCTAATATTTGTTTTATTTGCGAAATTGATTAGTTTTAAATATTTTTTAATCCACTGCATAAGTATACATGGCTAGTTAAATATTCCCAAATCGAGTTTCTGGACGCATGCCTAGATTAACATTTGGGCACACGTTTCAGTTAGTTATAATTTAACATATACATTAGAAAGTAATTTAAAGTTAAGTTATAATTTAGTTAACGGTAGAATAAGAAAAACTTGTTAATCAAACATCTCTTATCTCCATTAAAAAAAGCCTCGATGCAGGGAACGAGGATTTACTTTTCGTAACCAATATTGTAAATTAAGCTAACATTTACATATTTTTTTTGACTACTTCGCCTAATAGTGCCTTCTTCTACAACCCTGTTAGTAAAGTTTTTTGTTCACAAGATCATTTGTAGAGTTAAAGATTTGTAGATTTCAATCCCGAAATGATGTTTTCTTTTATAAAGGATGATTGATAGGATATTAAGGTTAAGGATGGATAAAATGAGGACATTTTTGGGATAGTTACTTCCAATATGGCACTAAAGAAACTTGTATATAAGTAATTCATCTATGATGACAAGTATATTTCGTTAGAAATATCTCTTGACCCGATGGAATTCGAACCCGAACAAAGTCCACGACTCTGCGAGAAAAGTGATGTAAATTATTAAGTATTTGTAACTATGAGAATCATTTATAAATAATTAATATTTGTAATTTGCATCGATTTTTCAAAACTGACTTTCTCGAATAATCAATCCAAAAAACGAACGCAGATATTTATTTTACATTCTGTTGCATAAAGGCGGCCATTTCTCTCGCAATCACTGATTAAATCGCAATTAAAGACAACTGGGAAATGACACCCATTTGCCAGCAGAAACACGTTTACATAAAATTTGCTGATAATAGTTAATCATGTTCGACGTTAATGTCACAAGAAATCATAATTGAAAGGAAAGTTCCATCGCTGCGTGCAGAGGAATGGCTGAATTTCTTCCGTGTTTTCATAAAAAGAAAACAAACTAGTTTATCTCGTTTGTTAGTAGTTAGCGCAGTGGGCTGGATAATGAATATCTCAATTAGAATAGAAAATTTCATTTGTTTCAGCCTCTACTCCGTGAATATTGAGAATAAAAGCACTTTAAACTCGGTTTTATATAAAAATATATTAAATTAAATAAAAAAAATTGAATATAATTAATTAATATAATATTTTCCCTTTATCTATTAATTAATTAATTATTTTCAAATTCGTTTTATTTAATTTATTTAAATAACTATGACCAAGTGAATGAATACTCTTTTCTATTTCTATTTATGAATAAATCCTTTTTCTATTATTATTAAAAAATATAATTTTATTAATCAAACGATAATAAACAAGTGAAGAATTTTTCTTCCTTAATTTAAGGAATTAAACACAAAATTGAATATGTTAAATTAATATATTTATTTGAGTTGCAGGAAGTTGTATAAAATAGTAATATTTATATTATATTCCTTTGTTCACTTTTTTAACGAATAACTTTTAATAATAGAAAAATAGTTTATTTACATGGTCACAGTTATTTAAATAAATTAAATAAAACATATTTGAAAATAATCAATTAATTATTTCCTTTTTAGCTACTGTGACAATTTGACTTAAGTTACATGAGTAAGTACTTTAAAACAAATGCTGTTGTATAACAATGATATATTGTAAAATGCAATAATTTTTAATTCGAAAATTTTTAATCCAAAAAACAAAAAATTACGTAATACGAGTTCATCTGCAGACACGTGCTTCGGGATTTCATTCCTCATCAGTGCAGCTCTGCCATATATAATTACAAAGTTGTTAAATTAAATTAATCAAATTTACCTTCCACGCACTGATCTCCGGTGGAAATGATCGAGAGCACGTTGACGGACGCGATTAACACGCGAAATCTCGGAAATCGGAAAAAACTTCACGTACTCTGCAACAAATATCTTGTATAAAATTTAGGTGTGTTGTATTATTTAAATAAAATTTCAATCAACTCAAAAAATATATTAACTTAACGTATTTAGTTTTGTGTTTGCTTATATTTAATCTGCTAGTTGTAACTTTTTATTCATTAACTTCAACTTTTGTATTTCATTATTCATTCCATTTAATAAAATTGTATGGCGAGACTGACAAGTTATAATTAAAAACAAGCGCCCAACGTGGGGCTCGAACCCACGACCCTGAGATTAAGAGTCTCATGCTCTACCGACTGAGCTAGCCGGGCTTGGAAATCTATTGTACAGGGTGCTGACAATGTGGAAGTAACTGCAGACTGCAAGAAGTTACAACCAAAAACAAGCGCCCAACGTGGGGCTCGAACCCACGACCCTGAGATTAAGAGTCTCATGCTCTACCGACTGAGCTAGCCGGGCTTGCAAATCCATTATACAGGGTCCTGTCACAATCTGGAAGTAACTGTAGACTGCAAGAAGTTATAATCAAAAACAAGCGCCCAAAGTGAAGCTCAAACCCACGACCCTCAGCTTAGGAGTTTAATGCTCTAGCGACTGAGCTGGCCAGGCTTAAAAATTCATTGTACAGGGTGCTGACACAATCTAAAAGTTACTGCAGATTATAACAAAAAAAATCGCACAATGTGTGTCTAGACTTTTCTATCGTAAGTTTAAGAGCCTGAGACAAAATAGTTAGGCATGCAAATTAGTAATATAGGGTGAAAACAACTGGAAGAACCAATTAGAATTGCCTTAATTCTGTTTTGTTGAAGGAAACGATAATTAGAATTACCATTATTCCGATTAGCTGAAGAAATAATCAAATAAAATCGTCTTGATTTTGATTTGCTGAAGGAAACGTCAATTAAAACTGTCTTGATTCTGATTATTTGAAGAAATAATAAATTACAATTGTATTGTTTCTGGTTTGCCAAAGGAAACGCCAATTAGATTAGTTTTGATTCTGATTAGCTGAAGAAAGAATCAATTAGAATTGTCTTATTCTGATTTGCTGAAGGATTCGCCAATTATAACTGCCTTGAGTCTGATTAGCTGAAGAATCAATTAGAATGGTCTTGACTTTGATTTGCTCAAGGAAACGTCAATTAAAACTGTCTTAATTCTGGCTTGTTGAAGAAAGAATCAATTAGAATTGTCTTGATTATGATTTGCTGAAGGAAACGCCAATTAAAACTGCCTTGAGTCTGATTAGCTGAAGAAAGAATCAATTAGAATTATCTTGATTCTGTTATGCCGAAGGAAACATCAAATAGAAATGCTTTGAATCTGATTAGCTGATGAAATAATCAATTAGAATAGTTAGATTTTGATTTGTTGAAGAAAACGTCAATTCAAACTGTCCTAATTCTGATTAGTTGAAGAAAGAATCAATTAGAATTTTCTTGTTTCTGATTTGCCAAAGCAAACGCTAATTATAACTGTTTTAATTTTGATTAGCTGAAAAAAAAATCAATTACAATTGTCTTCCTTCTGATTTGCTGAAGGAAACGCCAATTAGAACTGTCTTCATTCTGATTCGCTGAAGAAAGCTTTGGCTCTGATTGGCTGTAAGAAGAAACAATCATAATTGTTGCAATTCTAATTTGCTGAAGGAACAACGAATCAGAATTGCTTTGATTGTGATTTGTTACAGAAATAACCAAAATCATCTTGATATAGGGTATAATCAAAAACAATTGACATGCTCTATCTTCTAAGTTAGTCGAGCATACAAGTTTAGTTCACAATCAAAAAATAAGCGCCCAACGTGGGGCTCGAACCCACGACCCTGAGACTCATGCTCTACCGACTGAGGTAGCCGGGCTTAGAAATCTATTATACAGGGTGCTGACAAAATCTAGAAGTAACTGAAAGAAGTTATAATTAAAAACAAGCGCCCAACGTGGGGCTCGAACCCACGACCCTGAGATTAAGAGTCTCATGCTCTACCGACTGAGCTAGCCGGGCTTACAAAAGAACAATTCTTTACAGATTTCAGCCGGAAAGTTAAAAATAGGGCTGTTAAATTTGATATATTTTATTTCGTTTATTTTAAATAAAAAGCAAACCTTTTAAAAACCAGCATCGAAATTTAATTTCGATATATATTAATATCTATTTAATTTTATAAAATTCATAATTGAATAATTTATTAATTATTTTCCATTTAGCTACTGCGAAAAAATTACCTTCAATAGGCAGTCAATTGTATTGCAACATACAAATGTGTATTTCAATGTCTGGCAGGTTATTTGCTCAAGAAGTAGTTGTTTTAATGGATGGTTGTTATTTTATTAAAGCATTTCAATTACGTATGTCAAATTAATTATTTCATTGTGTAAATTAAATATTTAAAATTTCTTTCTATTTAGTTTAATTTAAAAAACTGTGACCAAGGTGATAAATACTCATTTACTATTATATATTTAATTAACATAATTGAAGGCTACAGCAAATTATTTAAATATTTAATTGAATTAATAATTTTATCTATTAAAAAAACCTTACTCAAAAAATGTGTTTTTCTTATCCTTTTTTTCTAAATTTGCAGTTCATTAACTTTACACATTCATCATTGTATTCATTAATTTCAAACATTTGTATTGTGTAAAGCACACGATTGTTCACCGATATTATCTCTCGCCTATAATATTATGACACGCTGTAATGATCTCAACTTCTTACCCGTGTTTTTTTTTCTTCTTCTTCTTTCTATTCACTATCATTATTATTATTTTCTAAATACTTGTCAATGGAATTCGAGAACGCAGATGTAATCGCATTCGAACATGATACTTCCATTCTTCGGATTGTACAATAATAGACAATTGATTCCGTCATTGTAAGAAAAATCCACGCCTCCGAAAGGATCGCATTATATATATGCCTGTAGGCTTTTGAAGACAAGAAATAAAAAAAAAACAACATGGCAGTGTGGGTATTGAATTAATGTCGGAACGGTTTGGGCGATTGTATCTTATGTTTTAATATGGATGAATGATAAAACTAAATGAATAAATGAGATTGATAATAAAAAGTGTAATATTCTTAAAGAATTATATATATATATGTAAAAAATATATATAAATATTCTTGAAGAATATTACACTTTTTATTATCATCATTTGATGCAATTTAATATATTTACAAGTACCCCTTCATACAAAATTCTGTATTCACCGTAACCCTAATATACTTCCTAAATACAAACATTCTACCATCGCCATTCATCAATTACTTTGTGCGAATCATCAGGACAGTTCAGCTAGCTAGCATAGATTTTCTTTAACTTCATTATAAATTCATGACAGGGCAGAAAGTCTTCTGGTCGATAGCCCAGACAGACTAACACCTACATGTAGGTTATATAGTTTGAATAAAGATGTATATATATATACAGGATGGCGCAAGATTCCGATGAAGTCCAATATCTCAGTTATTTAGAAATTTACAAAAAGATATTACTGACATAATTTGTAGCTACTGTAAAACTTCACATTTTAAAATTGGTTTCATATATACAGGGTGTCCAATAATCATGTGACGTATCAAACATATGATTTTTTTAAATGGAATGCTATATTTTTATGTCGATTTTAGATTCTACGCTTAAAATTAATCATTTTTGACATAAGGTTTATTAGGTCAGTTTTTAATATTTTAAAAGTTATAAACAATTTAAGGTTGAAATCAATGGAAGATTGGGGCCTTATTTTTCAGAAATGAAAAACGATGTAAACTTTCTGTTAATGCAATTTAATTGAAAAAATGCTTAATAATATAAGGAATAATCGTTTGTTACCATAAAGCAAATGTTGTGTACAGGGTGAAACAATACGCAAAATGATTTTTTTCTTTTTTCACTTAAATGGAACACCCTATATTTTTTACACTATTTCGATAGAAAATTGATTGTTCTTTAATTTTTGTATAATAAACTATACTCCTATCTGTTACCATTTTTTAACAATTTCAATTCAAAGTACAAAATTATAAGTTTAGCTTATAATCTATAATTTAAGTAGGCTATAATTAAAACAAATGCAATTCATAATCGTTTTCTGGTATTTAATAACATACTTACTCCCTAACCTAAAAGGAGATTCAAATGACAATCGATATTTAAAGGCGCATGCAAAATATAAAGAAAATAGTTGCTCAACGATTATTTATATTTTTTAAGAAAAAAATTGTAAAATGTTTGAATGCTATTGAATTAAAAAAAAAAATGTGAATGTGTGAAATAAATACATAAAAATGTTAACAAAATATAATGATATAAATATTTTATTATTTCACTTAGTATCTATTTTCGGTTTTTCAGTCAACATGAATTGTTTAAATAAATCAATTTAATAAGCATATAGGAATATTTTAAATATTTTTCGAATAATAACCAAAAAATATAGTTGTTGTTAGTTTTTAACAATTAAATTAATCATTTATTGAAGAAGTATGTTTACTGCACCAGTGTTACAAAATATAACGTAAAATGTACTTTACTTACTAATTATAATATTAAGCGTAACTTTCACAATTAAATAAATTAGTTGTCCTGGCGCGGCCTACTTTGGTTAAAAATTCTATACCAAATTTGTATTTGAGATTAAATATCTTAAAAACGGTAAATGGTAGCTATTTAATGTTTTATATAAAAAATGAAGAGTGATCAATTTTCTACTAAACTAGCGTAAAAATATAGGGTGTCCCATTTAAGTAATTATGGAATAGGATAGAAGCGTATTCGAGCAAGGGACGGCACATCTTCCATTTATTATAACATTTTGTAAGAAAAAAACAAGTGTTAGTTTTTTGGAAAATTTCAAAGATTATTCAAAAATATTTCACCGCGGGTAGTGATGAAAATGATTAAAAATTTACGAAAAAAATGTTTTCTTTGTTGCAAAATTAATTTATTGTTAAACATAATTTTTGCGATGTGGACGATTTAAAAGAATAGGGATCGCAAAACAAACTAGCAAATCTTCATTAATGAATTTATAACTAATGTATACCTACTTTAGTCTTGCGAAAATCGCATTTGTTTATTGCGAAAGTAATTTATTAATAAATGCAATTTTGGATAATAAATTGATGATAATAATAGGAATCGTAAAATCCGTTTAAAAATAAATTATTAATATTAACATACCTTAATACAAAAAATAACTTGCAACCCATTCCTGGTGAATCGAAAACCAACTCACCTCCACCACTCACTAATTACCACTTGTTCATAAACAAAAATAAATCGCGTTTTTAATTATTAATAATTTCTAACGTTAAAAATTAAACCGGAATAGTGAACACTGCGCGTTTTCGGACGACTGAATCGAAATACAAGAGCGCAATTATCGCAAATCAAGAAGAAAAAAACGATCGACGACTCACTCCGAGAACGCATTCCTGAGATAAGAAGATTCGTTGTACCTGGATCCTGGCGCACAGCCAAGAAAATACCTATTTAAATTGTTGTATTTTCAATATTATTGTGTATTAAAATAATTACAGCTTAATATTTATTTACTTTTTTTTTTATTAAATTCTCATTTATCCCGTGGTAAAAAAATATGTATGAATAATGATGTATTTTAATTAATACACTTGATTATTCGTTTCACTAAATTATTTTATATTTGTGTTCGCGTAACTTTCACAACTAAATAAATTAGTTGATTTGGCACAGCCTACTTTGATTAAAAATTCTATACCAAATTTGTATTTGAGATTAAATATCTCAAAAACGGTAAACGGTAGCTATTTAATATGTTATATAAAAAATGAAGAGTGATTAATTTTCTATTAAAATAGCATAAAAAATATAGGGTGTCCCATTTAAGTAAAAAGAGAAAAAAATCATTTTGCGTATTGCTTCACATTGTATATAAAAATTTGTTTTGAGAGAAAAAAAGAGTATTTCTTTTATTATTAAGTATTTTTGCATTTGTATGGCGTTGACAGAATGTTTATTTCATTTTTCATTATTGAAATATTAGGCTCGAAACATCTATCGATTTCAACATTCATTTGTTTATAACTTTTAAACTATGAAAAATTGACCTATTAAATCTTATATAAAAATGATTATTTTTAAACGTAGAATCGAAAATCTTCATAAAAAATATATCATTCCATTTAAAAAAAACATATGTTTGATACGTTACGTGATTATTGGACACCTTGCATATATGAAACTGATTTTAAAATGTGAATTTTGACAGTAGCTACTAATAATATAAGTAACATTTTTTTGTATATTTCTTTATAACTGAGATATTGGACTTGGATATCGTAATCTTGCGCCACCATATTTACAAGTATTTATTAATATTCAGTGTTAGGCTATCAACCAACGGTCTTTTTGCCCCGGATTTTTTTCTATAATTTTTAATATTATTATTATTGTTTTATTTTACATCGTAATTCACATAAAAATATAAAATATTTTGAAACAGTAACAGGCAGTTTTATATTATATGATATTTAAAATTTCTATAATTACAATAAATCCAAGGATAGAAAAGCATAAATCATTGATGGAAATCCTAACCCGAAGGAAGGTGATAATGCAGCTTCTTAAAAGAAAATCATTTTTATATATAAATCACTCAAAAATTCTTGACAGTTCATGATATATCGCCATGAGCGAATCAAGCTTATACACGTGAACTTTTATAAAGTCGAGAGAGCGATACATTCAGAATCTAATGCATTCACCTTTTTAAATAACGGAATCGCATCACCGCATAATCGAAACGAAATAGAGAGAGAGAGAGAGAGAAGGCAAATGGCCACAAAATAAATCCCCCTTTTGTTCAGGTAATTAAGAAAACACTAAAGAGGCGTCAATCAACCATCACGTTGGTTGCACAATTTTGAGGATTGATTTTTTTTTTCGTTTGGAAAGTAAAAAGTGGAGTCATTAGTGAATTCGCGAATTTCATAATGTTGCGATTAAAAAAAAAATACTTAGAGCAGTCATATTTTTTTTATATTGAAAATGTTTCCATTTGAAGATTAGTTTGATTGATATATTAAATTATGGTTGTATAATATAACATTAACAAGAGAAGATCAGCTTAATTGTTGATTTAAATGTTTCTTTTATATAAATCAGTAATAATAATAATAATAATAATAATAATAATAATAATAATAATTGGACAGAACGACTGAATTCTAGTCGATAGCCTAGACAGACTAACACCTACATGCAATGAATTATGTTATTTTGTATTGATATATAAAAATGTTTCACCAAGTGATCATAGAGAAACAATTTAATCATATATGTTATATTGTTTTGTATTATCTGAATAAATATGTGTATATATACGGGGTGATAAATTAATTTGTATAATTTATATAAAAAAATCATAATAAAGACAATTCTATTATTCACATATTGGGAAAATTGATTAAATAAGTTATTTTTTTCGAAATCTAATTTTTAAATGAATTCAATTCTTTATGTAAAATTCTTTATACATGAGGTTAAGATTGTTTTCTTTTTAGATACATAATCAATTTCAATAAAAAATATTTCGTGTGAAAACAACGTCACGACGAATGGTTTCTGGTCAACGACCACTTATGTAAATAAAATAAAAGGTCAGGAATTATGAATGGAAATCATAATCCCTCCATTATTTTCCTTTTTATAAACATCACTTTATCACGATGCAATCAAATAATACACGAGAACTATTTTATCCGATTGAACGCCATAAATATTTATTAAACTTCCTGCTCATTGTGAATTTAATTCCTGATTGTATCGGATTACGCGTCTAAATTCAAACCGCGAATGGATGCTCTCTTCGATTGATTGCATATGGGTGGGAGCGTGTACATTTTTAAAAACGCAAACTGAATTGTTTTAAATTTTTGCATCGAGCTATTTAACGCCCGAGTTTTAATATCCATAACGGGTGCTCCGGTAAATTGCTTTTATGTGGCAGTTCGTCAGTTTTTATTAAAATTTATTCAGTTTTTGCATATTTGATTCTCTTTATTGTGGTACAAATTGTACTTGCAAACGAATGGATAGCAGAATAACTTGTCTGGGTAATATTTATTTAATTTATATTTTTTGGAAAGTAGTAGAAACAACAATAGAACAGACTTTCATATAAAACAACTTTACGTCACTCTATAAAGGAGCATTATAAAAGCCATAAATCACAAGGGATTTATAATTCGCGCTTAACTTGCGGATAATTTATGAGCATTTTCAAGCTCATATGCGTACGGATTTGTTTATTTGGTGTGCTGTTTTGACAATAAATTTAAACAACTCCGAAAATAGCCATTATAGCTATAAATTTATATTATTCTTCAATTATTGTTTGTGAGCACTTTTTTATTTCACCGAGTTGCCTAAAAAAAAAACGTAAAATTTGTAGTTTCAATAGTTCCACTTATTTTTATTTTTTATTCATGGTAAAGTGATATTAGATTCTTCACTCACTTTTAAATCTAAAGACAGACAAAAATTACACGATTTGTCTGTCTTTACATTTAATAATGAGTGAAGAAACTAATATCACTTTACCAGGAATAAAAAAAATAAATGGAATAAACCACGTGAATTTTTATATTGTATACTTTTTCCTGATTAACCTCTTGGTAAAACATCTTTAATAACCGTTTGTTATTATGAAATCACTTAGTTGTGTTTTACTAAAATTATTATATTTTCGACTAATTTCGGCTATTTGCCATTTTCAAGACTGAAAAAGTAGTCGAAAATATAATAATGTTAAAAAAACTAAACCAAGTGATTTCATTATAACAAACGGTCAAGTGAATTTTATTTATTTAAATAAAAATGGTTATCATTTCTTCCACTTATTTTATTTTTTTAATAAAATAAATATATTTCGGAAACTTTTTTTCATCTTCAGTAGCTGAAGTTTTTATAAATATAAATAATAAAAAATAAGTAGTAGAAAGGATAACCATTTTTGTTTAAATATTTAGTTTCCACTTTATTTAACTAACAATATTTGAAACATGTTTCATCGAGTGATTAGGGAGGGTAAAATTGAAGATTTTCTTATTTCAATTTGTTATATTTTCAACAAGTTGCGCAACAAAGAATAACAATAAAAACCAAATATTTCCACCGTGAATCATCCATAAAATCACTCGAATCAAGTTGAATGAACCCCGCGTCCGCTAATACCAACCAGCCATAAAGTGTCATCAATCTAATTCCGGGAAGATGCTAAAAAATATCACCTTACATCCTCGCCAATAATAATTCGAACGCAAAAAAAAAAACGAAACATCCTCGCTAACAAAAAACGATTCGATTACACTCTCCCACGCATCCCGAAGATTCGCTCCGAGCTCAGGTAGATTCCTCGTTGGGCAGATGCGCCGCGGATCATGTGTCATTATTTACAGTTAGGTCGTGACCCTGTGTCGCGCTTTTATCCTTCTAAGGTCAGGTAGGAGATGAATTCATCAATTCGTAATTCCGAGGGGACTTTTGCGTCCCGCAAAGAAAAATAAGTAGAAGGAGTCGAGTTGCGCTCACGATTGTGTTCTATTATCTGGCGGTTGCGATCGATATGTTTGTTGCTTTCATTATCAATTCACTTGGATAGCTTCATAAAGATGTGTGTGCTTTGATATAGTGTTGCATTAGTGCATGAATTACGTGTGTTCTTTAGACACGAACGTGTTGTTTAAGCAGTCATGATTAATGGTGGAGTTAATAAAGTCGTATGGTGGAAGAAAATTTTACATGATTTCAAACAAATCATTTTGCGTACATTTTGTATACCTAAAAAGTTATAAAAAAAAACAAAATTTGCGTACATTTTGTATAACTAAAGAGTTATACAAAATTTACCTAAATGATTAAGAGGAGAAATTTTGAATATATTCGTATTTCAATTTGGTATGGTTTCAACAAGTTGCGCAACAAAGAACAACAAAAAACAAATATTTCTACCGTGAATCGTCCATAAAATCACTCCGTCCAAATTGACGCAAAATTGTGTATTATTTTTCTTTTGTTGGAACATAATGTATATATGTTAGGATTATAGAGGCGAATCCACGAGGTTTTTTTTTACCATCCCCATTTATATTCAGTTTTTTTTTGAGGGGACGGCCAATTATTAGGTTGGCAACTAAGTACTTTCGGTTTTGTAGTATAAAATAAAACACTTTATTTAACAAAGAATCAATTATATATTTTCCATTTTGCTCAATGACCTTTTGCCATCTTTCTTTCAGCTGCATGATACCGCGCTCATAAAATGTCTACTCCTTATCAGCAAATAACTGAACCAGGTGCGAATGAAGTTCATCGCCATTTGTGAAAGTTTTACCATTCAAAGAATTCTGCAAACTTCGAAATAAATGGTAATCAGATAGTGCCAAATCAGGGCTGTATGGGAGATGTGACATCACTTCACAGCCAAGCTCCAATAGTTTCCTAAAAAGTTGCCAAAGATGTGTGAGGCCGCGCATTATTATGGTGGAACAGTACACCTTTCCGCTTTGAAAATTCAGGCCGTTTTTTTCTTTGATTGCTTCATCCAGTTTCATTAATTGTTGACAGTAAACATCAGAATTGATCGTTTGGTTCCTTAGAAGCAGCTCAAAAAACACAACACCTTTGTAATCAAACCAAACTGACAGCACGATCTTTTTTGGATGCAAAGCTATCGATGTGGTTTGTGCTGGTTCATCGTGCTTGCTCAATCGTTTTCGATTTTTTTATACTAATTCTGACATATGCGCTCTGTTAAGCAATCAACACCATAAACTTAAATATCTCCTTGTGAGCTGCAGCAGCTTTCTTTCCTTTACGGAAATAAAAATGTATAATATGCCGAAAATGTTCGTTTCTGCACTCCGACAAGTTATTACTTATCGGTTAATTTTAAGTAGTGCATGATTTTTATTAAAGCTATTTTTAATAAAAATCATGCACTACTTGCTTCTAAAGTTACGTTAATATGACCAGTATCACGTGACAAACGGCAAAGTACAGCACTAACATAAGTTATACAAAAAAATAAAGCAACGCTTTCTATCAGTAAAAAGCGAAAGTACTTAGTTGCCGAACCAATATTAACTATACCAATGAAAAATCGCGTAAGAATTGGTAAATGCCGTTCACAGCTCTGCAGTGATTAAATTTGAAAATTATCGCACAATTAAATTGTCATGGCTAATGTAATTTATACACTTATTTTTTTGCACTCTTTCGTTGAAAACTGTCTTGATCTTTTTACATAAATATGGTTGAATTCTGCTTTCAATTTGCGGGTAGATCGAGATTTGTTGATATAAAATTCTGACTTCTAATAATCCCATAAAAATAAATCCATTGGAGTTTAATCACATAACAAGGACAGCTAATTTTGAGGAGTGTGTACGTATTTTACAATAATTGGTTTATTTCACGGATTGTAAGATATGTTGCACTATCTTGTTGAAACCACATGTACTCTACATCAAATGTAATCGATGTGAGTTTTTTATTCTCAAAATTTAATAACTATTTAATTTGAAACTTTTTTACCATAAAATTTTTGTTTTCACCATCTTGTTAAAACCACATGTGCTCTACATCAATTGTATTTAATTCTCAATATTTAATAACTACTCAATTTGAAATTGATAAAAATCGTAAAAAAGTTTTTACGATCATTTTTTTGTTTTCTCGGATTGTAGGACATGTTGCACCACCCTGTTAATTGAAAGATATGTCACATTAATTGCATTCGGTGTGAATTCTCTGAATTCAAAATATGTTATAATATTTCAATTTGAAACCTTTTTCAATGAAAATTTTCAGTTTAACTGTGGAGTTCATTGACCAATTGACCCTATAGGATCGCCATCAACATTCCGCAGCTCATCACCAATACTGTGTATACCCTGTACAATTCTCTAGGAAAGCATGATAAACTAAATTTATTCAGAAAATGATTGCAATGATATCATTCTGGACGATTATGATCCTCATATATAACAAAACCGTGCAATGTTTGATTAATTTCCCGATTTGAAAAAATAATTTGTAAATCATGTCTGCGACATTATACTTAGAGAAACAACGCTGATGATAAAGAGTCATCAACGTTGACTCTCTTATTTCAATTGGGGCTATTCGGTTTGGGAAATATTTACATAATCCTTTACGTTATTAATTAACTTCACATTCTATGTATATTTATATATACCGCGTGTTGGCGCAATTATGTATACATAGGGATATTTCATGTAAAAACATTTTTTTGCAAACTCTTGCTTTCCGTTTAATTTTAAAGAAAAACAAAATGTGTTCAGAATTTCAAAATCTGTTTAAAATGTTGCTTTGTTTAATTTTAGAATTGACGTATAATTAAAATAAATGTGATTAAATTATCGCATAATTAAATTGTAATTGCTAATGCAATTTATACACTTATTTTTTTGCAAATATAATTAATATTTATTAATTATTTAGAAATTATACACCGATTTTAAAAGTAATTGAAGTATGTTTTTTTTTTATAGATTTTTAAATTCTGAACACATTTTAATTCTTTCAGCGGCCCGGAAATTGTTTTTACATGTAAAATCCTTATATACACCTGATCATGTCAACACCAGATATATAATTATATAATTATAATTAATATATATATATATATATATATATATATTACAAAAGCTGCTTAGATGTGATAATAAAAATTAACGTATACGTTAAACTTAATATTCCTCATATAGAATTGCCTCGAATATATATTACTCCAGGTGTTCCCCAAGGCTCTCATCTAGGGCCACTTCTGTTTGTTATTATATAATGCAAAATTTTGTTTTGTTAACACTTTAACTATTCAATTCAATAATTGCTCCTTATAGTACAATTTGCAGACAAGCCAACCTGCAAAACTGATTCAGCGAAACAACTTAAAAATATTCATGATACTGTTCGTACTTATCTGAATATTGACAAATATCGTTTGACGTCATTTTATAGCAATAAAAATGAGTTAAACTATTAATTCAGGATAATTTAAAGAAACAAACCAAGTGTATTAATTGTAATTAAATTATCCTGAATTAATTCAAAAATGTTTAACCACGGGTTAAATGAGAAATTAATTAAGCATAGAGTTGAACTATTCTTTCTTTTTGAACAGTACATTATTATTCTTATAATTTGCTATCCAGTGACTGGTCATTATTCAATCATATTGATACAATTACATCTAAAGCATTTTAAATGCTTGGCTTTGTTCAGCGTAATTCTTCAGAATATCGCAACTTTAAAACGATAGTCAATCTGTGGGGCACTCGCAGATTGACTATCCAAATGTAATTGCAATATTCCAAGTGTGGTCTACTACACTTGGAATATTTCTCCATTATTTGGTTTATCTTTAAATAGTAGAAAATTCACACAATTAATTATATATTTTTGTATGTTACATGATTAATTTAATATTTCATATTTTCTTTTGTTTTCAGGTGAGTTACAGTTTGCAATTCTCTACAAAAAGCGACATACATGTGAGTAATCCATATTATCTTTTATCAAGGCTCAATTTTTACATAATTTATCCGTCAATAACAAATTTGAAAATAAATTTGAATGCAATAACTAACAAATAACCAAATCATTGTTAACATTCATCAAGAATATTTTTTGACATTTCTTAAAAATTCTTGTTTATGAATTCTGGAGTCCGACGTGGTCCAAAAAATCTTCTATGGAAATCGTTAAATACAAAAATGATGAATAAGAACTTAAAGGTTTAAAATGTTAGTCACGGAGTAAATATTAGCAAATAAAAAAGATGCATTAAAACTGAAAAGTTAAAATCTTTTGGAGATATTTTGTAAGTAATTTCCGAATGAACTAAATAAATGTAGTGTAAAGCACTACATTATATTTCTCACTCTATATTGTTCGTTCCTTTCTTCCGTTATCCAAATTATGTAAAAAAAGTTAAATTAATTATTATTTAAAATTCTCTAAATATTACACAAAATAGAAAGCTATTATTCAATATTCAACAGTGTGTTTTAATTGTGCCCGTAAATTTTGAGTAATTAATCAATTATTTGATTTCGTTGACGTTCACTTTGTGGTACATTAAAATTACAATTAACGCTTAACACATTTAACTGAGTAATTAAAGCCTGGTATTACGACTTATGACTAAATTTTTTGGATAGTTGATTGTCGCCCAGGATTTAGCCAACGGTATATTCAATGTCAAATAATAATATAAATATATTAAATAAAAATGATTTGAAAATATTTATTTATTTAATATATTTAAATAACTGTGACCAAGTGAATAAGTACTCTTTCCTATTTAAATAATAATATAATCTGTTCATAGATTATAAATTATATGTAATTTTAAATATTCTTATAATAAATAAATAATTTTAAATAATGTTTTTTTTTATTTACATTTTAATTGAAATGAAACAAAATAAAATCCACAATAGGAAACAATTACCGACGTGAATAAATTATCAGCGAATTTTTAGTATCAAATTAAAAAGTGAGGAATATAAAATTATTTTCAATAAATTAAATAAATAGAAATTTGGAGATAATTAATTTACACAATTAAACTTTTTTCGTAGCTATTCATTTTTTTACGTACATAAAGTAAGTACTTTAAAAAATAAATATTCATTGAAACAAATATTTCTCGGGCAACTACCCCGCTAGACACATTAAACAACACAATGAACATTTGCTGTTTAATTTTGTGCAAAATAATACAAATTAAATATTAAATGATTAAACGTTTTATTCATTTAATTTAAATTTCATAAGTATTTGTTAATTTTAATGACAACACAAAAGTAACAATAAGCCATCAAATATTACGGACATGTTGATTTTCGGGGACAATTAAGCGACATCAGAGATGGAGTTAAGCGCGCAACAAAGCTTTATAATAAATGCGAAAGTTCGCCGTGGCCATTTAGCGCAGTCATTACATTACGCCGAAAATGTAATTGAGTTGGAAGTTTATAATTAGTTGATTTTTAATGAGGACGCCATGCGAGCGAGCGAGGATGTTTCGTTCCTGCGGGATGCGCGCGCCTTCAAGGAAGAGGAAGAAGCCAGCGCGATCAAGACGGACCCCTCTTCCCCCATTTTCCGTCCCGTTCTCGCTCTCCCTGCTCGCTTCCCGACTTTTACGTCACGCCCACGCATTTCCTCCGATCGCGATCCGTTACAGCCAGTGCTTAGAAATATAAAGGTCGACTTTTTTAAAATGGATTTATTAACTTCCAGAATTTTATCGATAACGTTATTCAATTTAATGTTTTATTTGTATAATTAATATAAATAGAAAAAAAGTATTTATTCACTTGGTCGCAGTTATTTAATAAATTAAATGAAAATGATTTGAAAATTATTAATAAATTATTTTCACATTTAGTTCTGTGACATTTTGACTTACGTTACGTAAGCACTTTAAACAAATGCACATTAAAACAACTACTTCTCGGGCAAATACGCCGCCACATTGAATAACATAATATACGCAATGAGAAGTAATTGTTTTAATGTGCACTTGTTTAAAGTACTTACCTAAAGTAAGTCAAAATGTCATAGAGCTAAATATGGAAATAATCTTCAGTAGTGAAGTTTTAAAAAAATACTACTGAAGATTTAAACATAGTTTCCGAAATATATTTAGTTTAATAAAAAATAAGTAGGAGAAAGTACATTAGGTTAGATTAATGTGAATATGAAATTTCATTTGTTAGCCTCTTCTATCGATAAATATTAATAACTTTAATGAATCAGCTACAAGTTGTTCCCATTGGGGTTAGAGGCATTTCATTTCAAAATTAGGTGCCTTT
Organism: Philonthus spinipes; assembly: GCA_963082785.1. Lineage (NCBI taxonomy): Eukaryota > Metazoa > Arthropoda > Insecta > Coleoptera > Staphylinidae > Philonthus > Philonthus spinipes. The sequence goes on from OY720306.1 coordinate 11,156,938, forward strand.
TTTTCTTTCAAAATTTTGATGGTCTCACTTATAAATGAAATATTTCCTCTTTATAATGTAACATCAGTATTTCTTCAATAAGTTTTTATGCATTGATTAAGTAGTTGAGTCATTTCTGTATTTATCAACTAGTCTATACCTTTGATTCATTTTCTGCATGTTTCTTCGTATTTGGGTTACCTTTCTTGTTATAATGAATATAATGTTATATTAAATATTTGTCTTTCATTAAAGTGGATTCTACTAGTAAAAGTCGACGGTGATCCGGAGTTAACCAGCGCGCTTATATTTTCGAATGTATTAAATGCAGTTTGAATTTTAATCACAGTAGTTGCTAAAATTGTACAGGGTTACTATAAATAATGGACCCATTTTTAAAAATCCGTATTTATTAAAGTACAAATTCAAAAATAACAATCTTTGTAGCCATGAACATTATATCGAGCGAACAACAAAAATTGACGACGAAGTTGGCATTGGAAATCTAAAGTCACGTTTGACCTAAAATCACACGCGCAGGCGTAAAGTACTGGTTGTCATGTTGACCGCAACTAGCATTTCACGCGTGTGATCTTAGTACAGACGTGACTCGAGACTTCCAACGCTAACTTCGATTTTTGTTATACGCTCGATAGACGTGTCCACCGTTTGAATGCGAATGACCCTATAATTTCCATCTAACCAATTCTGCAATCTAGAAAATCCATTAGCCGTTGGTTTAAACAATTCCAACAAACTGGAAATGTGTGTGGAAGAAAAAGCTCAAGAATTATGTTAAACATATTGAAGAAAGTGTTGTTCCCATTGGTTAGCCTACCAATAGAATCAGTAGATAACTTGAAATACCCCAACCAACTCTAAGAAAAGTTCTGAGAAGACGTTTGCTGTACAAGTCTTACCAATTAAAACTTTTGTAGGCTCTCAATCCCAATGGCAAAGAGAAGCGTCTAGAAATGTGTGATAATGATTGTGGAAGACGCATTTTTACAGCATATAATTTTTAGCGACGCAGCAACTTTCTACCTTAGTGGAAAAATCAACAGATACAATGTTTGCATATGGGGTTCCACATTCAAAATTGCAACATGAAAAACTAGGAATCTTCCACAAAGATTATCAATTTTGGATTTGTACTTTAGTAAGTACGAATTTTTAAAAATGGTTCCATCATTTATATTAACCCTGTATTTTTATTCATATTGCCATGTAATGATGCAGTTATATCTGATATCTCTTTATTATGTGTTGTAACATTTTCTCTAGCGTTTTTAATCTGAAAATGGAGATGGGTGTTATAACTTTTGTTGCATTTTTAATACCTTTTCACACATATTGAGAATAATGCAGATGATTGATGCAGACAATTGGTGCTACTTTTGTTGTTTAATAAGATTGAGTCTTTCATTTATTCACATTTATTCACAATCGTTGACGATGCCACTTGAAGTTAGGCAAAAGATGGCACTTGCGTCGTCTTTAATTTATTACTTTCATTTATTGTTTCTTTAAAAATCTGTAAAATTTACTTCTTAATCATGCATTTGCCTTTCGGTGCTTGAATATGATATGTATTTGTTTTATTGTAATCTTAATTAAAAACAATATGTATTCGCTGGGTCACAATTATTTTCTCGTTAGCTTCATCTGAGATCGCAGTCAGGACGGTATGCTTAATTTATTTAATGTAATTATTTTTGTTTAATTAAGTTAACGTCTTTAAATTATGTAAGGCAGAGCTGTGCTGACGTGGGATAGATCCCGAAACATGTGTCTGCAGATGGCCTTATATTATGTTTTGTTTTTTGCTCTTTTCATTAAATATTCTCGAATCAAAAAATGTTGCATTATGCAATATGCTATTAATGTACAACAGCAAGTCTCCATTGTATTCAATGTATAGCGAGGTACTTGCCTAAGAAGTAAAACAAATGTACATTAAACATTTGTTTTAAAGTAAGTCAAAATATCAGAGTAGCTAAAGAGGAAATAATTTATTAATTATTTTCAAATTCTTTTTGTTTCATTTATTGTAATCACTGATTCGGCTTTGATTCACTTCTGGTTGTTTTTATTGACTAGAATCATTATTCCAGAAATTCTAAAAAATTTTAGATTAGACATTTCCTTGGAGTAAAGGGAAGGGAATTAATTAAATGATTGGGTTAATGTATTCAAATAATTGGAAATAGGAGCGGAGTGGGAGAGTTGCTTATTGCGAAGACTTCGCAGAGGAGAAGTAAGATGAGGCTTTTGATGAGATAAAAGCTGCTGGTCTTTATATTAAATAAAATGCGGAGAGGAGAATCCACATATATATATATATATATATATATATACAGGGTGTCTCAGCGTGCGCGCCGAGTAGCTTTACGGCTAAATGGTTTATTTTTTTCAAAATCGGCTTTCGCAGGCGTATGTAGGTCCATTAGGACCACATTTTAAAATTAGTATCAAATATACAGGGTGTCCCATAAAAGCATGGCGTATCATAGTTATATTTTTTCTAATGGAATGACCCATATTTTATATTTTTTTCAGATTCTACATCAAAAATAAAGTTAACTTTCATAATATGTCGATATGCCTAAACCTAATAATTTTTGAAATATTTAAATATTTTTGGAAAAATTGACGTTTCGAAAAAAAATCATAACTTTGAAATGGATGAATGAAAACAAATGAAATTTTGTGTCGGTATATCTGACTAATGGGTGAATATTTCAGACTATTAAGAGGAATTTAAAATCTTAAGATGTTTTGATAATTCAACATATCTCCAGAAGCACATTCAAGGTTAAATTTCGTGCTTATTTTAAATGGCACACCCTATATCTAATAGGCCTATCTTGTAGGAAATTGTATTGTCTTTCAGAAAGTATAAAGGTATTCTACACCTAAACCTAATAGTTTTCAAGATATATTCATTTTTGTTAATTTTCGTCATTATCATTATTATTTTAATACGACAATGCGCCATCTATTGCTTAATTTAATAATTATTATTGCCAGTTATTCTAATAGGCTTTTGTTTATATGCAAATTTAATTGACACATTCGTATTATTACTATTGAAAAAATAATGTTCCTTTAAATGAAAGAATTAACATGATTCTAATAATAATGTAATGTTATTTTGTACACTAAGAGACAATCTCTTAGTGTACAAAATGTTCTCTGATGGAAGACATCCTAATAAGAAGACTGTAGAGGAAGTTTTAAATACATTCAAAACTGTAGGCAGTATGAAGTATTTGAAGAAAAAAACTACCTTGAATACAGTAACTAATAATGAGGAGACACAATTACTAGTTTAATTCCATTGAATATTCGTCAAAAAAGGTGGTTTAATAAGCAATGAATTGGAAGAATACATGGAAAGCAGAATTAATAAATTAATAATACATTTAGATCAATTATACCTAATATGCTGAGAAATGCCAAAATATCATTTAAAATAAAATTGAATTATGTATTCGATGGTAGTATTTTTGAAAATTTATTATAAATTACTTTTAATACTATTTTGTCAATTTATTTGATGTATTTCGTTATATTTGTTTTACAATTCTAACAAGTTTTTATCAAATAATTTACACATGTGTAAATAAATAATGCAATTAGTATATTCACAATTAATAAAATTAGTGTATTAATTTAGGAAATATCTCGAAAATCATTTGTTGGGTCAACTGACTTTATTTATAAACAATAACTAAACTCTTGCCTTTATGGAATAATAATAATAAATATTATATTGAATAATAGATGGCGCTTTCTATCGACTTTCCATGTTATGAATAATAAATATTATGTCAAAAGTTAACGAAAATGCATATATCTTGAAAACTATTAGGTTTAGGTAAAAAATATCTTTATACTTTTTGAAAGACAATATAATTTCCTACAAGGTAGGGCTATTAGATATAGGGTGTGCCATTTAAAATAAGTATGAAATTTGACCTTGAATGTGTTTCTGGAGTTACGTTAGATTATCAAAATATCTTAAGATTTTAAATTCCTGTAAATAGCCTAAAATATTTACCCATTATTCTAATATACTGGTACAAAATTTCATCTGTTTTTATTCATCCATTTGAGAGTTATGATTTTTTTTTTGAAACGTCAATTTTTCCAAAAATATTTAAATATTTCAAAAATTATTAGGTTTAGGCATATGAACATATTATGAAAGTTAACTTTATTTTTGATGTAGAATCTGAAAAAAATATAAAATATCGGTCATTCCATTAGAAAAAATATAACTATGATACGCCATGCTTTTATGGGACACCCTGTATATTTGAAACTAATTTTAAAATGTGGTCCTAATAGACATACATACGCCTGTGAAAGCCGATTTTGAAAAAAATATACCATAGCCGTAAAGCTACTCGGCGCGCACGCTGAGACACCCTGTATATATATATATATATTGATGGTTGGAAAATGTAAAATATGATACGAAAATACAAAGAAATATATGGTAGAAGTGTATTTTGTATGAATGGAAGATACACATGAAGATATTTGGAAGAGGAATATTAGTATGTGAATAAAGAATAGTTGGCGAACAGACTTTGTATAAATAGAAGATACATATGAAGATATTTGGAAAGAGAATATGAGGATGTGAATAATGAATAGTTGTGGAACAGAAATGTAAGCAATTTTATGGGAGTGGATGAAGCTGGTGTAAAAATTCTGTTTAATGGTGCGATTTATTAGAAAGAGACAGCTATGTATTATCGACAGCCACCAATTCATGTTACATTGATATTCTGGCCAATGAATGATTAAATTATTCTCAATGCTTACAGGAATATCGTCAAATGAATTCAAAATTATTTTAAAAATTAGATTTTCTAAAAAAAACAATGAAAATAGGTCGTATTTCTGTTAATTTTAAATAAATATTTTCAATAACAAAATCGTGTGTGTATTGAAATATTTGAGGATTTTACTAAATTCTACATTCAAATTACTTCTCATCCATTATCCATTGATTGTATTATATATAGCAATTTTCGTTTCTAATAAGAACTAGTGAATTTACGCAATACGTGATAATCAATCTTTATTTACAAACGTTAGATACGTCTATAATAAACATAATTTTAATTTTGATGGTAAAAAAAAAAACTTCAAGTTTGTTAAAAAAATTATTCAAATAATCTATAAAGGTGTTTGGTTTTATGTTCGAAAAACGGCTATCGAACAGAGGTCTTTCCGCCTTTGTTTTAATATTAACTGATATTTTTCTACTTGACAAATAAAATATTTAACTAAATATCCTATTAAATCTGACTCATTTTTAAATGATTATCCTTTCACTAAAATGTAATCTTAGTTTAAGTTGGACGAAAGAATATAATTAAAAAAAATATATTTCTAAAAAAAAAAAAAAACAAGAAAATGTAATTATATAATTATGAATTGTGTGAAGGTTGACTTAAAAGATAATTAAAAAAAATTTACTCGGATTAAAATTTTGTTGGATTATGCAATATTTTATTGATGTGCAACAGCAGGTGTACATTTTGTAATTCAATGTCCGACGTGGGTATTTTCCCGGGAAGTAGTTGTTTTAATGTGCATTTGTTTAACGTACTTACGTAGCGTAAGTCAAAAGTCACAGAGCTAAATGTGAGAATAATCTATTAATTATTTTCAAATCATTTTTATTTAATATATTTAAATAACTGTGACCAAGTGAATAAATACTATTTTCTATTCATACAGTTTTCTCCGTGAATATGAAAACGATCAATGAATGTGATAGGAAAAAGAATTATTAGTTCATTATTTTCAATTTTTTTTTTTCAAATTATGAACTTGACAAATATTGGTTTTCATTATTAATGAATATTAAAAACATAATTAGAAAAGAGTATTCATTCACATGATCACATTTATTTAAAATGAATTTGAAAATTAAGAAAATATTTCCTCTTTTGCATCTGCGACATTTTGACTTATGTTACGTAAGCACTTTAAAACAACTACTTCTTGGGAAAATACCCCACCAGACATTGAATTACATAATGGACATTTGCCGTTGCATATCAATAACATATTGCATCATATACCCGAGAAGTAGTTGTTTTAATATGCATTTGTTGTAAAGTACTTATGTAACGTAAGTCAAAATGTCAGAGCTAAGAGGAAATTATTTATTTAAGTATAAGAAACACTTGTACATTTTTCTTCATTTTTTAATTTGTATATTTTGATCACGATGTGATAATTTTCAATCACAAAAATGCACATCTGGTATTAAAAATAAAAATGTGAAAAAAAGTGTGCAAGTGTTCCTTATACTTAAGAAAAATTAAGTTATAACACAACATTTTTTCTTATTTGAATTAATATATTTTTAAAATATCAAGTTTTTTTAACATCAGAATAAAAAAAACTGAAAAGTAACCTTAATTTTTCTTTCATCATATATTAACATTTAAACAAAATTCTTTGCTTTATACCCAATAGTAATACAGTAAAGATTTTCTATGTCTATGTTAATATAAAATAAAATGAAAATATTTTTTTTTATTTTGATGGTAAAAAAATTTCAAATTTGTTAAAAAAATAATTCAAATAAAAATAAAATATTATATTATAACTTACTTGTTCTTCTTATTTTATAGAAATATATTTTGTAATTATTTTCTAATTAAAAAAATACAATTACTTTCATTACTAAAGCAAATATTGTTTTGTATTTAATATAAAATTTAAAAAAAAATCAAGGTATTTTTTTCAGTAATTAATAACCAAATTAATGCTAAATTGTGATTGAGTTACGTGAAGTTCGAAATTAAAAATAACCTTTCTTCGCACCCTAATAAAGATTTCATTAAAAGTGTGAAGTATTATTAACAATGATTTATTCAATTCAACTTAATTCAATTTTTTATTATTACTTTATATTCTCCTTTTCACGTGCAACGTTGAATATTTTCCGTACGCAATAGAAATTCCGTGACGCAATTCCCCCCATCGACGACGCGCGGAGTGAATCCACCTGAAAAACCCTATCCTTCCGCGGCGTTTCAGGTAAACGCGGGGCAACCCTCGATCGAAATTCAGGATTCGCCTCGTGAGCGAATGCGCGCATGACCCGGAAAGCACGCATCACAATGGAGCAGCAAAAGCCTGCCGACTGAAATGCAGTGAACTTTTTTCCCGACAGAATCTCTGAAAATAATAAGAACACACAAACATTATTAGTTAAATTAATAATTATATGTTCGCAATATATTATAAAAAAAGAGATTTATTTTTATGTTAAAAAAAATTATCCATGTAATTTAATTCCTATTAAGAAACATAATAAGGAATTTTATATATGTATAACAATATCTATTAACAATTAAGTTTACAGGAATATATCAATAATTGATTATGTATATCACACACAAATTATTAAATTGTTAAATGGCTATCGAACATTGGTCTTTCTGCCAAGGTATAATATTAATGAATTAAAAACAATGGATTGTATAAAAAAAATATTATTTTCGTGTTATATAATAATTCCTTAAATCTCTAATAAATTATTATAAAATTGAATAAAAAAATCTTCCCTTTCAATTATATTAATTTACTATAATCATTATTAATAGCATTTGTACATAATGTTGTTATGACAAATAAATAAATAAATGCATTAGTATTTTCTCTAATTTATTATCGACAGTTGTTATTTTTTCTAATAAAATCGATTTTATAAATTTCATTTCTAAATAACTCAAATATAAATAAACGATCTTTTCAGAAGCAAATTAAGATTATAATAAAACACTTTTTTTAACTTTGTTTGTATAACAGAATCACTGCATTTCAGTTATACAAACAAAGTTAAAAAAGTGTTTTATTATAATCTTACACAATGTATAACGAAGTAGAAGCCTCAGTGATCAGCAATAAATTAAATTAATTTAAACTATTCTATGCTTGAGGTTTGTATTTTTATAAAGCTTGTATTAGAATTAATAATTGTTATTCGGGTACAATAACTTTAATTTAAATAATGCTTGATTAACGAGGGTTTTTAATTTAATAAGTGATGAACATGTATTAATAATTATTTTATTTTATTAAGGAATATTTTAATAAAGTTTAATAATAATTGAAAAATAATGTTTTTGATAATTGAAGTTTCTACTTTGTTATATCACAGACAAAATATGTTTGTCTGTGGTTATACGTTGTTTAAGTTTAAATAAAATATTGTTTCACTTTATTAATAGTTACATAAACGAAATTTTATTGAAAGAATGTTTTTGTAATTTTGTTACTGTTATTGAAATTAATCAGTGATAAACTTAATAAATGTAATTTTATTTTGTTCTTTTTGATTATAAATAATTGAAGTAATAGTGAATTTAAATTAGTAAGCTATAATGAATCTACAATTAATGTTATTGTTAGTAAGTAATATTGAATTTATAATCTCTATATGTATTGAATTTAAATGTGTATTTAAATGAATTAATTTATCGTATGTATTAATATTATTACACACATTATTTGAAATAAGATATAATTAATGTTTTTTTAATAATTCTGAAGTATTTAACTATTGTATAAAATGTGGGTTAAAAGAGCGTTGTTTTCCGGGTCGTCCTAAAATTTCCCCGCTGTAAACGGTGTTCTACAGCAGCGCCCGACGGTGTAGTATCGAATCATACTACACCGCTTTAACAAATAGACTCTTGATTGTAAAAATTATTATCGGTCTTAAAAACACACACACAAACACAAAAAGAAACCCGAACCGGAAACGAAACGTGTACATAAACGACAACTAAAGAAAAAAATAGTGCGAAACCGTCTGCAAACTGGAATCCGATGAAAAGCCGATCAAGATACAACCCCACGAAAATTTCTATCCCACTTGTGTTCCTCTAACCTGCATTCGTGAGATCGATTTAAAAATATCGATTCGCCGTAATAAAAAGGGAAATTTCCCGGTTCGCATACATGTGTTTACAACCGTTTTACGTGAAAACCGTTTACCACTTGAAAACCTGAATGTGTTCCGCCTTTAAAATAAAATAAAATTAATTTTTAAATAATGTGCGTTTCCCGAATTGACGCGTTCTACGTTGTTTGTGTTCCCGCATAGTTTTTATTATCCCATGTCGGTCGTAAGGTTTGGCTTCGTTTTTTTTACTTCTTTTCTTGATTTTTATTTAAATTAATTCAAATCACTATCACACACCTAAATAGTTCAAAAATTAAATATTATACATATATATAAATGTAGATTGGTAGTTTACTTAAATTCACATAAAATAGAGGCCTTGTCTATTAAAAAATTAAACATTAAGGAGACTTGAAAAAACATGTTATTTACTTTCAAATCATTGAAATTCTTATAAGATCAATAAGAGCAAAGCAATACATCACATCGCTGAAGAAAAACATCTCAACTTGAAGACTGTACTAGACTGATCTTGACTGAAAAATCATCACACACAAAAAAAAAAACAAGGAGAAACATCACTTGATCGACTGATTTAAACAAAAAAATTAATAAACACCAATTTAAACATACAAAAATGAGATTTAAAAGTCGGTGTATAAAATTTGAATTTTAATACGTTTATTATTAATAAAAAAATTAATAATATTATAAAGAAATTCGGTGTCGCGTTTGTAATTATAATCCAAAAAAATAATTAATAAACACGTGTTTGGCATTTTTCTATTTACGATTTTGTACTTGCATATTAGAAGAGAATTACGTAAAAAAATAAATAAATAAAGTAACGGAAGACTTTAGAAAATTTTATATTTATACACACCTGAAGGCAAATTTATATACATAACTGAGTCTCGTTTGTTGTTATTCGGAATTTTTATATTTTTCGGATGGTATTTAGCTGTCGGAATCGGATAAGACTGATAAGTGTTAATAAAGAACTGGATTACTTGAGAGCTGTGCTTTGTGGAAATTTGGATACGTCCCCGTGGTATTTTCGAGCGGATTGTGATTTTTCTATAATTTTTCTACCTGAATAAATAAAATTAAAAAAACGAAACATAATAATTAAAAAAAAACGCGTCCCTTCCTGTCGGTCGTGTTTTTTTCCTTCTTCACCTAAATAGCAGTGTAAAACATTAAAACTGGCAGGCCAGGAAGCTTTAACGATAGACCTCCAGGAGGTCGAGGATGCCTCCCCAGGTCCGGAGACCCGGCTGGAGACGACTCCGACGCCGACCCCGACCCCCGCACCGACGACAACGGCGCAACCGCCCCCGCCTTCGCCTTCGCATACCGTCATGACAGGTAAAGGTTGGTTTTGAACACATTCATTACATTTTATTATTCCTATACAGCATGCTTGTTGTTGTTGTTATTGTGTGAATGTTGGCGCTTTCATTTCGTACGCACGGAAATTTGATAATGTTCGGGGCTTGTCGTTTACCTGCTCGCAAATAAATATACCCACGCATTTGCTCATCTATTCAATTCGGAAATTATTCACGTAAATGAACATCAAGCATTTTATGTACCTGTCAGTTTAATAATGACGCGATAATATTGTAGAAACTAAATGAATACACGAAATATTAAAAAGTCTGAATAAAAATTATTGTTATATTCCATAATATTCCATAATAAATAAATAAATAAATAAATAATTGTGGAATTATAAGTTTTTATTCACTTCATATTAATATGCAGTTTCATCACGAGAATTAATTATATTAAGACATGAAAATATGTCTTAATATAATGTTTTCATTTCTTTTATTATATTTTAAATTTACTTTAATTGCAGGGTGACTTTGTTTTCATATTCTCTACGAGATCTTGCAAACTGTAAGAGAAATTTTACAAACTCTTTGGAAATGAATGAAAATAATTATTTTTTAGAACAAATAAATAGCCGACGTTCTTTCTAGAATAGTAAAGAGCAACACAATGTCTATTTACCATTCTAGAAATAACATCGACTATTAATTTATTTTATAAAAAAATAATAAAGTTCTTTTGAATTTATTTTTAAAGAATTTATTAATATCGAAATTGTAAGGGGATTGTATGGAAACAATTACAATAATCAGCAAAAATCGCCAAATTGCTTAATAAAATGCAAAATTATAAATAAAAAATGGGAGAATAATCCCTGTGATTAAGCCCCAACAAAACTTTACATTTCTATCGAGCGTACTGATCGAAATCTAAATATCTATTATTGGACATTTGTTAAAGTACTTATGTAGCCAAAGGGAAGATAATTAATTAATTAATTATTTTCAAATTCTTTTTATTTAATTTATTTAAATAACTGTGACCAATTAAATAAATCATTTTTCTATTATTCATAAAGTTTTGTTGGGGGCAAAAGTTTTGCCTTAAAAAATGGTCTGATTTTTTCTGAGTTTTTAGATATTCTTATCGCACTCACAGACGACCAAAAAACCATGATCATAATTAAAAACATAGCTTCATTCTCTAAAAATATAATACTGAAAACCTCATTCTTTAATATTTTCTCTGAAGTTTGTAATCTTCGTCTAACCACAAACCCGTCTGAAACGGCCAATCCTCAAGTTAATTTTAAGGAACGATTCAAATGACAAAAAAAAACAATCACTACTTCAGGGCTAATTGAACTACATCACTTGCTTAAATAGACTTCGGGAAGTAAGATAATATAAATTGTTTGTATTTGATGTACCCTCCAAGGCACCCTCAATTTAGGTTATTTTCGACAGTATCGACAGACTTGACTCTAATTAAAAAAAAGACAAAAAAAAAATAAAATTATTACAATCATAATTTAACTAACTAAATCGTTTAACTATATACCGGGAAGTAAGATAATGTCAATTATTTGTACCTAACATGTCCACCGACCCCTTCAAGGTACCCTAAAATTCGGTTATTTTCGATTGGGTCGATAGATTTAACTCCTGGAATGATACGATTAAGAAAGTGCTAAAACAAAAAGGGATGAGACGGACACAGGCAAAGGAACTATCAACGAATAGAAACGAGTGGATACAATTTTATAAGCGATAGAACCAAACCTCGACACCCAATACGGGTAAAAGAGGATAAGAAAGAAAGAAAGAAAGAAAGAAAGAAATAAAGAAAGAAAGAAAGAAAGAAAGAAAGAAAGAAAGAAAGAAAAAAATCGTAAAAAATAAATAAAACTATTACAGGTGTAATTTAACTACATCAATCGCTTATCTGCAATCCCGGAGGCAAGACAATGTCAATTGTTTGTATCTAGCACATCCGCCAACCCCTTCAAGGTACCTTACATCTGGGTTATTTTTGATTGGATCAACAGATTCGATTCAAATTAAAAAATCTAAAAAATAAAATAAAATTATTACAGTGATGATTTAACTAAATAAATTGCTTAAATATACTCGGAGAAGTACGATAATATCAATTGTTTGTACCTAACATATCCACCAATCCCTTCAATGTACCCTAAATTACGGTTATTTTCGACTGGGTCGACAGATTTGTCTCCAAGTAAAAAATTCTAAAAAACTTTTAGAACTGTTACAGGACTAATTTAACTACCAAAATCGCTTAAATTTACTCCAAAAAGTACGATAATGTCAATTGTTTGTACCTAATACACCCGCAAACCCTTTTAAGGTACACAAGATTTGGATAATTTACTACTGGGTCGACAGATTTTACTCCAAATTAAAAATATAAAAAAAAAACTGCCACAGAGATAACTTAAGTATACAAATCGCTTAACTGTACTCCAAAAAGTAAGATAATATCATTTTTTGTAGCTAAAACAGCCACAAACACCTACAAACTGTCTTAAATTTGAATCATTTTTGTGAAGGATAACAGAGTTATCTCCAACAAACAAATCTTAAAAACTTTTAAAACTCTTACAGAGTTTATATAACTACCCAATTCGCTTAACTATACTCTGGAAAGTGAGATAATGTCGATTCTGTGTTCCTAACACAGCCACAAACCCATTTAAGGTACCTTAAATTTGGGTTATTTTCGAATGGGTCGTCAGATTTTACTCCAAAATAAAAATATAAAAAAACTGCTGTGGAGATAACTTAACTACACAAATCGCTTAACTGTACCCCAAAAGTAAGATGATGTCAATTTTTTGTAGCTAAAACAGCCATAAAGTTGAAGGTGTCAAAGTATCTTAAATTTGAATTATTTTTGTAAAGGTTAATAGAGTTATCTCCAATAAAAAACAAATTAAAAACTTTAAAACTTTTACAGAGTTAATTTAGCTACCCAACTAGCTTAACTATACTTTGGGAAGTGAAATAATCTCAATTGTGTGTATCTAGCACAGCTACAGACTCCTTTAAGGTACCTTAAATTTGGGTTATTTTTAACTGAGTCGACAGATTTGACTCCAAAATCAAAAATAATCAAAAACTGCCGTAGGGATAATTTAACTACACTAATCGCTTCACTGTACTCCAAAAAGTGAGATAATATTTAATTTTCGGACCTAAACCAGCTACAAACACTTCCAAAGTCTTAAATTTGGGTTATTTTCGTGAATGTTAATTGAGTTGTCTCCAATAAAAAAAAAAAACTTAAAATCTCTTAAAACTCTTACGAAGTTTAACTACCCAATTCACTTAACTATATATTTAGGAAGCGAGATGTCATTTGTGTGTACCTTACATAGCCATTTAAGGGTGCGGTATAGACGAACGAGATAGCTATATAAATATTGGCAATCACTAATTCGAGTTAGATTGCTGTTGTGATCAATGAGCAATATTGTATTATACATTAAAGTAATCTTAAAATAAGCAGGAATTTCATCAGATGAATTAAAAATTATTTTAATGTTTAATTTGTCCTATCCACCACCTCTTGAATGTATCCTAAATGTGAGTTATTTTCGACTGGGTCGACAGATTTGACTACAATTAAAAAGTTCTTAAAAAAAAAACTGTTACAGCGTTAAATTAATAAAATAAATCACTTAAATATACTCCAGGAAAAAATAAATAATGTCGATTATTTATACCTCTGACATCTACTAACCCTTTCAAGGTGTCTCAAATTTGGGTTATTTTCGACTAGATCGAAAGTTTTGACCCTAATTAAAACACTAAATCGATTTTCCCACAACTTACAGTCATATAATATGATAAAGATATAATTTGCTATAAAAATAAAATTATAAGAGAAAATAACCGAAATCGGGCAGAAAGACCAAAGGTCGATAGCTGTTTTCTAAGGACAATATATAATATAGTATAAGATTTCTATTCTTAATTTACTTTATATAGAATTGTCTGCAAAAATAAAGATTTTACATATATTAGAACAGAAACGGCATTCTCATGAAACATATTATTTTAGGTATATACAGAGTATTTCAGATTCGAGTCTCACTAAGTGGATCTTGCTTCTTATAAGAGATATGGGATAGGTTTAAATTTGGCATTTTTGTAGAATTTCATGCTTAATAATTAATATCCCGTTGAGAAAACTGGGCCATGTTTTTTTATTGTGAAGAAAAATATAAACAACTAAAACATGAGATTATCTTGCTTCCTACAAAGGTCGATTTTTCAAAAATGCCCTTTTTTATGAAAATAACCATTTATTTCAAACCGGAACGAGCAGACCGAAAGCCTTGAATGCGCTCGCCCCGTCTCTAGCGTGTCTGTGTTTCGGAGTTGGGACTTGGAATTGTCTGTAGACGATTTATTCATCTGGTAGAGTGTTGCATCCGGTACAGCACTGCGATCTATTGAACAAAAAACATTTTTATCGGAATTTTCTTTAAATTACTTAATTTTATTGTATAAATGTACTTCAATTATTATTATTTGATATTCTCTCCAATTGCGATTTTTCAATTTATTTATACATCAACATGTTCGTTAAGTTGTTTAAATTTATTGCGTCAATGTAGATCATTTACTGTTTTTGAAATTGGATATTATAATTATTCCAATTGTGATTTCAATTGTTGGTTTATTCCTGCAGGAATTCCAGGCGCATTCACCATTTCGTCAGCGCGGCTTTCATTCTTGAAGTTTTATAATCGAGGTTATTCCGTACGTGGAATTGGAAAATAATTAATTAACAAATAATTTTCTATTATTATTAATTATTTGATTTTTATTAGTTTTTTTCAAAATAAAGTTCACTTATTTCCAGACATATTTTTTTAGACTATACTGATAATACAAAACAACATAATACAAATAATTAATCAGTTACAAAATATAATTATTTATATTTTTTTATTAATTCAACATAATCATATGTTGAATTAATTTCTTAAGAAAAACTAGTTAGTGTGTTATATTTAAACAAAATTTAATTCACAGATTTATCAACATAATTTCATAAAAACGCAATGCAATTCTCCGAAATTTCAATTCACATTCGATGTTATTTCCTTTTAGCGACGAAGCGAACGTTTCCTTTAAATTCCCCCCAAATAAAATTTCCTTGCATCTCAATCGCGTCGATTCGGACGAAATATGGAAATTTCAATAAACCCTAAACAAAATATTTGCTCTGTTGTCCGACAACTCCGCAATTTATTAACGTTTTCCCGTCGAAATTTAAATTCCGCTCGCATTATTTTTAGAGCAGTAAATTCCGATATGCAGCGCTTAAACGTTCTCCTTCTTGAGAGTACGGTGCATATTTTATACGGCACTTTTCTTGAATTGCTTATACATTTTTCCGGGGATGATAAAATGTGATATAAGTAGTTTTATTGCGTAATTCTTGCGAGATCTGCGCCGTTAAATTGTTTATTGATTGTAATAGTTTTCAATTTGAAATGGAACAATTCAATTGAAACTGGATTTATAAAGATTTTTTTGTAATGGCTGAAAAAAAAAGCAAAAAAATAATAATGCCTAGAATAATAATCCTATTTTTCTTTCTTTCTTTTCTTTATTAATTTTTTTTATTTAAAATATTTCGTTTCTCCAACTTTGTTCGTATAACTGATATTTTTAAAAATCAGCAATAGACTAAAGAACTAAGTTAATATAACTAACAATATATTTTTTTTTATTATATTAAGAGTATTAGCTTATTTTTTTTATTTAGGTATAAACTAGAGGCAGCATTTCCGATATGTTTTTAGTATTCTGTTATTAAAAAAAAAATAGAATGTCCAAAAGTAATAAAAGTGAATTAATAGAAAACATTTGTAAGCGTTAAATCTCTCCTCGGACGAACATTATTTTAAAAATATTGAATAACTTAATTTTAATTTGGGTTAACAGTTTACATTGAATTCTCGATAAGCATTTACATACACATAGCCCTCTTAAGAAAGAAATAGCTTATTAATTCTTAGTTATAGATCATTATTCGATTAATGAAAACACTTAAAAAAAATAATACTTCATCTTAAAATGTTTTATTAATTGAAAAATCAATCACGAGTAAAATATTTTTTTTTAAATATAGGTGAAGATAGGATATTAAGGTACAGATAATAAAAATGAGGATGAAACATAGACTGGTCTCGGATACTGAGCCATTTAGCCAACATCACAAATTTATATATGTTTTAATTAATTCCAAGTCGAAGACGAGAATTCTTGTTGGAAAAGTCTCACCCGAACAGTACTCGAACCCACACTTCCACGAAGACTCAACAATTAAGACTAAACTAAAATAAATGAAAAAGAAGAAGACTAGCGCTTTAACGCCTTAATGAAAATACGTTTATATCTTTAACACTTAATTTTTAATCTTAAAACGTTTTACCAAGTGAAAAATGAATCACGAAAGACATATAATGAATATAATAAATTAAAGACGACGCAAGCGCCACCTTTTGCTTAATTTCATTAAATGTGAATATAATGAATATGTTTATATAAATTACGCTTATTATTTCCAAAAGGCGGTAGACCATTAGTCGATAACCAATTAGCAGATATAAATTATACATTGGATTTTGTAATTTTTAATATTTATTTAGTATTTTTTGCTGTATATATTGGTTAATAAATATTATTATTATTATTAATTTCCAAAAAGAATCAAAAATAAAAATGTATCCAATAAGGAAATACACATATCAATAAATTAATCCACTCAATAGTAACCCAGTTTTTTTAATAAAAAATAAACTTAACATAATCCAGGCACTAACAAGAATAAGCCCATTAATATAATTTCACGCGCAAACACAACAATCAATTACACGCTCGCCAACAACGAAACAGTACGTATCCATTTGGCTGTAATGCAATTATTGACAGTGCCGATTTGCATAATTTACGATTTAATTATTTCTATCTGAAAAAGGAGAATATCCGCTTCGCATGCGTCGCTCGTATGGTCAGACCTGGCGTGATTCATGGCGTACACTGTATTAATTTCACCCAGATTCTTATCCAGGATGGTGGAAATTAAAATAATAATTGTTCATGTTTTATTCATTCAATTTCGAATTGTTTATTTATATTGTTCTAGAGAATTAATAATTTATAATAGAAACTATATATTTTAATTAATGATTTCATAATGATAAATTCTGCGATTCCACAGGGATCTGTATTAGGACCGTTATAAAATAAATTAAATAATGTTATAGATTTGCAAAATCATCTGATCTATTTTTATTGATCTAAAGTAATTTGAAGATTAGAGTTAATCATAATCATCATTTGTGTTGCAACAGCAAATATCCATTGTGCAGTTCAATATCTAGCGGAGTATTCGTTCTGGAAGTAGTTGTTTCAATGGATGTTTTTTTTAAGTACAAACACCATTTAAAATTAAGTTATTCAATATTTTTTTAAATAATTTTAGTCTAAAAGTTGCAGTAACTGATTGGAAATTAATTTATTAATTATTCAATTGAATTAATTATTTTTAATTTTTTTTTATTTAAATGAAATTTTATTATTAAAAAAATATTTTTAGTCAAATATATATACATAATCTTTATTGACAAACGTACTACAACACCTACATATAACATAAAATATTACTATACATGCTGTAAGAGTTTACCAATTGGCTATCGACCGGTGGTCTTTCCGCCTGGATTTTGTATTTTCGTCATTGTCAAAATAAACGGATAAAATGTGATGATCGTTAGACTGTTAACGATCATCACATTTTTTCCAGATTAACATCATTCGATTATTAAGAAAATTTAAAATTGTTTATTTTTTACATAAAAAATATAAATATATCACAATTTATTAAATATTTAGTAACTAATGAAGAGTAATTACTAAGTTCCTAATATCTTTATTATTATTATGGATCAATTTATTTGTAAGTTAATAATTACTCTTAATTTATTACTAAATATCTAATAAAGGCTGAAAGACCTCTGGTCGATAGCCAGTTTGTGAATTTTGCTTTATTGTAACAGACAGTATTATAACATATATTAAAATGTAAACACACACCTCACTGTACAAAATTCATAAATAAAGATATTTATATATATATATATATATATATATAATAAATTGTACTGTATAAAAATATTTATGATAAAAATACATAGTTTTGATTTTCTTATAATAAATTAAATAAGTGAAGAAAAGTGTACAAAATGTTTTCATATATCCTAATTTATTTTATTTATATGGAGGAATTTATTAGAAAATCATTAATTACCCTTAATTTATTACTAAATATCAAAAAATTGTATTGTATAAAATGTTTATGTCAAAAATACACAGTTTTGATTTCCTTATAAAACGAATTATGTTAATCCAGAAAATGGTTCGATTAACACTGAAAGTAAAATTATTTTAGAACAATAAAAACGAACTTTTCTTAATTTTCTAGATTAACATAATTCTATTTATAAGAAAATCAAAACTGTGTATTTTTGACATAAACATTTTTATACAGTACAATTTATTAGATATTTAGTAATAAATTAAGGGTAATTGCTAAATTCTCAATTAATTCCTTCATATAAATAAAATAAATTTATTAGGATATATGAAAATACTGTACACTTTTCTTCACTTATTTATTTATTTTTTTTTTTTCGATCACAATGAAATCATTATCAATGTTAAACAATAATTCTACAAAGTGTTTTCATATATCTATCAAATCTTCCCGAAACTCACATTTAATTAAGTGTAAGAATTTATTAGAAACTTGGAAATTACTCATCATGATCTCTATATAATTTTTATGTTAACATCTATATTAGATAACTGTGTGACTGTTTGTCTAATATATATGTTAACTTCTTCTCAGCTGAATAACAAACTTGATTATAATAATAATGATAAGAAATTAAACCACTTCGTGTGAAACATAAAAACCAAGTGTTTTAATTTCCTATCATTACTAATTAAAAATGTTTTATTACGGGTTAAGTGAGACATTTATACAGAGTATTGAATATTATAGTATAAAGGGATTCAATATTTTTGAAGGATATCTTACCAATAGAAAGCAATTTTAGATTGTTGATGGTGAAAGCAATAATACAATAATAATCCGCGATGTTCCTCAAGGGTCGATTTTAAAGCCATTCCATAAGTATTTTGAAAAGCAGCAACGATTCAATTACTTGTTGTTGTTGTTTATTAACGGTAAGTCCATTTAAATACATATTGCTTTATACTAACTATACATTAAAAGATAATGGAGGGTTACAATATAAGTATAATTATAAAATACTAATAAATTAAAAGTTATAAATAAGTTAAAATGTAAAATGACAAACATATACAAATTACATAGCTGTGTGCATATGACACAATAATATTACAAGACATTCCTAATAAAATAGTGCATATAGCAAGCAAAATCGATAAAACAAGTAGAAGAATGGTATATCGCAAAGACACATGCAATTAATTGTTTTTGGTTCTTTTTGATCAGACAACGAATAATAATATAAGCATTACATTTTTAGGAGTTAATTTTGAGTTTGCTTTTAATTATTCAATATTGTGAAAGGCTAAAAACAATTTTGCCAGTCCATCGATATATAAGTTCGTCAAGGATGAATTTTGTACAAAAAAATGCAAAGTTGATTAATAACTTTCAAATATAAGAAATTATTTTATTCATCAAAGAATGCACTATAGGCTAAAAAATTGCCGGTCCATCGATATATTAGGTTGTCAAGGATGAAATTTGTAGAAAAATCACTTTCAAATATAAGGAATTATTTTTTCGTCAAATAATGCACCTATATTGTCTAAACCGTTTTGCCATTTAAACGGTAGGTTGTTCAAGCCAGTTGTATAAAATCCTGGGGATGATAGTCAGTGAGCCAATTTTACAGTATTGTCGGCAATAAATTGTTTTTCTATTAAAAAGTTTTTTTAAATTGCGGAAGAAGTGGTAGTCAGTCGGAGCTACGTCTGGGAAGTTTGGAGGATGATGAAGAAGTTCAAATTCCAATTCCTATAGTTTTTCCACATTCATTTGTGCAGCATTATCTTGCAATAAGATAAGGCTCGATCTGTTCACCAATTTCGACTGTTTTTCTGTAAGTTTTTGCAGCATTTCATCCAGTTAGTTGCAGTATATTTCTACTGTGATCGATGAGCCAGGTTCCATGAAATTATAATGGATTATATCTGCTCTATGTTACGCTTTGGAGTGCGTTTTGGTGATTCATCCTTGTCCAAGTAATATGCTGAATGTTTTCGATTGTCATATTGAGTTAATTTCTCATCACAGGTAACAATCCGATTCAAAAATGGATCAGATTCATAACAGGGAAAGCAACATCAAGCAAACTTCCAAACGCGTTTGTTTCTGTTTTCCATTCAGTTCATATTGGAATTTTCATTTCACATTGCCGATTTGATCTAATTGAGTTAATATTGTTTGTTTGAAACAACAAATTTCAACGAATATTTCTTGCTGAAATAAGCATCCAATTAAATCGCTTAATTCTCAGTCACGTGTGCAAATATAAGCAATCAACATAAACTTACACTGAAATTGCTAAGGAATATAAACACGTGCAGTAATCGTTATATAGAAATGTCACTCACGATCACAGTTTGGCAATAAAAATAGTAATTCCGTCCATTGATAATAATAATAATAATTGTATTTTCAATAAATAATTTACTTGCAAGAAATATTCGTACCGAATATCCCTCAGATGTTGATAAATACTTACAATTGTTAAAGTTTTCTCAAGCACGTTGCTTTTAAGTAACATGCTTTCGAAAACTTATTAAATTATTTCGCATTATCCATGTCCTTGGGATATTACAACCAATAATTCGTAGGCACTGTGAGATGAGTCAGATTCAACAGTAGTAACCTATACGTCAATATTGACCTTAAAGTTACCTGTATGATACTAAGTAGGAAAATAAAAATTACTGGGAAAGGTATTCAAAAATAGCAATAAGGTTATTATTACCTCACCTTAAGATAATAATGATTCTATAAAGAAACAAACAAAAAATATCTGTGATAAGATAAAAACCACTGAGAAAAGATTTATAACCATAACTAAGTAAATGTATGCAAAAAAAATTCGATCACAATTAAACGACTTTATGAAACTGTTCCGGTAAAATCCCTTTAAGAATTAAACTTATTATATTCTGCGATTAAATGCCTACATTCTATTTCCGATGAAATCTTATCTGCGATTACACAACATACTTTTTCACACAATTTCCAGAATCAATACCCAACAACCTCTCCACTTGCATGCCGCGCTCACCGGAATAATCCGGAGTCGGAACGGTCGATATTCGCGATTCGAAACAAAGAGTGCACAGCTTTAATTATCTTTAATTGGAAAATTCCGAGGAAATCGATACACTAGCACATTTATGCATTTATTATTTCTTCTTAATTCTTTTGTTTTGGATTTAATTCCTTTGGGAGTTTCACGCATACAAATCGGATCCCATTACGGCACTCCTCGAGTGGATGCAACTTACACGACACACGGGCGCTTGTAATAAAAGATAAGAGCCGTATATATTTTTTGTAATCTTGGTGTATGCAAATGATTTTGAATTTATTACGTGAGTAACACGTGCGGTCATTACTTTTGCGGACTTACTCACTTGCATGCTGCTTTCTGGAAATTAAATTAATTAAAATAGGACTGCAATTTTTATAGGCGTCATAACGTCTCTATTAAATCGATGATGCTTACAATATTTTTTCTACACTTAATCAAAATATCTGTTATATAATTATCATGGATTATCGGAAACTGTAAAGGCTTGTTTGTTACTCTTTTTTTCCTGTCTAAAATCTCTATGCGTTGCTGCCTTAAAACAAATTCAGGTATTTTCAGAACTACTAGTCCACTTTTTTATTTTCCTTCCATTTAAAAATGTTACTTGTGATGTGTAGGCAACATTACTAAATTGAAAGTTTTCGTCACTTTATTTAAAACGAAAACATAAAATGTTTAAACAAATTGTAAATTTGAATATATGTTGTTATGATGATGATTCGTTTTCATCTAGCTCTCTTCTTCGAGTAGCTGGGAGGTGAAGATAAGGTGATGATTCGTTTTCATCTAGCTCTCTTCTTCGAGTAGCTGGGAGGTGAAGATAAGGTGATGATTCGTTTTCATCTAGCTCTCTTCTTTGAGTAGCTTGGAGGTGAAGATAAGGTGATGATTCGTTTTCATCTAGCTCTCTTCTTCGTGTCGCTGGGAGGTGAAGATAAGGTGATGATTCGTTTTCATCTAGCTCTCTTCTTCGAGTCGCTGGGCGGTGAAGATAAGGTGATGATGGGTGGCAACGAAACTGCCCCATTGGCACACGTATCTGTTTAGAGTCACTTGCCTGAACGCCAGATGTGGTCGCAAAAAATAGCCATTATCCCTCAAGGAAGACGAAATACGCACAATAAACGAATATTTCTCGCGCCTAATGGATTTGGAAAAGATAAAATTTAAATAAATTCTGGGTTACGGTGTTTTATGTACTTGAGATACTTAAGCTGTAACAAAAAAGTTTCGCCGAATCTTGGCATGACTAGTTATATTTAAGCCAACTCACGAATATGTTGGTTAGTGGTATCAATTTGGGAGGGTGTTTTTTTTTATTGGCGATGAAACATTTATCTTCAAGGAAAGCGGAAATTTGCCGCTGAGTTCCCCTACATAGAAATGCTTATCATCAGAGAGTAGAGATGTTGGTCATATTATCTTCATCATAAAATGATATTATTGCAAATCGGTTCCAGAAGTTGTTAAAATCGTCTATGTTGGTGACTTCTTTTCCTGTTGAATCTTTTCAGAACCACGCCAGCCCTCCGTCGTTCACCTGAAGTAGGAAAACTCCTGGGTCAACACCTTTGTTGGTCGCGTAAGAAATGTCTGTTATTCGACGTCCGACGATTGACTACGACTTGTCCACTTAGAATATTCTTATTTATTAATGAAGTCAGTTGACCCGATTAAATTCAGATTTTTTCGTACTTAAAATGCCATCAGTGATAGATTTTTTTAAACTTGGTCTATTTTTAATCGCTACTTTCAATAATAATAGTAATAAATTAAATAATTTAAATTAACAACAAATAACTTGAACAACTTAAAATTGTACAATTAAAGAATTTATATTTTGCAATGTCTCCCTCTGTCGCCCTCCCCCCCTCCTAAAAAAATCACGGCGAGAGGTGTTTCATAACTAACTAAATATCTTTATTCATGTAATATTTATACAGAGTTTAGATAATTATTTACAATGTATTTGTAGATTTATGTTCACATGTAATACATGAGGACCAAATGTCTTTCCACCTGGTTGTTTCATATTTTGGGGTAGATGTTAAAAAATAAGCGTAGCACCTGAAACAAACCTCCTCTGCGAGTTTCAAAAACGCTAGGTGCGGAGGAGGAGTATAATGTCTATAGTATTTTCCATACCATTGAGTTTCATCTGTTTTCTGTAACTTCCATGCTATTGAGCTTCAGTTATTTGTTATATCTTACATTCCATTGAGCTTCAGTTGTTTGTTATAACCTCCCTTCCATTGAATTTCAGTTGATTGTTCTAACTCCCATTCCATTCAGCTTCAGTTATTTATTGTATATTCCATTCTATTGAGCTTCAGTTGTTTGTTGTAACTTCCCTTCTATTGACTTTCAGTTGTTTATTCTAACTTCCATTCCATTGAGCTTCAGTTGTTTATTCTATATTCCATTCCATTGAACTTCAGTCGTTTGTTGTAATTTCCATTCCATTGATTTTCAGTTGTTTGTTGTAACCTTCCTTCCATTGAATTTCAGTTGATTGTTCTAACTCCCATTCCATTTAACTTCAGTTATTTGTTGTATCTTCCATTCCATTGAGCTTCAGTTGTTTGTGGTTATTTCTATTCCATTTGGCTTCACTTGTTTGTTGTAACTTCCCTTCTATTGACTTTCAGTTGATTATTCTAACTTCCATTCCATTGAGTTTCAGTTGTTGTTTCTTCCATTCCATTGAGCTTCAGTTGTTTATTGTATTTTTCGTGCCATTAAGCTTCAGTTGTTTATTGTATATTCCATTCCATTGAACTTCAGTCGTTTGTTGTAATTTCCATTCCATTGAGTTTCAGTTGTTTGTTGTAACCTCCCTTCCATTGAATTTCAGTTGTTGTTTCTTCCATTACATTCAGCTTCAGTTATTTATTGTATCTTCCATTCCATTGAGCTTCAGTTGTTTGTTGTTATTTCTATTCCATTAGGCTTCAGTTGTTTGTTGTAACTTCCCTTCTATTGAATTTCAGTTGTTTATTCTAACTTCCATTCCATTGAGTTTCAGTTGTTGTTTCTTCCATTCCATTGAGCTTCAGTTGTTTATTGTAATTTCCATTCCATTGAGCTTCAGTTGTTTGTGGTTATTTCTATTCTATTTGGCTTCACTTGTTTGTTGTAACTTCCCTTCTATTGACTTTCAGTTGTTTATTCTAACTTCCATTACATTGAGTTTCAGTTGTTGTTTCTTCCATTCCATTTAGCTTCGGTTGTTTATTGTATTTTTCGTGTCATTGAGCTTCAGTTGTTTGTTGTAACTTCCATTCCATTGAGTTTCAGTTGTTGTTTCTTCCATTCCATTGAGCTTCAGTTGTTTATTGTATTTTTCGTGCCATTAAGCTTCAGTTGTTTGTTGTATCTTCCATTCCATTGAACTTCAGTTGTTTGTTGTAATTTCCATTCCATTGAGTTTCATTTGTTTGTTGTAACTTCCCTTCCATTGAATTTCAGTTGATTGTTCTAACTGCCATTCCATTCAGCTTCAGTTATTTGTTGTAACTTCCCTTTTATTGAATTTCAGTTGTTTATTCTAACTTGAATTCCATTATTTCAGTTGTTATTTCTTCCATTCCATTAGCTTCGGTTGTTTATTGTATTTTTCATGCCATTGAGCTTCAGTTGTTTGTTATATTTTCCATTCCATTGAACTTCAGTTGTTTCTTGTAATTTCCTATCCATTGAGCTTCAGTTCTTATTGCAACTTCTCTTTCACTGAATTTCAGTTGTTTCTTGTTCTTTTTATTCCATTGAATTTCTACTGTTTCTTGTTATTTACATTCCATTGGGTTTCAATTGTTTGTCGTGTATCCCATATCATTGAGCTTCAGTTATTTGTTGTATTTATTATTCTAATGAGATTCAAATGTTTGTTGTATTTTACATTTTATTAAAATTCATTGTCATGTCTGTAAACAAATGCCCCGTCCAAATAAAGTAGGGTAAAGCTACTTACTAGGTAAACTTGACATGAAAAACATTTACACGACGATTTTTCATTACGTTTTAATTTCTATACAATTATTTGTATAAATAGATGGATACTGTTAAAGCTCACGTCCTCACCAGACGAGTATTGGGCCACCGCTTGTTCTTAGATTAAGGGTAGGTTAGGTATTTATTTTGTAACAGAGTCGACAATCATCACTAGATAAACTACAAGTGTGCACTTGCCAATATCTCAGTTATAAAGTCTTTTATTAATATTCCACAAAAACACACTTTCCTGATATTGAGTACTTAAATTTCAATATTTTTAACAGTTTCATTTTTTTACAATCTAAAACAATGCAGTTTAGAAACAAAACAAAAAAATAACAGGTTATGCGATTGAACTTTGTTGTAGTTGCATGCGACACTTCCCATTTCTGCCGTGCTGCAGAGTTGTATGCAACTGTGTAACTGGGGCATTGCTATTTTACATGACGAACGGGCAATGCGTTATAATTTATGACTTTGCGGTGCCAACGGAGAAAATTTAATAATCCACATAAAAATGCGGATTAATTAATACGCCTCATTCGACCGCGGACACATTCACATCGACGCTTTTTTGCCGCGCGCCATGCCAAATGGTTAAAATTAGCAAACATGTGTCCAACACTGATTAAATTCCAAGACATGTGTAATATATACGTTTGAAAAATGATGTTTCGAGGCATTGTTAATATTATTTAATTAATTTTAATTTCTGTAAGGAAAGAAAAAAATATGGAATCGATTTTTCTAAATTTTCTCTATTTATTTACTACATGTATAAAATACAACTTCGGCAGGTCATTTTTTTATGTAGTGATGTTCTTTAGCTCAACTGTCCCATAAACACCGAATACTACCTGGCATTAGAGGCGTAAGTACCTTTCATAACCCCCCTCCCACCCTCGCAAAATAATTATTAAGTCTTGTGTGTATCGGAATGAAATAAATTGTGAGAGGTTCAGCAGTCACGTAACGAAAAAGCGAAGATCCGACGTGCATAATAATATATATTCGTCTATCACGAAATAATATTTGACTCTCATGCATCAGAAGAAACGGCAATGATTTCACAAAACAAGAAATATTCAGAAAGGACGAAATTCTTCTGACAGTCATAATTTAATCGGAAAAAGCTGAATATCATACAACTCAACTTATAAACAATCTAAATAGTCTGTAATAATCAAAACCTAATCACAAGAATATCTCACTATAATATGTTTAAGCATTCTAAACCTGCTATGCAGCGACGAAAAGAAAAGAAAATTTGGGTTTTTACTTATTGACCCTGTACGTATGCGGTGTATTAAATATGTTTTTGAAGGTAGATTTATTTACAATGTTATCGATATGAAATTAGGACAGTGACATTTACGTAGATATTTTTAGTTTTTCGTTAGCCACATTTTTAGTTTTATTGATATAACAATTAAATTTTAAAATAGTACACGGCATAGTAAGTAAAAAAAGTAAACAGTTTGCTTTTTTATTTTTTTTTAGAGCGCTTAACTTTTTACATTATTTCTCTATATACCGATACCGATAGAGGCCCCAAATCGCAGACTGTCGACTACAGCGTTAAGTTTACCTGAACGAATTGTGCATACATTGGTACATAGGTAGTAAAGTTGTTAGGGGCTTATAAAATTTTAATTATTGATGAAAAAGAAACATACATTAAACGTTATTTTCATATTGATGAAATATATATATATATATATATATATATATATATATATATATATATATATACAGGGAGGTTTTTTTATCAGTATACATTAAGGGAAGTGTATACCTGCAAAAAAAATAGTCAAACGCATTGAACCGATTAATGTGTGTATGTTTAGTTGATTATTTGGCATATGTGTTCAGTTGCGTGTTATAGGCAACCAAACACACATACATCAATGCGTTTGACTCGCCTATTTTGCAGGTATACATAGGGGAAATGTATACCGATAAAAAAAGCTCTCTGTATATATATTTCTATCTACGCGCCTGATTTATACATCATAAATTCAAGATCGGACAGAATATGGTAAATAGCTCAGACACATAAATGTATTGTATATACATGTTACAGCAATTGTATTATGCAATTGTTTGAATAAAGACGTTTAGATATAACAAAATTATGTAATAAATAATTAAAATAAAAAAAACGTTTTTTTACTATTTAATTAAATAATATATATACAATCATCTTTATTGTGATATTTACAATATATTTGATCTAAACTTATAAATGGCTATTTTATTGAATAGTTACTGAAAAAAATAGCAAATAGTTTGAAAATTTTGTTTCGAAAAAAAGTAATATTCTGCTCACCAGCCTCAACAATTCTTCTTCTATCTTTACAATGAGTATTACAAAACATGTGAAGTTAGTTATTGATATTGAAGTAAGAATTTTGTAATGCCCGGCGCATCCACCATTCAAGTGCAATTTTTGTTCAACCCCGAATTTAGCATGGCTGATGCCGCCATATATCTACTTTATAGTCATCTACGTTAACTAAATTTTAAAGATGGCTGATTTGTACAGTGTTCTAAAGAATTCTGTAAATTGCGCGGATTGCTCGATTTAGTATAAAAATTACAGACACGTATACAAATAGATTATAAAATACAGAATAAAAACTTAGAATTAAAATTTAGATTTAACGCGGATTTAACTGAGGAACGTGATGTTGCTCGTTTCAAAGTTGAGAACAGACTCTTTTGTTGTTAGAAAACTAAATATGAACTTTACAAACAACTTTAAAAAGAAGGTGTAAAGCGAGAAGATTTTTTTTTTGAAGGGGGGGGTTCAGAGTAAAAGTAAGGCTTAGGCAGCCCAAGCACTGCAGCCATTTGGCTTATTCTACTGCTTTCGCACTTATAGTTAATCAACGAGTTTTGTGGTTTTTGCAAGCTCCAGCATCCTCTTGATCATTTTGTCTTTTGGGTAAAGTTGATGTGGATATTTGATGTTTTTTTTTTTCCTCCAATTGGTAAGCGCTGCACTCGAATAGCATACGTGAGGCATCTTCATTCTCTTCAATACAAAGTCTGCATACTGGTTCCTCTTCAGGAATTTTGATGTTTCCTGAGGGGGTAATATAGAGTTACTAGTCCTGTAACTATCCTCAAATTGTTTCTACTGAGTACAGTGGCCTCAGTTGCAAGATATTGGTGTGGTTGTTCGAGTAGCAATTTGCAATGTCTAAGTCCCTGCAAGTTTTTCAAACGTTCGGTGTGTCTTTCTAAGGCCCACTCCCCTACAATTGGTCTAATATATTTTTTTAATACTCAGCATTGGCTCTGAGTCTTCTAGATCCAATTTTATCTAGCTCTTTCCAATGCCCTCCTCCACTTTATATCCTGGCACCTACTGAATGGTTACAGTATTCTCTGCTGCTAGTGTCTTTAGGTTTTGGAGGCATCCGATGTGAGCTTTGATTGGATCTTATGGTTGTCAAGAGCTTTCAGAGCAGCTTGACTGTCGAAGTTGATTAGGATTTTTTGTTTTTTTTTTTAGAAAAGAGAAAAAAATATATAGCGGGAAGTTTTTTGAGGTGATTCGAGGTTGAAAGTGGTTCCGAAAAGATATTTTACAACTTATAAATGTCAATAAAAAATCAATGAAGTCTACCAGTGGACGCTTTTTTGCAAGATCTGACATATTCAAATTCGGAACTTTTCAGAATAAATAAAGACTGATTTAAATTCAATTCAGGGAAGAAAAAAAAAATGGAATATTGTGTTAAATAAAAATGATTTGAAAATAATTAATAAATCATTTTCACATTTAGCTGTGTGACCTTTGACTTACGTTACGTAAGTACGTTAAACAAATGCACATTAAAACAACTACTTCCCCGGCAATTGAATTACATAATGTACACCTGCTGTTATCATTTTTATTTAATATATTTAAATGGCTGTGACCAAGTGAATGAATAATACTCTTTTCTATTTATATGGAATATTATGGTTAATATTTTTTTATGATTCTTTTTATGAACCCTACATAACCCAAATATAAATAAGATAAATATGTTCAAAGTCAAAAATGATTATTTTAGGCGCACTTTAAGTTACATTTTTTATCTTAACTTTTTCCTAGTAGTCTTAAGAACCATTCAGAAAAAGAAATATTGGTTAAGGTATTTTAGTTATTTTTATGATTTTCTTTTTTCATCAACCGTACAAGTAACCAAATATATGTTATTATTACTGAGGTTACCGTTTTTGATATTTCAATTATTTTTTTTTCATCGCTAGAGTCGACCACTTGGGTTAATTTTTATTTTATTTTGCAGTTTCCACTGCTGACATTAAAATATGTTATATATGTAAAATATATATTATTCTGTTTATATGTGATTTAAAGTCATGCTATTTATCTAAACATTTTGAATATTGTTATTATTCTGTATAAAGGTGATTTACCGTAAATAAATGAATTGAATTGAATTGAATGGAATTTATATTACATTTTTCAAAGTCAAAAGTGACTATTTTACGCGCACTTTAAATTTTTTATATACAAATATCTTTATTCAGACAATTTTGCAAACATTGAGTATATATAATGTAGTAATATTTTATTCCTTTCGTCAAAAAAAAGTGAAGAAAGGAATAAAATATTACTACATTATATCAAGAAACTTCACGTACTCACCAACAAATATCTTAGATTGAGTATATAGATTGAAATAAAGGTTTGTCAGTCCTGGGCCTTTCTGCCTCTTTAAATTTGATTTCTTTATCTCAGCTTGTTGCAGGTTTTCTTAGGAATTATTTAGAGAAAACAAATGATGTATGTATTTTAGTTATTTTTTATGATTTTGTTTTTTACCAACCCTGCAATATAAAAACAATGTTAAAAGTCATAAATGATTGTTTTAGGCGGACTCTTTTTAATTTGTTTTAATACTTCAGAATGGGATCCCTTTATTAATTAATATAAAACAGTGAAGTAAATAATGTTCTGTCTATAATTTAATTACATAATTAGTGAAAAAATAGGAATACTAATCAAACATAATAATAATCCAATTAGACTATCTTAATCCTAACAAAAATCCAATCAGCAAACCAGTCCAAACAAACAAACATTCCAGAAAAAAAAAAACTTGAATTAATTACCTGTTCGAATAGAGCCATATACGAAAATCTGCCAATTCATTAAATTGCTCGGATAGCATTAGATTATCCGTCGATCAATCTGTGGTCCAGCGTCTGTTGCGCAAAACCCGCTACTTTTACATAATTAAAACGGAGAAGTGAACAAAAAATAGATATTCCTGAATGCCTTATTACGGCAGGTGAATTCACTTTCTAGGATCACCCGAATTGTGTTTTCGCCAGCGGGCTGACATGAATCACGGGCTCAGAAATAACAGGACATTACACTTTTGCACTTACGATTTTAAATTTGGCCGCGCTGTGTGCGCCGCGTTACATAAACAACGCCCCGAATCTGACTCACTTTCCGCGCGCGAATACTTTAATTTGAGCGAATCTGTGCTTCTCGTTGAAGGGTTTGCATTTTTAATTATCGCCATATATTAAAAATTCAAACATAATACTTTTTAATTTAATGAAATGTCCAGCCACCATTCATCTAGCTTATGGATAATTAGTGATGGCTATTTCGGTTTTTCGAATCTCATCAGACTAGTGTGTTCCATGTGCAATGCCTTGATGACTTAATTATGGCTGAACATTTAATTAAATGTGAATTTCGTTTTCCTTGTTTTCATAAACAGGACAAGTTCGCCTTCCTTTAGTGGACGAAACAATGATTCTCGGTCGTATACCTTGTAGATCCAAACCGTTGACGATGCCAATTGAAATTAGGCAGTGGCGCTTGCATCGTCTTTAATTTATTATGATAATGTTTTTTTGTTAAATAATCAGTTAACGAATATACGGGTGTTTTTTTAAGTCATCTGTGAATAACAAACAGGAAACGTCTAACTCATTAACTATATGATTAATAAAATAATTTAAAAAAAAAATAATGTGTGCTGAACTGATCCCTGAGCCACACCAGACGATACATTAAATCAATAGAAATGATTATTTATTCACTCACTCACAGCTACTTAAATAAATTAAATAAAAACATATTTGAAAATAATTAATAAATTATATCCACATTTAGCTCTGTGACATTTTGACTAACGTTACGTAAGAACTTTAAAACAAATGTCTATTAAAACAACTACTTAACGGGAAAATACCCCACCAGATATTGAATTATAAAATGGACACTTGCTTTTGCATATCAATAACAGCAACAATTGTTGATTCGGAAATATTTGATGTCAAGAGCAAAAAAAAAACGCTAGGTAATATAAGGTCATCTGCAGACCCGTGTTTCGGCATTAGTCTCTCGTCTGTACAGCTCTGCCTTACATAATGTCAAGATGTTAAAATAAATTAATTAATTTAAACTGAATTAATTAAATTAAATGAATTAAGCATAGTATCCCGACTTCGATCTTAGATTAAAATGACGGAGCTCAGGAAAGGACACGAACATTGCGCTCGCTTTATCGCAATTTTAACAAAAAAATATCCTCGGCTCATATTTGAATAAAAACCTCGTTGGCTATTAATATCAAAATGTAACAGTAGCCAAAAAGAGAATACTTTGCTAATTATTTTTATTTAATTTAGTTACAAAAAATATTAGATCTATAACTATAAATAATTCGCATATTAATTTATTTAATTTTTTGTGACAATTTAAATAGCTAATTTAATTTCCTATTAGAAATAATTGTTGCATTAGATTCTAGCTTTTAACTTTTAGTTGTACTACACTTAAAACAAAAAAAATTAACAGAATTTTAAACTGTTTATTTTAAATCATGCCTTCTCGTCGTGAAAAGGGAAATATATGGTTTTCAATCATATCATTTATATTTACAGACAAGGACACTGTAAATATAAACAAAAAGTACTCGCGGACGAGATATTCACCAACATAAAACAAGAAAGATAATTGTAATTAGAATGTTTGTTACAAGTCTAATAATTCGGCGGAAATAATGATGATGTTTTTCGGTACAGACAAATCAATAAGAAAATCGTAATTAAATAACAGTAATTATCCAATACTGTCCTTATTGTGCAGTTTTATGAAAAAAAAAAAAAAAAAAAAAAAACGTGCCGAATTCTGGCTACGCTATTCGGCCCTATTCCCTATCGAAAACGCTAAACATAATGGTTGACAGTTACGTTTGTATAGCAGTTTCTGGATAATTCCATATTCCGTAACGAGTGACATATTATTCCTGCAGTTTTAAAAAATAATATAGTTTTTATGTGTCAGTAGAAAGAGAGAGGTTATTATATGTCGACTTAGTAAGACAAGGCCGATAAATTTCAACGTTGTGCTCATCGAACGGCTGTTGAATGATTGAATTCTAATCGAATTTCAATCGAAGAAAACCAAAGTGCATCAAACTCCCATAAACAGTGCGATTTTGTTCTTTATTAAAAAACGTACTCAAAGCAACTGTAAAATGCAAATTACTTGTGTTTCCGTGTGGAGTTGAAATGTTCATAATGCGATCATAAAAAAATCAATTTATGCTTTGGTTTTCTCTGATTTAAAGTTTATAAATTGTTATAGGATTGTATTAAATTGCAGTAATGTTTTTATTGCACTGACAAGCCGTTTTGATATGTAAATTTCGCTATTTACATCATTAGTAAAGGGGTTTGACGTTTTTCTACCTAAAACAATAATCACTATGTTTTCTGAACCCCCACAGTACCTTCATTAAAAAATACATTAAAAATTACATCTTTAATATACCGTTTCGAATTATGGGAAAATTTATAAAAAGGCACAATTGCTCCTCAAATTATTCTCATTCTATGGATTCCTGAAGGAGTGAAGTATAAAAATGATCATTTATAATAGTTTAAATTCAATTTTACAAGAGAATAAGCCGAAAATACAATAATATTTATTAAGCTACCGCTAAAAAACAATTTGAATTGAAAATAACCTCGAATAGCGGCTAAACGCTATGATAACTTGACCTATTTCGGTGCCTGCTATTTTCAACGATTTTAGCGGCTGTAATAGCGCTGAGCGTTGAGATAACAGTTTAGCGCGATACGGAATACCAAACAGCCATATAACGTAACCTTGAAGAATAGCGTGCTGTCAAACATAGCGTTTGCGATAGGGAATAGGGCCGATTATTAATATGCAGTCCCATAAGTATCGTTTCAGTTTTAGTTGTGGCTAGGCTGAAAACCAGCTAACATTAAATTGTTAATCTGAACTTCACCATTTTAAATTAAATAAAAAGAATTTGAAAATAATTAATAAATTATTCCATCTTTTAGCTCTGCGAAATTTTCCACTTCTATCACCACTTTCAATATTATGATTAGGCTTGTGTTTAATTTTGTATTAATTTGTAATATTTATCATAACATTAAATAAACACATTATTATTATATAAGATAAACATATTACGAGATATTTCTAAATTAAAAAATCACATATTCTTCTCGAATCCTTATACCCTTTAAGCTGTCGGATGGGATTTCTGGTTCTAATTACTTTTGTGTCCATTCCTCCCACATTACATGTTCTAATTTAAATATAAATTGTAACATCAAAATTATAACATCGATTAAATATTTTCAAATATTAATTTACTTACTCAAAATTAATATTATATTATATAAAGGCGAATGAGACGCTTAATGTATGTATTTCAGTATCATATTTCTTGCTCCGGACGAAGCCATGCAAATATAACGGTTTTGACCAAATTTATGTACACACACACGCAAAGCGTGAAACCGCCGCTGCTTGCCTTTCTCACACACTCCGGCTTAAATCAAGTTATTTTCTTCAGTTTCGGAAGCGAAGTTATTTATTTAAATGCGAGGATTACAACGAATACCGTAATTACAGGTATTACGACTATCACCGTTTGTAATACTCAACTTTTAAATGGTGGTAGTCGTGGTTTACGAGAATGATATAAAAACGGTGATCTGTCGAAAAAAAAAACTTACAGTATTTTTTGCAGCGTTGAAAAAGGGATTGGATTCAATAATTCTCGTTATTAAATTTTAATTGAGGATGATTCAATTCACACAACATATTTTTTTATAAATTGGCACCTTTTGCTATAATTAATAATAATAACTTTATTACAGTAATCACATTTTTACAAGTTTTACAATTATTTAGTTATAAGTTTATAAATACGTTTAACAAGTGAAATACGGAATATGACAATGTTAAGAGTATATATGTAAACCCAGATTAATTAGAAAACTCGGCACAGTAATATGGAAAGAAAGAAAAAAAAAACGTGCCTAATTCTGGCTACGCTACTATCAAATCTAATATGTAGCCTCATAAATATCGTTCTACGCACATTCTCAGACGTAATCATCTTCAATTAAAGCAAACGCTTATATAAACACATCTGTTTTTTTTTTTTTCGTCTTCTCATTCTCGTTACTTACTTTTTTTGCGAAAAGTCGCGCATTCTCCGATTGCACACCGTTACGCAGCATCGATATACGTTTCGAGAATTTTTCCCGATCGGGAAATGCCGCAGGATTTTTCTTCTTATTTATTTGTATGTTTTTTGTTCCGTAGCGGCTCCGCGGATTGTTTCTGTATAATATGAGGAAGGACACGATTGTGACTGTTATTGTTTACACCGGCTTCGGGTTCAACAGTCGGTATTGGCATTCATTCAGCAACGCGAGAAATGCAAATGTTTTTTTTTTATTATGAATCGCCTCTATGATATCGTTACAATTCGCATAAATGCACTCGGAAAAGAAATAAATATGTAAATGTTGGAAACGTTACGTTATCGACGATAAATCGTGCAAAAAAAATATTTATTTATTACAGTATGGAATTGGATTGTAAATGAAATATTGTTATTTTTGTACAGGTTTTCACTCAACCTGTACAAAAAGTAACAGTTATTATTCTTAAAATTAGTTTCCTATTTAATTACTAAACAAGCTAATAATAATATTTATTAACAGATATATATATAGAAAAATATACAAAATAAATAAATAATAAACATTACAAACTCAAATGTATAATTTATATCTGTTAATTGGCTATCGACTAGTGATCATTCAGCCTTAGATAAACTAATTTTTGTGTTTTTTTTTTTTTCGAAATGTTTGTTTTTAATTTCGAAATTTTTTTAAAATATAAGAAACCTTTCATTTTTAATAACTAACTAAACATCTTTATTGAAATGTGTATATGTGTGTACAATAATATATAAATAAAAAATATATTCTGCAGATGAATTGGCTATCGACAGGAGGTTTAATTTTAATATCAAAAATGCATCGAAACTTTTGGGGGCAAATACTCCGCCGGTCATTGCAAGTTATTGTTACAGTGGATAAAAGGAGCAGAATTAATTTTCGAATATTTAATTTTTATTCATTATTTTTAAAATTATTTTACTATTTAATAATTGGATAATCTTTTTTTTGTATTTCCACCAAAATGTTTTTTTTTAATATCGAATATTTAAAATATATTAAAAATGATTTCAGCCCATTTTTAATATTTTTTAAATGGCGTTTGCTTAATATGTATTTTTAAATACATATATTTTTTATTTATATATTATTGTACACACATATACACATTTCAATAAAGATGTTTAGTTAGTTATTAAAAATGAAAGGTTTCTTATATTTTAAAAAATGATTTCAGCCCATTTTTAATATTTTTTAAATGGCGTTTGCTTAATATGTATTTTTAAATATTTTGGCAATAAAAAAACTCTGAGTATAGAGCAAACCAAATGATAAATAGAAATGAAGAAGATTTATATTCCACTTACTCACCCTGTATATCGACATATGTTCATTCCTGGCAATTTTATCCATAAATTTTCTTTTCCAGAAAGCAAATAAAACGCTTGTTTTTATCATTCTTTTTTTACAGCCAATACATACTATAATAATAAAAACTGAATACAGGCGCACGAAAATCTGTATATGTAAGCGAATAAAAAAACAAGGTAATTTGACTTTCTTGGATTTCACTGGAACCGGTTCGTGTTTTGCACACCTGAACATTTCGTAATTGATGGAAGTTACCAATTTTGGTAATATCTCTTCGCTGGTGGGTAATTCCTCGCTCGTTATAAACTTATTTCGGGGATATCTTGATTGCGGCCCCGGCTTTTCGGAGATAATTCGTGAAAATAAAGAAACATCCGAAATTATATATGAGGGTTTTGCGATGCAGAGCGCAAATGAGGGATTTGTTTATTTTTCTTGTTTGTAAGTTCGATTTATTTTTATTAATTATTGGCAATTCATGATATTTAATAAAACAGAAAACTTTAATATAATTAATGGTTTTAATATTTAGACATTGGTAGTTCATATTGTATGAAATAAATATGAATAAATTATTGATTAGATCTAATCTGTGTTTTATTGGTTGATTTTTAATAATTTATTCATATTTATTTCATAAAACAGAAAACGTACAACTAAATATTAAAATAAAATAATCACCAATAAAACAAATTACAATAGTAAAATAACTCGAATACAGGATAATTTAGAGAACTTAAGAAAGAAAAACGCTTAAACAATATATGCACTAGCAAAAATACAAAACTACATACCAGAAAATAACAGGAAACAGTATATTACGTAATAAATTAAATAAAAAGAATTTGAAAATAATTAATAACTTATTTTCTCTTTAGCTTCTTTTCTATTATTATATAACTCAATGTTCATATCGCAAAATATATACCTAAATAACATATTAGGTAACAAAACATAAAAAATCTAAATAAACTACAAATTCAACAAAACAAAATACTAAAATTTATTTATAAATTAGACATATGAACAAATACGAGATAACTATATCAACAAACACAAGAATTAAATATAAATTTAATAAAAGTAAGTGACTTACTACCAATTTATAAAATTAAAAACAACCTAAATAATTAACACTGTTCTATCCTTTCTTCACACTTTATTTTCTAATGTTTAGATATATATTTCGAATGCTATGTACTCATTATCAGTTGTTATTGATAATGAGTGCATAGCACTCGAAATATATATCTAAATATTAGAAAATAAAGTGTGAAGAAAGGATACGACAGTGTTAATTATTTTAATTATACTCTTCACGTAACTCAAAACCAATCATCGATGAAAACAATCTAATTAAAACAAACATCGATATCAAAATCAACAAGCAAATCCACGATTATGAAACAAGAAAAAAATCGAACAACAAAGAAAACGACAATATGATTTGCATCAGAAACAATACAGCAATATAACAGACTAGAAAAAAGCATTACAAAATGTAATTATACCACATTCAAACTTAAAATAAACAGCTAATACATAATGATAAAATAAATGTTAAAAATAAGTAGGGGCATTAGGAACCAACCCAGATATCACTGAATACCATTAGCGCAAGATGAGAAGCAATGCCCGCAAATTCCATGGTGAAGAAATAGGGATGGAAAGCCTAAAATTTTCGGCAGGTTTTTCCTTCCCTGTTTCTTCGCCACGGAATTTGCGGGCTATTGGATATTATATATAACATGTAATTATTATTATTGTAAAATAAAGAATAATTATAAAAAATGCAAAAATGATCGAATAACTTTCATCATCTCATCTGATATAACTAAAAGTGAGGAATTTGTACATTTTTTCTTGTTGTAAGTATATTTTATTTTTAATAATTATTTACAACCAAAAATATATCGAATACCTCATCTGCTATAATTAAAAATAAGTCATTTGTTTACTTTTTTGTTATATTAAGTTCAACTTATTTTTATTGATTATTTGCAATCAACGGAAAATTTATCGAATAACTTTTATCATTTCATCTAGTATAACTCAGGATTCAGAAATTGAATAAGCATATATTGATTCTGTGGTCATTTGAAGCTGATTCTATATATTGTAGTCGGGGATGGCCTCTTCGTTGGGTTGGAAATTAGACGGACTGCATTTGTTTAAAACTTTAATAATCGCTAACACATAACGTAACGTAACCTTATTCTCTATGATTTTTCAACCTGAACATAGCTTCTCTAAAATCTCATAAGTCTAGCCAACATAAAATACATATTTTTTCGCGGCGTTAGATGGCGCGCGCAGGTGATTAATTCAAAAATAGCGCCTACAATATATTTAAAACTTCTGAAAATAAATTGGTAGATATTTTGGAATTTGAAAATTATATTTCAATCTAAAGACTTTAAAACGCAGACAATGACAATACGAATACAATTATTAGGGCTGAAAATCGAAATGACCACTACCAGTTATCCAAATGCAAAATGAATGTTGGTTCCTTGTAGAATCTAAATTCGCTGACGATACCACTTATAAATTAGGCAACAGATGGAGCTTTGTGCTTTTGTTCCAACTTACGGATGCTGATTTGGGAAAATGCCTTTCTACAGGCTCATTCGCCATCTGCACTGTTTTTTTTTTTCAGTTTGAGAAAAGCAATGAGCCACTAGAATGTTTACAGATACCCCGCTAGTTGTATCCGGTTTAGAATTCGAGAAATTATTTCGTAATCATCCTTTAATTTGTAATTTTGTGTTTATTATGTCTGTATTTTTTTTGTTTTTTGTTGATGTTCATAATTATTTTGACAATTTTACTATATTTTGTAATTTGTATTTTATGTAGGGTATTTGCCCAAAAAGTAGTTGTTTGTTCCAATACATTCATTACGTTATTAATTGTTGCATTGGTTAAAGAAGAAAATAGTTAAAAACAAAATACAATATGTGTTATACAAACAAAGTTTAAAGTTTGTTATTCCTTTGATAAACAATGTATAACAAATTTAATGAAATGTTCAGCCACCATTCATCTAGCGTGTGGATAACTAGTGATGGCCATTTCGGTTTTTCGAACCTCATCAGACTACTTTGATCCATTTTAAATGCTTTGATGAAGGCGGCTGAACAGAAATTGTGTTGGTGTTATAAACCCGATATTATTCATAATAAATTAAAGACGACGCAAGCGCCACCTTTTGCCTAATTTCAAGTGGCATCGTCAACGATTTGGGTTTACAAAGTAGACGACCGAGAATCATTGTTTCGTCCACTAATGGAAGGCGTCGTCTTTAATGTATTATGATTAATATCGGGTATATAACCCCAACACAATTTCTTTTCAGCTGCCTTCGTCAAGGCATGGAACATACAGAGAGTTTTATGTAACACCGAACATACTAGAATGTACTCAATGTATTTTTTTATGTTCAATGTGTACAAGAACGCATCAAAGCATTAGGTGCGATATGATTTGCTACGATTTCTAACGGTAATATAGTCAACCCAATTTACACTCTCCCTATCAGAAATAAATTATATTTGTCAACTATTATGTCAAGTGCAATATGTTTTATTATGGATATTATACTTAACAGCAATGCATACCGTGAAAATCTTCTCCTCCTTTGTATACATTATTGATACGTAAACATGTCCAACTCTTAGTCTAAATCTGCTTAAAGCGCCAGAACAGCTTGTGATAACTGACAAGTTTAAGTCATTTTTGACGGAGAAATGTGTAGTTTGGATTGACTATATTATTTTTAGAAATAGGACTTAATCACGTAGCATTCAATGCTTTGATGCGTTCCTGATCAAATCGAACATAAGAAAAT
This sequence comes from Philonthus spinipes, assembly GCA_963082785.1. Classification (NCBI taxonomy): domain Eukaryota; kingdom Metazoa; phylum Arthropoda; class Insecta; order Coleoptera; family Staphylinidae; genus Philonthus; species Philonthus spinipes. Next base: position 11,197,351 of record OY720306.1, read on the forward strand.
TTACATTGAGTAAATTCTAGTATGTTCGGTGTTACATAAAACACTCTATATATACTAGAACCACATTAGAATTTTAACATTTTTTACGATTAAATAGCGGTTTTTAATTATGAATTACATAAACAACTTCGTTGATGTGGCAACTTAGTTTTTAATAGTTTATTTTATAATTTATATTTTTTACTTTGGAAATAAATTATTATTATTAAAAAAAGATATAGAATTATTCTTTAACTTAGAATATATAGTTAAAAGATCTATAATATGGTTATTTAGTCTGGTTATTTTAATTATAGAAAAAAATAATATATTGTAAAGAAATGTATTTATGACCGTTATTATTTGATTGGTCCATCGAACCGGATTCATTTATGCAGCGGTTTTGTCGTGTGTAAAACATTTGACCCATTGAACGACTATCGCGTATTTGCACGTAATGGCGATAAAAATGCGCGGTTGCATAACAAGCAGCCGAAGAGACAGGCGGGGAGACGTTTGTTATGGCCGTGTGCGTATGAAATCCATATAAAGTAGAGATGAGCAGAGAAGGTAACGGTACGGCAAAATGGCGCACGAAGGATCGGCCGACTAACGGGGTTCCTTCGGCATAACAGTAACTGCGGATGGGATGAAGCTGCTAACCTAGTGCCGATGCCACGGCGTTGTCGGTGCCAATGCTGGAAATAGTACCGCTATACTATAATACTATACACACGCGCTACTCCTCCATTCCGAGGATCTATTCACTGCGATCCAAGTGCACTGCACTCGGACTCGCTATTGCATAACAGCTCGCTCGCTCGCTAGGTGGCTGGCTGGCTGGCTGTGTTTATTTACTTCCAGGAAAATTAATATTTGCAAGGAGTCGTTACAGACAGGATACAAGTATCTAATACGGGGTATTCTTAATGATCTTGTTTATGTTTCGTTCGGGAAAAATGAGTTCTGTTATTGCACACAAGATTGTTTTCATTTATTCCACGTTCCTGCGCACTTTTATTAAATCCCAAATAGCTGGCTCCTGCTGCTGCATTAAATGCATCTGCATTTTCTGATATTAATAACATAAACCTTGATACATATAAACCAGTGGTTTCCAATTCTTTTTTCTAATCATTCACAACTCTTATTGTTCTTACTTAAGCAATATTCTTTAGAAATTTTCCTACCAACCTATTTCCAAAATTTAAACATTGGTAATTCACGTAAGGTTATTAAGAAAACACTTGGTAGATTTTCACATTTTGTTTTACTCTTAATTCTGATTAGAAAAAATGTTTCTTCCATATTCCTTTAACAATGGTCTAACAAACCTATTGCGACTACCTAGCTAGTCCCAAAAAATCACATTTACATTTTATTGCTGTGGACCAAAACCAGGAAAAAGTGCGACTAATAAAGTGTCCCTTTTTGATGGTTTCTGCGCTTTTTTTTTAGAAAATACGAGTATAAATCAATTTTAGCTTTCTTCGGCAAATAAAGAGAAAGCGCGCAGTGTTTCCCGGAATCCTATCATCTGGCTACCCAGATATGGAACAATAGACAAGCGGAGGGTGTTTTCCGCCTTGCACTACGACTAACCCTATGGAAAAAAATCGAAAATGATAAAACAAGCAGACGAGCTCGTAGTTGACATCGGCAACGATAAAATGATTTTTGTTCACTTGCATAGGTATTGTTTTTTAACAATACACATATTTTTCAGAAAAATTATTTTGAATGTTATTCAACGGTCCTTCGAAATCACTGAATAAAACACTTACTATGTTTTTACCTTCGAAAGTTAATAAGTAGTACAAAACCGAAAGGAGTAAGAATAAACAATTACGAAACAGTTAATTGTGATTTACATGAAGATCGAAATTAAATTGAATTAACATTTCTTCACACTGTTTTATAAATTTTAGACATAAAGTGATCATGTTTAATGGATTTAACATTCTACCAAATGTTTTCTTAATAACCTTCCGTCAATTAGTGCAATATGTTTCACCAAGTGTCAGATAAGAGAGAGAGCAAACTAAATTGGTAATTCATATTTATCATTAAGGACTCATGATTTTTTTGCTCTAAGCTTACATTGGTAAAAAGTACACTAAGTTCTGAAATATTTTGCGGACCATTTCTTTTGTTTTAGTGGACCATATCATAACATGAACATTGATCCGCGTGAAGCTGTGGTTTTCAAACATGTTTTGACCACGGAATTATTTGTTTTAAAATAAGTAACATATTTTATTTTGGTCTTTATTTAAAAAATAAAAATATTAAGTTCAGAAATGTTTTATAAATCATATTTTTATACTCATGAGCTATTGATTGAGAAACCCTGGTTCAAAGTAACCTCACGTTAATTCATAATAATGAGAACACTAGATTATTGTAATTGACCGACAGGATTTCGACGAATGAATCATTAATTTCACAGAAGAAGAACACTGTTCGATTTTTTTTATCAGAGAGAGTTAAATGAGAGGCGGCACAAATCTTACAATCTGGTTTATATTAATTTTTTGATATGCACTTTGACGTTTTGACTGACTGAATTTAGCAATAGCTAAATCTAGAACCAAGGGTATCCATATTCACTCTTCTCAAAAGACAAAGTGATCAACAGGATACTGGAGCTTACAAAAAAAACAAAACTCTTTGATTAACTATAGGAACGAAAGCAGTACAATAAGCCAAATGGCAACAGTGCTTGGGCTAAGTTCGCTCTGGTCCCACTAAAAAAAATATAGCTAAATCTAAATGGAGCTTGTCCCGCGTACCGGTAGTGTTGCCAATACATACTTTGAAAATCACCCCTACATAAACTAACTCCATTATAATTCTTCTTAATGGGTACACTAGATTGCTTTGAAAACAAGATATTAATTTCGCAAAAACGAAGAAGAGAGCAACAGAAGAATATCCAAAAAAGGAAATTCTAAATAGAATGGAATGACCAGATTAAAGGAAGGAAACTTAACAAAAGTTTTTTCTTTCTTCTAGCTATAACTAAAATTTCTCATGTTATAAAGTTTGAGTTCCGCGGAAAATTAAAAATTATCAAATAGTATGTTCCTATTGTTTCAAATGCATCTGAGCGTTCCGATTTTCATATTATAAACATTGATCAATGTAAACCAGAAGTTCCAAAATATTTTCTGTTACGTCTTCAGAAACGATCTGTCTCTGATGGTTTTTTAATGAAAATAATATTTGTTTGGTCTAAGTTTACGTTAAAAACAAGTATATTAAGTTTATAGATCATATTTTTTTTCTCGGGCCATTGATTGAGAAACCCTGGTATAAAGTAACCTTACTTTACTTCTTCTTAATGAGTACACTAGACTTTTGTGACTGGTTGACAGGACTTCAAAGACAAGGCCATTAATTTCGCAGAAAAAATTCTTCTAGTGAATAGCAAAAAAGAAGATTCAGGAAGAAATAGAATGATGACATTGAAAGGAGGAAACTCAAAATAAAAATTCTTTTAATTAAAACACTTCAAACTTTTCCTCACATCTAGCAAATAATAAATTTGTGAAGAAAGGTTAAAAGAGTTTTAATTAAAAATTGTCATCATATTCACGTAACATACAATTTAATATGCTCCTTCTTGTTATATCTACAATGTTTGATGTCGGAAAGTTCAAGTGGTAAGTTGAAGGAAAACGAGAAAATTATGAGAGAGTCTGCTCTTGTTGAATATATCTGTATTTTCTGATTGTAATAACAAAAACTTGCTTTCCTGGCATAGAGGTTACCGTGATCAGCGTGGTTCTTCTAGGGTGATGTGTTTCCATTGCACTTGAAAACAAGAACACAAATTTGTGAAATTTTGGAATTTTTAGAAAGTATATATTATTTCTCGTGGATTATTGATTGGGAAATCCTATAAAACCTCACTTTAGTTATTCTTAATGAAGAAGATAGTCTTCTTCTTGCTGTGATTGGTTTAAAGCCTAAACAATAATTTTCACACAAAACAGAAAGCCACAGAACAATTGCAAAACAAGAAGACTCGGAAAATAAAAACATTACAAATAGAAATCTCAAAAAAACATGTTAAATTATCTTCAGAATAGACTAATAACCCGAAACTAGTCGAAAATGTGTTTTTTATTTGTTTTATTAGTAGATTTTTAATAATTTATTATTTATTCATAACTGATAAAATGAAAAAAAAAAAAACACCCAAATATAAAAGAGTATTTATTCATTCATTTGGTCACAGTTATTTAAATATATTAAATAAAAATGATTTGAAAATAATTAATAAATTATTTTCACATTTAGCACATTTAGCACATTTGGCGTGGGTATTTGCCCGGGAAGTAGTTGTTTTAATGTGCATTTGCTAAATGTTAAAATAATTTATTAATTATTTTCAAATCATTTTTATTTAATAAAAACACCCAAATTGAAATTTAGTACAGAAACTCGATATGTTGTTTATTTTAGAGTAATTTTACAAATAATATACAATTGTAATTTTAGGTTTTAATAAATAAAACGCTCACTTTCGAACTTTAATAATTGTTGTTTTTATTTCGCAACAATTGTTTCTTCGAAAGAATGATGATCATTCTTCGCCTAAAGATGCTACAGTGTAGCGAAACTAGCAAAACAATTGTTACAAAATAAAAACAACAATTATTAAAGTTTGAAAGTGAGCGTCTATTTATTAAAACCTAAAATTGCAATTGAAAATTAACTTTCAACAACTAAAAGTCTCAACAGTAAAAAAATTATATACACAATATATGTATGTAAAGATATTACGAAATATCTATTGATGAGAGGTGTTTCAGCCTCAGTTATTTTTTTTTCTACATTCACCGTCTTGTCCAAATCTTCCGTGAAAATTGGATACATAGTTTTATATAGTTTTTCGACATACGTACACAAAGTGACTTTAGATATAATTAGCTGTAAACTAAGCTCAGTGACTTAAAAAAAAATCTTCAGCAAGGAGGGGTAGGAATTTTTTAACAACACTTGACAGAACTGTTTTGCTGGTCAAATTTAGTAATTGATTAAAATTTCAAAGAAAATAATCTATATATATATATATTGAAAGACACACATATATACCCTTCACAGTGTGTGTGTTCAAAGAAAATAAACAAAAGATAAAGGCAATTTTTATTAATAATATGTTGGGCCACTTCAAACTCCCGCATCGTTCTGGGTATAAATTTTACCAAGTGCTCGATTTTTTTTTGTATTGCATCCCAGGGAATTTGTAGTTCATGCCGGAGAGCTTCTAATATCTCTGGAGGATTGACTAATTACTCAGTGAAGGGTGGAACATTCACCAACCATTATTTACTCACATACGCGCTAAGAACTTTGAGAAAACCATTCTTTTCGTATCCAGAACAGACTGTCTACGTATCTGAAACAGACTATCTATAATAGTGGTCGTAACTGACTGGCAAACGTTTAAACGAGAGAAGAAAAAAAACGGAAAATTTAAAAAGTTTACTTTCTCCGTCATTCGAATCGTCAATCAAAGAGCAATCTATATTTAAGAGTAATCAATCGTTATCTTTCAATCATCCGAAATAACCGGAAACTTCTGAAAAACAAAAACTCTTAATTACATCCACACTATAACAATCTTGTTATTATTGTTGATTTTTTTCCATGTGTTAAATCGAGCAATGAAAGGCTGTTTTTTTTATTCTTTTCATGACCGGCGATTGCGAAGAATTTACAGTTCTGTTGCGCGAAAAAAAGTAAACGCTCAGATAATTACAATCGGACTGAAATGTGTAATTTCCTTTTTGAACGGAAGAATGGGTTTTGTAATTGATATTTGCATCCTACGGTCCGTCCGCGTGCAGGTCGCTAATTTTCCGTTGCGGTTATTGTTGGGAAATAGTCGTTATTTTTTCGGTTTTGTTTTGGCAATTGTTAAAATTAGGAAGTTTTTGTACAAAACACACACCAAAAATTAAAATAAATTCACAATCAACAACACAATAAAAATGAGAAAAGCACGCGATTTACTTGAAATTTGTATGAAATGGCCTCCGTTAAAGAGATAAATAAATTGCTTTAATAATACCTATAGTACACATATTGTATAAAATTAATAAATAATAGTTAACACAAATAAATGTATTTCATATATTAAATTAAATTAAATATTTCATCAATTAATTTTTTTGTGAGTTAAAATATCTCGAAATAATTTTTCAGGTATTCCGTGGCGAAATACGTTTGAAAAAAACGTTTGAAAATACGTTTTTGCAACAGTCAGGAGATTTTCTAGAAAAAAAAAAAAAAAACTGTGGAAGCGATTTCAATAATTTTTGTGTTTTATTTGAAACGTATCACATTATGACTGGCCTCTATTGCGTGTTTTTCCATTATTTCCAAATTTAAGCTCTTCAGAAAATTAAAACTGGATATAATTTCGTTTTTTTTTTCAAAAGCTCACCATTTTACAAGAAACACAAAAAAATACATTTTCAATTTGAGTCTCATTAATCACTTGGTAAAACATTTTAGTAATAATAGGAATTTTTGAGTAAGTTTCACTTGGTTTGCATGTAAAACAAACCAAGTGAAACTTACTTAATAATTCCTAACAAAAAAAAAATACATTTTGAGATTCAAATCAGGATTACTTTCATATATTATTAATAATAATAAATTTGTTACACAACAGGAAACTGAAGCCCAGTTATAAGACATTGCAAAATAATAAGACAAAAATAGATGTAAATACAAATATAAACTAAATAGGTTTTGTTTCAGATATAAAATGATTATTATTACTACAATATGATCGAGAAATTTTCTCTTATAGAGTGCTTTTATTTTTTATAAAAAATATGTTGGCAATAAAAGTAGCTGCACGCTATAGGTTATGTTATGGTTACAAATTGTAAAATTTGATTTGATAAAAATTGATACATATGACGTGTTATTTGTTTTTATATACTGGTGCCAACGAAATGTAAAATAATGAAAAAATCAAAGCATATTAGAGGAGAGAAGTTCTAGATCATATGTTATTATTATAATATGGAGAAATGGATGTTTTTTCGTTTAACAGAACAATGTTTTTTTAAAAGCTATCGCATTTATGTAATTATCTGAAATAAAAATGTAACTATTTTGAAAATTAAATATTTTAGTATTGCCCTTTTAAGAAACTCCATTAGTATAGTATTTGTTAATTACACGTTCTATAATTATTCTAAAAAAAGAATATTACCTAAATATCTAATTAAAATACTTCAATTCTTTGATTTGGTTGGCGTTCACTTTGTGGTATAATTAAAATAACACACTTAACTTTGAAGAAAGTATAGTACTGTTAAAGTTAAATAACAGTTGTAAAACACAATTAAGTGTTTTAATTTAAAATACTTCACTTTTACATTCAACTCCAAGAAATTTCACAAAATAATAGTCTCTACAATTAATTTTTTAAAATATTTAAATAAACAAACAACTAGTTAAATTATCTTTATTTATATAATCAAAGTAAAAGTGTTTTATTGATCCACAAAGAGTTATTTCAGAAAATTGTATTTAGTAAAGAACAAACTAACAGATCCAATAAGTTATAAAATAATATTCGTTATATTTAAACAAACAAATAACTAGTTGGTTAGTTTTTATGAATTAGTGCAGTATTTTTACACTTTATTTATATAATCAATGTAAAATTGTTTTATTAACCAATAAAGGGTTATTTCAGAAATTTATACTTAGTGAAGAACAAACTAACAGACCTAATAAGTTACAAAATAATATTCGTTATATTTAAACAAACAAAAATGTAGTGCAGTATTTTTACACTTTATTTATTTATATAATCAAAGTAAAATTGTTTTATTATTGTAAACTTTATGGGTTAGTTATAAAATTTGTACTTAGTGTTGAACAGACTCAATAAATCGCAAAACAATATTCGTTGTATATTTTGATTGTTTCTATTTTTGCGATAATTATAATATCAAGCCGTCACAAACTCACAACTCAAATATTGAACCGCGCGTACTCATTTATTCCCCCATAAACAAACAGCACAGTTATTTATACATACACATAATAAATGTTGATGCGCGCGTAACAGCACTTACACACTTTATCGTCCATTATTCACAATCTTGACAATTGAATAAATTCCCAGGCTCGTTCGATAACCTGTTAATAATTGCAGCCGCCGGAACAGTCTTGCCTATATACTAGATCCCAGTATTTATTCGAGCTTGATGGAAATCTTCGATTGTTGTAATGGTTGTTAATTCCTGGGAAGTGATAAAACACGAAGAGTGTGGTTTATGTTAATGTTTTAAAATGAAAAGATAAATAATACAAATTTGTAAATAGAAAAGAGTATTTACTCACTTGGTCACAGGTATTTACCCGGGAAGTAGTTGTTTTAATGTGCATTTGCTTAACGTACTTACGTAACGTAAGTCAACAGTCACAGAGCTAAATGTGGAAGTAATTTATTAATTATTATAAATAGAAAACAGTATTCATTCACTTGGTCACAGTTATTTAAATATATTAAATAAAAATGATTTGAAAATAATTAATAAATTATTTCCACATTTAGCTCTCATAATGCATTATGCAAAATTTTATTGATGTGCAACAACAGGTGTACATTATGTAATTCAATGTCCGGCGTGGGTATTTTCCTGGGAAGCAGTTGTTTTAATGTGCATTTGTTTAACGTACTTACGTAACGTAAGTCAAAAGTCACAGAGCTAAATGTGAAAATAATTTATTAATTATTTTCAAATCATTTTTATTTAATATTATTAATTATTTTCAAATAATTTTTATTTAATTTACAAATTTATAAATAAATTATTAATAATACAATAATAATAGAAAATAAAAAAGCTTGTTTTTTTCCCTGTGTTTCATATCTTTCATAAAATTGACTTAACAATGGTGTATTCGTAAATGGAACATAAAAAGTCACTCATAATTTGTAAATTTATTAATTGGGGGTATTCTTCAAAGGACATATTAAGTATAATACGCAGTCTCCACAACCAGTTGGCAGAATCAGGTAGTTGTGGAGTTGTGGAGACTGTTTAATTATTTAAATAAAATTAACTTTTCTACTCCTGAGAGAAATGGAAATAATTTAATTTAAATTTCATTTTTAATACGGAATCTCATTTTCACAAAACAGATGCTATAAGTATCAATATTACTTGTATTTAAATAATTTAACGTGTATGTTATTTTATCATCACAGACTAGGCAGATTTCATAACAGATATATATATATATATATATATATATACATATAATATGAAGTACACGTTAAACTTAATATTTCCCATACAGAATAGCTCGGAATATCTCGTTTTCTTTTACAAAACAAAATTTAACAAAAAAAATCAAATAATATTCGAAACGAGAACGATTCTATGTATAATTCCAAACTTTAATTTCAAGCCGTGTTCGGCGACTGTTACATTAGATTTTTTTTCAAGTTCACTAATGGAGCGCATTTGAATTTGAATTTCCTTTCGGAACGAGCGCGCGGGGGTTAATTAGTGCGGGAATGTTTGGAATTTTTAAAATCCGACCGGCGCGCGTGATTCTTAATAGTGTAAATTATTAATAATTGGGACGTAATTTCTACAAATTCAATATAATTATTTCGCTAAATGGATTGTTTTGTTTTTGTGTAAGTGATCGGAATGTGCGAGGGGATTCAATTGTTGTAGAAAACTTTATGTTTTTTTTTTTTATTTTTCGAAATAATAGTTTAATTTTAAATAGTTAATATTTATTTATTGTTAATTCAAGGTAAGTTTTTTTATAAAATAATACGATATGTAAATATAATAATAAAATTATAATAATATAATATAATATAATATAATATAATATAATATAATATAATATAATATAATATAATATAATATAATATAATATAATATAATATAATATAATATAATATAATATAATATAATATAATATAATATAATATAATATAATATAATATATAAAAATATTTGTTTAATATTTTAAACTAAGAAAATGTAAAAAAAAACACAAACTTATTATTAAATAAAACAACGATATAACAAGTTATACAAACAAAATTAAAAAGTGTTTTATTTAATAATAAATTTGTGTTTTTTTACATTTTTTTTAGTTTAAAATATTAAACAAATATTTTTATTATTATATTATATTATTATAATTTTATTATCATATTTACATATCGCATTATTTTATAAAAAAAACTTTCGTTGAATTAACAATATATATATATATATAAATTACACTTTTTAACTTTGTTTGTATAAGTTGTTATACAACGATATAATAAGGTATACAAACAAAATTAAAAAGTATTTTATTTAATAAACTCAAAATTTATAACCAAGTGAAAGCTTTAACAATCAACAAACAAATTTATTATTATTATTGTGCCATACATTCTAACGTCCTTTTTAACATTGAATATTTCTGTCGCAATGATTAAGAGTTTTATTTTTGGCAATTCTTTGAAATGCACCAAAACTGTTGCCTCTGATGAATAATATGTATTTTTATCATTCTTCCATTTATAAAATGCATCGTAACAATGTTGATATAGGTTACGGGACTTCTGCGGCTTCTCTTATATCCGTAAGTGTCAAATTAAACTCAAGTTCCGAATCTGATTTAGGTTACTAAATCTTAAATAAAAATTATTTCATAATAATTAATAAATTATTTCCGCCGGACATTGAATTACATAATGTACACCTGCTGTTCATTTCAATAAAATATTGCATAATGCAGCAAATTTTGATCCGTGAAAAATTTAATGTAAAAACAACAAACTTAATATAAGGCCATCTGCAGACACGTGTTTCAGGATCTATCCCTCGTCAGTACAGCTAGGGTATTTGCCCGGGAAGTAGTTTTTTTTTAATTTGCATTTGTTTAAGTAACGTAAGTCAAAAGTCACAGAGCAAAATGTGGAAATAATTTATTAATTATTTTCAAATCATTTTTATTTAATATATTTAAATAACTGTGACCAAGTGAATTAATGCTCTTTTCTATTTACTAAACCTTGGCTTATTTTTAATTTTGTTTAGTTTGCCTTTGTTAGAACTAAACAAAACAAAAAATAAGCCAAGATTTAGTAATCTGAATCAGATTCGGAACCTGAGTTTAATTTTACAAAATAAATCCATCGGAATGTTTCGCTTATTACAATAGAAAGAAAAATACATCGCAGTAATTGAAACCTGTTAGAACATCAATGCCCATTTAGACCAAATCCTGACCGAAACTCGCACCAACCTAAACTCCAAAATTATCGCCACAATATCAAATTTGTTTAAATTTGTGTTAAATAACTCTAAAACGAGAATAATTTAAGTAAAAATATTTTATTCATTGCAATACATTTTTTTCACACAAATGGTTTGGGTCGTATTTATGACCTACTTCAAGCAGCTTGTAATTGGATTGTACTGTTAGAGAATCACAACAGTCTCAATTTGTTCGTCTACTTGGTGTATAAAGTGCCTGTAGAAATTTTGAATCTGAACGATTTGCTGTTGTTAGACTGAGCTTCGAAAGTGGGCAAGAATTTAGACATCATAGGGAATTAAGGAGATAAAGGAAAGAAGACAATGAAAAACACTAGATCGCTAGTTCCAATACGCTCTCTCGAGTTAAGGGTCCTAAAAAAACTCAATCCTCTTCTGCCAATTCTATGCACCTATTGTGTTTTATTTTTGCAAGCACTTTGGTTAGCAAATCAGCTACCTGATCTTTTATTGATATATGCCTCATTGGAAAAAAAAAACTTTTAATTACATCTCTGACAAAATGAAGTCTATGTCATTGTACTTGCTACGTGTATGAAATATAGAATTTTCTGCTAATAAAATAAAAGTTTGATTGTCACAATACAGTGTTAGTTTAATAACTCAGAAATTAATCCTTGTAAATAAATGGCTTCATTTATACATTCTGTCAATGCTATATACTCAATAAAAAATAAATAACTCAGAAATTAATCCTTGTAAATAAATTGTTTCATTTACACATTCTGTCAATGCTATATACTCAATTTCTGTTGTTGAAGAGGCTGTTCCTTACTTTCTTGAATCCCAGGAAATTGGACTTCCTCCTATTAAAATCATGTATCTAATTGTGACCTTCTATCGATCTTTTTTTTTAAGGAATGAATGTATAGATTTCATTATTCTAAATGTATCACTTTCAATCCAATATTTCTAATAAAGAAGCAAATCTTTTAGAATATAATTTTTTAAAATTCTTTCTTAAAATAGTAAAAGACATATAGCTTATTCGACACCTCATTCATTGCCGTGCATACCCAAATGACTTTTGACACTCAAAAATTATTAATTGTTTTGGTACTAGCTAATGTGAAAGAAGTCAATAATGTCTTCTTTTTTAAGTTCTTGGAGCACAGATTTAGAATCTGACACGACAGCTATTCTGCATGGGAAATGTTAAATTTAACATGTAGCCACAACTAATACATAATTACTAAAAATTGGTTTGAGTTTACGTGAAGTGTTTTATGTCAATAAATGAAAACTTTTAATTTATTGATATTACATAGTTCGATAGAGAATCAGTTTGTTTGTATATTTGATTAATTTCTTACTTAACACTTGGTGAAACTTTTTTGAAAGTTCAAAAATACATAATAAAACCAATGTTGGGCAAAATCGAGTAATATTAATTATTGAGTATTTCCAAATGAGCAAATTCAAATAAATTAACCCAATAAGTAGCAATACATTAATGTTTTTTTTTAATATATAGGGAACAGTTACTTATAGTAATAGAATATGTCGCGTTAATTAAATTTTTATATACTAAATTTTAATAACAATAAATATCGAAAAGATCGACTTTGCCCATCTTTAAATAATACATGTGGTTTATTGTGTAGCTTTTAATGCGTTTATTTATATATTTAATAGCTTTTTAATAGCAAATAATTCTGCTGTATAAATAGATGCCAAATTAGGCGTTCTAAATTGTTCGTAAAAGTTAACGAATTCATAAAATTTGTGACGGTTTTATCACAAAGCCCGCTATCATTATTTGATCCACCTGTATATATGCACTTAAATCCAGGGAAGTATTCAGCGAGAATTACATTGTATGTTCCATATTGCAGAACCGATTACTGTAGAAACTATAGTTTCGCTAGAATCAATAACTGTAAGTTCAACGCTGATTTTGGTAATATTTTGTACCGATTTCAGTTGCAAATCCAAAGAATTGCAGCTAGACACAGTTTAGACTTTAGACATTCAGCGTCTAGCGCTTTGAAACGTCTGGACTCCCCTATCAACAATACAATGAAGCTCTACACTGACATTTATCAATCTACAGACATATATTCTAAATCTGCCTCATCGATACTAAGATGTATAAATAGTTAAATACAATAATTGTATAACCCCGACACCAATTGGTAAAAGGGGACATCGATTATATATATATATATATATATATATATAATAATTGTATGTTATTTGATGTTGCTATTATGTTTATGTTGTTTTATGTTTATGTTATTGTTTCATATTCTTATTTCATTTTTATAATATTTCTTTGGTTAATGTAAGTTTCCCTGTAACTGGATAATATTGTCTATTGGGAATAAATAATTAAATAAATAATAGCTGCGCTAATCTGATTATTTATAATTTACTTTTAAATTAACTAGCCATAAGATTAATGTGTGAATTGTACAGTTGTAATTAATCTTCCGCAAATAAATAAATTACATTTTATCTATATAATCTAAATTATTTATTTTTATATTTGTATTAAAGAATGAATACAAAACTAAATAACCGCAGTTTTTGCGAAAATTTATTAAATATTAATTAATCAAAATGCTGAAAGTAAAACAATTCGACTGAAATTTAATTAAAACCCCGGCCACGTCCGCGCAGTATACAGTTATCCAAACACACGAACGAATGTTATTTTTTCACACACACACACACACACGAATCACACACACATACAGGCGTTTTAAAATTTCACGTCGGTTCCGAAAAACGCCGGACAACGGTAAACGAAATGAATTTTTTAAACGAATTTTGTAATCCAACTGCGCTGATTAACCGAGCGTGATGCTGCAGATATTTACCCGGGTTCTAAGTAGCCGAAGCTTAATTACGGGTATAATGTTTTAATTGAAACCGCTCTCTTTTGTGATTAGTTTGATTATTATTGGGTGTGCAATCGAATTGATTAATTTTGAAAAGGAGACTGTTTGAGCAGGTTGGGTTTTATGTAATTCTTTTCTTTTGCTGATTATTAAATTAGAGATATATAAATATAACCATTACAACAACTAGTTATATTTAATAATTAATAATTGAATTGATTTAGATACAGAAAAACATTTGTAAAAACTTTTTTTCGTAAATATTTATTGCTACTAAATACGTATGACTACAAATACATATTTAGTAGTAATGAATATTTGTGAAGAAAAATTTTTAAAAGTGTTTTCTGTATCTAGAGTTACATTTTTTTTTTTAATTTTATTGTGTCCAAATAACTAACTTACCATCTTTATTCAAATGTGTATATGTATGTACAATTATATTCTGTAGATGAATCGGCTATCGACCGGAAGTCTTTCAGCATGTGTCCAAATATTTTCATTAAATTTTATCAAATCAATTGAATATATTGTATTTTGTAATTACAGATTGTCATTAATTGTAAAAAGGTGATTTTCCGTAAATAAAGAATTAATTAATTAAAAAATAGTTACAATCGTCAAATATTTTAATTAGTTATATATATATATATAGAAATCTTTGTTAACAGATAATAATTTTATATACATTAATGCATCGTTACAATTTACAATTCTTTGTTAGTTAGTCATGGGCTATCAACCAGAGGTTTTTCTGCCCTTTAATTATTTATTTTATTAATTATAGGTATGTCTATAATATTTATAATAACAGAATATAGTTTAAAAACTCATCTTTCTTAAACAGACAATTTGATAATAGAATACGTTTAATATATATTTTAAAAAGGTTTAACATCAAGAAATCGTACATATTCCGGGAATGAATTTTATAAATTTATTCCATAATAATTGACGCCACCACGAGTTCTCTTAAATCTGACTGAGTTTTGTTTTGATAAATTATTCTTGACGTACAAAAGAGCTTGAAGTATATAGACAGGTAATTCTCAATATTTTATGAGATTTAAATAATTATCTAGTCTCATGTAATTTATTCATTATGTTTATACATATTTATTATACATGTGATTTTTGAAATATATGTTACGTATATTCCAACTGAGAATAACCTTATGGTTCTTATTTAGATTTCCTAGATCTGTCCATTTATAGACGACTTCGTCAACTTGGTTGCAATCAAATAAACCTCAGCTTGATTTAAAATTTAATTGAATTTAATTATAACTGGTTTATAATAAAAAAGTATTAGAATTTGATGATTTATTGTGATTCAGTGAGATGGTCTTAATTCGACCCAGGAAGATTTAAAAATGATCAAATGAATGCACACATGAATTGGAGTTACAAATATAATTTTTATTTTGGTAACTTTGGAAACTTTAAAAAATAAAAAAAAGTATTTATTAAAAATATCAATTACTTTCTACTAGAGTAATTGATATTTTCAATATTATCTGTGTATTATCTATGAAAAAATTCAAACAACCAATTTTTTTTAGACCTTTAAATTACCCACTGCACAAACTCGTATACTACAGCTGTTACCTATCTTTACGATGTGTCGCTGTACATAAAGTCATTAGATGATAAATTCAAATAAAACCTAAGTGCTTAACAAATGTGTCAATGTGCACAGTATTTAGTATATAGTTGTATTATTGTACTGTACTTTTATTTTTTATATTTTTCTTTATTGTACTTTCTTTTATATTGTCCTGTTATTAGGAAATCCTGTAGGGTAATAAAGGCTATTATTATTATTTTATTCAACGGGCCATTTTATTTTTATGATAATTTCAGCTAAATTTGTAAACAAATATTACAATGTAATTTGGAACAAGAATTGATAAATCTGAAAGGGACATTATATATGCAGAAACTAAATAAAAAGAATTTGTAAATAATTATTTATCAATCAATCATTCTCCCTTTAGCTACTGTGACTTTTTGACTTACGTTACGTAAGTATATTTCAAACAAACGTACATTAAAAGAACAATTTCTCGGACTTATACTCCTCCAGATATTGAATTACATAATGGAATTTTTTTGTTGTATATTTTTGTTGTAAATGTTGTATTATACAATATGTTATATATTGTATAATACAACATTTATTTATTTATTTATTTAACCCAACAGCCAAAAGGCCAATTACAGGATAATTTAAATATTACTTTGTAAAATTAAAGTAAAGTAACATTAGATAATAATAATATCATAGTTTAACATAAATCAGTGTGAAATATACAAATCAAGACAATTGCTATACGTGATAAACTAAATATTTAACTACAATACGCAAGGAAAACTGTAATACATTTCGAAAATACAGAATAATGAAAAAAAAGTTATTTGTGAAAAATATTTGTATTAAATTAAATTAAATTTATATATTTATATTAAATAAAATTAATGCTATACGTGCAACATAAATCGATAATAAATATATATATTTTTTTTTGATTCAAGGATATTTAATGCAAAAAACATAAATATTTGTATTAAATTAAATTAAATTAAATTTATATATTAATATTAAATAAAATTAATGCTATACGTGCAACATAAATCGATATTAAATATATATATTTTTTTTTGATTTAAGAATATTTAATGCAAAGAACAAATAAATGTACATTTGTTCTAAAGTACTAACGAAAGTCAAAAAGTGACAGTAGCTAATAGGAGAATAATTGATTGATAATTAATTATTTTTATTTAATTTATTTTAAATAACTGTAACCATGTGAATATTTTTTTTGTATTATTGCATATGTATAATAATAATAAATTTATTACCCAATAGGAAACTAAAGCTATTTACAATATAATACAAAATAATATGATAAAAAATGTTAACAGTTTAAATGGCTATCGACCATCGGTCTTTAATTCAGCCAGCAGTCCTTGACTTCCAAGTTATATTAGCTGTTAGTTGTTACAGATGAATTAATTGAATCGAAAAATAAACCTTAAATTTCAAAATCCATTATGAATTTTTGAAATTTAAGAGGAAAATTAGCGTTTATTTTTCTGTAGTTTTAGAATCCAACACGAAGCATTTCTTTCCTTCTCACCTAATGATTATTTAATTCAGAAAATGCCCAGAGAAAAATCGCACCGGCATTAACTAATGCCATGCAATTTCTGCCATAATTCCGTTCTCTTCGGCGGTTCTTTGTTATCAAGAAGCCATGAAATAAATTTCAGCAATAATAATAAGGAATTACCGCAATTTGTCGCGGTTGGATTATTTATTGCTGTAAATAAAACCGTACCCTTTTTTTCTCTCTTCTCTTTCTTTCTATTTTGATCGATATGCGATTTTACATATCGCCGTAAATTGTTGAGTGTAAAATACAAATTGATAATCGTGAATTATTTGACGTTGATTATGCACGACGGAGTTACTGGAAATTGGTTTGAATGCGTTTGTAATGATTGGGTATTAATTGTATAAATCATAATTGCGTCGCTGATGTTGCAAAATTCGCTACGGATTTAGATTTTCCTTGATAAAGATCGATTTAAACAAAAACATAATTTACAATTAAATTGTTTTAGTTTAAATCAATATTTATCATAGTGAATACATTAACGATGTCAAGTATTTTACTCATACTGAATGCGTATGTTTGTAGTCAACATGAAGATCTTTGCGAAGACCCGTTCCTTGACACGGATTATTTTCAGTCACAAAATCACAATTCTCAATGAAAAGTTATTACTAATTAAATAGGTAAATTGTGTTTTACCTAGAGATTTTAAATCTGTTTCAAATATGGGATTTAAAAGCTCTCGGCGAAACACAATTTATCTGTTTAATTATTAATAACTTTTCATTGAGGATTGTGATTTTGTGACTTAAAATAATCAGAGTCAAGAAACGGGTCTTCGCAAAGATTTTCATGTTGTAGACATTTTGTGACTGAAAATAATCCGAACATACGTCTCCTAATCCTTCAAATTAATGTTGCACAATTTTCATTTAATATGATGTAAACAAAAAAGTCTACATATTTCAAGAAACACATGTTACTACTTGATAATTTCAGAAATATTATTTAAAAAAGAAACGTAGTAAAAATTGAGAATGATAAAAAATATTTTAAATAAATGTATGGCTGTGGTCAAACCTATGTCAGGTATTGGTAGTATCCAAAAAAATAATAATTATTTATTAAAATATTTTTGTTAAAATTGTTTATGTATTTATTTAAAAAATGTCCATTTTCAATATACATTTCTTTAATATTCTTTATGTTGGTTGTGGAGACTTTAATTATTTAAATTAAAATACTTGTCCTTTCTCCTACTTATTTTTTATTTCACTAGATATACTTGGTTTTGATTTCATTTTATTAATGTGCGTATTAATAGTCAGGGTTTGATGCAGAATTGTGTATTAATTCTATAATTCTGTTTGAAAATAATCGACATAATCCTAGATTATATTGTAAACAATCCACACAAGTCCGGAATTTATTAATCCTAGATTGATTCAAGAATTAAGCTGTGATTATTAATATGGCCTCTAGTGACTTAATTTAGTTGTATAAATAAAAACTAAAATTATTGTTTTAATTAAATTCAAATGATATTAACTAATCGTGCTTTTAAAATCTGTAATTAATTTTATTTGTTCGTAGTTGTGCTGAAGATATATGCTGTTGAACCCAGAAATTCCATGCCGTGTCAGGTTTTGAAATATGGAGTCAATTTGTTAAAGCATAACACATGTGTGGTCGTGTGTGATATATTGAGGACACGCGGCTCTGTATCAAAAATTTTTATTATTGAAATCCAACCAGCCTGTTTGTTCCTTTCGAAAGAGTTTATGAAAAGGATTTGTTATTAATTACAAAGAAAAAATATGTGATCTATTACAAATTTGGCTTTATATTATTATTTGGTTTTTATAATTTCCTCAAATAATGTAAAAATAAAATTTACAGGTAATAGGGATTAACGCTGAATTATAGGGAGGCGTTAGAGATCACAAAAGCTATTAAAGGAGGGAAAAAACATAGTAAATGACAACGAAAACCTATGGAATTCCCCGATATTGAGCGCCCTTATTACCTGACGAAGTAATCATAAAAACCAATTTGTATATAATAGTTTGTATATTCATTCTTGAAAATGGCATCTAGCCGAAACTAGTCGAAAATATAACAAAATTTTAGTAAAACAAAACCAAGTGATTTCATCATAACAAACGATTAATAATATACCACCGAAAAAAAAATGTTCTAAATATTCATGGAATACTGATGGGAACATTTTCTTTTTTAAGCCCATTCTAATCCATTGCGAACGTTTTGTCTAATGGGTGCTTTAATTTATTTATTATTTTAAATCAGAACAATCTTTTGTGATATTCGCTGTATAAAAATAAAATCGATCAGAATTGGGTCAATTGATAAGATAAGCGCGTACAAGTGTGGTTTTAAAAGAGCATGCATGTGTACTTACACAATTGAGGTGTAACTCCACAATCCAATTACTCAATTTGTCATTAAACCACAACATTTCGTTTCATTTGATTTTCGTTCAGTCATACGAACGAAACGCATTTCGATGGCCTGAATGCGAATGCGTTCAGTTATTTAAATTAATTACAGAGACTGATTGGATTATTATAAACGAGCAAATGTAAATGTTTAATTAAATTTTAATTAATTGGGGAAAACAATTTTGTATGTGTATTTGAAATGTTTATTTCATTTTTTAATGTTATTATTAATTTTAGCTATTTATAATTAATTAACCTTATTTTACAATTTTGTTAACAATTAAGTTTACAATACGTAACAATAATTGATTATGTATATCTCACAAAAATTAAATAATTCTTAATTGACAATCGACCATAGGTCTTTCCGCCAATATATACAGACATTTTTATTCAGACAATATGACAGCAATTTTTTTACAAAATTTATTATAACAATATGTACAATTGCATTTGACAATAATTAATTAATAAATTATTTTCTCTTTTGCTACTGTGACATTATGACTCATGTTATATAAGTACTTTAACAAATGTCTAATAATAGACATTTGCTGTTGCATAACAATAACAATTGTATAATGCAACAATTTTTGAATCGAAAATATTGAATGTAAAAAACAAATTAAGTATTACTTTTTAAATAAAAGTTACGTAATATAAGGCCATCTGCAGACACATGTTTTGGGATTTGATCCCTCGTCAGTACAGCTGTGCCTTACGTAATTGCAAAGTTGTTAATTACATTAATTAAAAATTTAAAAAAATAATTAATGAAAAACTCAAAAGAGAAAATAATTTAATAATTAATTATTTTCAAATTCTTTTATTTAATTGATTTAAATAACTGTGACCAAGTGAATAAATCCTTTTTCTATTATTATGTACAATTGTGTTAGTAGTCTGTCATTGCCTATCGACCATAGGTCTTTCTGCCTTCTTTCCGCCGATTAATTATAATTATTACCAAAATACTTTTTACTTTTTAATTTTGTTTGTATAACTGAAATTTATTTAATGACTAAAGTTTCGACATCATTAAAGCGTCATTATAAAACTAACAGCCCGTTAGTTTGATAATGATTAAATGACTTGATCTACTTCCCTTGGCGCTTCAGCTCTACTGGGCCTTGGACTTCCTCAGTCTCTTCCTCCATTCTTCTCCATCCCTTGCCACTTCTCTCCAATTCTTAGCTCCCAGCAATTATTTGGCGTCTTTTTGTCGTTTATATATTCCTAAGTTTCGTAGAGCGTTTCTGAAATATTTGGTTTTTACGGGGTAGGGTTGTTAGCCCTACGCTCAATCCTCTTTTCGGGGTGGCATTTTTCTCGCTCTCATTTGGCCTGACCTTGATCCATACGGATTGATTATCGCAACAGAGTTGCTTAGGTTTCCGCCTCATTTGAAACCGTGGGGGCGAGAATAGGAATTGAATAGGATAGGCTACGATTGTTGTGTAGTACGCATCCACTATTCCATTTAAACCCCAAAAATGACTTGATTATGAAATAAATTTCAGTTACACAGACTTAAAAAGTATTTTTATTATTAAAATATATATATATAAGAAAATATAAGCCTTAGAATTACGAAGTGATAGCCCTAAAGATTCATTAATTATGTTACCAGTTAATTAATGAATCTTTAGGGCTATCACTTCGTGATAAATTTTAGATACTACTTGAATGGCTTTTACCACCTCGACATTGTGGATCCTGACTATCTCAGATGACTAACTCTTACTTCGCATCCTTAATTAATGCTACTATCACTGACAATGAGTCTTGGGTATAGATTTCTGTGCTTGGTTTAGTCTAGCCTACATTCAGATTCAGTTCCTAGATACATTTTATTCAGAAGTTAGTTGAGATTAAGAAGTTTAATATTTGTGAAGGCCTCATAGTGACATAGTGTATGAAAAGCATCTTCCTCTTCTTCCAGGCAGAACGTATATTCAGATTCTGCTTCTAGATACATTTTATTCACAAGTTAGTTAAACTTAAGACGTTTAATCTATGAGTCCATAGTGGCACAGTAAGTGAAGAACATCTTCCTCTTCTTTCAGGCAGAATTTACATTCAAATTCTGTTTCTAGACACATTATATTTAGAAGAATATTTCTTAAGAAGTTTAATATTTTCGAAGGCCTCATACTGGCACAGTATGTGAAGAACATCTTCCTTTTCTTTCAAGCAGAATTTACATTCAGATTCTGCTTCTAGAGATATTTTATTCAGAAGTTAGTTGAGCTTTAGAAGTTTAATATTTGCGAACACCTCATAGTGGCACAGTATGTAGAGAGTATCTTCTTCCAAGCAGAACCAATATTCAGATTCTGCTTCTAGATATATTTTATTCACAAGTTAGTTAAACTTAAGACGTTTAATCTATGAGGCCATAGACACATTTTATTCAGAAGAATATTTCTTAAGAAGTTTAATATTTTCGAAGGCCTCATATTGGCATAGTATTTGAAGAACATCTTCCTCTTCTTTCAGGCAGAATTTACATTCAGATTCTGCTTCTAGAGATATTTTATTCAGAAGTTAGTTGAGCTTAAGAAGTTTAATATTTGCGAAGGCCTCATACTAGCACAGTATGTGAAGAACATCTTCCTCTCCTTTCAAGCAGAATTTACATTCAGATTCTGCTTCTAGAGACATTTTATTCAGAAGTTAGTTGAGCTTAAGAAGTTTAATATTTGCGAACACCTCATAGTGGCACAGTATGTAGAGAGCATCTTCATCTTCTTCCAAGCGGAACCTATATTTAGATTCTGCTTCTAGGTATATTTTATTCACTTGTTTGAGCTTAAAAAGTTCACAATAGCCTAGTATGTGAAGAGCATCTTCTTCGAGGCCAAATCTACATTCAGATTCTGCTTCTAGACACATTTTATTCAGAAATTAGTTGAGCTTAAGAACTTTAATCTTTGTGAAGGCCAAATAGTGACACAGTATGTGTGGTCTTTTTTTTTCGAGGCAGAATATACATTCAGATTCTGCTTCAGACACATTTTATTCTCATGTTTTTTGAGTCTACATTGTACTATTAGTAAACCTGCGATAGTTCTAACCATATTCTAATCTTGCTTTAGAAGGTCCGTAGAAAGTTTTAGCTATAGTTTTTTTTATAAATAGTTTCATCTGCCTTTATCCTGGTTCCACCACCAATTACTATACTGTTACTATTTCTTTGATGTAACTGTGCAACGCAATCGCTTCTGCCTGAAATACTGTTGTTTCTTTCGCTAGGCTGATTGGAATCTGATTCTCAATCTAAATGTGATTTATCTGTCCAATTTCGAATGCACTTTTTGAATGTATCGCAAATTCCTAAAGTACATTAGAAGGAGAATTTCTGACCATTAACTGCTTCCAACGAGCCATGTTTACCAAAGTCGCCGGCTTTATTGTTGTCTTAGTCTGGAACCCACAGGAAAGTCACCTTTTTGTTTTCTTGTATTTCACTGAGGACATTAATAAATTCCCACGGCAATTTAGAATTGATCTGTGTGTTGCCTAGTATCCTCAGAAGCGCTTGGCTGTCTTATTCTTGTCTTGACTTGATATTTATCTCCTAATCCGACCTAAACCACATAGCTTGTTTTACACACACTAAATTCTTGAAATTTCTTTGAGATAAATAAACAAATTTTCACCAGCATTTACAAAATTACAGATATAACAAGAGCTGTAACGGATCCACATCCTCCAATCCCACCCTTCACAACATCCAAGTGAGTGAACGTTCACACCTAAGGTGTCTTACAAAAATCAGACATCCACTTAACGACTCCATAATCCATCTAACAACCTCCTCTACAACAGAACCAAATAATAATCACTATTACCGAACGCCCATAAATTCTCCACAAAACAATCCAACATCCAAATAGTTTTCCAATTCTATATCCCCAGAAATGAAAATACTAATCCTAAATTTAAAACTGCTTCAGCTATATTAACCATAACTCCATATCGTAACATTCAAAAATTCCCTATAACAAAAAAAACGTGAACCGTGGCAGAAAGGTTGTTGGCCAATAGCCGATTGCCGGTACGTTACATTTTATTATTATTATTTTCTTTAACACATGTACTATGTAATGACAATAAATATCATTAATATATATATATTATTATATTAACTTTGTTAACGGAAATTCACCATTTAACAAAATAATATATAAATATTATACCAAAACATATTATATAATATTATAATTAAGAATCGTGTGTATAATTAACAGTAAAAATCAAACAGTATTACATACTACTTCTAACAAAAAATATATAAATTAGCAGCAAAAAAATACAAATACAAATATTAAAGCAGATTCCAAGTGGTTCATACGATATACAAATGTAAAGTAAAACTAACCAACAATGTAGCTAATGTTTAACGGCAATCTCAGTGTTACCGAGAGATTAAATTAACCTTAAAATAATAATATTGAAATAAAACACAACTATAAAATTACATAACTATATATATATATATATATATATATACATACATACATATATGGACATGCAATAGCATTTTATCAAAGACTGGGTACATATATAAATTCACACAAGCATGTAAATAGAAAATATAATACCAAACAAAGCAATAAAAATTAAAAACAAATATATTTAAAATATATATGTGTTCACATATAAGCATCACAGATGAAATCACAGAAAAAGTTCAAATGCTTAGGCAAATTATCACAGAAAGAGTATACATACACACACACACATATATACACACACAAATATATATATATATATATATATATACATATATGTATATATATATATATATATATATACACATACATATACATACATGCATACAAATAAGATGACAAAAACAGGGAAAATTAACATATTAAAATAAATAAATTAAATATATATATATATACATTCCTAAATGTTGCAAGATATGTTGTTCAAATTGATGCGACTAAGACAAGATTTAAAGAGTGAAAAATAATGTAGGAATAAGTCAAAATTATTATTTTTATTTAATTCATTTGCTAGACTCATAGGACTGTACATTCCGTAAGAAGTGGGATGAAAGGCGATTCGGAATAAAGGTTTATATCGAGACTGTGTGCACCTTGGAATATTAAAATTAAGCTTTTCAACCAACTTACCACAATCCATCAAACCATTGACCATGTGAAATAAAAATGATATATCTGTATCATATATATACATCTTTATTCCTTACATGTGTGGTTTAACAAATATTTTTTTTAACATTTTTAATAATTTATTTAAACTTTAAAAAAATGTTCTTGTAGGAATTGGCTATCGGTCGAAAGCTTTTCAGTCATCATTAATATATATATATATATATATATATATAACAATCAGGAACAAGTTCGTCTTCCTTTAGTGGACGAAACAACGATTCTTAGTTGTCTAGACTCGAATCGTTGAAGATACCATATGAAAGGATGCAAAAGATGGCGCTTGCGTCTTCTTCCATTTATTATGAAACAGGGATTGATCTGGAATTGAGTATAATTTTGGGATCATATCTTTTCAAATATATAAAATAGTCGACAATAACTCTAGCTTTTCTAAGAACGCTGGAATAAAAATCGACGTTTTCGGTACACACGTGAAGACCCTTAAATATTTGAGAAAGATTCGAATTCAGGGCCGAATCATAATCTCCCGAGAACAACTTAGAAAAATCGAGTAAACAATTGTTAGATTTTCAAATCCGGGATTCATTAATCCTAGATTGATTTATTTATTCTTTTATTAAACTATGATTATTATTAAATACTTTAATGTTGCAATATTGTGTAAACATAACATTAAGAAAGCATAAAAACTTCTTTAAATTCTCCCGGCGTAAACTTCCCACTAACAACCTGTTTAAACTTTTCGACGCTTCTTGTTCGTCCACCTTCTTATTGTCGTGCCTTCATGTAAATGCGATTAAAGCACAAAACGTGTTTTTCTTTTCAATTGAATTTTTACAAGAGCAAACACTCCGCCGAAATTCCAGCGTGTACACCCGGAGCGAGTCACTCCGGTAACGAGTTGCCAAAAGTTTAATGACCGGTTATTGACAGTAATGGAAGAGTTTTCGGCCTACCGACTGTTTCGGACGGCGACTTGAATTAGATAATGATCGGCGTTAAATAACGACACCACCAGCGACAATTATTAAACATCGCCGATAAATCGTTTTGCTAATGGTTCGTTTTATGTTTGGGTTAATAAAAGTTTTGGCTAATGGACGGTTCGGATGGGAATAATTAAGATTTATTGAGGTATTGATATGATGATTATTGTTTTTTTTTAGCGGGGGAATTAATTTACTACGTGTATGCAAATTGCTTTTATCACCGAGTAAAATATTTCTCACGTTTAAGTATTAATTATCGAACTATCAAATTTGTTTTTCTCATTAATCACATCGTAAAATATTTTGATAGTAAATTATTTTCGAAAATTAATTTCACGTCTTTTTTTTAACTTAACTCTACAAATGAAAAACTTGATTGGATTATATTTGCTGCCAGGATTCGAATTACCTTCAGGATTTAGCTCAACGTTCTCCGGCGGACCACAGCGTGAAAATTACTTATCCATATCGAATTTCAAGAAAATCTAAATTAGTTGGAAGAAAGGCTTCTGGCTGTTAGCCGATTGCTGTTTTATTTGATTATATATTATTTTATAAATATTCTATCAAAACAGTAACAAAGATGTTTAATAATATCTAAATAAGAAATTAATGAATAAAAGGTATTTGTTTAGTCAATCGTTTACTTATTCGAGGCTATTCCGTACGGAAAATGTTAAGTGTACGTTATTAATAATTTATTAATGATTAATTTAATTTTTATTTTATTTAATTTTAATGTGATTAATTTAATCGCAATTTAATTATATATTACTAACTATTACCAAAGCTGCATAGACTGTAATGATAAAAATTGCATACACATACATTGTGTTTGTATACATTAAACTTAACATTTCTCTTACAAAATAGCATTAAATAACAAAAATAGCAGCAGAAGAAGTATCAAGAATGATCTTCATGATCTCATGCAATATTCTTTGGGTTCTACGTGTAATTAAAAATGTATACAATTGTTTCCAATACGCTCAAATTTACTAAAATCGTGCATTTTTATTTAATTCGAATTAATATAAATTATTTTTCATAAGACAATGGACGACATTAGCGATCAAAACGTTTTTGACACAGCAACTGACAAAGACAGACGCTTACAAAATCAGGCGGAAAGACCAACGGTCGGTAGCCAATTGGCAGAAGAATTTATTTTTATGTTAGTTATTTATTGTATTTATTTATTATTATTACTTTGTTAAAAATATTCTGCCAATTAAGATTTATATACAGAGAGGTTTTTTTTATCAGTATACATTTCCCTTATGTATACGTGCAAAAAACGCGAGTCAAATGCATTGAACCGATTAATGTGTGTATGTTTAGTTGCTTATTTGGCATATGTGTGTTCAGTTGCGTGTTATAGGCAATTAAACACACATACATTAATGCATTTGGTTCGCGTATTTTGCAGGAAAAATAGGGGAAATGTATACTGATAAAAAAATCTCTCTGTATATATAATTATTTTACTCAGCCATGTCTATTAGTGGATATTTGAAAGAAATTTATGAATTACACTTTTTTTTTATTATATCTGGTGGCTACCCAGATAAGAGACTATTATTTTATCTGTAGCATGGTCACATTTATTTAAAATAAATTAAATAAAAAGAATTTGAAAATAATTATTTAATAACAAAATCATATGATTTAAATAATTCTGTTACTTGTATAAAATACAAATATAATAGGCAGAAAGACCGATGGTCGATAGCCATTTTCTGAGGCTTAACTAGATGTTTATGATTGTAATGTTGTAACTATTGTGATGTAATATAATGTATCTCTCACAAATAAAGATTTTATATATGTATAAAAATATATTATTATTATTCTCTTTCCGCCAATTTAAAAATATTTTCCGGGACATTTTAAATTCATTCTATAAAAATATATTATTATTATTCTCTTTCCGCCAATTCAAAAATATTTTCCGGAACATTTTAAATCATCACAATTCAACAATTTCGATTATTTTCGCTATTAAAATTATCTATTTGATTAAATTCAAGTGAACGGAGGGCTTTTTAATTGGTCGGTCAAATATTTTATTAGTGTCGTGCTAGTGGTCACGATGGCCGAATAACGCGCGGATGATCGGGTTCGCCCAATTAAACTTTGAACATGTGTACACACTACAAATAAAATTCGTAATGTGATTCACAGACAGGAATTTCGAGCCGGCCGCCGAGATTAATGACACCTCCGATCACAATAATGAATATTCTAATAAATTTCGCGATGTCATTCATGCAAATATCCTTTTACATGGTAATATAGTGAACTCTGTTTAGAATAAAGCTAATGCAAATTTAAAAACAAACTGTACAAAAGAGTTTAATTCTTCGGTTTTGCGTAAGCTTGATTTAACGTAAAGATGTATGAAACATAGTATTATTTGTGAAATTTAAATTAATTTTTTGATATGTTCAGTATCGCTATAGTTAACTTACATTTGCAGGAGTAACTAGGATGAAGGATTCCTAGTTAGGGGTTCCAAACACAAATTTTATATTTTTTGATATAAAATTAATATAATTATATAAATATAATCTTCTTTAAATGTGATGTGGAGACGATTTTTATTTAAATAAATATAAGTTGCTGCTATTGTTCTGAATTTATTGTTTTTTTTTCCAGTTCGTCATGTTTTTATATGTTGATGCTTATAAACATTAAGTAAAAATTAACTACTACTATTATATAGTAGTTATATACTCAGTTTGTATCTAATAAAAATTAGTAGTAAATATATTATTGATAATAATATAAAAAATCAATTTTACGATACTTAACAATGTGGATATTTAATTATATTTGTAAAGATATACTGAAAAGCATTGCGGTCGTTAAATTTTCCACATTTTGTCTATGGCGAAGGATAATTAACCCTATATCATAAAAAATATCGAATTCAAAATTCTGTGGGTCTTACGCTTAGGACCCAAAGAATCTTAAATCCGATATTTTTTAAGGTTGCGGTTTAGCGGAAAGAGATAAAATAAATAATCATTAATAAAAACAGAGTCGGACTACAGAATTAATAACGTGAATATGTACTTCCATTTTTTACATGTTAGGTAAAATATATAGGCCTGATTAAAAAAAACAGTCAATTATTACATATCACCCAAATTCACTAGTTCTTGTTAGAATAAAAAAATTGGAAGTTATAATGAAATTAATGGGTAATGAGTGTAAAGCCATTTTAATGAAGAATTTAGTGAAATTATTAAAATGTTCATTAAACACATTTTTATTACCAAAACTATACATTAAAAGTTAAGATAAAACTGACAGAGTTTCATTATTTCTTTCATATTTGTTTTCTATAAATTCTAATTAAAACAATGCATTTAATTTATCTGGTGAAAATCCTGCATGCTTTAAGATTACTTTAATGCATAATACAATATTGTTCATTGATTACAATAGCAATGTAACTTGAATTACTAACTGCCAATAATTATATAGCCATCTATTTTTACTAAACCGCACTCTTAAGTAGCAAAACTTTCTGAGCCGATAAGTCTTAAGAACCTCTCAAAGTACACATTTTTTTTATATAAATGAATTCCAATAATAATGTGACCCATTTAAGGAGTGAAAATAATTGAAAAATGTTTTTTTTTTATATTGAATTTATAATTTTGATTGAGATGAAGGCAACAAAACGAACGTGGAACTGAAACGATTCACTGAAACAAGTTGGTAGATCTGAAACGATTCAAAAAATGCGTTATTTCGATGAGAAGGACTTTATGGCGAGCTTAAAATATTTTACGGGTTTCACAAAAACAAAACACGTGAAATAATACGGTTGATATCAGGCTGGTGAAATGATTAATTCAATGTATTTTTACTGATTTTTTAACAAAAAATAAAATAACCGATAAGCTGTTATCTCATCTACAAGCTTGTACCTAGAACTGCAGGTTCTGGGTTCACATATTTTTAACCACAATTTGGACTTTCAAATTGTAGACCGCAGACTGTCGTTCTTCAACTTCAAGCTTATTGCTGCAATTCAGATTATAATGAATGTGTTTAGTAAGCTGTCTCACTTATAAGCTTGAAGTTAGATTACAAGTTCTTTTTTCGTATTGCTGTAATTTCCATAACAAATTTGTAGTAACAATCTGTAGTATTCAATACAAACCTATAGCTGTAGTTATAGTCTAAATTACATGAACATGTCTAATTAGCTAATTGGTTATTAATAATAATCGATGGTAGAGGTTTTTACATGATGAAACTCCATAATACACGATTTGTAAATAAAACAATACTTTTTTTTTTAGTTTCACAAAATTGATTATAGAGATACTACTACAATTGTTTCGCCAGCACAGTGGCATTATCTGTCTATCCCATCATCTTCATTCCTGATGATGCTAATGTGCTGGCGGGAAAATATAGCACTAAACATTTTGTGAAACTTAAAAAAAAAAACTGTTGTTTTAAATTAAATAAAAATAACTCGAAAATGATGAATAAATTATTTCTTCAAATTTAATGAAATGTTCAGCCACCATTCATCTAGCGTATGGATAACTAGTGATGGCCATTTCGGTTTTTCGAACTTCATCAGACTAGTGTGTTCCATGTGCAATGCCTTGATGAAGGCGGCTGAACGGAAATTGTGTTGGGGTTATATATTCGATATTATTCATAATAAATTGTGCATCGTTGACGATGCCACTTAAAATTAGGCAAAAGGTGGCGCTTGTGTCGTCTTTAATTTATTATGAAATTATTTCTTCTTTAGCTACTGTGACATTTTCACTTATATTACATAAGTACTTTAATAATGGACATTTGCTGCTGCATAGCAATAACATATTGTATAATGCAACAATTTTTTAATCGAAATAAAAAAATAATGCAAAAAAAAAACGAAATATAAGGCTATATGCAGACACGTGTTTCGGGATTTCAGTACAGACTGATGAGGGATATCAGTACAGCTGTACCTCATATAATTACAAAGTTGTTAAATTAAATCAAACGTACCGTCACGCTGAGATCTCCAATGAAAATGATAGAAAAGGACGTGAACGCACGTTCTTTATATTTAATTTATTTAAATAAATGTGACCAAGTGAATAGATTTAATATTAACTGTTGTTTTATTTTAAAATAGTATAATTTGTTATTGTCTCACTTATAAGCTTGTAATTTGAAAATACACAAGCTCTTCATAGCATTTTCTCCATTTAGATTATAGCTTACTGTTACAATCTCTACAACAACTATATAACCTCTATCCAATCGTCTTCAGACATATAATTGCAGTTTTGAATACAAGAAAATAATCGATAAGCCGTTATCCCATCTACAAACTTATACATTGCAGGTTCTAGGTTCACATACATATTTGAAGCCTCAATTTTGATTAACAGTCTATAAATCGCAGACTTCAGTTTTAACTAGGAGCTTCTAGCTGCAATTTAAACTACAAGAATGTAGTCAATAAGCTATTACGTTTCCTGTAAATTTGCAGCTCTAATTTCTTGTTCAAATTTAGAGCTGCAATTATAACTATTTCTTTGCAAACTATAGGCTGCAGTCTGAACAACAATGTTCCAGTTGTAGTTTAGACTGCAAGAATGTGGCCAATAAGTTATTATCTTATATTTAAGCTTGCAATCTGAAGACTCCAGTTGCTTCTACTAGTATGTAGCTGCAATTTCGATTACGAGTTTGTAGACTACAATTTTTTATTAAAATCTTAAAACTACGGAAGATTAATTGGGTTGAGTAATGTGAAGTGTTATGTGATTGGATATCTTAAATAAAATTCCTGAGTTTACTTTATTCTTTATTTTACCAGATGTACATTTCGAGAACTAAGTCAACATGAAGCTTGCAGTCAGCAACTTTAATTATGATTTTTAGTTTATGGACTGAAATTTCATTTCTAAATTTATTTATAGGCATAGTTTCCACTGCTTTAATATAAATTTAAGAAAAGATCTTTCAAATTTGTATAATTTAACATTCAATTATTGTAATTAATAAGTTTATATTTGATTATTGAGATAATCGATTTTGCCCATCCAGTGATTAGCAAAATTATTGCCATTGAAAAATTGTTTCAAATAATGTATGGTTCATAGAAATCCTTCTCTCTCTGGATCGGTACCTTCTATCACTAGTCACGATACACCACAGAAAACTAATCTTTCATTTCCTGCTAAGCAATGTTGAATCGGTTCGAAATGGAATTTACAGCTAATTCGCATGAGAATGATTTTCTCTCCTTTTAGATAATTTCCATTGCACGTAAACGTTGTTGATTCATCAACTGCTAAACTCTCTGAAAGTTCTTTGAGAGTTTGAGCACGGTTTTCGTATAATAATTTATTGTCTTCTAACTTTTTCAGTCGTCCAGGCCGTTCTTTGTTATTACCATCAAAATAACCACTTTTAAATCGTTAAAACCCAAACCTATAATAGAAATTTGATCGAGCGGCATTATCGTAAGTTTATAAAAGTCTTTGATGGGCTTCGGCAGCAAATTTCTTCAATTCAAACAACAACAGTAATGAATGTCGAAAATTCAATTTTGACCATTCCATGAATTTTTCGATTCAAAAATTTGTTGCAATATGCAATATTTTATTGATATGCTGCAGCAGGTGTACATTACGTAATTCAATGTCCGGCGGTGTATTTGCCCGGGAAGTAGTTGTTTTAATGTGCATTTATTTAACGTACTTACGTAACGTAAGTCAAAAGTCGCAGAGCTAAATGTGGTAATAATTTATTATTTATTTTCAAATCATTTTTATTTAATTGATACAAAAATTGTTTTATACAATATGTTATTGTTATACAACAGCAAATGTCAATTACTGGACATTTGTTAAAGTACTTATGTAACATAAGTCATAATATCACAGTAGCTAAAAGGAAAATATTTTTTTAATTAATTATTTTCATTTTTTTATTTAATTTATTTAAATAACTGTGACCAAGTGAATAAATAATTTTTCTATTATAATTATGTTAGATTGTTAGCATTAATATTTTGCATATTCGCCAATAAATGTCGCTGATCAAAATACATGCAAGCACCTAATATTTATTTAATTATGTGTTTTGTATACAATTCGACTGTGTGGTACATAAGTCGAATAGTATATCAGTGCAGCAAGTTTTGTTATACATCAGTGCACTATTATTTCTATATTTTTTTAATGAAATCATCTCAATGCTGATTCCAAGTCCATGAAGATGAGCTTTAATTAAACCAGGTGCGTATTTAATTCCCAGGTAATTGGCACGAAAAAATAGAAAACACATTTAATTATTACTTAACTCAACACATAAATCTCTTTCGTTTTGTAAGTAACGCGTTTTTTCTTGATTCCTTTGTTTTGAGTTGCGACGAAACAATTATTGCGCTAAAATCCCTCAAACTGTTATTTCAGGATCCGGCTTAATTAACTGAAATCGCGCGTGGGGGGCTTTATTTATAATTTATGTGTAGCGCGCGCTGTTATTATTTTTAAAATATTCCCCTTTGCCAGGGCTTTTGTATTTTTTTCTTTTTTTTTTGAAATAATGAAGTAGAATTTCGCAGTAATAACGAGTGTTCAAATCTACACTCAAAGCATACTTGATTTTTGCATACATTCATTAATTATACGTAATAAATTCCGATTTTTATTTTGTTTCCAGTTATATACTGAAAAAAAATAGATAAATAATTCATGTTAAAGTTTAATTATCGGTATTTCGTAACACTCGCCTCGTCTTCGTGTTATGTATATATGTGTGTGTGTAGTGTAGTCCACCGCATGCGTTGATAATGTTCGATAAATAAACGCGCCGCGGCAGTGTTTTGTTTCTGGACTGTTTCCCTCTCGGTCGCACTCGCGCACATTTCTGCGCCGTGCGCGTATCGAGTGGTGTAAGTCGGGTCCGAAGTGTCGTTGTTCCAGTGACGCTATGACTTCGACTTCCGCGTACGTCACGCACGCCGGGTCAATAAACTGCCTTGAAAGGTCGCGCAACTTTTACGCTTGGTTCGACTATTCGCCCGTGTGAGGCGCTCGCTGTAGCGACTGTGGCGGGCGCGCAGCGCGAAACGCTCTTGTTTTGACTCGGATCTAATTATGATTTACTCCTTTTATTTATTTTTTTGATGAAGCACTTTCGAAACAGTTGGGTCTCGCTGCTTATGTAGATTAAACTGGCGTGAGCGCCGGTTTAATTTTAATAAATAGCGGATTCCCAACTGGTGTAAAGTTTAAATTACTGTATGGAAATACGCTCGTTTCTTTTGATGTGTCATGACTTTGATAAATCTCATCAGCCACTACTCTTACACGCATACATTAATGTACATTTACAAGATATATTAAATTTAAATTAAATAACAAGAAATTTGAAAATAATTAATTTACAGCAATTGAAAAATTAATTATTTTTTCTTTAGCTACTGCAACTTTTGACGTACATAACGTAAGTTACAAAAAGGACAAGCATTAAAAAAATACAAATTTTTAATCAATAATCTCAAAAATCATAAGGAATCAGTATAGAAAAATAACTACTTTCAAAGCAAATACCCCGCCGGACATTGACTCACTGTAATCAAATTTCAGGGCAAATACCCCACCGGACATTGAATCACTGTAATAAAATTAGACACTTTAAAATGTAATAGTATAATGCAAAAATAAATTTCTATTGTGCAATTTACTGTTGCATCACACCATTAAAATTTTGAAGAGTATAATTTGATTACAATAGTTGATTTCCAGGCTATTGGGGCGGGGTCTGTTGGAGTTTAATCCAAAAGTTTCGCTGACAGTCGAAGAGGAGTCATCGAAGTTGACAGCAGTTGTGGTCAGTTGGAGTTTAATCCAAACCTTAAACTCCAACTGACCACGGCTCAATAGCCCGGTAATCAACAATTCTAATCACACTGGTTGTGAAAGAGTAGTTTGTCTAATTTTAATAAAAAAAAAAACAATTCTGCAACTTAGTAATCTGATTAATTAATTCAATAAGCAACATCTGGTATTTGAATAATTTATGATGGCCATTTCTGTCTTTTGGACCTCGCCAGATATCCTAACTCTAGATAATTGTGGTTAAATTAAATTAATGAATTTATTGATTTTATGTTTTCATAAACCTGATGAGTTCGCTTTCCTTTTAGTCGAAGAACCGATATTTCGCGTGTCTACCTCGTGGAATCGTGGAATCGTTTTGAGCGATTTATTATTAATAATAATAATTCTTTATTTGGAAAAAGTAACATTCAAAAAAAATGTATAAGTGTACATATTAATTGAGGAAGTAAATAATAACAACGTATAAGATTAGTAATTTCAATTCGTGTATTATTTCGTTTTGTTGTAACCAAATAAATAAAAAATAATAACCAAAAAAGCTTTTGAGCATTTTTATGCAGAAAATATTTTTATTTGTGGTCATTAATCTATGAAACATCAAAAGCAACTTTCTACTTTAAAACAGTTCGTTCATAGAATAAGGAATTAGGCAGAAAGACCGAAGGTCGATGGCCATTTTCTGAGACTTAATTGCACTTTTCAATTTGAAAAGTGCAATTTATGTTTCGTTTTTTTTTCATATTTGATCTTAGAACAAAATCTGAAATAATTCTCAGACATTCACAATATTTACATCAATACAATCATTTACAACTAGTTAAGTCTCAGAAAATGGCTATCGACCGTCGGTCTTTCTACCTAAAATTTTTATATTTCTGGTCCTTAATAAAAAATTGTGCATTGAAAAGTAAATTTTGAACTTTGCAGCTTTAATTTCTACTTTAAAATAAATATGGAAAGAAAAATGCAATTTTTTACTTGTTTTTTTTTTTGATATTTTATTCTATAACAATAATTCACAGATTCTTACTGCTGATTTAAAAACAATATTTGACGGGAAATATTTGCGAAAAATTGTGTTAATATGGTTCTTGCAGGCAGAAATAAATTAATTGTCTGCAGAAATAAAGATGTTATATATATATTAGATATATACAGGGTGTCTCAGCGTGCGCGCCAAGTAACTTTACGGCCAAACGGTTTATTTTTTTCAAAACCTGCTTTCACAGACATATGTAGGTCTATTAGGGCCACATTTTAAAATTAGTTTTAAATACACAGGGTGTCTCATAAAAGCATGGCGTATCATAGTTATATTTTTTAATGGAATACCCCATATTTTATATTTTTTTCACATTCTACATCTAAAATAAAGTTAACTTTCATAATATATTCATATGCCTAAACCTAATAATTTTTGAAATATTTAAATATTTTTGGAAAAATTGACGTTTCGAAAAAAAAAATCATGTATATGTATATGTATGTATGGTTCTTAATGATTTATTTTTAATTTTTGTGCAATTTTCCCGTACTTAAATTGCCCAAAACTTTCCGTAAACAATTTTTAATTGCAATAAAATTTAAATTTAATTGAAAAATAAAAAATGTTGACCAAGAATTTCAAGCAACGTAAAAGGTCATTTCAGTGTGGAACAAACCCATTTTTTGTTATAAAAAAATCTGAAATAATTCACAGACATTATCTAATAACATGGAAACAATATTCATACAGCAAATCTCAGTAAAAAAATGTATTAGTTTATTTTTTCAAAATTTAAATAGTTTATTAGTTTATAATAGCTTATTTATTTGGTCAAAATTGCCAGAAACATATTTATTTTTTTGCAAAAAAAAAAAAACTGGTTGGGTTTATTTCCAACATAGATAGGAATATTTGAGAATTATTTCAGTTTATTTAAAAAATTGAAGAAATCATCCAAAATCTGAAATATATTGGGAAAAATCCATATTTTGTAGAAAAATGTGTTTTAAATAATAATTCTAATACAATTCTTATCAGTTCAAAAACAATCGATGGTTGTGAGTTTTACTTAATGAAACTCCATAATTAGGGAGACGATCAATCATCTACCTGATGATGCCACTATGATGGCGAAATAATTATAGCAGTGTCTCTACAATAAAAATTGTGAAACTTGAAAACTGTTGATTTATTTACAAATGATTTGAAAACAATATTTAATCTAAAATCTCGCGATTAAAAAGTTGGTATGTTTTTAACACATTTTTCATTTTTTTTTTGCTATTTTGTTTAATATTTTTCAATTGCGAAAAAAAGATAACTGGTCTTACTTATAGTATAATATATTTCTAGATAATTATTTCAGATTTTTTGAAAAATAAAAAAAAAATCTAGGCAGAAAGACTTCTGGCAGTGCCTACTAAAGATACAGGCCGGAATGTCGGAGTGGGGATGACTCCCAGATGCATACGTATGCCTGGCCTTGGATCGCCTGCTCGTCTCGCACACTGCTTCTAATACAATTTAAATTGTAACAATTATTCTCAGATGCCGTTGTAAAAAATAAAAATATAAAAATGAATAACTAAAAATCAATGTATTAAAAAATGAAATTATATTAACTATAAAATTTGATATAATTCCAAATGAGGCGTATATTTGAATACGAGCGAGAGATGATTTCGTTACGACTGTCTGCGGGCGACGGAATTCACACGCATTCGTACTCCCTAGACACCGAGATTTCGAATCCCCCCACTCAGACATTCCGGCCTGTGTCTTTAGTAGGCACTGCTTTTGGCCGTCAATTTGAAATGTTATATATTATTGTATAAAGATCATATCAAAACAGTAATGAAGATGTTTAATCGATGATTGGTTTTGAGTTACGTGAAGAGTATAATCAAAACAACTGTTGTTATTGATAATAAGTGTATAGCACTCGAAATATATATCTAAACATTAGATAATAAAGAGTAATGAAAGGATATAAGATGTTTAATAACAATAAAAAAATCTGACCAAAAATCTAAAATTTCGTAAGTAACAGAACACAGAATTCGTGTATAATTTTGAAAAATAAAAAAATCTTGTCAAAAAGGCAGTGCCTACTAAAGATAGAGGCCAGAATGTATGAGTAAGGGAATTCGAAATCTCGGAGTCTGGGGACATGTTTAAAAACAAGATATAAACTAAAAATTCACTAATTACAAGTTTAAATTACCCAAAATGTCTCTAAAGATTTTTAAATTGTAAAAAAAGGTTACTGGACTTATGTAAAGTATATTATCAGATATTCATAGATAATTATTTGAGAAATTTTAAAAAATGTAAATTTTTCAACAAAAATCTCAAATTTCCTAAGGAATTAATTCTTTTTTTGTGGATTTTTTTGGTTTAAAGAAAAACTAAAATAATTCTCAAATATTCCTATCTACATACCGGGTTATTCACGGTGTACGAAACGAGTATTCTGGCCAAAGCACAGAACTTTTAAGATTTTTGATTTCAGGGGTGTATATGAGGCTATAAAGGCTACTTTCTAAAATTATTTTCATATTATACAGGGTGTCCCATATACCATAAAAATATCAAAGTTTTATTTTTTAAATGGAACACCCTATGTATTATTATATTTTTAGATTCTACGTTCAAAATAACTATTGTTTTTATTAAGGTTGTTAGTACCTATACCTAACGGTTACTTAGGTACTTTGGCCACAATACTCCGTTCCGTATAGCGTGAATAACCCGGTATAATATAAAATAATTATATTCGACAATAATGTAATCATTCTAAAAAAAACCTATACGTAAAACTGAATTATGATTACCTAATACATAAACGCAATTGCGAATATATTCCTCATACAATAATTGAAGACATTAACTCATTGGAAATCAATACACAATCTGAAGTCTATTCAACCGTCACATATTTATATACATCTTTTTGGAACAGGTACACATACACCTCCATTCACATACCTGCGAAGAAAGTTCAGTTAAGAAATCCATCTTTTAAAACCTCTCAGTGGAAAGAGAGGTCTTAAAAGATGTTCTGCATTAATCATCTTGCATCATTTCACGACGAAATTCAGCATGGCATTTCATGGCTCGAACGTTGAATTTTAACGGTTATTAGTACTCGTCATTAAAATGAAATATTTCAATTAACAGCAAAAAAGAAAAAATATAGTCGCAACGAAATTTGTTTAAAAAATTAGATAATAAAAAAAAATGAAAATTCTTTAATAAAATTGGTGGTTGAACATTTTATTAAAGAATTTTCAATTTTTTTTTCATCTAGCGAATCGTTGACATTGCCACATGAAATTAAGCAAAGGATGGCGCTTGCGCCGTCTTCAATTTATTGAAAATTAATAATTTTAATCAATTATCTTCCCGTAAACTACTTGTTTAATTGCAAAAAATGAAAATAGCGATAAAGAATAATAGCTAATAATATTCTATAGTTTATGAAATTTTAGTGATTTTATTTAATTTTTTATGTTCTTCTTATGTTGCCGTGAAATTCATAACGCTTAAAATGTTATTTCAATTTTCTACATCATCTTTAATCTGGTTCTCATTAATCGCTTGATGAAACATAATCACAATATTAATAGATTGAAAAATACACTTGATTTGTTTCACTACTTAATTAGTGACACAAATCAAGGGATAACCAAAGGCCTAACGTGGCCTATGTATGTTTGTGCGTTTGTGTGTTCACCTCCCACAAAAATGTAGAACCTCACAGTCAATGTATGGCGAAAAAGAATTAAAAAAAATTATTAATACGTTCCATGACGAAGCGATTTTTTTTTATAATTTTTTTTACGTCTTAAAAATATTTGCTTACGAAATTTGAAATGGTTTTCATGATATTCGTACAGATTGTACGTAAAATATTAAATTTAACATAACATAAATTTAATATTTTACTTAAATTCTGTACGAATATCACGATAACTTAAATTTCGTATACACATGTTTTTAATACGTAAAAAATTGTGAAAAATCGCTTCGTCACGGAACGTATTAATAACAATTTTTTTATAATAACAATTACACAATATTAAAGATTGTAATCACTCATTATTAGTATGTGTTTACCAATTAAAAACAAAATAAATGTACGTCCAATTAAAATCACTCGTCGGCTAATTAAAGTAAAAGCGTGATTACATTGAAGCGATCAAAAATTACAACCACAATTTAGAAACCGATACATCAATACAAATAACCATCATTAATCATCTTGCGCAACTGTGCAGAATTTACATAATGACTCGCTTTTGGTTCTGCTGATGATATTTTGCGGCTAATAACAGTTATTGCTGACGAAATTTACGATCGCCGGCGCGAGTGCTGTTTCAAATAATTTTGACAGGAAAGTTAATTTATACGAAAGGAACAGATACATTTATTACATTTTTTAAGTTTAGAATTCGATATAAATTATAAGTTAATTGAGTGGATGTTTTTGTGGATATTAAATATTAATTGAAATTAATTTCTTGTTGTTTTTTTCTTTAAATGCTGCCTTCAGATTTGATTTACGCAAATAAGGATTTATGTTTTAGATCAGTGATTCCCAATTTTTTGCAGGACCAATATGATTGTTTTTATTCAAATAAGAACTTTTGGTTTCCAGATTAGTTCTTCTCAACACTAGATCAATCCCTTCCTTTTTGGGTTATAAGAGTACAATAAAATGTAATTAAGAACGCATAACAAGAAGACAAAATATTGTTATGGTAATAAGAAATATTTACTTTATAAGAATTATTTCGCGAATAAATGGAATTTGTTTTGGCTATGATACCAAATGGATAATGTTTAATATTTTCTGTTGTGGAGGCTTCTTCGTTATACAAATTTAAATATATTAATGAAATCATTTCTAAACTTGCATAATGACAACCTGAATTTTCCAAAACTGCGCCCACAAGTAAAAATATTGTATTATACAAAAAAAGTTTAGATGTGTATTCATTAATATAAATATTCTTTATATTTAGAGTTAACGACTTATATAAATGAAATAAAAATGATTTGAAAATAATTAATAAATTATTTCCACATTTAGCTATGTCATTTATTTAAATAACTGTGACCAAGTGAATGAATACTCTTTTCCATTTATATTAAAGACTTATATTTAGTTCCAACGTTATCTGTGCACATATTTTATATAAGCTAATTAAAAAATATTTGAAAATAATTAATTATTAATAATTAATTAATTATTTTCCCTTTAGCTACTGCTACTTTTTTGACTTACTTTATGTAAGTACTTTAAAACAAATACATATTAAAACAACTACTTATCGGACATATACTCGTTCAGATTTTGAATTACATAATGGACATTTGTTGTTACAAGCAATAACATTGTATAATTCAACATTTTTTTGTTTAGAGAATATTTAATGGAAAGAATTAAAATAAAACTTAATATAAGGCAATGTGCAGATATGTGTTTCGGGATTCAACCCACGTCACTCAGAGCTGTAATAAAATTATAAAGTTGTTAAATTCAATTTATTAAACGTACCGTTCCGGCTGCAATCTCAGGTGCAAATGTTCGATTTCGGCGATTGACGCAAACGATGCGCGCATTCTTATCGTTCATAACAAAATAATTAATTATTTTCAAATTCTTTTTATTTAATTTATTTTAAATAGCTATGACCTAGTGAATACATACTCTTTTCTGTTATTATTATCTTATACTTGTGGTTGTTCCCAATCGAAAATGTTACGTTTAGCGTGTACGCTATTAATTAAATTCACATTCTATAAATACATTTCTATTACAGAAGTTGCTTAGACTGTCATAATAAAAATTACGTACACGTTAAACTCAATATTTCGCTTACAGAATAGCCCCG
Source organism: Philonthus spinipes (assembly GCA_963082785.1). Lineage (NCBI taxonomy): Eukaryota > Metazoa > Arthropoda > Insecta > Coleoptera > Staphylinidae > Philonthus > Philonthus spinipes. The sequence continues at coordinate 11,239,008 of OY720306.1, forward strand.
ATTATCTCTTTACAGTAATGAATTATTTACCTAAGGTTTCATTAATAAAATAATTTTAAGTTAATAAATGTTTACGCTCTATTTACGTTCTCGCGGCAGACATGTGTTATACAAAACAAAGTAAATAACAGTGTTTTATTTGTAAATAATATGAATACAAAACAAAGGTCCTATTATTATCATTTTGGTAGAAAAGTGCAGTAAAATTAGAGTGCTGATAATTATATCCAACTTTCGAAGCTTTAAAATCGTATCGATTTAATTTTAATGCGAGACAGAGATAAAGTCGCCGCATTCGAGATCGCATTCGGTGATTTTATATTTGTGCAATACACAGAAAAGTTATTGCGTCGGATTGCATTCGCCGAGGATGTCGCAATCCATCCGAGCGCTCTGAGAAAACGGCAGTGGCCGTCCTTCAAGATCAATATGTAACCTCCACTGCGAAGAGATGGAAATATATGCACCATGCAATGACGTAAGATGGTCTGCAGCATGGACTCCCGCGTTATTCCCAAGGGCTAATGCCTTCGGTGGCTTCACAAATAAGGCTTGTTCGTTTGTACTGCATTAAATTGAACCATGGATCAAGTAAATATGTACTCTGTAGTTGAACCGAGTGCAAGTTTGTGACATCGCTCGTAAGGATTACAAAACCGTCAATGCAGAAAATGTAAAAAAAAATTCAATTGTAGTTTATTTGTAATAAATTAATGACGCTGCAAGCGCCATCTTTTGCTTAATTTCAAGTGGCATCGTCAACGATTTGGGTCTACAAGGTAGACGACCGAGAATCATTGTTTCGTCCACTAAAGGAAGGCAAACTTGTCCTAAGGTCGCATTTATAGTGAGGTAATACGATGTTAGATGCTACGAGGGGTCGTTTTTATATTCCCGGATAAGGTATGAAAACAAAAGGCTAGAGGAAAAACTAAATTTTATTTTTCAACATAGTTCCCCCACTTTTGAATACAGGTATAACATAGATTCAATAATATCTTTAATGTATAAAAATATTCATCGTCTTTTCTGCAAAATGGTTCACAATAGCTGCTATAAGTTCGTCACTGTCCCTAAATTTTATTCCCCTTGGTGTTTTTTTTGTTAGATTCGGGAACAAAAAATAGATACTGGATGCCAAATCTGGACTATAAGGTGGATGTGGAATTTCTTATAAATTCATTTTCTTTATAATCAATAAACAATTCCCTGAGAGTGCTAAAAATGGTTGCCATTACATTTTCTACAGAAGGTATGCCTTTTTGGATGGCTGGAGCCCTTGACGTACTACTGAATCAACTCTTGTTTCGATTCAGGATATAATGATTAACCCAGGTTTCATCTCCAGTAAAAAGTCGATTGATAATTAAATCTGGTTCATCTCCACGGCGCGTCGAGAATTGTTTACCCGAACATGTATTTTGAATGGCGAAAGCATTCGCCGCACCCATCTTGCACTAACCTTTGTCATCCCAAGGTAATCGTGTTAAATTCAGAAAACTGTGGTTTCTGAAACTCGTACTGAAACTGCTAATTGTCGCTTCTTTAGTCTTGCGTCGTCTAGTACGAAACACTTGGGTTTTCAACAACATCTGCAGTAATCACGTCAACAGGGCGCTCTGGACGGAAATCATCATCCGGTGATTCTCTACCATATTTAAACAATTTTGACCACGCATGCCTTATATAATTCCGCGAGAACTAAATTGATAGGATATATCAGTCTTTTACTGGCTAAAAAAACATTATCTAATGATTTTACAAAGTAAACCTATATAGCTATTCGATCTTGGGACTTTACGAAGGGCTTGGGACTTTACGAATTGTGGCATGATGACGGGTTGATTACTTAGTGGTAATTATTTTAAAAGTAATATAGGTGACTAGAGATTATTTGACCTTATGGAACGAGGAAATTGAGGCTAATCAACCTCGTGGGACGTTTGGTTCCTCTCCGTGTAAATTGAATTTGAAAAAGTGGGCTTTCGCCTGCTGACAGACGTGCTCTTACTCACTTGCCGTTTTGGTGTCACAATTGCATATTGCTGACAAACCACGGAGCACCGATGATTCGCGTAATCATTATGCTCTGCATGGTTTGCAGCCTGCGCATTTGCATGAGGGCGAGGCTCCTCCAAGCAGGACAACCATACGTAATTTTTGGCGTATCATTACCTTGTAGAAGAGCATCTTACAAGACAGTAAGAGTTAGCTAATGATTAATAGAAGAAGTTTGAACTGCCCTAATGGCTTCATTAGCCCAGTTCAAAGATGATATATGTGAGCGCAACGTAAGTCTATAATCTATTTGTAAACCAAGGTATTTCATTTAATATTTGTTAAGGCTTCTACTTTGTTATACATCGTTGTACAAAAAAAGAAAACACTTGAAAAAGTATAACTTTTTCAAAGTTATTTCACTTTATTCACCCGTAGGATTGGGATTTCTCTTATGCATTTTTTTTTTCATTTTTTCCGGGTTCTCGTAAAAAGGATTGGCTTTTCTGTGGATTAACAGAAAGTTTCCATACGTTGGCCCATTCCTCGAAATTATCGAATGCTGTTTGGAGTTTGGTCGTCATATGAGGTAAATATTTACCTCTGCACAAGCAGACGATGTCGTCCGCTATTAATACATTCGCTGTAAACGGAAGGTTGTAAACGAACATATTATGAAGCAAAGGAACCTTGTGGTACATCTGTAGTCATTTTACGAAATGGACGAGACGTAGCGGACAGAGAAAATACGATTGCTGATAAAATATTTTATCAACATGGGGGTATTTAAATAAAAATACTTGTCCTTTCTCCTACTTATTTTTATTTCACTAGATATATTATAAAAATAAGTAGGAGAAAGGACAAGTATTTTTATTTAAATAATTAAAGTCTCCACAACCAACAACCAACATAAAGAAGATTAGAGCATGGGGGTATGTTTATGTAATGAACAAACTTAAGGCCACGTTTATAGTGAGGCAGCCTTGAAAGTGGTAATTTTTTTCTACGCGCGTACAAAATTCTAATTAACAACATATAATATATAATTTGTTATGATAGGGCAGAAAGACCCCAGATCGATAGCCCGGACAGACTAACATAATATTTATTTTTGTTAAGTAAATATAAATGTATGTATAAGCTTATGTAATGTTGTCTGAATAAAGATGTTTGTATATATAGTAATAATATTTAATATTTCAAATGTCATTACATTAATGTACAAAATTAAATTGAGGCAGCGTCTACTCTAAAACCTACAGGTTATTTAATTACGAATTTGATTAAAAAAATATATCTACATATTTATTTGATTACTTTATAAATTAAAATACTATATATATATATATATAAGTACATATGCAACAAAGATGTTTTCGTCTATTTTTTATATTCTTGCTAGAATTGTGGTGTTCTACTACAGATACGACCGTAGGAAATTTCTAGTCGTGATGAATAAGTATGATGTATGAAGTGATGAATAAGGCTTGTTTTGTGTGTAAAATTGGAAGTTCGTATATCCCGACTTTCATACTTAAGGGAATGGAATTTGTGCTTTGCGATATGTCTGTGGCCTCTACTATTCAACTTAAGGTTGCGGTTTAGTAGAAAGAGATAGTTATATAGTAAAATGAAAATAATCGTTTGAAAAAGGGCCATTCTTTTGGATTTAATAATATGAATATGTATTTAAATTTTTTATCTACCAAGTATAAAGTATCAGTCTAAATAAAAAATATAAATCGTTAATTTTCGTGTATTACATCAATTTACTAGTTCAAGTTAGAAAAGAAAATTGTAAGATATAATGAAATTAATAGGTCATGTCTGCTAAGTAATTTGAATACAGAATTTAGTGAAATCCTTTAAATTTACATTGTACAAGTTTTTATTAGCAAAAATATAATTTGAAATTTGCTATAAATTTGATCAATTTTCATTGTTTTTTCACACAAAGTAAACATTAAAATAATTTTTAATTCATCTAATGAAATTCCTGCTTATTTTAACATTACTTTAATGTATAATACAATATTGTTCATTGATCAAAACTGCAATCTAAATCGAATTAGTGATTGCCATTATTTATATAGCTATCTCTTTCGTCTAAATTTTGTAAATCATTTCGGAGGTAAAGACTTTGATAAGGTGTCTGTAACGATCTTCATATTTTCTGAATGTACATCCACATATAAACCTAACCCAATTGTAAATAGCTGGAAATACAAGAGCAGATGTGCAATGAATTTTGTCCAACACGGCTTTGATTTCTTTGGGCGTTGAATTTTACAAAAATATGATTTTAATCGCAGCTCGATATTTATTATTTAATATAATTAAAAAAATGTTAATAGAAAAGTTGAACAGAAAGATGTTTGGTCGATATACCGGACAGACTTGTAAATATATATTGTAAATATTTATCTTATTTTATTTTGTATTATTTATATAGTCTGAATAAAGCTATGTATAGAAAAGATTTTTATTCACTTAGCCACAGATATTTAAAATAAATTAAATAAAAATTATTGAACATTTGTTTTAAATACTTATGTAACATAAGTCAAAATGTAGCTAAAAGAGGAAATAATTTAATAATTATTTCCAAATTATTTTTATTGCATTTATTTAAATAACTGTGACAACGTGAATAAATCCTTTTCTTTTCTATTATAATTCATTTGTTACCTCGTTTATAATTCATTCTGATGACATGCAATTTATATTGTTTTAGTTGTAAACATTAATTGTAAAATGGTGAATTCCGTAAATAAAATAAAATTAAATTAAATAATTAAGTAATGCAAATTTATAAACTATTTTCTCTTTAGCTCGTGATACTTTTAACTTACATAATAAAAGTTATTAAAGAAGAAGAAATATCTATTCAAAAAATGTTTACTTCAACCGACAACACAGATGAAACTGCTGAAACTCAATCAGCAGTTTAATTAGGAGTGCTTTTACTAGTAATAAATATTTTTAAATTCTGCAAGTGCCAACTCTTGGATTTTCTAATAACTTATTGATCAACCCTTGTAGAACAATTTATTAATTCTAGATGTAATGGAGAATATGCGGAGACAAGACGCAAAATCATTTATAAATAATCATTGTTTTATTCCGTAACAAGTGTGTGATACGAGCGAAGTGTTTAATTTTTAAACCTATATCTTTTTACGTCAGTCAAAAACGTATCAAAAAGTAATGACTCAACCATCAAATATACATTTGTTCACTTATATTTTTATCTAATTATTTAAACATGTTTTACCAAGTGTTAAGTGAGAAATTTAGTTACGATCAATATACTACTTAAAACTAATATAAACAAACTAAAAAAAAGCTGTAATAAATTGTATTACAAATTTACAAATAAAAAAAAAACATGTATTTATTGAATGAATCATAATTCTCGACGGAGCGCACATACAATTTACCTGTCTCATAATTTACACGAAACGAGAACATAATATACATTTTTTTTCTACAATTAATTCTCCAGTATTTTCTATTATACGCTCGCAAGTACACAACCTTCAAGAATTCATCGACCTGCGTACTTACGTAATGCATTCGAGAATGCAATAATTGTAAGTAATTATTCGCTTCAATTACATTATTCATTAATGACTATCGCCGCAACTTTACAAATACTTATTGGTCGGTAATTGCATACATTTCATTTGGATTGATACGAAAATCGCTCATTGGGGATTTATTTTTTTGTAGGTGACCCCATTTGGAAATTAACTGTATTTATAGTGGATTTGTGTTGATAATAATTACTAAAATGTGTTTTTATTGTAGGAAAGACTAACAGTAATGACAAGCGTTTATTATATTTGTTGATTATTAATAGTGTTGGGCAAAATCGAGTGAATTTAGTAATATAGTTTTTCTCAATAATCAATTTTAAGTAGCAATAGTTAATAAATAATAATAAATTGGATTTTATTAATAAATTAAGTGAGACTTCCCAATATTAATATTATAAATTACATTAACTAATTAAACTTCGCCTGTTGTACATTATATGTTATGTTTCTTCATGTTTAACTATTTTTACCTTTTAATAAAGACAATTTATTATTATTATTAATTATTAAAAAAAAATCAAGTTTTTTTTTACAAAAAAGTATAATATTAAGAAATTTTAAATGATTTTAAATAATTTAAAGTAAGACATAAACAACCGCATTTGAAATAATCAAAACGGCAGATACATTTGAAACACAATGAACTTGATTGCAAATAAACGTAGTCAGTCGACTTTAAATTATTAATGTATGCCCGGATAACGAGAACCGTGATTGCGAAACCCTAACCGGGTGGGCATAAAGTATATAATATTCTTATGTAATCTAATTTACATCGAATCTAAAATGCCCCGCTAACAATAAACAATAATAACGCCCCGATAAATACAAGCTTCTCTCTCAATTATTTCATGTCATCTACATCATACCCGTTATCGTATCGCTGGATCTTGTCTTGGATACGTTCTAAATGTTAACATGTGATATTGTTTATTGTTAGACCTGTTATGTACGGTGTATTCGTGTCTTTAGTTATGAACTTTTAATTTCTGTTTAGATCGTTTTTTTCGCGCGTGTGTGTATTGTTAACGTGCAACTTTGTTGTTGTTGATTTTAATTAATGAATTATTTATTAATTTTATGTACAAATAAATAAATTACTGCTACATATGTCTTATTTTTTTATTAATAACAACCAGGATAATATGTCAAATGTTTTAGCTCGAGAAAAGCAATATTTTAACTCTATTTATTTCAACTGTAATTAAATGAATTAATAATAAAAATGTTTTTCTCTTATTAGAAATTAAGATAGAACTGAACAATCATATAGGCTGATCAAACTTAATGCTCAAAAAAATAATAGTTTGTAAAATAAAATAAAAATTTGAAAATAACTAATTATTAATCAGTTATTTCCCTTTAAGTACTGCAACTTTTTTGACTTACTATATTTTGATTAAAATTCTCGCTTAAACCGTGATGAAACATTTTTAATTAATAATGATAAGAAATTAAAACACTTATTTTTTTAATCTGTGAAACATAAAAAACAAGTGTATCGTTATTTTTGACGCTACGTAAGTACTTTAAAACAAATGTACATTAAAACAACTACTTCTCGGACCTATACCTCTCCAGGTATTAAATTACATAATGGACATTTGCTGTTGTATAGCAATAATAAATTGTATAATAACAGATTTTTTTGATTTGAGAATATCTGATGGAAAGAACAAAGAAAAACATTTGCATTAAATATTTTTGAATAAAAACTCAATGTCCATTACATAATTCAATAGCTGGAGGGATATATGCACGAGAAGTAGGTGTTTATTATTTTCCCTTTATTTATTGCGACTTTTTTTACTTACTTAACGTAAGTAAAAAAATCGCAGTAACTAAAGGGCAAATAATTGTTTAATAATTAATTATTTTCAAGTTTTTTTTTATATGATTTAATTTAAATAACTGTGACCAAGTGAATAAATAATCTTTTCTATTATTTTGTAAAAGTTTTGTAAGAGATTTGAATACATTTTGAATACATAATTTCTTCGAAAATACATCTGTATAATATTCTTATGTATTAATTTTCTTATTTCGATAACTGTTGGCTGAGTTGCCCGCAATGTCTTATTAATTCTCTTAAAAAGATAACATAAGTTTTTGGGTTCTCCTTTTTTAAAGAGAATTAACATTACATAGCGGGTCACTCAGAAAAAAAAAATATCAACAATTATTCGATGTTTATTAATGACATCGAATAATTGTCGATATTGTCAATTAGATTAATATATAATTAGGGTTGCCGTAGGGTGAGGATACAGCGCCCTTATCAGTTTAGTATATAGTAAAGTAAAGTAATAAGACCCTTGTGACACAATGAAAAATTATGGAAAACATTATTTCAAAGAGCTTTTAAAACTTCAACACTCATTTCGTTTTCTCGCAAATGAATAAAAATTAAAATAATCCGCCCCACGATATCCAATACCGAAACCATATTACGCTAGGCTTCTTTTTTAAGCTTAACATAATTATACGCGAATTATATGTATTATTAAATCAATACTCAAATATCTCCATTGCAACACACGCAAAATATATATTGTTGCGATTTCTCGCTTTCCCCAGGATTGATTATTTTATATGTTTGCATTTTATTTTTATTCTTATAAAAGACTACGCATGTCATCACCGGAAGGTTAGTGGCCTTTGCGAAATGGCAAATAAATGTCAATATTTGCTAGCCTGTGCATTACGTTATAATCTGTAGGTATTCAACCTTTATTATCTTTTTTTATTTATTTGAATTGAAAACAGGTGCTCATGTGGTTAGATATCGGAAGAAAGAAAAATAAAAATAATTGTATTACAAAATATGTTATTCTAGATTTAAAACGTTCAGCTGTAAAGAGTAATGAATTATTATATTTATGGTTTTAAATAAACCAGTAGCGTATGTAATCATTCATTTTTGGATGGGCATGATACTGAAAGTTTGAAACTCGCAAATCAAAAATACATAGACAAATTGGAAGTCGCTGAAAAGTTACCCAAAGGTATTTTATTATAAAATTTATAAATTTCAAAGTTTTATTTCTAAGTTTACAATTTTTATTTCTAAATAACATCATATTAGTGCGTTTTATTTCAGTTAACAAACGTAATAATTTCATTAATTTAATTTAGTATAAATAGACAATTTGTAATCTCGACAGGTGATGTCAAATGCCATATACCCCTCCAGACATTGATTTATCAATCAAATATTTCACATTTTCCCATCTTTGCCATAAGAATGCCAAGAATTTCGCCTCTTACAGAGGTGATATTCAAAGTGGAAGTTATAGCGAAATAATTTTTATTTTTAATTTTTTCATTGTTACCAAAACACTTTGGTAACGATTTAAAATAATTTTCAAAAAGCTGCAATACAAAAATATAAGCAATCCACGGATTTCGTCATAATGTACCTACATTTTTGTAAAAGCAAATTAAAAAAAACAATCAAATTGTTGTAAGTTGTCACTAATGCATTCCAGTATCAATATTAAAATAAGAAATAATCCTGCGACGAAGTTTCGCAAATGTCGCTTTAAAATCGAGGTATTTTAACATAGATAGTATGTTATAGTGGGATGTTTTGAAACGTGTCTACATTCAAAGAGTCTTGCATAGAGGAGATTTATGTTCAGAAGTAGGTGGTGGGCATTTTGAATTTTTTTTATAATTTTGGTTTTTATAAAATAAGCCGATTTGGATATTTTCTTATTTTATTCGCTACCTTGACAGTTTTCATCTTATTGTCAATTTATATATGGTTTGTTATAGTTTACTGTCAAAATAAAAAAGTTAAAAGACTTATGCATCAGTAACACTTTACATGAAATGTATAGCATAATACAAAAATGTTATCATTTGTTTATTTGAGTCATCCCCATGTGAGGGTTTTACATGTTTAAATCAGCAAAATTTTTCGAATCGTTTTTAAAACTACTATTAAAAAATGGGATTACAGACAATCCACTTAAAGCTCTTTCAAAAGTTGTGAACGAAATAAGTCGATTAATCGAAAGTTTCCATGCAGTTTCGTCGTCTTTATTTTTTGAGATATACAACTGAAGATGTTCGATATAGATGAAAACTTTCCAGTTTGTATCCATTTCTTACGGGATGTCGGAGTTACAAAACTTCTTATCGGAATTTATAATAAACAAAATAAAACGCGGAAAAACAGAAAATAAAATGTGTTTATATTTTTTTACAACACTCGTGTACTATAAATATTGTTGTTGTTTTATAAATTAAAGAATTTATTAAAAATACTTCAAAAAATATATTTGTTTATTTATGAATATACAATAATTATACAAATATTTTTTATAAGTGTATTCAGTAAATTCTAAAAAAAACATTTTTTTGAGTTTCACAAAATTTATTGTGGAGATACTGCTACAATAAATTTTGTGAAACTTAAAAAAACTGTTGTTTCATTTAAAAATAATGTATTATGGAGTTTTATCAAGTAAAAGCCTCAACCATCAATTATAATAAAATTTTTAAAAAACTCAATTATTTGTAATATATATATATATATATATATAACAATCTTTATTAAAAATTAAGTTTATATTAACGTAACAAACATTCATTATGTATATCACATGAAAATTAATTGTTAAATGGCTATTATTATGTTAAAATTAAAAAAAATAAATTATTTGAAATATATATACCAATCTTTATTAACAATTAAGTTTGTAATAACGTAACAAACATTGATTATATATATATCACATGAAAATTAATTGATAAATGGCTATTATTTTAATATGTGTAAAAACGGATCATGTTTGTTAATGTTGCCTCTTAATACAGACTATAAGTCTGTATTAAGGGGTGGTTCAATTGTTATGATTGATACTGTTATGAAATTATGCAATGAATGCATGAATTGAGGGAGACGGAAATTTATGATGGGAAATTATGTTTTTATTTCGAGGAATACAGTGAGGCTGTGACAAGTCAAAGAGGATATGATTAGAGGCGAATTTTGAAGCAAGTGATTGTAAAGGGAGTTGCATAGGAATGAGATATTTGTTATTTAATCAGTGATTATTATAATTATTATTATATTAAATTGAATAATTATATTAATGCCATATTTCTCTTTACATAACCAACAAATTAAAAGTTTGGATTACAAGATAACATGAGAATAATCTTACCCTAGCCTAAATCCCACAACTTCTATTATACTCATGAAATTCTTAAAATTTCTTTCAAATTTGAATGGTTATATTAATAGACTTTAAGCTATTAGAATTTCAACATCATTCAAAATGTTTTTTTTTATTATTAATAAATCCAGAATGATTTTTAAAAGTGTGAAAATCAAATTTGCATGCAATATATCAAAAAAAAGGCAGGATATTTCGCGTTGAATGCTGTCCGAAAATAGAGAAAAACACAAACCAAAACAATGATACAAAGTGCGTACATCCTTCATCCTACAACTGTTTTTTTCTTTCTGTTACAGGTAAGGAACTCATTGTGTAATCCCATACCGTTCTTCATCTTTAAGGCAAATAGGTAAGAATTGCGCAATCGCCTGTATTTGTACAAATTACCCAACGCGTACACGCATTCTTTTGCACGTATTTGAATCCTAAACACTTGTAACTGAAATAATAGCGATTCGTTATTTAGTTGTTTATTTTTTTTTATTCGTGTTGCGTAATAATTTCACCGGAGATTTTTCTTATTGCGAGTAGAAAGTCAGCGGTGACTATTCAAATATGATCGTAATTGACTTCGGGTTTTGATTTGTGGAAATTCACTGCAATTACTACAGCATAATAATTAATTAATATAATTAATGGTTTTAATATTTAGACATTGGTAGTGCATATTGTATGAAATAAATATGAATAGATTATTAAAAATCAACCAATAAAACTCAGATTAAATTGAATAACTTTAAATTCTCGACTAGTTTCGGGTTATTAGCCCATTAATTAATAATAAGTAATTAGAGCTAAATGTCGACATTTTTGATAACATTTTCAATGATATTTGCTCCTGCCCTGATTAAATTTATCATTAATACAATGATAAATTTAATCAGGGCTATTCTGTAAGGGAAATATTAAGTGTATACGTTATATTTGTCATGACAGTCTAAGCAGGTTTTGTAATAGATATATACTTAGAATGTGAAGATAATTAATAACATACACATTAAACTTAACATTTTTTGTACGGAATAGCTCCGAATATCTTTTACAGTAACATTTATTTACTTGGTTACATCTATTTAAAATAAATAAAATAAAACTAATTTGAAAATAATTAGTAAATTATTCCCTCTTTGGCTACTGCGACATTTTGACTTACGTTAAGAAAAGTATATTAAAAAACAACTAGCACAGAAAGGAGACCTTCAGTCGATAGCCCATAACAAACTACTAACCCATCGATATATATTGTAAATATAATATTTCTAAAGAATTGTAATTCTAATCTTCTTTATGTTGGTTGTTGGTTGTGGAGACTTTAATTATTTAAATAAAAATACTTGTCCTTTCTCCTACTTATTTTTATTTCACTAGATATATTTCGGAAACTGTTTCCATCTTCAGTAGTTGAAGTTTTTATAGTTTCCGAAATATATCTAGTGAAATAAAAAATAAGTAGGAGAAAGGACAAGTATTTTTATTTAAATAATTGTAATTCTGCTGTCTGAATAAAGATGTTTGTATAAAAATCAACTACTTCTCGGGCTTATACCTCTTCAGACATTGAATTACATAATTACATAATGGACATTTGCTGTTGCAAAGCAATAATATATTTTATAATGCAGCATTTTTTTATTCGAGAATATTTAATACAAAGAACAAAAAAACGTTACGTAATTTAATGCTATGTCTACACACGTTTTTCAAGATAAATCTTATTTTCTATTGTTATCAATAGCCATCGAGGTATTTTTATTTAAATCGAAAATTTTAAAGTCGAAAATGTTTTGTTTTTTTATTGAGAACAATCAAGAAAGCGCGTAGCATTCGCATCCGTTGCCGAGCTCGATTATTTACATCAGAGGATCGCCCAGCTATATTTAAATAAGTTGTCATTTTACAACTTTCTGGAGGGGTATAGGCCCGAGAATTAGTTGTTATAATGTACATTTGCTTTAAAGTACTCAAGTAAAGTAAGTAAAAAATGTAAATGATTGATTAATAATTAATTCTTTTATAAATAGAAAAGAGTATTCATTCACTTGGTCACAGTTATTTAAATATATTAAATAAAAATGATTTGAAAATAATTAATAAATTATTTTCACATTTACCTCTGTGACTTTTTTTTGCCCGGGAAGTAGTTGTTTTAATGTGCATTTGTTTAACGTACTTACATAACGTAAGTCAAAAGTCACAGAGCTAAATGTGAAAATGATTTATTAATTATTTTCAAATATTTTTTATTTAATATAATTAATTCTTTTGATTTAATTTATCTTTGATTTTGCTGCCGTTTATTACATATTCGATGTTTCTAGCTTCTAACCAAATCAGAATTGTAATATTTTATAGTTGTAAGTGGATTTTCTGATTCATTGTAAATAATTGTATTTTTGACTGAAAAATTACTGGCCGATAACCATTTATTAAAATAAAAATGTACTACTTAATGTATTATTTTAAACTGTTGTTTTTAACGAGTTATAAATGCCCTTGAAAAAAGCAACTTCTTTTTCTTGTAATAATTTGCAATTCTAAATGTATTAATCCCACCGATTATCCGTAAGTTTTTTTTTAATATAAAAAAAACGCCCGCATTAATATTCCTTTAATTTAGATTCTTATGAAAATTTATAATTAGAATTGTTATAAAAGTTCGCCGTTCGTGGTTTCCCTTGTGCCGCATAGGAATCTGTGCATCTTGGTTTTATGATGATTATCTTCGTCAGGTTGTGGAATAGCATTCGAATAACTTACTTACATACTCTAAGTCCTCACAAAATTTCGATACTGCTTTATATGCTAGAAGCAACCTTGTACCTCTTTTAATTTTTAATGGAATTTTAAGTATACTTTATTTATTATTAATAACAAATTTTTATTCTACACAAGTAAAAAAATATTTATAAAAATTATAATTTTGTATTTAAAACATGATTATCTTGTTATCGACCAGAGGTCTTTCTGCCAGTCTCGGGGCTATTCCGTACGGGAAATGTTCAATTTATCGTGTACGTTATTAATTAATTTCACATTCTGTAAATACATATCTATTCAAACAGCTGCTTAGATTGTGATGATAAAAAATAACGTACACGTTAAAGTTAATATTTTCCGTACGGAATAGCCCCATATTCATGCGTCATGATCGCTAATGTCACTGTTTCTGCCCTGCTGATGAGATGTAATGAATTGCTGAATTGTAATAACGGGATATTTATATTTTGGATGGATATTATTAAACATAGGTGATTTAGGATTTCAGTATTTTTGGGATTTGGTGCACATTTGGAAAGTGATTGGAGCCGTTCAGTTATGGTTGGGATATTACTGAGTTCATAATTGAGTGTTTATTAGAATCAATCATCATTGTAATTTATATCAGTGTAATTTAAATAACTGCAAATGTGTGAATCATCTTTGCTTCATTTTATTTATATATACAATCATCTTTATTGTGGTATTTACATATACATATATTATACAAAATATTTGATCTAAACTTATAAATGGCTATCGACCTTAGGTCTTTCAGCCATCATTTTATTTAATTTAATTAGAAACAAGGAGTGTTTATTTTTATTAATATTGTTTTTGCGTTTAACTCAAATTACGCAAGACTTTTTTTAACCAAAAATTGCGTTGGAATAATAAAATTGTAGTTCTACAAATTTATTGAAGAATTAAATTTATTTAACTGTAACCAAGTAAATAAATCCTTTTTTCTGTTAATTAAATTGTCAAGATTAATTTTAAGTGTTCATTGGAGATTGGAAATTTCAAAAGAAATAGTTCGTAAGTTAAATTGTTTACATTATTATCCTTTATCAAGTTTTATAATAATGAATTTTCTGTCAATATAAAGAGAAAGTTTCTTTTTTGTTAATTGGTTTAGATTACGCAAATATATACATATCTTTTACTACAGCGAAATTATCACAATAAAGTTGTAAATCTCGCGAGATTAAATCAAAACTCTGTTCAAATTAGAATTTTTCGAGTCTGATTTATAAGTTGCCAATAAACGGCCCACGCGCGTTAAATATTCATCGGTGCCAATTACCGCATCGTAGTCGGGAATGTAATAGCCGAAAGTGGCTTTTACTATTCGGGAAAGAAAGTTTATTATCTCCCGCGGTGATTACGGACAACAATGACCGGTTTTCCGGAATATATTATTATCAGCCGCATTTCGTTTTCGACGTTTAGTTTTTATTTGTATTAAAAATTATGATAAGAAAATCATTAGTTGTTTTATAAAACAACAACAATACTTTCCCAAGTTTCGACTGTTTCGACCATTTTTAAAGGAATACATGGAATAAATATCCTTTTAAGTTTAATTTAAAAGCTTAATGAAAAATTAAGTATCAAATAATGTTTAGGAAAAAAATGGAATAAAGAATGATTAGAAGAAGAAAATCATCTGTTTGCTATAAATGTGTTTTATGTTAATAGCAAATTAATGATTTTCTTCTTCTAATCATTATTTTTTTACAATTTTTTCCTGAACATTATTTGATCGGGCTCCGTGAGAGATTCGTGCAATTTCATTTGAGATCCCAGTGAAGGCAGTACTTAAAAATTTCACTTTCCTGGGCAGGTCATATTCCGCGCTAGCAGGTATAAAGATATTTGGCCGTAACTTGACGTATATTTTAAGGATCTTATACCAGCTGACGGTTTCATTGTTACTGCTACTACTAAGGGCTTACAGGGCAGAGATACTGATGAGGGATGAATCCCGAAACACTTGTCTATAGATAGCCTTGTTATTATGATTTGTTTATGGGTATTTTTCATTAAACATTTTGCAATGCACAGTTGTACTGGTACAACAAGCAAATATCTATTTCTCTTTTAAAAGTCGACAATAATGGAAAGTAAAACAACCAGGTAACCAGATAAATAGAAAGATGAACAGTAATAGCGATTTACTACGATAGGTCACTTTCCTGCGCAGATCATATTCCGTGTAAGTAGGTATAACATACCTATATTATTATAGGTATATTATTTGGTCGTAACTTGACGTATGTTTTAAGGATCTTGAATATTTTTGAATCTTTTTTATTCGAGGTGGCAAAATTCCAAGAAATAAATATGAATAAATTATTAAAAATCAACCAATAAAACACAGATTAGATTGAATAACTTTAAATTCTCAACTAGTTTCGGGTTAATTGTTACTGTTACTAGTAACAACAAAACTTCTTGGAATTTTGCCACCTCGAATAAAAAAGTATTAGGAACGCAAATACTATTGTGTAAGGATATTTATCAAAAACTTATAGTGTAAGTAATTTTGCACTTGGAAAAAGTGTGTGATCACATTTTTTGGTAATTTTTTGGTATTTTCATTATTTAATTCTATTGTCCTTTATAACCAGTTAAACCTAAAAAATGACTATCGATCATGGATATTTCTGCCTGAGAGAAAACAATAATAACGAAAAACTTTACTGTAATTATAAATAGAAAACAGTATTCATTCACTTGGTCACAGTTATTTAAATATATTAAATAAAAATGATTTGAAACACGTATGTAAGGCATAGCTGTACTGACGAGGGATAGATCCCGAAACACGTGTCTGCAGATGGCCTTATATTATGTAACGTTCCTTTTGTTGTTTTTACATTAAATTTTTCTCGGGTCAAAATTTGTTGCATTATGCAATATTTTATTGATGTGCAACAGCAGGTGTACATTATGTAATTCAATGTCCGGCGTGGGTATTTGCCCGGGAAGTAGTTGTTTTAATGTGCATTTGTTTAACGTACTTACGTAGGTAAGTCAATAGTCACAGAGCTAAATGTGGTAATAATTTATTAATTATTTTCAAATCATTTTTATTTACTGTAATTCTTATCTTTCTTTTATATAAGACTGCAGACTCTTAAAGTATCGAGTTTTTGCGTATTCTTTCTTTTTTAAATAAAGTACGGATGATCCTTTGGGTCCCCGGCAGAAGCGTTTGAGGAATTACGATCGGAGGCGGCGTTTGCGGCGCCGTTTAGTTCGGAGGCGTCCCGCCAGGCGCCGGCCGCGTTGCCACGGCGACGGCATGTTTTGTCTGCTTTCAGCGTGTGACGCCATTCATTGCGTCAATATAATTTCGTCCCGGCTATTCTTTCGGTGGAATCCCCGTTATGCGAAATTAAATTTATGCGCGACTCGCCCGGCATTATTAATACATACATAATCCTTCTGCCGTGGGAATTTTAATGCGCTTAAACTGATAATGTGTGGAATTGTCCTTTGAATTATGTCCCTTTTATTATAACAATATGTTGATAATAGGAAACGGTTTATTCACTTAATTGCAACTTAAATTTATGTTATTTAATAATTCATTTATTTATTTTATTTTACACTTTTAATTCATTTATTTATTTATTTTTCAAGCAAATATATTCAATTCACATTTAATGAAATGTTCTGCCACCATTCATCTAGCGTATGGATAACTAGTGATGGCCATTTCGGTTTTTCGAACCTCATCAGACTAATGTGTTCCATGTGCAATGCCTTGATGAAGGCGGCTGAACGGAAATTGTGTTGGGGTTACATACCCGATATTAATCATAATAAATTAAAGACGACGCAAGCGCCACCTTTTGCCTAATTTCAAGTGGCAAAAGGTGGCGCTTGCGTTTTCTTTAATTTATTATGAAAAATAAATGCAAGCTCCATTTACACGGAAACTGTTTAAAAAAGACGCGTCCAATAACAATTTGGACCCGACCCGATCTTTATTCACATATGCGATAGAATGTTAAATTTTAACAAAAATTATTCAAAAAGGATTTATCTGCATTTGAACCAGAGAATTATTAAATGGAGAGAATCATAGACATCAACTTTTATTCCGCGAATACGTTACTTATGCCCTATTTGCGGCTTTTAAAATTGAGCCTAAGACATCTACCTAGTCTGCCCCATATTCCGACGGTCGTCAATAGACAATTTGGCGTTTTAAATCAATGCCGAACGAAGTTTGGTTGTCAATGAGCGTTTGAATAATGCACTCAGTTTTTAAATTATTTTTAGTGTAACATTTAATTTTTCGTAAATATTTGCGTTTGACACTGCGGATGTGTGTAGTTTTTTTAAGCGATTAAATAGTACACAGCGTTCGATATTTTTAAAAAGTTTGTTATAAAATGTTGTTATTAGAAACAAATATTAAATAATTTAGAAGAAAACGTAAAACTATTTTTTCAAGACGCAGCGCTCCTTCCTTAAGCGCAAAATTTACAAGCGCACTTGTTACTTACTCAACCACTTTGGCATTAACGGCCGCGTTTTCGGAATTTATTATTAATATTAGAGCGGGCATGTTGTACCCGAGCCGAAGTATCGATTGCGATAATTTAAAGTGAGTTGTGTTCTCTCTTTCGAGTCCTGTATTCGTTTATCTTAACGTTTAGAAGAAAGTTGAAATAAATTCGCGGAGAAAGTAAAAGGCGGAGAAATATTGTGTGCGCGCTGCCTTCTTGGGCGATATATCACTTTTTTTGTATCGCTTTCATTTGTACGTACACCTGGGACGATTACAGAGACTTGAAATTGAAGATAAAAAATTAAATAACATAAAATTTTAATGGTTAAAATACAAAGAAAAATTATGCTAGGATTTTTCTTTAACTTCATCATAAATTCATGACATGGCCAAAAGTCATATAGTCGATAGCTTAGACAGACCAACACCAGTCTAAATAAAGATGTGTATATATATGTATTTTTTGAATATTTGATTTTTTTTTTTTCAACTTTTGTGTTTATTTTAAAAGGTATTAAAATACTAATGACACTTTTTAAGCCCTACAAAATGGCGTCTTCAAATTAGTTTTTTGATGTTTCATCTCCGAGATTATGTTTTCAAGATATAAATAAGCTATGGTTTTAAATCATACAAAATCACCGCTAATTTATATCTCAGATTGTCATTTATTGCAAATTTTAATAATAATAAATAGCAATGAAGAATTATCTAAGAAATCGTACTAATTTCGGCGGTACATATATTAAAATTGGAACGATGCAGAAATGATTAGTATGGTCCCTGCGCAAGGATAACACGCAAAATCGTGAAGCGTTCTACATTATCTATAAATCAGCTATAGTTTTGGATAATACAAATTTAACAAGCTTTAACAGAATTATAAATAGACATATAATTATAAATCTCAGGTCGACCCCCCTCTTAATTTTTGTGAATTCTAGTTACGCCTATGGACTGAGAGACTAACATTTTCTAATTAATTATTCTTTCTTTCTTAATCTTATCCTCTTTTACCCGTATTGGGTGTCGAGGTTCTAATTAATTATTAAAATGTTATTAAATTTATTTGCACATTATTTTTATTTTCTTTTATAGCTGTTCACTTCATAAACATTTTAATTTTTCGTCGCTTTCGAAGCACATTAGCGTTCGCTCAGTTTATCATCATCTCTGCACATTCTCCGTAATTTATTGTAACGCATGCTCATCATACGCTCCCATGAACGGGAGTGATTAATGACAATGATTAATAACACCAATCAGGATTTAATTGTGTGTTATTAATTATCGCATCAAAAACCAGGCACTTCATGATGTATCTATTACGTACGGATTTGAAACCGTGCGCTACGAATCGAGGATTTTCTGAGCTTATCGATAACGGCTAACGAGATTTTTGTCCTTTTTTTATGAAAATAGGCTTTAAAACTAATTTATGTTAATAATCTCGATGGCCAGATTAGAAATTTTTGGAAATTTTTAATCAGGAATATACAGTGAGGGCAAATAACTATAAAATTTGTTTCATATCTTTATTCAGACTATATAGATAATTTCAACAATATAAATAATTACAATACTTGTAGATGTTGGTCTGTCTGGGCTATCGACCAGAGGTCTTTCTGCCCTGTTGTGAATTTATGATGAAGATAAAGAAAAGTCTATGCTAGCTAGCTGAACTCTCCTGATGATTTGCCCAAATGCATTGATGAATGTTGATTGTAGGATATTAGGGTTACGGGGAATACAGAATTTTGTAAGAAGGTATAGATTATCGGAATTATTGGTATTTTTTTTACTTAAGGCTAATTTGTTTCATATTTTATTAGATACACTACTTTTCGTCTATGGGCAAATACCCCGCTGTATTTTGTATGATTATACAACGTATATATGCTATTTGACAAAAAATGATTGCGCAATGCAAGGTGTTTTAAATTCGATTTGTTTTAGAAACTCTATAACCATATTAAATAAAAATGATTTGAAAATAATTAATAAATTATTTTCACATCTATAATCATTATTGAGTTTATAAAAGAAATCTTTGAATACATAGAAAATATATTATAGATTCGTCAGAGTATTAAAAAAATTGTGAATGATTAATAATAATACCATAAAAAATCGTAAACATTACATATTAAGAAATACTGTTACGAGGCCATTGTATATGTATCAGTAAATGGAGAAATAAGGTAAAATGTTAAGCGCTCTAAAAAAATAAGAAAGCAAAATGTTCACATTTTTCTTTCACGAAATTATTTTCTTTATTACTTACTATGTCGTGTACTATTTTATTCATTTTTATATTAATAAAACAAAAATCTGGCTAATAAAAACTATAAATATCTACGTAAATGTCACTGTTCTAATTTCATATCGTCAACATTGAAAATAAATGTACTATCAAAAACATATTTAATGCACAGCATACGTACAGAGTCAATAAGTAATAACTCAAATTTTCTTTACTCCTCGTTACTGTTTAGCTCTTTTAGGATGCTTAAAAATGTTGCTTTTTATACCACTTATTTCTGACGTGTAAGAGTCAAATATTACATCGTCATAAACTAAGATATATCATTACACACGTTAGATTTTCGCTTTTGCGCCACGTGACTGATGAATGTGTTATGAACCTCTCACAATTAGATACACATATGACTCTTAATGACTAAAAACACCGATTCATGAGGAATATCTTCAATTTCATATGCAACAGGAAATATTCATTGTGTTGTTTAATGTCTGACAGGTTATTTGTCCGTGAATTAATTATTTCAATGGATATTTTTTTAAGTACTTGTATTATGTAAGTCAAAAGGTTGCAGTAGCTAAAGAGAATGGAATTAACTATTCAATTGTGTAAATTGAAGCTGAAAATAAACAGAAAGAAAATTTAAAATAACTTTTTAAATTTTCTTTCTGTTTATTTTCAGCCTCAATTTCTTTTAAATATTTTCCTTTCGTTCGAGATTTTAACCGTTCCTGTATCAAATATTTTTTTTTTGAATTTGGTACTAATGAATAACGAATTGTATTGACGTATTACAGGGTTTGTTGCATACATGTATTATTACTTTTTTGGATTTTAAAGACGTACTCGTATGCCGACCCCTCAAAAATTAGTCCATAGTTGAGAATCGATTATATAGGAGTAAGTAAATTGTTATAAATTCATCTAATAATAAATAATAAAAAGAAAATAATTTGAAAATAATTAATCAATTATTTATTCTCTCTCTGCTCTGCAATTGACTTACGAAGTAAATACAACGAAAATACAAATATCTATTGAAAAATAAAACTACTTCTCGGGCAAATATCCACGTCGAGCATTGATTTATATAATAGATATTTCCCGTTGCATCTCAGTGATACTGATACAGTAACTTTTTTTAATAAAGTTTTGTGTATTTAATCTGTTATAGTTGTTATATTAAGAGCTGTGTGAATATTTCAGCTTAATTTGTAATCTATATGTATACTCAGATATTTACTTTTAATAGATTTTATCTCTAATTTTAGTAGTGGAGACGAGATGGTGGGTTTGGTTTAATCATAAAATTGCATAAATACGGTATTCTCTAAATTAATAATCTACTTATTTTTATTAGCCTATGATTCTTCAGTATTGCGACATCGTTGTGCCTTTTTTATTATTTCGGATTCAGTTTCGGCTAATGCTATAACACTCAAGTCATTGGCGGATAATATAGGAGCAATAAATTGATAAATAAAGCACTAATAACCTTTCTTTAGACTTTATTTGTTTTGCCAAATGTTTTAACACTACATTTGGTGGTCACTTTGATAATTGATAATGGTCACTTTGTGTCCGTACATTTCGTATAAAAACAAATAAAGTGTGAAGAAATGTTATTAGTGCTTTATTTATCAATTTAATTTAATCTTCACGTAACTCAATCAATCAATGTATAGGAGCAAAAGTTGACACAATACAGCCAAATCTTTAACGAATATACAAAGAGAAGGGCTGGCGATAAATATGACCGTTGCAATATGTCCACACTGACTCTGACTTCTCGTGAGCGACATTCAACGTTTGAAATCTATTATTTTAAGAACGTATTAGGGATATCCCTGATTTTAAAAATGACCAGCTTTCCTAACAACAGATGGTGGTTAGTTGTGCCAAAACTTACTTCAAAGTCAATAAAGATTCGTAACGCTTATGATTTTTGGATCATAATTGTATTCCAGGGAAGAAATTGAGAAATTAATTCGCGACTAAAAACAATCGATCCTGCCAGGATTCGAACCTGGAATCTTCTGATCCGTAGTCAGACGCGTTATCCGTTGCGCCACAGGACCTGTTGACCACACTTTGAAAGACAAATGTTGCTAACTTTTACATGCAAATCTTACTATTGATATAATTCCATAATGAATCAATCGGAATTTGTAACTTATTAACTTCCTTATTTCATTTCTTTTTATTCATTAAACTATACTTTCTGTTCGTTCTCAAATGTAACTGTCGCTTGATGCCATTGTGCATCAAATGGAGGCTTTTTGGGTGGAATTTAGGACGCATAAAATTGAAAGATAAAACAATATTCGAGGCTATTCTGTAGGTAAAATGCTAAATTTAACATGTACGTTCTATTTTTATGTCTTTATATCTATTACAAAAATTGCTTAGACTGTGATGATAAAAAATAAAGTACGAAGTAAATTTAACATTTCCCTTACACTCTTTTACTTTTTGAGAGTTATTTAGCGAATGGACATAATTCTCTTAATCATTGTCTTAATTATAATTAGATCATTAAATTAGAGAGTGAATAATATTTGAATTTATGTCTATCATTTCTTTCTGTTTTATTTTTTTGTGCTAATAACATAATGAATGCATAATAAGTTTCTTAAAAAAAATCATAACTAATATAGTATTATTATACAGATATTAAATGCAATAATAGAGAAATAGTAAATTACAATACCTGCTAATAATAATAGATTTTATTATTACAGTATACTAGGTGTACATTACAATACATACAAACATCACTTATATTAAATAACACTATTTAGTCTTTCAAAGTCTATTGTAATATCGCTACAATTATTTCACCACACTGTGGCTTCTTCAGGTGAAGAAATGATACACTACACTATTCTGTCCGGGTATATATACACAAAAAGGTTTATTAGTTTACGAGGGGGCGGGATTTTTAGAAACATCATTATTTAAACATTTACATTATCCATTATAATGTAATTGTTTAAATAATTACATTATCCATTATAATGTAATTGTTTAAATAATGATGTTATTTATCGATCAAATAAAGTATATATGTGCTATTTGGAATCTGTAGTGATGCAAACAGAAAAAATCTATCATAACTAACTAAAGGGTCCTCTATGTATGAATTCATGAATTATGAGAGAAGGGTAATTATTAAAGATGGACAAAGTTGATCTTTTCGATCTATTTGATTACTGATAAATGACAATTTTATTAAAGCAGCAAATTCTATTAATATCAGTAACTGTTTCCTGTTTATTGAAAACATCAATTTATTGTTACTTATAGACTTTATTTATTAAAAATTGCCTATTTAGAAATACTCGATTACTAGTATTACTCGATTTTGCCCATCACTAAATTAATTATATTTAGAAAGGATAAATAGAAAAGAGTATTCATTCACTTGGTCACAGTTATTTAAATATATTAAATAAAAATGATTTGATTTAAATTGAATTAATTTGGTTTAATTTAATATAATTGATTTATTTTAACATCTTTAAATTATGTAAGGCATAGCTGTACTGACGAGGGATAGTTCTCGAAACACGTGTCTGCAGATGGCCTTATATTAAGTAACGTTCCTTTTGTTGTTTTTACATTAAATTTTTCTCGGATCAAAAATTTGTTGCAATATTTTATTGATACAGCAGGTGTACATTATGTAATTCAATGTCCGGCTTAGGTATTTACCCGGTAAGTAGTTGTTTTAATGTGCATTTGTTTAACGTACTTACGTAACGTAAGTCAAAAGTCAGAGAGCTAAATGTGAAAATAATTTATTAATTATTTTCAAATAATTTTTATTTAATATATTTAGAAAGGATATCTGTGTTTCTAGGAATAATTTTTTTATGATTATCAGTTATATTTAATCGCATTTCACCAAATGATGAATAAGAACATACTTAGAGATAAACTAACTATATGTACATTTCGAGTACCAAGCACTCTTTCTCAATTTATCTTTTATTATTAATGACAAATAAATGTTCATAAAAACGTCCGTTCTACAATATTACGTATGCAAATTGATTTTCGTGCTCGAGTCAAAAATGAAAAGCGCTAAGAAATAAAAAAAAATCCACACATAAATAAACATAAACAAATCGTTTACCTTTCATATATTACGTAAGATAGTAAATTAAATCGTGCGTTTTTAAATTTACTTACACCTCAAAATAAAAAGAGAAAAAAGATTGAGAGAGGGAATGGAAAAAAAGAAACGGCACTTGGTTGAAAGTACAGCTCGCAGCGATATATCCTCATATTTAATCGTTAATTCCGTGCCTTACAATTTATGCAAATGCACATTGTTAATAAATTGTTGTTATTGCTACGTGTAATTGGCGGAGTGATGATATGCGTTTAATGCTGATTATGTCGGCGCGTTTTGCAATTTATACCGTTTTTAAATCAACTCTTTCGCGGGTGTTGAATGTCTAATTTCGAAAATTATGTTATTTTGTTTGATAAATTAATAATATTTGCGTACTAAAATTACTTAATAATAATATTCATAAAAAAACATACAGCATTTTATAATAATAATAATTAGTTTTATGAAAGAAGAAGAGAGATATCAGACATCAAACGAATTTGGATTGTCTCAAGATATTTTGACAATACCAGTTTGTAATCACAATTTTTGGAAATATAATTAAAATAAAGTGAAACAAATTCCATATACTGGGTTGGGATATAATGTGGAGCCAAGCTTCTTCTTCTTTTCGAATCCTTATACCCTTTCATGTATCGGATGTATTTTGTAAGAAAATATATTTAAAACAAAACGGCCGATATCTTTGAAATTTTGCAGGTAAGTGCAATGGGCGATGTTTTTCTTTTAATAATATATTTCCGGTTTAACCAGAAATACCCTCACTTTTATTCATTTAAATAAGACATCCTGTAAATTACTGCATATTAACTAAATTTACTTATTCTACAACTAACAGTAAATTATTTCGTGGTTTAACAATTTTTTTATATACTAAACCCCTTCTTAATTCTAATAAAATACATTGTTTTTGAAATCCTATTGCAATAAGTTAAAATTTTTGAATTATACGGTAAAACATTTTTATATATTTATATACACTTATTATTTTAGTCATAGGCGTAATTAATAAAACTAACTACTTACATTCGAAATTTATATATCGAGAATGATTTATTTTCATAAAAAACTATTATTGTATGTTTTTTATGGATATAAATTATTAAGTAATTTTCGTACGCAAATACAATCCCAATTATTAATTATCGTTATTAAATTCTTGTCCGCGGTTGATTTTCACATAAATATTCTTCACGATATAATTTCGCCTCGGATAAAATCATTTAAACGAATCGAAAGTGGATTGATTAATCGCGCTCGAATTGAAACTAATTGGGCCATTTATCATTGTAGCCCGATTTTGAATTCAGCCGGGATCATTTTTATTGTTCGTTAAATTGCGAAATGCTAATTGTGATTTCAGGTGATATATACGGTCAATTATTTTCAGTGATAAATAACAGGTGGAATATATAGAGAGAAATCTGACTATTATAATGAAATAGATTAATACAATATTATACAATACCGAAATTAATTTAAATAATTTACAATATTTGTTTATTAATAAATGGCATGTAAATATACAGAGTTTTTCAATTATATTTCACTCTTAGTGAAATCAGAAATCAGTATCCGCCACCATTTTTTCTGGCATTTTATTTTAATCAAAATTATAAAACATAACAGAAAGCCCAATCCAACATTCATTACTAGTAAGTGGTAATAAAAAACGGCCAAACTGTTTGTCTTGGGGAAAGATTTTGCCAAATATCCATGGCGTTCAACCTGTTAATTAATCAATTTTTATTAAATATTATCAAAATTTGCATTTGTTTAAAGTACTTACGTAACGTAAGTCAAAATGTCACACAGCTAAATGTGGAAATAATTTATTATCTTTAAATATTTTTTATTTAATTGTTTTCCTTTTTTAATAGAAAAATATTTATTATTGTTAATTTATTATTAATTATAAATAAACAAATGTATTCATCACTGCATGTTGTGTTTTAAGTAATGACAAGTTTTATTAATGATGCAAGTTGACTTGTTTGAATTAAAATCTTTATCCCATTAAAGAATAATTTTTCATTTCATTATTACCATAATATTCCGTCCGGCCGTCCTCTATTTGCCTTTTACTTGTATACTTAAAGTAATTACAAAAATAATTCCAGGTGTATTATTAACAATTATTTGTTATTATCTGCGAGATGTTAAACAGTCATGCTCGAGTGAGCTCATCTTTTCTGGTTGGTTTAGAAATCTGAATATGTTGCGATTACGTTGAGGTGATTAATAAAATAATAACATGAAGATAATTAAAAATAAGGAAATTATTTATTTATATTAAATTTATAAAAATATTTTAATAAGCAATAAATAATGCTTACAATTTTAAATTTCATAAATTAAATAAAAATGATATGACTTTCATATCATTAATTAATAAATATAAATAATAATAACTTGTTTCCACATTTAGCACTGTGGTATTTTGACTTACGTTACGTGTGGAAATTATTTATTAATTATTTTCAAATCATTTTTATTTAATTTATTAAATAACAGTGATTACGTGAAAAAATTCTGTTTTCTTTTTATATTTAAATTTAAATTATTTCATTGTGATTTTATTCGTTAGAAGTTCTAGCTGTGTTTCAAATTATTTTATTGGTTAGGTGTTATATAATAATATTTGCTAAACAATAAAAATATTGAAAAATCTGCCATATATTTTAACAAATACAGCAACTACGACAAGATTTACATGTGACAAACAACAAGAAATATTTGAACACTTGCAAAATCCTGCATTGAACTCTTATACATAAAAATCGCAACAAATCCCTCCATTCCTGATATCATCGAGCATCTATGCATATCTCGAAACCCTTATATAGAACCCAAATTGCCCACTTCTAAAATTCATTTCATCTATGCATCCAGATTTAGATAATTACGTTAGCGATCACGTTATTTGAATAAAATTAAAACTTCAAGAACTAGATAAACACTGGCTGAAAGACCAAAGGTCAAAAGCTAATTTGTGAATTATACATTAATTAATTTATATATTAATAATAATTTCTATGAATTCATAAATAAAGATGTTTGTATATATATTTTATAAAATAAAAAAATAAAAACATTAAAAATAAAATTAAGCCTTACAGGAAGAAATCTTTTAACAACTTGGAAAAACATACATTTTTTGTTTTGTGTTTGTTAACCTAAAAAAATTGTTTCATTTACAAATTGTGTAGGGTTATTGTATATAATCAGTAACCCTACCCTATTGCTATAAATCTCGCAGAACAATAAGAATCACGTTATTATAGGATCGAGCATAAAAATGTTGTGGCAGTGCCTACTAAATATACAGGCCGGAATATCGGAGTGGGGAGGACTCACAGATGCATTCGTATTCCTAGCCTTCGAGCGCCTACTCGTCCCATGCAAGCAGATTAAATTGTAAGAATTATTTTTGCATGTAGTCATAATGATAAATATTTAAATTTTCTATTAAAAAAAGACTTAACCATAAGTCTTTGTTTATTAAAATTATTTGATTTGAAAGGAAACAAAATTATAAAGTAAGCAAAGAAATGATTGTGAATGAGAGATGCTTCCATCACGATGATTCGTAGGCAAAAGAATTCTTTCGCTTGGACCCCGACTAGACTCAGATATTTCGATTTCCCCTCTCCTATGTTCCGGCCTGTATATTTAGTAGGTACTGGTAGTAGTCATGTTTTTATCGTAAAACTCGTAGACTTAAGATTTATCAATCTATATTACGTATGTTTATTTATTTATTTAATTAATTAATGTTTAATGAAATAAAATCGTCTTTGTATGCACTATTTATTAAAAATGTAAATTAATTTAATTAAATGTAATATAAAATGTATTTTATGACTATTATTAGTTCGTGTTGTTAAATTATTTTAGATAAAAAAAGAAAAGTAATATTCTCATATATGTCTAGTATCTGATAATAACCACAATAACCGCATATATTTTTACAAAATCACGATACAGAAACCGCGAACACGAATTTACTCTTTATATTCACGAGCGAGCGGCGCGTCCACGTTTTCTGTCAAAACGGACGCGATTAGAAGAACGATGGGCAGACTTACTTAACGTGGTATTTAAATCATCAAGATCGAAGCACCTAAAAGTATCATTTCACCTGTAATTATTAATCCCGTATCGGCGGCGAGCGTACTTATCCCCTGGTTGCGCAACGGCCGGCGGAGCCATTAACATTTACCACATTTTACGTTTAATGTGTATTTAATTTAATTAAAATCATAAAACGAGGGGGATATTTAGAAAGGCAGGGACTTTTCTCGGACGGCCGAAAACGCCGCAGCGTTGCGCAAGATTCGCCGTATTTTTGCACGAAAAACAAGTCCGGCCTGGTATTATCTTTTAGCAGTAGGAAGTGCCGGCGGTGAAAGCAACCGGCCCGATGGAAATAACGACCGTCCAAAATCTAGTTTATTATGTAAGTCCCAGGCAGAGGCAGACATGTGTGGATATGTACGTGAATTTTTATGGCCGACGCAATTCTAACTGCGAATGTAATAAAAGTATTGAGAATGAGAACGAAATACTCATTTTGGCAACAACTTTTCTACAAGGAAGTCCTCAATTGAGTAATATTTAACACAGCAGAAATTATCTCTATCTTATTTCTGAAATACAACATTTAGACAAATTGAATAACTTTATATTAAATAATCCTTTATATTATATATAAATAATAGGAATAACAGTCTTTACGTTTTGTGATTAATCACTTCACGTAAACTCGAAACTATACAGTTATGTTTATGTTTAGTTACGTGTAAAATAAGACAACTTATTAACAGTTTTTCTTCACCTTTTATTTAATTATTACTAAATATACGTTTTGGGCGACTTATACTTTTCATAATGGGCGCATAGTGTCCGAAATGTACCGGATGTTCAAATAAAAAAGTTCACCCGCTACATCTCAAGAACTATGAGTCCTAGGCTTTCAAAGAAAAAAATGTTAATAAAAGTAACACAATTCCTGAGATATATAACCTTTCTTATTTGTACGTCCAGTACATTTTGTAATAAGTAAATAAAAAGTGAAAAAAAAGTATACAATCGATTACTAAAATAATCGATTTTTCTCATAATAATAAACTTTATTTCAGATTTATGATGAAAATAATAATAATTCAAAACCTAAAAGAAATTGTGTCAAAATTTACATTTATATAAAAAAACTGCGATTACGCTATTAAACTTCATTATAACTAATTTAAAATAAAACACTTGTCAGTTTTTTTTTAAGTTTCACAGATTTATTGTAGAAAACACTACCTGATTATGGTGGATCGAAACCATTTTATCACTGTATTAAATAACTGTGACCAAGTGAATGAATAAATACTCTTTTCTATTTATGTTATCACTGTTTTATACAATAAATCTGTGAAACTTAAAAATCAATCAAGTTTATTTAAAATTTGTTGTAATGGAGTTTCATCAAGTACCAGACTCAGCATAGAATGTTTTACGAAAGTATGATGATACAGTGGAACTAAATAATTGTAACAGTATTTTATACAATAAATCTGTGTAACTTAAAAACTTAAAAAAAAATGAGCTAAATAAAAGAAAATTCAATTCATTACAAAAGTGTAACTAATTTTAATTTTGTTGTACTTAAAATTAGTTATACTTACATAATGAATTGAATTTTTTGTTACAATTGAAATTCTTTATATTTTTTTAATTTTCATAGATTTGTTGTAATTTTGTTTTACCTAAAATTTGTTATATTTTTAATTGAATTTCTTTTTGTTGCGCTAAAAACTGTTTGAAACATTCTCTCTAAAGAATTGTCATAAATTGATTCTCCAATAAAATTAGTTTGAATGGAGTATTTTTTGGTGGAAAATGAGTAGTTCCTGCTTTTTCTCTTGTAGTTGACTAACGTTGGGACTTTTTTCAGCATTTTATGAATATATTTACTCTTTGCATATTTTTAAAGGTATATGCATAAAAAAATTTGAAACTTCATCAAAATTTTGCTGTGGGCATTGTTTTTGATCAAACCGATGAAAATAGGTTTCAAATTATAGAAATATATTCAGAATGAATGGGAGAAAAAGCTGTGTTAATTTTACATACAAAAATATATCATTTTTGAATGGCAGACACTCAAAATGATAAATTTTCGAAAAAAGTATATTGCGATTTTATGATTTTCTTCTTAATTTACAAAAATGTGTTTTATATGAAGTATAGTTACAACATTACTCTATTTAATACTTTAATTCGCTACTTTATATCACATACGTGAATTGAAAAAGCCCGATTATACAAGAATGTTCAGAATGAATGGAAAAATAAGCTGTGTTAATTTTACATACAGAAGTAAACAGTTTTTGTATAGCAGACACTCGAAAGTGATGACTTGTAAAATCTTGAAAAAAATATGTTTCGATTTTCTGATTATTATCTAAAAAATAATCAGAAAATATATATATATATATACAAAAATAATGTGTTAAATATTTATAACATTTAACACATTACACTAGTTATAACATTTCTCTATATAATACCTCAATTCGCAACTTTCTATCCCATATGTAAATTAGGATATCTAGATCGAACCGAATCCTTACCCACCAGTATCGATTAGACCGGCGTTACTTTAAGCATTCTCATGTGGTTTGGTTAAACAAAATCTCCAAATAATTTCAAATTGTACTAAAATATTCAGAATGGTAGCCCATGACAGACAAACCTTTATTTTAGTTTATACTTAATGTTTGTAAAAATATAATTTGCTGAATATTTAGAATGAACAGGTAAATATATTGTGTTAATTTTACATCTAGCAAACAATAGTTTTTGAGTAACAGACACTCAAACTAAACGCCTGTAAATTCTTGAAAAAATTAATTTTGATTTAGTGTTTTTTTACAACAATCACAAACGATGCGATTGAAATTAGTTTGAATATGGTTTATAGCTACAATATTTTTCTATTTAATACTTCAATCCGCAATATTCTATCCCGTGTGCGTGTTAAAAATCTTCGTCAAGATAAAATTCTATCTAACAATGTTGATCAAACGGTCATCACTTTAACCATTCCCATGTAAATTTCACCAACAAAATTAAAATTTTACAATGACGAACTTGCCTTCGAAAAACATAACGTGGCAAGTTCATCTCATCAAATGATTATGTAAAATGATTTTTTATTATTATTGCATGCTGGTTTTTAATTTTTTAATTTGTATGTATTATCTAAATAAAATTGTTACATTTCTATATTTATAATATTGTTTTTCTTTTTCTCTTTGTATTTATAAGTATATATTAATGTATTTATAAACATATTATAAATTTTAATTTCTTACTTCAATAGAAAGAAAGATAAATATAAATATTACCATATGAAAAAAATAATAATAATAATTAAATTCAGTCATCATCTACCTGGCGATGCATTGTAGCAATATGAAAACACTTTGTACATTTTTTCAATGTTTTACAAACAATTGTTTGTAAAACATTGATAATGATCACATGGTGATCGAAATGTACATCTGTTAATAAATAAATAAGTGAAGAAAAATGTACAAAGTGTTTTCATATTTCTTTCAAATCTTCACGAAACTCACATTTAATTAAGTGATTAATTGTAGTAATATTTCTTCATTAAAAACTGTAAAACTAAAAAAATATGTTTGTTTTATTTCATTTCGAATAAAATTCTTAATTCAGGTCGATAGCCCATGACAGACTAACAGCTCCATGAATATTCGTAATTGTACTATATAATTGTATATTAAATTTAATGTAATTGTCTGAATAAAGATGTTTCATACATTCTTAATTCATACAAAGATAACAAAATTAAGAAATAAAAGAAAATACAATTGAAATAAAATTATGTATATAATAAAAAAATGAATACAAATTATCTGAAATATACAATTTTCTTTAAAATCAATTTGTACAAGTGTGATTACGGATTATCAACAACTGAAAATTGTATATGTCAGATATTTTGTATTCATTTTGTATTATCTAAATAATATTATTTTATTTCTATTAAATTATTTTTTTAATTTTTGTTTTTGTTATCTTTTACATCAATAAGAATTGTATTAAAAATTAAACAAAAAAAAAAAACATCTGTTCTTTAGTTTTACAGTTTTTATGTAGAAATTGTTTAGCCAACCCAAAGCATCGTCCGGCAGATGATTAATGATTGAAGAATGTAATTATTATTACTCTTTACGAATGGAAGAATTCCTATTATTTTTTTTTGTATTGAAGAAGTAAATTAAAATTTATAAATAAATTTAGAAAGCGAAATTTACAGTTTTAAATCATATACAATCATCTTTATTCTGGTATTTACATATACATATACCATACAAAATATTTGATCTAAACTTATAAACGGCTATCAACCTTAGGTCTTTCAGCCATTTTAAATCATACATTTCATAAAAATGATAAAACCAATATTTAACAATAGAAAATAGTTTTTTTTTTTTTCATACGGTCTTATTTAAATAAACTAATATTTACTCACACTTCGGTTGTTTTCTCTAAAAGAAACGACGTTTTGAAACATTTTGGCGCGAATAAGCCGAGTGACGCAAGGTTTTGTTTTTTCAGGAAAGTTACACAATGTCGGTAAGGACAATGCACGATGATTGGAGTAGAAACCATGAAGGGCATAATTTCCACAAACCGAAACGTTTCATTAAGCACGTTTAATAATTTAACAAAAGCAGTTTTGTAAAAATCTATTCCGGCTCAAATCGAGCGATATAATTTAATCGACAGTCTAATTAATTAGTTATGCCAAAATTAAAATCCATTGGTATGTGTAATTTTGTAATTTCTTAATTAGAATTACAAAATTACATATCTCAGGAAATAACTTCAAATTATGCAAAAATATTCGAAATAAATATGATCATCGACTAAATAAATTTGAGCCATATATAATAAATAATTTTAGGTAAAACCACTACGTGTTAAGTGAAAAATTAATTCAAGAGTTATATATATTAAATGAAAATGATTTGAAAATAATTAATAAATTATTTCCACATTTAGCTCTGTGACTTTTGACTTACGCGTGTTATAAATAATTTTCCTAATCAAGGGTGTAAATTGGGGCTTGGAAAGATGAGCAAAAAAATTGGCCAAAGTTAGAAATATTTGTAAATAAATACAAAACCTCTATTTTAATCATTTTTAGGCAAAATGTAGATAAATCGTTCCTGAATCAAATTCTTGAAGTTCGAAGATTCTACACATCTGTGAAAAAATTTAATTCTAATTTGACTTAATAAAACACTTTTAACTTTATTTGCACAACTATTTTTATTTAGTGACTAGAGTTTCGACAACATTAGTGTGTCATTATGAAACTAAGAGTCTCTTATGTATATATATATCCCTTAAACCGTTCCTCTATGTAAATGAGACTCGTCAATTTAAATTGCTTTAATGAACAGGAATTTTTTTTTTTCGGGCAAAATAAATTTTCTAAGATCTAAAATCTTTTAACATCATTGGGAGTATTTGTGTTTGTTTAAGATTTTTTCGGAAGAAAAAAAACATCAAAATTTGAATATTTCCGCATAAGAAACACTTTATTTTCTTCACTTTTTTTTTATTTTTAATACCAGATGTACATTTCGATCACGTTGTGATCATATTCAATGGTTTACAAGTACTTGTCAAAGTGAAAAAAACTGTACAAATTTTTCTTAAACTAAAGTCAACCTTAACGCAACTCATAATTAGACAA
The DNA here is from genome assembly GCA_963082785.1 of Philonthus spinipes. NCBI lineage: Eukaryota > Metazoa > Arthropoda > Insecta > Coleoptera > Staphylinidae > Philonthus > Philonthus spinipes. The sequence continues at coordinate 11,273,273 of OY720306.1, forward strand.
TATATTGAATATTTTCATTCATAAAAAAGGATTTAGGTGAAATATTCGAAACTCGCGGAATAATTTCAAATACTTCCAAAATGTAATTAATAAATGGGAACATCAACGGTATGCATTTGAGCAGTTTTTTGTCTGTAAATTGAGCCTTTGAAAAATGAGCGAAAAAAATGTCCAACTTTGTTAATTTTTATAGATAAGAATAAAACATCCATTTTAATATATTTCGGAGTAAAAAGGAGATGAATCCTTCTTGAATCCAGTTTTTTTAAGTTTTTGGTAAAATAAAAATTCTAACTTCTTTGAAATTATTTGTAATAATTTTCACATTTTTTTGTAAGAAAAATGTCATCGAATAAAAAAAATTATATTCAAATTTTCAAAGGGAAACGAGGAGATTTTGTTGCAGTATCAACCAATAAATAGTGAAATCATAACAAAGTGTGTTATTTACCAAAGTGTAAATACATATTTATGTTGTATCGAATTATCATCGTTACTATTCCACTGAAAGTTCCTAAACAATCGAGTAACAAACAATCCGCTTATCATAAATTGAATCTCGCGTCCGAGGTACACGGAAGTAGTAGCCGTTAAATAAAACGCGAGGAGCCAATCAGGACAACGCAAAAAAAATCCGAACTCTGTCTCGAAAACGTCCCGTCGTCTGCGCTTTCTCACGTGTGGGTCGCGGAACGCGCAGAAAGTGAAACCACAATTGAAAAGTGGATTGATCTCTTTTCATTCGTGTAATTTTAATTTCGAACACGAGAGAGAAGGAGGAGAAAAGGAAAGAGGGAATGTCATATCCTGTTGTAGCGAAATGTTAATGCCAAACAACACCTCGTCACTTTTTGTAATGCAAAGTACTTTCGTTCGGGATGAATGTAATTTTTTCGTTATAAAAAGTATTATTAAATCTTTGATTTGGTTCTCATTAATCACTTGATGAAACATGATCACAATATTAATTTGAAAAATACACTTGATTTGTTTCATTAATTGTTTTATTTCCTCCGACTAGTTTCGACTCACGTCATTTTCCTTGAGTTTTCAATTAGTGAAACAAATCAAGTGTAGTTTTCAAACTATGAGTATTATTAATATTTTTAAATAATTTTTAATTAAAGAAATTTTTCAGTTCTCATAAATAGGACAGGTTTGCCTTCCTTTAGTGGACGAAACAGCGATTCTCGGTCGTCTACCTTGTAGACCTAAATCGTTGACGATGCCACGTTAAATTATACAATAGATGGCGCTTGCGTTATCGTTCAGTTATTATGGTTTGCATATTAAAGATTTAATTAAACATTTTCTGAACATTTCTTTTGCTGTTGTGCTCTGTTTTTTTTATGATTTTCAACTATTTTTATTTTATTTCACCACAATTGTTTCACTACGCTGTGAATAATAATAGATAATATTTTGGCTGGAATATTAATGGCTGATAGCCATTTAGTTCGTATTAAATTAAATATTGTATTATAACTAAATTGTATCAAAGCCTCAATAAACATGTTATATAGATAATATTTAATTTGTAATTATTATGGGTTTTCAAAAATTATATGCCTCATTTATTATTGAAACTATAAATCGCCTAATTTTTATGATTTTAATTAATATTATTTTTTTATATATATAACACATTTATTTCTACAGACAATTTTATATACAATAAAATAACAATATTATGCTTATACTATATTATACGTTGTCTTCAGAAAACAGCTATCGGCCATCGGTCTTTCTGCCTCATTATATTAATCAATGAAAACAAGTTGGAGAAAGGAACATCTTTTTAAATATAAATTAAATAATAAGAGTTTGACAATAATTAATTAATCATTTTCTGTTTTGTTACCGTGACTTTTTGATTTATGTTATGTAAGTACTTTAATACAAATGTACATATTGTATAATGCAAAATTTTTAATTGGAGAATATTTAACCCATTAATGTCTAGTGGGATATACATAGATCACTGGATATAAATTATTGTGAACAACAAAGTTATCGACGAAAGTCATATTTATGATATTTATACCAAATATAAATATAAAATAGTATATAAATATAATTGATTTATTTTTTTAAATAGAGTTGATTTATTTTAATTTTAATTAATTAATTTAATTTAACCTTTTTTTAAATGTATAAGGCAGAGCAGTGAAACATGGACCATGACGGAAAAACACAAAACGAAAATTAATGCAATAGACATGAGATTCTTAAGGAAAATTGAAAATAAGACCAGACGAGATAGAATAAGGAATGAGACATAGAGACAAAACCTACAGATAGGATCTATTAATGATACCATTGTTGAAGGACAGCTGAGATGGTTCGGACATGTGTGCCGCATGAAAGAAGATAGAACAGCAAGAAGAATATATGAAACAAGAGCGAAAGGAAGAAATTACCGGGGAAGACCGAGAAAAACATGGAATGACATAATTAGAGAAGAAGCAGCAAAAAAGGACATAGATTGGAAGGACATTAAACAATTAACCAAGGACAGAATGACATGGAGAGAAAAATATAGAAACAGACACTAAACAAAAACTCCTTACACCTAACGGTAGAAAGGAAAAAGATTAAAAAAAATAATAAGACAGAGCTGTACTGACGAGGGATAGATCTCGAAACACGCGTCTGCAGATAGCTTTATATTAAGTACCGTTCTTTTTGTTCTTTACATTGAGTTTTTCTCGGATCAAAAATTGTTGCAATGTGCAATATGTTATTGAAATACAACAGCAGTTGTACATTATGTAATTCAATGTCTGGCGGGATATTTGCCCGAAAAATAGTTGTTTTAATGTGCATTTGTTTAAAGTACTTATGTAGCGTAAGTCAGAATGACATAGAGCCAAATGTGGAAATAATTTATTAATTATTTTCAAATGATTTTTATTTAAGTTATATTAAATATAGTAGTGCAGTAGTAAATCTGAATAGTTAGACCTTTTTTGTTTATTTTTTAGCATCTACGGGGAGGGGACATTAGTTAATATTTCAACAGTTTTTTTCGTAATTAGAAAAAAGAAGGGTTAATGCAAAGAACCAAAAAATACGTAAATATCTGCACACACGTGTTTCGGTATTCGTCCCTTTAACCAAGTGAACAAGTCCTTTTTCTATTGTTCTTGAATATGTTTTTATTTTCAATTATAAATAAAAAAACAATAACATAACGTAGGCTTATGTTTTTACTAATGGCTTTCATCGGTATAACTTTGGATACAAGTCACCTATAAACCTATAATTATCTGTTCTATATTCATTAGTTTGTCTATCACTTATTACCACTATTTTCGTTTTTTTTTTTTTCATTTATAATGAATTTCTGCTTTTTTGTTCCTGGAAAAATCGTCCTATTTGTCCATTGTAATTTATTTTCAAAATATTAGTGTCTTCACAATTAAGCAATTAACCAAAACATTCGAATTACATTAATTGGTAAACATTTCCCCACAAGCACATATTTTCCCCCAATTTTCCAATACTAAATCGTACAAATCGTCCGTTTAAAAGGCGTTATTAAAATGATAAGTCAATTTTCTCGAAAAGAACCTGATTTCGTGTCGTAAAGATGAAAATTGACGTTTTAAGCACGGATTGCAGCCGGTAAAAATAAACAGCAATCATTGCGGAATTGTGCCGCAATTTATTGTAATTAATCTGGAAGCTGCAAAGTGCGGTATTATTAATTATGGCGGATTAAACGAATCGGCGCTGAATCACTGGTTGCTGCACCAGTGGCGTGTAATGCAATTAAAATTTAATCGATTAATTTAATAATCTGCTGGATGTTACAACAATAACAACGGTTTTATAACATTTAAATTAAATTCACACTAGAGAAAATATTTGAATGCTTAGAAATGTATACATAATAATTAATTAATTATATTCCATATAATAATAATAATAATAATAATAATTCTTTATTGAACGGACCAGCCATTTACAATTTGACTAAAAACTTAAAACATAAATTGATATCTAGCAAAAATATAGTTTATTTGTCATTATTGTACATTTGGTTTAAAGTACTTACGTTACGTAAGTCAAAATGTCACAGTAGCTAAAGAGGGAATACTTTATTAATTATTGCTTTTATTTATTTAATAAAGTGTTCAGCCACCATTCATCTGGCGTATGGAATACTAGTGATAGCCATCGGTTTTTCGAACCTCTTCAGACTAGTTTGTTCCATCTGCAATTCCTTAATGAAGACGGCTTGAACGGATCTTGTATTGTGGCTATATACCTGATATTAATCATAATATTTATTTATTATGTATTATTCATCAATGGTTTTAACAACCTGACTACCAAAACAAGAAACAACCCAAAAGTCCATGAGCGGTCCTAACTCAGATTATAAACATCATCCCCATAATCTATGCAACAACCTTAAAATATTCGAGTACAAATATTTCTCGTGAATTCAGAAAGATTTTAAAGAATATCATTAGTGTATTTCAGTGAAATTATATTCCGAAAAAAGAAAAATCATTTTCTTTGTGACGCATGATAAGGTATATCAGAAGTAGAAAAGCGTTTTCGCCGCAGTGCATTCGCCAGATAAGCACCTGTTGAGTCCGCTCTGCAGATTGAATTTATTATGCGGCGTTCGTTTGTTCCCTCTTTAGATTCCCATTCATTCTCGAATAATGTTGAGACGGATTTAATCCGCAATACTTCACTATTCCTCATAAAGTTGAAGTTCGTTGGCATATTGCGAAAGAAAATGATTCTAATTTAGTGATATGATTAACTTAAAGACGTTAATTAATTTATACACTGTTTTTATTTATATTGATAAAAATATTTTCTATTACGGAAGCTTCTACTTCGTTATATATATTTAAATATATACATTAAAATTTGATTTTCCACTATGATAATAGCAATAATATTTGTTGGTGAGTACGTAAAGTTTCTTAATATAATGTAGTAATATTTTATTCCTTTCTTCACTTTTTATATTACTACATTGTATGATAATAGCAAGCTGAGTTTGTGGAAACTGCTGTTAAAAGTGAAAATAACGTGTTATACAAAATAAAGTTTAGAAGTGTTTTCATTAATATAATGATAAATATAAAATTTTCCGCTCCGCTTAACCGTGTGTCTAGAAAATTTCAATCAAAATGTAAGTGCACGCCCACGAATCAAATAAGACAACAAAACTAATTTTTAGGTAAAAAAAAACGAACGGAATTACGATTTTTTAATGAAAATAAGGAGCACTTTCACAAATTAATTTGTGTAAAGAACAAGTGCTATATATTTATAACTTTAATGTATACAACAATAACAATTCATTTAATGACATTCGTTTTATTTGGTGAATTATGGTCGCTGGAATATTTATTCAATGGATGGATCTCTAAATATATTCCAACAATAACAATTCATCTAATGACTTTCGTTTCATATCGTGAATTATTGTTGACGGAATATTTATTCAATAGATGGATCTTTAAAGTGGTACGTCTTAAATAATTTCCTTACTTAATATTTGAAGCATACTGAGAAATATTAAGTGAGAAAATTATTTAACTTTTAACTTTAACTTTAACTTTATTTTACGGAATTCTCCATTATAATTGATTACATTTTACAATAATTTACATATTTGTATATAATCAGGTAAGTATTCCTAAACTATTAATAATTAATAAGTAAGATAAGTGCATTCCCAAACGGTTCAAAGAATTGATTCAGTGTTGCTTATGACTTCACAAACTAACATCTACGGGTATATAATTACATAATGGAAACAATAATTTACCTAAGAAAATGTAAAAATAAAATTTAAACAAATAAAAATATAAAGTAAATAATAAAATAAAATAATAAAAGAAATTAAATATATGATCACAGTTTTATCACAAGTATGTTCATATTGAGTATAGGTACGAGCACTGTAAGATAAAATATCGCAGATCAATTATCACATAATTATAAAAAAAAATGTATATAACAGACACGCTCAGACAACGTTAATATCAAACATAACAAACAATAATATAATATGTACATAAAATGATAAAATTGAGATAAAAATGGAAGAAATAAATAAAATAAAACAGATAAATAAATAAAAAAGAAAAAAATTATTTAAGATATTATTTTTTCTTAAATAATTTTATTCAATAGATAGATCTCTAACGTCGTACACCTTAAATAATTTTCTCATTTAATAATTCTCAGTATGCTTCAAATTTTCAGTGAGAAAATTATTTAAGATGTATGACTTTAGAGATCTATCTATTGAATAAAATTATTTAAGAAAAAAGTAATATCTTAAATAATTTTCTCACTTAATATTTCCCAGTATGCTTCAAATATTAAGTAAGAAAGATGTACCACTTTAAAGATCCATCTATTGAATAAATATTCCGTCAACAATAATTCACGAAATGAAACCAAAGTCATTAGACGAATTGTTATTGTTGGAATATTTGTTGAATGGATGAATCTTTAAATACTGGACAATAACTAACAATTATAGTGTAATGCAAAAAATAACAAATTCCCAGCACTAAACATCCATCCGCTTAAAATTAAAAAAAAAAAACGCTCATAATAATTAATACCTATTTAAAACCACCACCAACCCGAACAAAAATCGCAATTACACTTCCCGGATAAAGAAACGCAATTTCTTAGAGACGTTGCAAGGAGCAGGAGGTGGTGGAGGAGGCAGGAAGGCGGCGCTCTCCATTCCCACATCCTCATACATGCATGGATTGAAGTGGTAGTCATCTCAAGGGATGTTAGACGTAGGGAAGACAAAGGGCCTTAAAGAAATAAATAATGAAGGCAGTGCCGTCCCGCTATCAAGGCGTACATAAAAACCATAAAAGTGCTGAGCTCGTTGGCGCTCGAACGAGGAGCGAGGAAAAGAAAGGATGGAAACAAAACAGCGGAAAAAAAATTGCGCACGCGAAATTCTCACAAAAGCTCTGAAACTTCACACTTTACTGCTAGGAGAAAAAGCTGGATGTAGTGTGGCAAGGGAAACGGGAAAGGGATGGATTTGATAAACATTGCGAATGGAAGAGAGTAATGGGAAAATTAATATTTCTTGTATATATTAGAGTCATTCAATTCGCGATATATTTTCAATGTAACAGTATTTAGAATATAACAATAAAAGTAGTACATTTTATAGTTGTGTATAGTTTCGACTACACGTTAATCATTATCAAAATAAGTGATACAAACACTTATATAACAATAAAAGTAGTACATTTTATAGTTGTGTCTAGTTTCGACTACACGTTAATCATTATCAAACTAAGTGATACAAACACTAACAATAAATATGTTTTAAAATAATTAATTAACAAAAATGAATAATCAATTATTTTCCACTTAGCTACTTTTTTGTTCCTTCTATTAAATAGTCTCAAATCAAAAATGTTGCATTATGCGATACAACCGCAGCTATCCATTAGGTGGTTTAATGTCTCTCTGGTTATTTGCCCGAGAAATAGTTATTTAAATGGATATTAATTCTCTTTAAAGTAAAGTCAAAATGTCACAGAGCTAAATGTGTAAATAATTTATTAATTATTTTTAATTTCCTGAAAATGGACGGATAACCCGAAACTAATTGAGAATTTAAAATTATTCAATTTGATTTAATTCATTTAAACTAACTATGAGTAGGTAAACAAAAAATCTTTTATTTTATTATAAAATAAAGTTTCTAATTCCTTAAGGATTAAGGTATCGTCACGACTAATGAAGCAGCTATGAAGGTCAATAAATGCATTGAACTGACACCAAGAGCTCCAAAAAAGCAGATGCAAACATCAAACATACATAAATTACACTGGGGACGTAACACAGAAATTATGTTTAAAATTTCATTATCTAATCCATAGTTTAGATTTACTAATAAAGATGGAAAATGTCAACAATAAGCAGTGAAATAAAATTGTATCTCTACAAACCTCACTGTCGTGAAGCAAAAAAAAAAATCTTTCTACACTTAAGAATAAACACGAAAATTGTAATTTAAATTTAAAAAGTTACAGTTGTGTAAGGAAAAATAATTTATTAATTATTCAATTGTGTAAATTAACTGATTTCAAATATCTATAAAAAACCTTTGTTCGCTTTAATATACTCTAACTTAATAATAATCCATAATATATCATATAAATCCTAAAACTAACAAAAATATCCATTCTCTTACTAAATCCATATTCAAATTCATGGCACTCACTCCCCCACATCTCTTCTTTTCTTTTCCCATCTCAAACTAACCACAATCTCCACGCCTTCTCTTGTCCATTCTTCTATACTTATTCCTCCAGACCATTCCCCACGCACTTCCTTCCACTCTTGCCCTAAAGGGCTCCATGTATCTCTCCATTCCGCACAATATACAAAGATCATATCTTTCTCCCATCCAAACGTTACATTCCCTCTCATCCGATCTACTCCTGGCCCTTATCGGAGTCATTTTTTCCTCCCTTGACCAATCCATCCTCAATAAGTTGAATCTCCATTTTAAATTATTATTGATAAGTAAATCACTTTTTAAAATCGTCGATTTAATTGAGTAAATTAAAACTAATACTATGTTTATTTTTCTTTAAGTAAAAGACAGGCAATTTAAAGTAATTGCATGGTTTTAATTAACTTAATTTAATATGAATTATTAGTTAATAACGGTTGAAACCTTCGTAATAATTTAACAAATTTATTGTAAAAAAACAATTGTAGTTGTATTTTTTTTATAAAATTATTAATTTTTAAGTTGAGTGAGTTACCTCAGAAATGTACATCTGGTAACAAATAAAGTAGTTAAGAAAGGATTCTAAGTGTTTTTATACAAGTTATTATTTTTAATTAACTCTACAAATTAATTCACACAGTAAAAACATTCATTACCACGCACTAAAATATTTCAATAATTTATCAATTACAATTAAGTAACGAGCCCGCGGTGGGTTTACGATATTGGCAAAGTGAAAATCTGAATTCAATCGCGTTTCTGATAACGTATTATGTTTCAATACCGTGGGCTTGATTACCCGCTTTGCATATTTGAATTATTTAATGCGTTACAAAATATACCATGGTAGTTGCGGTCTAATCAAATAATGGAATAAATTAACATGCGCTTAACATTTTTGTTACACATTCCTGCTCGTTGGAAGAAGGCAAAAATGTAACGGCATAATCAAAATTACACACACGAAAAGATTGATAGGTTTATTATTAAATTAAAGGTGTTATTATACATAAAAATTTTTCACCATGAGTTTGGCGAGAAATTAATTCTGCATGAAATAAAGGTAATGCCAACAAACAAACATCGAACCCATCACTGACCGTCACCAACACCTTTCCCTAAAGTTTACCAAAAGTCCTGAAATAACACATAATCAAACATATGTTATTGATGTAGGTTAAAATTAAATTAATTAAAATTAAAATTTAACAAACCAAGTGTAATTTAATTTAAACTTTCATCAGTAAGAATTAAAACTGTTTCAGCAGATGATGAATGAGAAAATTATTCAAGAAATAACCAAACATCTTTTGCACACCTCGCAACCTCAATATCACCCCAAAATATGAATTCAAACTCTTACGATATTCCGTTCACCAAATAAAGCGGACTTCGACAATAACGTTAGCGATCGTGATGAGTAAGCAGACAACGACAAGAACAAAACAAAGACAGGCCTATAAACCTTTGGTCGATAGCCATTTCGTAAAATTAGAAGAAATGTATTGTAAATAATATTTAATTTTATAAATGTACACGAATAAAGATGTAATACCGTTGATGAAGTATATGTGGTTGATGAAAATCGGGGCTATTCCCAATGTGAAATGTTACGTTTAACGTGTACGTTAATTACTTAATTTACATTCTATGAATAAAAAGTTGCTTAGATTGCGAGGATAAAAAATAACGTACAACTTAAACTTAACATTTCTCTTACAGATTAGTCCCAAAAATTAACTTAACTAACCTAAGAATTTGAAAACAATTATCTATTTGAAAGAACTATTATTCTGAACAAATACTCCGCGCAATATTACTTAGGGTTGATTAATAAAATCCTTTTGATTTAATTTGTTTTAACTAACTGTGATCAAGTAAACAAAAAATCGTTCATATTATTATAAAATAAAGGTTCTAACACCTTAAGGATTAAGGTAACGTCACGGCTATTAAACTGGCTATGGATGTCAATAAATTCATTAAACTGACACCAAGAGCCCTAAAAAAGTAGATACGAACATCAAACATACATAAATTCTTCTGGAGGACCTAGCTGAGCTAATAAAACATGTTTTTTTTTTTAATTTCATAATTTTATCTAATCCGTATTTTAGATTTACTAATAAAGATGAAATATGTCAACAATAAGCAGTGACAATGAAATTAAACAAGGAAAATTTTCTAGCAATGATCAATAAAATTCGATCAATCCCTTTTTCCAACTGCAAAAAATACTTACACTGTAAGTTTTACAAACATCTATTGAAACAACTACTTCCCGAGCATTTACCTCGCCGGACATTGAATTACACAATAGATATTTGTTGTTGGACAGCAGCACTACTGCGAATTGCAACGGTTTGAGTCGAAATTATTTAATGAAAGGAAACAACAAATAATAGTTACAAGGCCATCTGTAGACACGTGTTTCGGGATTTCATCCCTCATCAGTACAGCTATGCCCTGCAAACCCTTAGTTGTTAAACAATTTTTAATTAATTTTTACGTAACGTCTTCAACGAGATCGCGGATGGAAGTGTTAATTTCATTGTAATTTAAATAACTGCAAATGTGTGAACCATCTTTGTTTCATTTTATTTAGTAAGCAGTGAAATAAAATTTAATCTCTAAAAACCTGACTGCCATGACGCTAAAAAATCTTTCTACACTTAATAATAAACACGAAAATTCGAACCGGTTATATTGTGGCTTACAAAATTACTTCTTCAGTTTGGGATTACGCGAAGAAGGTCTCTACAGAAGATGCAACGAAAGGGATAAGAAAATGAACTTCAAGAATGCCCAGTTTTGTGGTTCTATGATAAATGGACATTTCAAACTCATGAAGAATCGAAGTGGTGACCGATTTGCGAATAAATCCTGACTATAGCAGGATCTACAGTGTGAGGACTGGAGAAAGTGAAGGAAAATTCCAAACTCGTGGAGAGTCCATATGGAGACCGACTTACGAAGAAATCTTGTCTATTGCATGATCGGCAGAGTTTGTTTAACTATAAGAACTGAGTAAAGGAAAGCCCCAAACTCGTGAGGAGCCCATGTGGAGATTGACCTACGAAGAAAACCTTCTATTGCAGGACTAAGGAAGGAAGGCCGTGAAATATCTAAGTGGAGACCAGCCAACGAAAATATCCTGTCTATTGTGTCTATTGCTGGATTAGCAGAGTATGTTTAATTATTAGAACGGGAGTAATCGAGTGAAGGGAAGCCTCATAGCCACGAAAAGTCCAGGTGGACACCGACCTACAAAGAAAACATATCTATTACAGAACGAAGTAAAGAAAAGGCCCAAACTCCTGTAGAGCCCTAGTAGAGAGCGACCTACAAAGAAACCTGTTTATTGCTCGATCTGTAGAGTATGTTTAACCATGAAGACTTGAGAAAACAATTGATTGAAGCCCAAAACTCGTGAAGAGTCCATGTGGAGATTGAACTACGAAAATAAAACTGAATATTTCAGATCTAAGTGAAGGAAAAACCCAAACTCGTGAAGAGTCCAAGTGAACGCCGACCTTCGAAGAAATCCTACCTATTTGCAGAGTGTCTTTAACTATAAGAATGAAAGGAACCGTAAAAGTAAGCCTCAAACTTGCGAAGAGTCTAAGTGAATACCTGTGTACGAAGAAATAATATCTAATACAAAACGAAATGAAGATAAGATCCAAACTCGTGAAGAGTCTAAGTAAGACCGTCCTATTAATTTGAATATTGCAAGATCTACTCTACTGATCCATTACCATTACAACTGGAGAGAGTTAATAAGTAAAGGAAGCCTCAAACTTGTGAAGAGTTCATGTGGAGATTTACCTTCGAAGAAAACCTGTTTATTGCAAGACCAAGTGAAAGGAAGCCTACAACTCTTGTAGAGTTCATGTGGCGATGGAGCTATGAAGAAATCCTGAGTACGTCAGTGTCAGTAAGATGGGCCTAACTATGAAGACGGGAGGATCCAAGTGAAGGAAAGCCCCATACTCTTAACGAATCTAAATGGACTCCGACCTACGAAGAAAACCTGCTTATTACGGGAGCAAGTGAAGAGAAGACTCAAACAAGTAAATAGTCCAAGTGGAGACCGTCCTATTAAGAAAAAAATCTACTCTGCAGATCCATTGCCATTACGTCTGGTGAGAGATAATAAGTAAGAGAAGCCTCAAACTCGTGAAGAGGCCATGTGTCATCCTGTTACGAAGAAAACCTGACAATTGCAAGACCAAGTGAAAGGAAGCCTGCAACTCATGTAGAGTTACAAAGAAATCCTGAGTACATCAGAATTATACTACTTAGGTTTATTTTTTATTATCACAGTCTAATCAATTTGGGTATAGAATGTGAAGTTAATTAATAACGAACGTACACCCTAAACTTAACATTTCCCCTTAGTGAAATAATTAATTATGTAAATTTACACGATTAAAAATGTATATATTTAAAATATAAATAAATAGTGCTTGTGGAACTATTTCTTTATTTTATTATAATTCTTTACGAAACTGGTTTCCATAGCAATTTCTGTTGTTGTCAAGACAGAAAAAAATGTTCAGATGTTAAAATTAATTATTATTTTATGAAATTCAAAATAATCAACACTTAAATAACATAACTCTTAACGCTTCAATAATCCAACTGTAGATTGCCGTGTTGATATCGCATTATTCATGTAAATTCGCGTGTGTACCTGATTATCAATTCAATATATGAGCAAGTGGGTTTCGAGTGTGGTATTAAAAGAATGACCGGATGTGCATTTTTGTGAGGTGGGAAGTGGAGTGGCGTTGGGCGGCGGAGGAGGGGGAGAGCACACGATGCACGAGTGCGTGCATTCGCCGGAGAGGATCGAGATGAGATCCGCACAGCAGGAACTCCACGCCAGACGTCTATGCGGAATATAGGTCAGTCACTAAATTTAAATCACTTTTACCTGGGTTATCTACCTCAAGCTATTTTCGAACACGCGGCGCACACACTCATCCAGAAATGTGGGCTGGGAAATCCTTTACACGCCCGCGAATGCATTTTAAGAGATTCTAAATGTATTTAGAATAAAATGTGATAATTATGACTTAATGAGCATCACTGATTGAGTGATTCTTTACTGTTAATAATGTAATACAAATGAAATAAAATTAAAAAAACGATCCACTGACTACACATTTTAGTAATGTTTCATCAACATGAAAATAATATTTAATGTTGTTACAGCGTTGCTAAAACGTTATTTGTCTCTTGTTTAATAAGTTATTTTTCAAATTATTATCTACTCCACTGAACATTAAGATGGTAATAAATGGCACTCATTGATTGAAATTCGAAAATGAAAACATTCAGACAAAATAATATCATTATATTTTGGGCACAGAAAACTAAGATTAAACCATTTCCCATTCCCATTATATTCAAGGTTAGTTTAAAATACCGGAACACCTAAATAATTCTCCAAATGTAAGGCTTTTCCAAAAAGTTTCATATAAACACTTTTTAGACATAAACAAGCTATCATTTAAATATATTTCGAATATAGAGTGAACACCACCCTCCGTATTCAAGAGATCAACCTGTTCTTATTACTCAAAGAGTTCGAAATCATTGATTTCTTTATTGGATCTAACTTGAAAGATGAGGTGTTGAAAATTATGCCCGTCCAGAAACAGAACCGTGCCGGTCAAAGTACTCGTTTCAAGGCCTTTGCTGCCATTGGTGACAGTGATGGTCATATTGGTTTTGGACTCAAGTGTAGCAAAGAAGTCGCCACTGCCATCCGTGGAGCCATTATTCTAGTCAAGTTATCCAGTCGGGCCAGTTCGTAGGGGTTACTGGGGTAACAAGATCGGTAAGCCGTATACCACACCGTGCAAGGTAATTTGTAATGTAGTTCAGTAAGCGTGCGTCTCATTTCCGCTTCCAGTGGTACTGGTATTGTGTCAGCCCCAGTCCCGAAGAAACTTTTGCAAACGGCTGGACCTTGGGAAATTTCGCCATACACTAAAAGAAATATTTCCAAACACGTTGGATTTTCACTTGTTTGGCAGTTTCTTGAATGGAATAATCACAAAAGTGTTTAAAGTAAACACCTAAACATAATTATCGGAATAAAATTAATTTGGTACGACGTGGTACTAAGTTAATTGGTAATTTCCACCAAATATTTTCTCTTGGCCAAGTAACTATAGTAACATTATAATGAATCTTGTTTACTATAGAGATGATCTTGTTTGGATTAAGCAATTATTTTATTAAATCTTAATAAAGAATGTTTGCTGGAAATATGCTCCCAGGCCGACAAGTTAAATGGTAAGCGTAATCATTATCATGTATTAAATGATCATTTATTTCTTTCAGTGTAGCCACTTACGCCTACCTGACACCAGATTTGTGGAAGAAAATGCAATTTGCAAAGACTCCATACCAAGAGTATGCTGAGTACTTAGCAAAGAATCATAGGCCTATCACTGGACAAGCCCGTGCTACAGCCAAATGTTTTCAATAGAAATAAATTGACGTTTTCATAAACTTATCTTTTTTTTAATAGAACACCCTATATTTTTTTACATTTTTTAATTGTAAAATTAATTCTAAGAACTTTTTTTCGGAACCAGTTTTCTTAAATTGATTATTTGTTGTTTGTAGCGATTAGTGTTAACAATTTCACCAGGTTTTAGAAACACACCTTTATGATCCCACCAAACACATAGCATTGTCTTCTTGCCGAATCGATCTGGTTTTGCAGTCGATGTTGAAGTTTGTCCGGGATTGACTTATGGTTTTTTCCGTTTAGGATTATTAAAATAAATCCATTTTTCATCGCAAGTAACTATTCGATGCAAAACCGATTATCTTTCGTCTCTTTGAAGAAAAATTTCACAAGTGTTTGTTCGATTTTCCATCTATCTTTCATTCAATTCATGTGGCACCCATTTTCCACACTTTTTGATTTTCCCATAGCTTTTAAACTGTCAAAAATTATTTGTTGTGTAACATTTAACATTTCTGCCATTCGCTTTTGACTAGAAGTATCATCTTCATCGAATATTGCTTATAACTCAGCATCTTCAAATTTTTTTGGTGGTCCTCCTCGTTCTTCATTTCTCACGCCAAAATCATTATCTCTGAAACGTTTAAACCATTTTATTCATGTTGTTTCTGAAAGAGCATGATCGTTACATGCCTCGACAAGCATTCGATCCGACTCTGCAGCACTTTTCTTAAAATGAAAACAAAAAAATTATTGCTTTTCGCAAATCATGAGTGACAAGACTTTACGTTCATTAGGCGTGTAAATTGGACTATTGAAAATGAACAAATTATCCAACTTTGGGAATTTTTGTAGGCAAGCACAAAACCCACAGTACAGTTCATTTTTTTTATTAAATATAGATAAATTCCTTCCGAATCGGTTACTTCAAGTTTCAACATTCTATCGCATCTACGAATAAATTTATCTTATTTTAATCAATGTCGCGTTGAAAAGCGTCGAACCGCGCTTAAACCGTTCCCATAAGACTCCATTTAAACAGAACTGGTGACGTAGATAAGGAGTGGGTGCGGGTTAGAGAGTTATATAACATTATGGGGCATTGTCAGAACGGTGGTGGGCCTTTCGGGTCGTCGTCAGGCCTCTCGTCCTCTCAGTTGTTCGGCAATGGTGCAATCTCGTCGTCAGCTGCAGCACCAAAAAGTCGACCTATACCTGAAGAGAAAGAGTTAGACTTTAGGTTCCAAGAAGCACAGAACGCTCTAGAGAAGCTCGTCGAATCGGATAGTCATATGCACAATTCAGGCCGTACTAATATAGGAACAAGTCAAATTAATGGAATAGTGAATGGTCAATGTGGTTATTTGCCTCCACCACCTCCAGGCTTCATGCAGCCCACTACACACAAGAACTCATTCGGTAGCAAAATATTACCTTATTTAAATATGAATAGCCAACAGCAACAAATTAACTCCACTCAGAACAGTTGATCCAGTAATTTTAGTCAAAATTAATCCTTCAAATCCACTTCTTTATGAAATAACCAAATCACTCCTATAGAACAGAGACTTTCCTTTTTGGCCCACAAATTCGCCTCAAATCCCATAAATCAATATCTGATGAATTCCCTATGTATCCCACGTAATAAAAATATAAACCCCAAGTGTACATTCCCCACTGTAACTCTTCATGAATTCATTGCATCACTTCACCACATTAATGACAGTTAAATTACGAACATAACCGACAATGACTTCTAACATTGACAGTTAAAAATCACCATACCTCTTTCACGACAAAGACATAAACACGAAAAACCAGGCGGAAAGACCATTGGTCGATAGCCAATTAACAGATATAAAATATACATTTGATTTTGTAATTTTTAATATTTATTTATTATTTTTTGCTGTATATAACTATTAGTAAAGAAATAGAAAAAGGCGATTTTGCTGAAAAACTCGAACTCGCAAAATAACTACAAATTATATCAAAATATTCCTAATAAATGGAAGCATCAACCGTAAAAACATAAGAGACATTTTAAGTATAATTTTATATTTTTCTGTATTTACATTTTATGTTGTTGTATAAAAAGGTGAATCCGTTAAATAAATAAATTGAACAAAAAGTTTTCGTATACTACGAGTGAAAAATGGACTTTTGAAAATGAGCAAAAAATTGTAAAATTTTGACAATGTTTGTAGACAAATACAAAATCCGTATCTTCCCGAATCTTCTCTACCTCATCTTTCCCTGCACATAATCCTAGTCTACATACATCTCATCTCCACTATAAAAGGCAATTTTATTACCAAAACGTCTTTGTATGATCACGTTGTTATTATCGAAAACTTTAATATCAACAAAAGAAAATGTAAACAACTTTCCTCTTTCATGTTCAACTCCAATTTTACCTGCATTTATACTCCTCCGACGTGCATTATGGATGTTCTGAGTGATGGATTGGTGCATCACTCAGAACATCCTAATGTGCACCACTAATAAAAAAGACATTTACTGACATATTCATTTTATATACACATATGCTACATACATCAAAAACTAACTCAACATTTTCTTCTTAACTCCTTCTCCTATCCTAACCTCATCACAATTTTTATACAAGCACCATCCTCTCGCATCCATTTTTTTAACCTTCCATTCCCTTCCCAAATGCATCGACGTATCCCTTCCTTCTCTACACAGCGTACACCTATCATACTCTTCTCCCATCCGTACCTTTCTTCCTCTCTCCTCCGATCCACACCTCGCCCTGGCTAATGCCACCTTCTGCAGTCTAGTGAGGTCGGATCTTAATAGGCACCACTAATATAAGTCATCTAATCTCTGACGATAATATATTACCTCAGATTTTGACTCCGACCACCGTTCCATTCTTTTCTCCCAACAATTAAATGAATATTATATCCCAACATCCACATATCTCAAATAATTCCATTAGCCTTTTCTTGGAGACACTAGCCTTCATATAAATTTTCATTCTATCTTTTTTTGTTTATAAATAAACATTCTATCTTTTCCATAAACGACGTTATTTTAATTTAATCAAGATTTCGTTTAAAAGCGCCAATCCGCGCGTTTAAGTCATCCCCATGAGATTGAATGTAAATGAAACTCATTAATTCATGTGTGCCTTATTGAAGCGAAAATTAAAATTTTCTTACAAAATAAAATTCCCAAGCTATCTCTAACTTCTCCAAATATGGTAATGATTTTTTTCATATTTATTCAGAGAAAAATTGTCTTAATCCGAATGTTATCAAACGGAAAAAAGGTCAATTTTGATTTCAAACTTAGTAAAATAAATTAATATTCTATCAATTATTAAACTGTGTGCTTTCACGACCAGTGTGATTATTAGTGTTGATTTTGGGGTTATTGGGCCATGGTCTTTTGAAGTTTAACCCAAACGTTCATCAGTCGCTGAGGAGACATCGAAGAGTTTGTCTACAGAGTCATTGGAGATGCAGACCGTAGTTGTCAGCGAAACGTTTGGATTAAACTGCAACAGGCTACTGCCCAATAGCCCGGAAATCAACACTAATAATTGTCTCAATTATTATATGTGCAACTAAGTTTCCGCTGTTTTTCAAGAGATGGCTTCAGTAGTCTGTGCTGGCCGATTATGATATAACTAAAACATCATGAACCAAGCTTAGACATTTGGTAAACAAACCGCTTTGACATATTAGTGATTTTTTGTTGCGTTATATACTTTTGGTTGTGTGAAAATGTCTTATTTTGTGCCAAAATATCATTTGCGGGAAGTGTTACTTTTCTTCTTTCATTCGAAGAAAACGGCGGGTGAAGCGCATCGAAAACTCCAAAGAGATTACGAAGATACTGCTCTAAGTGAAACAACGTATCTTGATTGGTTCCGTCGCTTCAAAGAGGGTGATTTCGATGTTGACGACCTTTCACGTGAAGGTAGGCCAAAAACCTGCGAAGTTGCTGAATTACTCAATAAGCATCCCTGCCAAACGCAAAAAGAGCTTACTTCAATATTAGTAGTTACCTCTCAATCCATTTCCATAGAACACGGTCTGGTTAATCAGCAGTTCCGCTCATATGAAAACATCTTAAAATAGCTTGATTCGTGGGTAGCCTCAAAAGACGAACACTTCTACCGTGACGGTATTCGAGCTCTGCCAGAAAGATGGAAAAAAGTTGTCGCCAGCGATAGAGCAAATATTATGAATGATTCATTTGTAACCATGTTTTCACAATATAATTGCAGTTTGATAAAAAAAAAACAGCGAGAACTAATGTTAATGCTTATTTCCACTTGAATTATTTTTGAGATAAAATATTTTTATTGCAATAATAATTATTTCGACAAATTACCAAACCTAATTACAGGGAAATTATAAAAAAAATGAAATAATTTGTACGATTCTGGTTACGGTTTAGTGGAAGATGTGCACATACTCGCAAGCAAGCATAGGTTTCCTTGAGGTCCCTAATGCTTCCTTCCTCTTGGATAACCAAATACTAGTCCTCAGCACTGCTAGCCCACCTCATTAAGGAAGACTAGTAGTGTCTAGGTCGGTAAATTACCATTCTTCCTTCACCCAATATGGATCTTCTGCTTAATGTGTATTCTCATGTCTACGTTTACATTTATTAGGAAGCAGAGTGAAGGTCTCTGCTTCCTAATAAATGTAACTTGAATTAGCTATCAAAACACAAACTATCAACTGATAAATAGAAAGCGCTCAAATAATAGTCCCGCTGACATCTGGAACGTATTCAAAACATTAAACCCAATCCACGTTTCCCACTTATCGCTCCTAGTTTAGATCAAGAGAGTGTTAAATTCATTCTTTAATTATATGTGCGTACGAGTGAACTACCGCCCGCCTATAAATAGAAAACATAAATGAGATCATTAATAATTCGGGTGCTTTCTACATTTACATTGTAGAAAATGTGTGTAATATAAAAACACGCGCGCGAGAGCCAGAAAGAACGGACCCCGATGCGTTACATCACCCATTAGCATTCATAACTACTTTCATCGGCAACAAAACAACTTTTAAAAGCTATCGATACGCTTAATCAAGCTTTGATATCGCATGCGTTTACCTACGTATAGCGGGCTTGCTTGCTTGCCATTTTGAATTAATGTCGGCTCCTGTCGAGATAATGATGGCTTTCGTTTTTTTTCTTTCTTTCTTTTGTGAATAATTTATAATGAGGATTTAATTTGGGAACTGTAAAAAATGTTTATTGATGGTATTTCTTTTAAAAAGAACCTTACGTAGTGTACAATCTTTCAACAAGTGCCAAATAAGAGAGTGATTCAAAATAAATTCGATAGTTAAGGCTTTTACTTGATGAAACTAAATAATACGCTATTAGTAATTAAAACATTTTTTTATTTAAAAAAATGTATTGTAGAGACACTGCTACAATTGTTTCGCCAGCACAGTAGCATCATCAGGCAGATGATTAATCATCAATTGTAGAAATGTCTCTACAATAAATTTTGATGATAATTATTCGTCTGCTTGATGATGCCACTGTGCTGGCGAAACAATTGTAGCAGTGCCTCTACAATAAATTTTGTTAAACTTAAAAAAACTGTTCTTTTATTTACAAATAGTACAAAATATTATTCATAATAACATTAATTTAAGTAGCATACACTCTTATTAAGCGCT
Source organism: Philonthus spinipes (assembly GCA_963082785.1). Lineage (NCBI taxonomy): Eukaryota > Metazoa > Arthropoda > Insecta > Coleoptera > Staphylinidae > Philonthus > Philonthus spinipes. Next base: position 11,293,716 of record OY720306.1, read on the forward strand.
CCGATGTATATTCTACTTAAAAAATAAAGACTTAAATTAATGTTATCATGAATAAAATTTTGTACTATTTGTAAATAAAAGAACAGTTTTTTGATTCACAATTATTGGAAACATATCTTAGTAGCTGCGTAAAGTTTGTCAAGTATAGAGGATTTAAATCTAAACCTCTCATCAAACCGCTAAGAGCTGGCCATATGAACGCATATCCGAGGCTAAAAAGGATAAAAATCTAAACCTTATAATTGAAAATAAGAGTCTTATGTAAGAACACTGTGAAACAAGGCGTTGTTACATTCACTCGATTTATCCCAACATTAGTAAAAATCAAATGTTCTAGGTTAGAACCCTGTGGAACACCGTTGCGTTCTACAGAGTTCTAACCTAGAACACTTGATTTTTACTAATATTGGGCAAAATCGAATGAATTTAGTAATCGAGTATTTCTGAATAATCAAATAAGAAGCTAAAGTTAATAGATAATAATAAATTGGAGTTAAATTAATAAATATGTGATACTTCCAAATATTAATATTATAAATAAAAATACAAAATTTGTCATATACTTCATTTTGCAGTGACAAAAAAATCGAACCATCTCTAATTTTTACTGTTCCTAAATGTTATATTGTGCAATATTCAATCATCAGCATTATTATTAAATTTAAAGTCTGCATCAATTCTTATTGGCTTAAACACTTTCATATCATCAGCATATGAAAGTTTTCATCTCATTTAAATCTGATGCATACTTTAAATTTCTCCAGATGGATTTTGAAGAAAATGAAACCTAGTGAATCATTTATTTGGTAATTGTAGTTTATGATATTTTTTTTGGCATCTAAATTCTACAAGACAATACATGTAAAAATTTAAATAAAACGAACTTGAAAATAATTAATAAATTATTTCCTAATTTAGCTCTGTGACATTTCGACTTGCGTTGCGTAAGTACTTTAAACAAATCCACTTTAAAACAACTACTTCTCGGGCAAAGATCGCTTTAGACATTGAATTACATAAGGGACCCTTGCTGCTGCATATTTATTAATATGCATTTATTTATTAATGTGTATTTGTTTGAAGTACTTACGTAACGTAAGTCAAAATGTCACAGATCTAAACGTGAAAATAATATATTAATTATTTGCAAGTATCTAAAGGTGGAAATAACTTATTAATTATTTTCAAGTTTTATATAATTTATTTAAATAACTGTGAAGAAGGGAATTCATACTCTTTTCTAAATTCATGTATGTTAATGAATTGAAGAAATCTATGGACAGTGTATGTTTCTTATAGTCAAATCGAAAGACTTTGTGGTGTTGTTTTTATTTAAATAAAAGTAAATGTATTTACTTGGAATTTGTACACAAAAAATGTATGCTCTACAATTACCAAATAATTGATTCATTGTTAAACATTCTTTAGTAAAAAAACTTAAACTTAACGAAAAGCAAATCTTTGAATTTTAGTATGTAAACATTGTATTTTCATTGAGATTCGATATAAAACTTTCCAAACAAATAATTTTCATCAAACCCACAGCCGGCATAATAATGAGCAAAGCTGTTACAACAAAACCCGTGTGCGTAAATTACACGCGCAATTCATTAACAAACAATCACGAATTGAAATCCTCGGACGTGCCCGCAATGAAACGGTACCGTACGCAACGCGGAGGGGGAGATAATTCGAAAGTTCTGGATCAATTCGGCGTAATTGGGATGATACCTTCTTCGAAAATTTCGCAAGGATCGCCTCCTTTTGTCTTCCGAACGCGAAGAAAAAAAAATCGATTGGCCAATACACGCGCGAGTATCTGATGAAAAATGTTCTTTAATAAACGGGTCGTATTGTGTGGCGGCGCGAGGTTTTTGTAAAATTTCTCAACTGAACTCAAGAACAATGGACAATGGAGGAGATTCCGCTGGAAATGGCTTTTCGAATAAAACCATTATCACTGTTAATACATCTTATAACATGTGCTTGGTTGCTTGCGAAATTTACGTAAGGTTCTATACAAAGTTTTTTTTTATTATAAAAAAATAAAAACGAAACCTTTTCTTGACAATATTGAAGAAATTTAGAACTCCCCCATCGCGACCGCCCTTGTTACCTAACACTACTTGTCATTCATATCATTGTTAATTTTCTCTATTTTTATATAGGAATGTTTGTACTTTTAATTTAATTAGTTCTTTGAAAATGACTACTCGTCGAAACTATTTGGAACTCAAATATAAAATTAGTAAAACGAACAACCAAATGTATTATTTAAAATACTTCCTAATTATTACATAAAAATGTTTCGCCACGGGATAAATAAGAATTTAATTCAAAATATAAAACCTTTTTTAAATAATTCATTAAAACCTATCGCTTTGCAATTGCCTAATCAGACAAAAGCAAAGTATGTGTAAAAATACTTTTCACTTTAAACCCAATAATTTTAAATCGTTCAAGATATCAGATACGAGATTTCTGCACAAAATAATCATAGTCTAGTCTAAGTGATTAATGAAAACACTTTTTTAGACTTTGTTTGTATAACTTATGTTATTTAAGTTATAATTCATTTTATTTAAGTTATACAAACAAAGTGTAAAAAAGTGTTTTCATTAATCGCATAATGATGTATAACAAAGTAGAAGCCTTAGCAATTAGTGAATTAATAGTCTAACTGAGTTTTGTAATGGAAATTTAACATTTCTCGCCTTGATTAATGATTTTTCTAATTAATAACTGTCAACATAAAATATAATATCATAATAGTTGGAAAGATAGCGTAAGCGCCATCTATTGTCTAATTTAAGTAAGTGTTGCTTTAAAATGTAAATAAAGCATTTTTAATTCAACATTTTCAAGACAATATTTTTTTACGTTAACAGTTATTGAGCAATATATTCTTCTTATTAATTTTATTAACGTTCTTCTTTAATTCTTTTATTAACGAATTATCTACTCAATAGCAATTGAACAAATCTAAAAATTTAATAACACAAATTGTAGAAATTTTCATTGAGATTTAATTTAAATCAATTGAATACAAGTAGAAAAGAAACATCTCTCATGGGATTTGAACTCATGTCCCTCGGTTTCAAATCACATCAGAGATCTTTATTTTTCACTTATAGTAAAAGGCGAAAGATTTATTCGCTTTGAAGAGAGACCAGAGTTTTCACTTATATTTAATTAATTTAATTTATATCTTAATGTTGTACATTGAAAATATCTTCAATTCATAGATATAAATATAATTTAAAAAGAATATCAATTTAATGAATTAATTAAATAACACAATTAAATGTTACCACAAAACGAAAAAAAAAAAAAGAATTCAATATGATCGCCGCGTTATGAAATCAGTATTGAAATCCCTTCGGAATATTAAACGTGGAGACATCGCGATCACGTATTGGATGTTCTACACGTTTGCAAACAGTACGCCAATGTTGATTCAATAAGAGTCCGCGTTCTGCATCCGAGATTCACGCGGCAATCGGCTGGGCTGGTCCGAAATGAAAATTCACTAATTAGTGCGCCTTGTTAATTAGAGGTCGCGGTTTAGCGGCCCTCTCTCGGTTTCCAAAAATAAACAACGCGATCGCCTAAGGTTGAGGAGACCAACGTAGCGCTAAAAAGTTTCAACATCGGTGGTGTTCGAAATGTTACGTTTTGCTAATTTTGTAATTAAATATGTTTTTTAACAAAAAAAAAAGATTACAACTTACATGGATTAAAATAATGACGAGTTATATGTAAAGTTCACTAATTGCGATTAATTTGCAATCATAGAAATAATTGGCAAATTATTAGCAGAGATTTTCTTAAAAATATTTTGCCATATTTCTATGATTACAAATTTAGTTAATCTGCAATTTATCACGATTAGAAAACTATTGTTATGGTGACTAAAAATTGTTGTCTTTCTAAAAAAAAATATAACAACAAAATATATAATGTAGCTTCTTTACGTCAAAAATTTAAATTCTTCATCTGAAGAAGCTGCAGCGTAGCGAATCAATTGTAGTGAAATTAATAAAAATTTGAAAATAATAAAAAAAAAAAAAAAAAAATTGTCCCATCCTAGACTACAGTTCCATCCTTTTTATCAACCCATGTACCGCCACCATTAATAACCTCGAAGTAGCTGAAAGATCCTCTCTCCGAGCCCTCACTAAACTTCGACACCCCCAAAATCCTCTTCATAATCCCTCAAATGTACTCCTCTACCAAATAACCCAAATTACCCCTATTAAAGATAGACTTCGATTTCTCGCAGAACGATTTGCATGTAACGAGTCGAATTACGAACATCTTAAAAAATTGTGCATCCCTAGAAACCCCAACATAATCCCTAAATACAAAAACCCACCAATAACCCTTTTCGAATACATATCCTCCTTTTACCCTACTTTCCCACCTTGATATCGAAACATACGCAGATCCACATCTAACCCCGGGCAGAAAGACTTATGGTCGATAGCCCTTGTGAAAAGGAAACATTTTTATTGGTTTTATTAAAGAATGTCCCAAGTTTATTTATTGTATTCCTTTTTCAATAAAGATATTATAGTAGTAGTAAAAAAAAATTGTTTTTAATAAAAAATAATTATGAATTTAAAAAAATATTGCCTCAGTAATCAACTGAATTAAACTGAATTTGAGTGATTAGGCATTTTTAAAATCACGCCTAATCACTCAAAAGTTTAAACAATACTTATTTTAAATTAAAAAAAAACAAGACTAGCGAAGACTTGAAGGTTCAAAATTCGCATATATATTTTTATAAGGATTTGCTGTATTTCAATTTTCATTACATATAATTTATAAATTAGATAAAAGCCATTAAAAACTTTTTTCTCGCCAAGGAAATGATGCGTTAATCAACGAATCAATTAAATTTTATATCGAATTCAAGACTTGCTCCTAAGCTCACTTGGTTTGCCACAGAGTAAACTGAAAAAGACTTGTTAAGTTAAAATTATTAATCATATCCGATAACTTATATAGTATAAATATTGTGTGACCTTTTGTAGTCGGTATGACTCATCACGTTTGGAAGAAACTATAATCGACCTCGGCCAATATAATGAGCTTAAAGAATACTTAATTTTATATGATCGTATATGTTTGTTATACATTGTTGTATTATAATTTTTATCACAAGTTATATGGAAGTTTTAGAATTTTCAACGATTTTTTTTCTTTTAAAAAATCTGAAACAATATGAAGACCCAGCAGCATTACTATAAATGAAGGATTTATATAAAAAAATGGTGAATATATTTGTGTTTAACTTGTTGCATTTTGTGCTTTGTAAGAGCACTTTGTTGTTACGACTTTGGAAAATAACAAGATGGACAGTTTTTTTGGTTAGAGCTTCTTTATTTTTTCATGGCTGTACAAGTCATCAAAATTTTAAGGTTATGATAAACCACGTGGAAAATACAGACGTAGGCAACCCAACATGCAAAACGTGTTAGAGGGCGCAAGCATCCTCGGTCTCGTTGTCCGGCCGCATTTCCACGAAGATCGTTCCGATGGGCTGCGAACCAACCGTTAAAATTTCCCCAAACGAGGAATCGGCACGTAGGCAGTAATTTTTGTAAAATTACATGCCAAACCCGAACAAATGGTGTTTATTAAAGTATAAATCCAAAATTAACAATCTTTGTAATCATGAAAAGAGGAAGTTTCAAACTTTTTTTTAATGCATTATAAATGTTCCCACCGTTTCATTTCGCGACAAACATCTACGCGGTAACCAAACTCGTCCCACACACGAGAAAGCGTATCTGCAGTAACTGATTGCACAGCAACAGTGATAAAGTTCCACAGATCATTCAGAGTCGTTCGTAGAGGTGGGACGTAAACAGCTTCCTTAACATAACCCTATAAGAAATAGTCACATGGTATGAGATCAAGAGATTTCGAAGGCTAGTCTACACTTCTGGCCTTCGAAATCTCTTTCTCTCAGGTCTTTATTTCCCCATCCATCCCTGAGGAAAGAATTAAATCAAACAGCCTCATATAGGAAGATGCAAATCATTCCGTTCAAAAGTTATTGTAAAAAACATTTTGATAAGAAAATCAAGAAAGAAAAAATCTCGAGAAAAATTGATGCGATTTAGAAAATTTTTGAAACGCCAACTTTGATTGCTTTTAACTTTAGTGGATTTTGATTAGGGCCCATTGATATGAAAGGTCTCTTAGGAACACTTTAAGCGCATTTTTATGCACTTAAACTTTCTCCTTGTATTTTATTTTCACCAAAAACCAAAACACTTCGAGCCAAAGTGCAAGGAGATGAAAGTTGATTGATAAATCAACCCCCAATCATCCCCCTACTTCAGATTTTTAAAATCCTTCTTCGCGAGAGTACCGCCAACCCTTCCAATCAAGTCAACTGTAAGCACCCTGTTTTGTAAGCACCCAGAAATATTTTCCTTCATTGTATTTTTTTTGTACCCCATACAAAATCAAGGTGTTCGTTTATGTAGATATTGTTAATTCGTTTGAATTGCCTTTCTATCTTGTTCCGTTCAAAAGTTATCGCATTAAATATTTTGATAATTAAATCAAGAAACAACAAATTTGGTGCGATTAAAAAAAATTTGAAATTTCGAGTTTTATTGCTTATACCTTTAAAACACGTTAGTAGATTTTGATGTGGCCTCATTGAAATGAAAACTTGGTTTCTTGGGAACAATTTAAGCACATTTTTATGCACTTAAACTTTCTCCTTGTATTTTATATATATATAAATCTTTATTGGCAGATTATTTTTAACAAAGTAATAATAATAAATGAATTCTTCTGCCAATTGGCTATCGACCGTTGGTCTTTCCGCCTGATTTTGTAGACGTCTGTCCTTGTCAGTTGCTGTGTCAAAAAGGTTTTGATCGCTAATGTCGTCCATTGTCTTGTAAATTGAATTTACTCGTCGTGATCACTAAAGTCATGAAATGATGAAATGAAATCATGAATGGTGATGGTGAAACGTTTACGTTTGGGAGTGATATTTTGGTTTCGGGGAATGCACTTTTTCGGCTAAACGGGCTATGCGGGTTTTCGATATGGGTGACTTTTGTTAGTTCGTAAAGGAGAGGGTTGGAGGGGTTGTGTAGTGAGTTTTTGGGGTGTCGGATTTTGGTCAGCACTCTAAGGGCAGATCTTTCTGCGACTTGTATGTTTTTAAGCGTGGTAGGGTGGGGGTTGTGGAAGAGGATAGCGGCATAGTCAAGTAAGGGGCGGCATATCACCTTGTATTTTATTTTCACCAAAAACCAAAATACTTCCAGCGAAAGTGTAAGGAGATGAAAGTTGGTTGATGAAACAAGCCCCGATCATCCCTCCCACTTTTCATTTATAAAATCCTTCCTCCTACTTCTCCAATTAAGTCAACCCCCCATGTTTTGTAATCACCCCGAAATATTCGTCCGCTAATTTTGCACCCCGTGCAAAATCATTATGGCCGTTTTGTAGCCTGTTTACCGTAGATATTTTGAACCGTTTGAATTGTCTTTCTAGCATATTCCATTCAAAAGTTATGGCAGAAAACATTTTGATACGAAAATCAAGAACCAAAACGCGTCAGTGGATTTTGATGAGGAACAGGATAAGCCACAAAACACGTTTATATTCGGAGAGTCTCTTACATATTACAATGTTGAATGTGGATTTTGCAAACTCCATATGGGAACATTGTGTCTGTTGACACAATTTTCGCTAAAAAATATAGTTTGCCGCGCATCAAACGGTGGACACATTGAACATTACAATGAAATTAAACAAGGAAAATTTCTGGCAATGATCAATAAAGTGTAAGTATTTTTTGCAGCTGGAAAAAGGGATTGATCGAATTTTATTGATTATTGCCAGAAATTTTCATTGTTTAATTTCATTGTAATTTAAATAACTGCAAATGTGTGAATCATCTTTGTTTCATTTTATTTAATTTACATTGAACATTACAATGTATTACAAAAAAAAACTTTGGAGCTTCCTTTTTCATGATAATTTTGGATTTGTATTTTAGTAAATACGATTTTTTTAAAGACCCATTATTATCAAAGGTCTTCATATTTTTTTCAGATTTTTTTGAAGAAGAAAAAAATACCGAAATTTTAATTTTTCAACGAAAATTCCAAAACTTACAAATAACTTGTGATGAAAATTTTAATAAAACAATGTGTAACAAACAATATATAAAGTTTAAACTCATTTAATCATTCATAATAACCCTGTATTATTAAGGACATTTGCTATTTAGTTTCCAGAAAAATAATTAAGTTTAATCACTTGGGATTTTCGACAAATAGTTACATTTTAGGTTTTTTTTTCTTAAATAAATATAAAATAAAAACTATGATAATAATATTAAGAACATTTAGTTTCGAGAAAAAATAATCAATGTAAATTGGCTTATACAATTATCGTGGAGCCTAAACGGTTAATAAAAATACCAATTTACTGTTTTAGACCCGACTGCAGTTAAGCAAAAATTACAAAAAGTTCACAGGCAATGTAGAAATATGGAGTTTTCAGTATTATTCAATTCCTACAGAATGTAGGTACAATCTTCATAAATATCGTATTTCTATTTCGCCTGTGGTCGTCAGAAGAAAACTATAAGTTTTGGCAATTTTTTTGTTGAATTTGCCAGGGTTTGCTTTAACAGCGAACTGACAGAAAACTAATTTAAATTAGCACAATTTATGCTCCCAGCCTTTGGCTACATTTTGATGTAATATGAAAACAATTAGGGATTTTTTATATATACATAATCTTTATTGACAAACGTAATACAACACTTACATATAACTTAAAATATTACAATACATGCTGTAAGAGTTTGCCAATTGGCTATCGACCAGTGATATTTCCGCCTGGATTTTGTATTTTCGTCCTTGTCAAAATACATGGATAAAATGTGATGATCGTTAACAGTCTATGTCAAAAGTCCCTATTTATGTCACTTAACTGTCTTGAATGTTGTGAAATGAAGTGATGAATTCATGGAGAGTTATACTGGGGAATTTAGGTTTGGGACTTATAGTTTTGTTACGAGGAATGCATAGGAGATTTTTTTGACATGTAATTTTATTATATACAACTTATGATATATATATACAAAATTTACTTTACTTAAGTAAGGGCTATCGACCTAAAGTCTTTCTGCGCAAGGTTTTTTTTTATTTTCGGCGAAATTCCATTTTTATGCATCTTTTTATTTTATATTTTTCGTCAATTTTGATTCCTCTCAAAAAATCCAAAATAAATGACGAAAACCTTTAATGATATTATAAAGAACATTACCTATTTATTTTATAGAAAAATATTAAATTTCAGTTATTTCGAGCCACTCTATGAAATTAAGATGGTGCCTTATGAGATTGTCCGTTTTGGACGCTGTTAGGATGTGAATTATTTTTATTTTATGTTTCATTTAAATACGCGCTCGCGACTGCAGTCGAACCAAAATTACTAAGTTCGCAGGAAATATAGAAATATGGGGTTTCCAACATTCAATTCCTAAAGATTTTTCTTCCGAAGATCATTTTTCTACTTTTGCCTGTAATCTTCAGAAAAGAACCGTAAGTTATAGCATAATTTTGGTCTAATTTACAAAATTTTAGTGGACAAAATTCAATAAGGTTTTTCAACAAGAGCGAGTGAATGTTGAAATGGAATGAAACAATTGTGCATACGGTCTTGCTGGAACCACATGTCATTCAAGACAATAAACGCAGCAGAAATGAAATTCTTACGGAAAATAGACAATAAAATAATAACAGAACGAGTGAGAAACGAAGTAATTAGAGAGAAGAGAGAACCTTGTTATAAGTATCATGGGAGAAGAAAGAAATGTAAGAAGAATATATAAATCTTGATGCAGTTCAAATTAACACAGCTTTTGCTCTTAACTACATTTTGATATAATATAAAGACATTTGTCGATGTTTGGATTTTCGACGAAATTTCAATTTTTCCATGCTTTTTTTTAAATTTTAATCAAACTAGTTTTCTTTAAAAGAAATTTGACAAAAATCACGAAGACCCTTAATGATATTACAAAGAAAATTGGTTATTTGGTTTCCAGAAAAATAATCAATTTCAGTAATTTCATGCCACTTTATGACATTGAGATGGAGCCTTATGAGATTGTCCGTTTTGGACGCGACTGCAGTCGGACCAAAATTACTAAGTTCGCAGGTAATATAGAAATATGGGGTTTCCAACATTGAATTCCTAAACAACATTTCTGCGAAGATCATCTTTCTATTTCGCCTATAGTCATCATAAAAGAACCGTAAGTTATTTTGGTTCAATTTGCAAAGGTTCAATTTGTAAGCGAACTAACCGAAAACTAATTTCTTGATGTAGTTAAAATTAACATAGCTTGTGCTCTTTAGTTACATTTTGGTATAATACGAAGTCATTTTGCGATTTTTGGATTTTCGACGAAATTTAACTTTTTTCATACATATTTTCAAATTTCGGTCAAATTAGTTTTCTTTCAAAGAAATGTGACAACATTCACAATGATATTATAAAGAACATTGGTTATTTGGTTTCCATAAAAATAATCAATTTCAGTCATTTCTGGCCATTTCAATTGCTGTATAAAATGAACATGGAGCCTTAATACAACTGTTTAAAGAAGACCCACCGATTTTCTGATTTGTACGTGACTGCAGTTGAGCCAAACTTACTAAATTTATGGACAATGTGATTTTTAGCGTTCAATTTTTAAAGAAGGTAGACACGTTCTTCAAAAAAAGATCATCTTTCTATTTCTTCTGTAGTTGTTAAAAAAATCGTAAGTTTCAATAATATATTCTCCAAATTTTCTAAGGTTAATTTTGCAAGCGAAATGATCGAAAACTAACTCATTGATTTAATTCAAATTTACACAGCTTACGCTACATTTTGGTATAATATGAAGTTATTATGGATTTTCGACGAAACTTCACTTTTTTACCTGGAGTTCTTGATTCATATATTCTTCTTATAGAATTAAATCACATCAAATCACATCAAATCAAATTAGCCCGATTGGCATCTAATGGTGTCACACACCTACCCTGACTTCCCTATATTCTTCTTATATTTCTTTCTTCTCTCATGATACATATATCAAGGTTCTCTCTTCTCTCTAATTACTTCGTTTCTCACTCGATCTGTTATTATTTTATTGTCTATTTTCCGTAGAAATTTCATTTCTGCTGCGTTTATTGTCATGAATGACATGTGGTTCCAGCAAGAACGTATACACAATTGTTTCATTCCATTTCAACATTTACTCGCTCTTGTTGAAAAACCTTATTGAATTTTGTCCACTAAAATTTTCATCCTATAAATATCCTTCGGATTGCTTTACAGTGTTTTCGTGCTGATGAAACTGTTTCTCAAAAATCTAAAAAATGAGAAATACTTCTTAATATTTATTGAAAATGGAACGAATACTTTAAATTGAAGAAAACATTGTGAACCAACTAAAACAATCTTATCACGCCTCCACCTTCCTACAATTAAGACGACATGCATATGCAAATAGAACCAGTGAGTAAACCGAGCCCGGGACTCGGACAAGACTAATTGCTTAAGTGCAAGCAGGAACTTCGCGAGCGAACAGTAAATGGCGAGTGAGCTTTGGATTTATCCGCGCTGGCTTTCCGCAAGAATCCGCGCCGCGATAGATGGACGGATGGATGGATGGTTGTGCAACGGCTAATAGGTTCTTTATCGCGCAAAAAGGAATGTACAGGAAGGCGAGAGCCGCTACATTAATACGTATCTCAAATAGTTGCGTATGTAATTATAGAGCGCATATTTGTGTTACAAAATAAATATAGGCCCCAGAAACCAACCGTGCTTCTATTCTCGGTGGCTTCGTTTTCTGGAACTATTGTTGTCCTTAAGTGCTATTATTCAAAGTGGGTTTCACTACGAGCGAGACCGTGTTGTTTATTAAACATTATTACATGCGTTCTTATTAAAATTCTTCATGATTTTATGTGTTTACATTTTTAAACGTTTTGAATTTCAACTTTTATATAACATAAGTTTAATTATAAAAAAATTATACCTTTTTGAGTTTCACAAACTTTATTAAAGACACTGCTATACACTTTGTGAATCTCAAAAACGTGTGTTTTTTTCTTATAATAAGTTATGGAGTTTCATCAAGTAACAGCCACAACCATAGAATATTTAACATATGTTTATTGAATATTTAAAATAATCATAAATACAGCGTTCTTAGGGAGGAAATGGAAATAGTTTAAAGATATGTCCAGGAAGTAAAAATAAGCAAAATAAGCTCGTATGGTTAGGTCTGATTTTCATTTGTTTCAGGTTTTTTTTTTAACAATACCATTTTGTAAAATTAAAGGAAAATGTATATTTTAAAAAAATAACAGGCAGTATTAATTCTCATTAAATTTTCGAAAACTCCACCATTTTAATGTTAATTAATGCTACTTGTTTATTTTTGTTAGTTTAGCAATACATTTTTTTCTAATTTTACAAATTGCTATTGTTTAAAATATACAAATGAAAATCAGATTTAAACATATGGTCTTAATTATGCTTCCGGTGCATTTCTTTAAAATATTTCGATTTCTTCCAGAATCAACCTATATACTACACATACATGAAACATTTATGGCTGTACAGCGGTTTCATCCCTCTTTCTTTACCCCGAAATCCTAGATAAATTCCCGCCCGGGCTAATGATATTGGGGGATGATCTGTTGGGTTATTTAATAATTTATCATCTTCAATTTACTATAAGTGTTTACTTAATTCAAAAAAATGAACTAAAATTAACCCAACAGATCATCCCAATGAAGATGATAAATCATTAAATAGCCCAATAGATTAACAATTTATTTAACAAGTTTTAATTAATGAAACAATCGGATGTTAAAATCTCGAAAATTCTGTAACTGTAACTAAAATCTTCCGTTGTTAAAACAAGCTTACATCTTTTCGAAAAACAACACACCCTAAATTTGTCCACATCAAAGAACAAACATGATTATTACTTTTTATATTGAGCGAAAAAGTTGGTCCATTGCAGAAATGCGCGCATAAAAATTTCATAACGCCGAGCTGAATCGACAGCCTTTGCAGAATCAAGGATGGATTTCTCCTGCTGCATCTAAAAAAGAAGGCAGGCGTTTACATTAAAACCGCTGTTGTATAACCTTGCCTGCAAGCGAAAAAGATTTGCGGCGTTATGTTTTGCCTTTGCTTTGATCAAATCTGTTGCGACATTAATGCCAGACTTGGATACACGGTACGTGTACTAATATGGCTTTTATTCCATTCGCAATTTACATATTCATATCGGCTTATGGTTGATGAAAGTACACAAAAAAGAACGACTTTTACCTGAAACACAAACAGCAACAAAAAAAATGTTGATTTATTTTTCTTTGTGGTTGTTTCACACCTAATAAAATGTTGTTGATTTTTTTGTAAAACTGTTGATTAAAACTTTAATATAATTAGTATTTTTAATATATTTTAATTTTTAATTACGATAAAATTAAACAAGGAAGAATTACTGATAATGATCAATAAAATACAATTATTCCAACTGCAAAAATTACAAGGATAAGTATATGAATTGAGGATATGACCTTACCTACTAGGCCCTTTCGACCAGTCACTGCTGTTTAATGCAAAATTTCAAAAATAAATAAAGTATTTAATATTAATTTTAAGATATCACAATACACCCATGGACCCCGATGAAATTTGCCTTTCAAACAAATATCATCCGCGACTGGACTCAAACCCGCAATCTCTGCCTCATAAGCAAGGTCTTTACCTACTCAGCTATATCAACCCCCACAAAATTACTCACACTGTAACTGTAAGTTTTTGACATCTATTGAAAGAACTACTTTCTGGACCGACAAATCCACATATCGCACCCGTCCGTCAGAGTGCGCGATCATTGTTATCTGAGATCCCGGTGAAGACGGTATAGCTAAACATGATTAAACAAATAAGGGTTTACAGGGCATAGCTGTACTGAAACCTGAGACAGGAATCTATAGATGGCTGTGTAATTATCATTTATTATGGATGCCTTTCAATAAAAATATTGTCCGTTGCAATTATCGAATTTTATTAATAATTGCCAGTATTTTTTATTTGTTCAATCAAAAGTGAAAATCACCTATATTTTATTTTATTTTATTTTATTTTATTTTATTTTATTTTATTTTATTTTATTTTATTTTATTTTATTTTATTTTATTTTATTTTATTTTATTTTATTTTATTTTATTTTATTTTATTTTATTTTATTTTATTTTATTTTATTTTATTTTATTTTATTTTATTTTATTTTATTTTATTTTATTTTATTTTATTTTATTTTATTTTATTTTATTTTATTTTATTTTATTTTATTTTATTTTATTTTATTTTATTTTATTTTATTTTATTTTATTTTATTTTATTTTATTTTATTTTATTTTATTTTATTTTATTTTATTTTATTTTTTTTTTATTTTATTTTATTTTATTTTATTTTATTTTATTTTATTTTTTAATTAATATAACTCATAATGTAATAATAAATATGAAAAAATGATTAAAAATCTATGAATTGAATAAATAAAATCACAGATTAAAATGAATAATTTAAAATTTTCGACTAGTTTTGGGTTATCAGCCTATTTTCAAGATAATTCAAAATTTTATTAAATCTCTTTTAATTGTTTTTATTCACAGTACAATGACAATAAATCTATAGCTTTTTTTTAATATTACACGCACTTAATATTTCTTACATAATATTTACAATATTAAATATTCCCTCTGTTTTGTTTAGTGTAAAAGTTGCGGAACAATCAGTTCTAAGAATACTTGTAAGAATCCGACATCCTAATAATTCTCTAAATAATCCTCCTAATACACTCCACCAACAAACAAACCCTATCACTGATCGTCTTCAACACCTTTCCCTAAAGTTTATCAATAATCTCCTGTATAATTAAATATATTTGCATACTCCGTAACCCCAAAATTCCTCCAAAAACAAATTTCCTACTTCTACAATTTTGCATTTCATTATTTCATCAAATAATACAAACTTTCACAATAACGTTATCAATCATGATGAGTAAGTAGACAATGACAAGAATAAGGCAAGGACAGGCTGAAAGACCTATGATCGTTAGCCATTTCGCAATAAGTTACATATAGGTACTGTATATAAATAATATAAATAGAAAAGAGTATTCATTCTCTTAGTCACAGTTATTTAAATAAATTAAATAAAAATGATTACTTACTTTACGTAAGTCAAAAGTCACAGAACTAAATATGGAAATAATTTATTAATTATTTTTTATTTTTATTTAATTTAAATAAATAGTAGTAATAAATCCATTTATTGAACGCAAAAAAGTTACAAAAGACCATCGAATAAGCTATTTCATCCGATAAATAATAATTATGTAAAATTACATAAATGAAGATGTGTTATTATGGATTAAATATTCCAAAATTAATAAACAATTTAATATTATTTCTTAAATCAGAATACGAAACAACGAATAATTACAATGAAAAATAAATCATTAAAAAAATCGAAATAAAGCAACATTATTTATTTTCTTTATTTATGAATATAAATAAATATAATATAAATACCTTATGAATATAAAGTAGTATTACAAGTAAATTGACTTGTTGTTTTTATAAGTAGTTAGTGTAGTGTATATTTGTAATTTTTATAACAAATTAGGGTATTCTGTATATTTTGCAAATTTAATACTTTAATTATTTAAATTTTATTATGCAATTGTTAATTAACTGTAATAAATTATTATTTATAATTACATAAACAAGAAACAGGTTAATAATTAAATATTAATTTCATAATCCCCCAATCGAAAAATAAAATTAAAAAAATCATAATTAATGTGGTGCCAGGAAACAATATAATTAACACCATTAATTACCCCCTCGAAACAAGCAAAAAAAAAATCGAAAACAAGCAATTCGCTATAGGTTCGTTAATGACGCAATAAATTTTATGTTAAACAGCGATTATTTAAAAGGAACAAGTTTTGGGTTTGGCCGCGACGCCGTAATTCATCAGATAACTTTGGTTTTCCACACGGCGAGGGGAAAGTAATTCGTAGACGCTTAATTTGACGCTTACTCGATGCGGTGAAATTGATTAATTCCCACCCCTTAGCTAAAATTAGTCGGGTGATCAACGTGTGTATGTTCACCTGACACAACGCCCAGATTGGTTTAATGGTTTCAATTCGTTTCCGGGGGGTTTTGTTTGATGTTTATAGTTTCTGTCGTATCACATTACGAATTTATTTGAGATTTTTTTATTATTGTGAATTCGTGTTTGAGAACTTCGAAACCAAAATAAGTTCTGACTATATAAAATACTATAAGCTTAGAAATTATAGAGTTATATTATGCTATAATTTGAAGCTACATTTTGCAACGCGAACAAGCTTAGAGTTATTTAAATAAAAATACTTGTCCTTTCTCCTACTTATTTTTTATTTCACTAGATATATTTCGGAAACTGTTTCCATCTTCAGTAGTTGAAGTCAAAGCTTAGAGTTGTCATTGAATGTAAATTGAGTTGCCTATGCTAAAATAAAAAAAAACTGTAATAATAGTAAAAAATGGACAGAAAGACCCGTGGTCGATAGCCCAGACAGACTGACACCTACATGTATTGTAATTATTTATGTTATATTGTTTTGTATTAATTTTATAGTCTGAATAATGATGTGTGTATATAGAAACAGAGTATTTATTCATTTGTTCATAGTAATTAAAATAAATTTTAAAATAATTACACCTCACATTGAGAAGTAAAGAGGCACATATAACGATGTTTTATAATACTAAATAAATAAAATGAAAATAATTAATTTACACATTTAAATAATTAATTAATTATTTTTCCGCGAAGTACTTATTTCAATGGATGTTTGTCGTTTTTAATCTAGTTTTGTTATGTAAGTCAATAGATTACAGTAGCTAAAGGGAATATATTTATTCAATTGTGTAAATTAATTTCTTTTTATCTAATATAATAAAAAAATATATTTATTGGATGGCTTTTGTACTTATCACTTTCTGAAACATTGTGAAAAAAATAAAATATCGAGCGTATATTAAAAATCGACGACGAAGTTGGCATTGGAAATCTAAAGTCATGTCTGAACTAAAATCACACACACACTTAAAGTACTGGTTGTCATGTTGACCGCAACCAGCATTTCACGCGTGTAATCTTAGTACAGACATGACTCGAGACTTCCAACGCCAACTTCGTCGTCGATTTTTGTTATACGCTCGATATATTCATATAAATAAGAACACTTAGATTACTTCATTTATTTGAGTAAACGAATACGAATCACCCACAATTTCGACTGGATCGACAGATTTGCAACCATTGTACATGATGAAGTCATTATTATTTATATATAAATATTTAAAAAAAAATAATAGAAAATTTGTCATTTTATTTGTTTCACTTAATTTTATGTATTTAATCCGAATAGTTTTGACCAACAGTCATTTACAAGGAATGTTCTTTGAAAAATCTTTTTTAATTTTTCATCTTGGTACGATGATGGTAACCCTTCTGACCGGAACGAGCAACGGTGAAAGAAACTCTTGAAGGATGCAACGCACCAATTCAAGCAAATTTGTGCCAACGTGAAGTGACACATTGGTGACACCAATGCAAACAATCATCTCATCTTGACCGAAAACCTCACCGATTACCAGAGTCTTCTCCAGATGCCAAAAGCCCATTTGGCCTTATCTTTAATGGTACCTCCATTCATTTGGATTTCCATAATGTTAGCGTTGGTTCAACAACCGCATCTAATTGTGGGAGATGATACGAACAACTTTACTATATATGTTCCATCTTCAGCAGTGAAGATGGAAACATAGTTTCTGAAATATATTTAGTTAAATAAAAATAAGTAGTAGAAAGGACATATATTTTTATTTAAATAATTAAAGTCTCCACAACCAACATAAAGAAGAACTTTACAATACTTGATAATTTTCATTAAATCCTTTTCGATGGACTTTACAATACTTGATAATTTTCATTAAATCCATCGAAAAGATGGACTTCTTGTCCAAATCGTCCTGCCATTTCTTGGAGGCCTTGGTGAAAGCATTCTTCTTGCTCTTGTAGCAGTTCTAGTAGAAACGCCTGCTACAATCTTCAGAAAGATGCTCGGCCTAGATAGTACCCAAAAATCGGAGGCCGAGTGGTGTTTCAACGTAACCAAGCACATCAACAACCACCATTAATGGAGCTTCGAGAGTGATCACAGCCAATTTTGACTGAATCAACAGATTTGACACTAATAATTTATAAAATAATACAAACACTGATTCAAGGCTAATTTAATTACATCGATCGCTTAATTAGACTTAATATGCTTAATAATGTCAATTATTTATGACACCCCTTAATTTTGAGTTATTTTTACTGGGTCAACAAATTTGACTCGAATTAAAAAAATCTTAGAAAATACAAAAAACATATTAAAAAGCTAATTTAACTACATCGATCGTTAAAATAAACTCCGTATAGTAAGGCAATGTGAATTTATTATATCCGAAATACCTTGGAACCCCTTCATGGTACCCTCAATTTGAGTTATGTCTGACTGACTGGACAGATTGGACTCTAATTAAAAAAATAAAAAACAGCTGCAGGGCTACTTTAACTACACCAATCGCTTAATTAGACTAGAGGTAGTAAGTTAATGACAATTGTTTGTACCTGATACATCCTTCAAGTCCTCCACGACACCCTCAATTTTGAGTTATTTTTTAATGGGTCAACAGATATAACTCGAATAAAACAATTTTAGAAAATGAAAAAACTATTAAATGGCTAATTTAACTATATGGGTCATTAAAATGGACTCCAGATAATAATTTAACATTAATTGTTTATATCTGATATCCTTCATATGGCATCCTCAATTTGAATCGACAGATTTGACTCAATTAAAAAAAAAACTTAAAAAAAAATAGCAGAGCTAATTTATCTACATCGATCGCTTAATTAGAATCGAGGCAGTAAGATATTGTCAATTGCTTGTGCCTGATACATCCTCCGACCCCTCCACGACATCTTTAATTTTGGATTATTTTTTTACCTAACAGATTTGACTTGAATTACAAAAATTCCTAGAAAATACAAAAACTATTAAAAAGCTAATTTAACTGCATAGATCGTTGAAATAGACTACGGATAGTAATATAATGCCAATTATTTATATCTGATATACTTTGGAACCCCTTCATGACACCCTCAATTTGGGTTATTTTTAACTGAATCGACAGATTTGTCTCCAATTAAAAAAATCAAAAAAAATCAAATAATAAACTACTGCAGGGCTAATTTAACAACATATATCGCTTAATTAGACTCGAAACAGTGAGATGATGCCAATAATTTGTGCCTGGTACACCTTCCAACCCCTCCACGACATCATTAAATTTGGGTTATTTTTTAGCATGTCCACAAATTGGACTCGAATTAAAAAAATCTTAGAAAAAACAAAAATGATTTAACTACATGGATTGTTGAAAAATAATTAACGACTCGAGATAGTAAGATAATATCAATTGTTTATATCTGATATACCTTGGAATCCCTTCATGGCACCCTTAAATTTCGATTATTTACGACTGAATCGACAGATTTGACTTGAATTAAAAAGTTTTTTAAAAAATACTGCAAAGCTAATTTAACTATATCGATCACTTAATTAGGCTCGAGACAGTAAGTTAATGCCAATTATTTGTATTAAATAAAAAATGATTTGAAAATAATTAATAAATTATTTCCACATTTAGCTCTGTGACTTCCAATTATTTGTATCTAACATACCATGCAACTCTTCTACTGTACCCTCAATTTTTGTTATTACTAAAAAGTATTAAAAATTAAATGAATTTCAAATAAATGTTATTTGTAATTCGCAGAATTAAAACGGAACATAAAAATTCCGTGAAAGTCTTCCACCGGCAACAATTCAAAATAATTACGCCCTGAAGCCCTCCCTGTCCCAAACACACACTCACTAGAAAGGAAAAAAACCCATTCAATATACAGTTATAAAGAGCATATGGTGAAATAATGAAGAACCACAAGAAAGGGAGGTGAATCCCGTCTTTTCACGCACCGTGAGAATCCATCAATAAATCGTTTACGTGTAAAATTATCATCGCAACAACTTCCCGGTGCGAGGAATTCATGTTATTTAACAGTTTTCGATTGGGATTACGAGAACGGTTCATCTTTATTTAGCCGTTTGCGCGGTTGCGTCGTTAATTATTTAACCACCCGTAAATGGGCGGCTGAAAGTGGGTTTTTTCGAGCGGATTAGGGATGTGTTGGAAAATTGGTGTTGTTTATTTTGTCTTGAATGACTTGTTTCGTCTTATTTGGAGGGAAGCTTTGATGTTTTTTTATATAATAGAAATTACGTGGTGTTTACAAAGTTGTAAATAGATTTTAGGAGCGTTTGAATTATTAGCATTAATTAAAATAAAACAAAGATGATTCACACATTTTCAGTTATTTAAATTACAATGAAATTGTGATTGGAAATTTACCTTTTTTATACATATGTTTTATAATGTTTTTAGTGTGTCATACTTTTATTGTACATTTTTAATATGTAATTAAAAATGTAATTTGGAAATGGAGATTCCGTTAATAAAGTGAAATTGAAATTAAACGAGGAACATTTCTGGAAATGATCAATAAAATTCGATCAACCCGTTTTTTTTTTTAATTGCAAAAATTACATTGTAAGTTTTTGACAAATGTCTAAATACTTCCCGAGCATATACCCCGCCGGACATTGGATTACACAATAGATATTTGTTTGTTGTATACCAGTACTACTGCGCATTTCAGTCGAAAATATTTAGTGAAAGGAAACGATAAATAATAATTACAAGGCTATCACGTCATACATGTTTCGGGATTCATCTCTCATCAGTACAGCTCTGCCCGTAAGCATTATTAAATTTAAATAGTTATTTATTGAGTTTCAACACAATTTTAGGTGTATTTCTTAAACACTTATACGTTCAATAAAAAAATGATATCTTTAAGTAAAACAACAGATTAACTTATTGTGACTATATTGTCAACAATTTACACTTGTCATTGTTAAACTGAAACTTTTAGTTTTATAACAACAAGTGTAAATGAATGGTTGGAACTATAGTATAATGCATTTAAAATAAACGCCACTTTTAACATAAAAGTAAAAGTATGATTGCAATTAAACATGGATTTTTTCATAAGTCATGCAAATTAATGCAAATGCAATTTAAAGACGTAATATTTTGCAAATATAATCGATATTTATTATTTATTTATACATCGATTTTAAAAGTTAATGAAGTATTGTTTTTCATGGATTTTTTAAATTCTGAACGCATTTCATTTCTTGTAGTTTTTCTCTAAAATGAAGTGGGAAGCAGCAATTCGCATTAAATTGTTTCCACATATAAAATATTTAATACTATTTGAGGGCTTTACTATTAATCAAATTCCTACTTGCTTTCTATTCATATGACTCATATTATTTTAGAGCTTGATTGATTTTAGAAGACCTCTCAAAATAACCAATAATTATTTCAACCCGTAACCGCAACTCGAAAAAGCAACCATTGCAATATTTTTTCTCCTTCTCCCAAAAAAATAATTAATCACTAAGAACTTTCTAAAATCGAAAATTTATTTATCCTATCCGCTCAATTTAATTGCCAATTAATTGCACGTCTGATTTCACTCCAATTCATCATCGGGACAAGAAGTGTAGTGATTTGAAAAGGAGAAAAAATATTAGCAACGAGGGCACGATGTGTTGTGGTCAGGGTAAAACCCGATGAAATTTATGTCTCAATACTTCATAGCGGCTCAGCGTTTAATGTTGATACAACAATACGTGCCGCGACTCGCAGCTTGTGTTCCTGATGATTTACGCGAGTGCGAGCGATGTGGGTTAGTTATAGAATGAGCGTATTTATGAAAATTGTAATTTAATAATCCTTGATTGCAGAAATACAGGATTTGAAAGGTAGTGATGTGGAGACATCGCCGTTAAGTTTGTGGGTTATGCTATTATATCATATATAATTAATTATAATTCATTCCTCTATCACAAAAATCTGAGCAACAGTATTTTTTTATAATATAAATTTATTTTTTTTTATATCCTTGAACTAAGAAGAATTTGTATTAGTTGTAATATTGAGTGTATTATTATTATATTTAATAATTAAGTTCGATGCGCCATTTAATCTCCGACTTTCCATTTAGTTTTTGATTTCTTTGAAGTTATTCAGTTTAATCCTCATTCGATCCAGTCTAAATTAATGATTTCTTGTGGTATCTAATCCATTGATTCTTAAAACATCTTTAGCCTAATTTCACTACAGAAAATGGCTTTGAGTGGTCTAGGTTTTGCATTTTGGGTGATACTAGATGACCTTTTCCCAAGTCTTGGGTTCTTTTGAAGTTGAATCATTACATCGCGAGCACTTAATATATTAATATATAATATATTAATATATTATTATTCACAATGTTATGATTGTGTTTAATTCTATTTTCGGCTTCATTTGCTAGGCATTCCGAAGCGTCAAAAAGAAGGACATTACACAACCTACTACTGCGATCATGCGATATTCGACTTTTAATAGAATATTCTACATAAACACAAGGATGATCGGAGAGAGGACTCCTCACGAGGCAAGCGACCAAAAAAAGGCAGGAATTAAATGTCTCTCAAACTTTTATTGTATAAACCAAGCTTTCGGGACTATAATTTGTCCCTTCTTCAGGGTGACACAATTTGCCCCGTGAGGAGTCCTCTCTCCGATCGCCCTCGTGTCCACGTTTGACGACCGTTACTTCTTGCTGTGGTTATTCTATATAAATTCATTACTGATGGGTAAGTTAGCATTTATCACAGCCGAAGTTTCTAGTTGTTTAAAACGCGATTCTAAGTATCAGAAGGTAAGGGAGGGTGGTTGGCGACCACTGTCTATATCTGTACCTACATCGCCATAATTCTGTCATTTAATACAATTTTCATCACAAAATCGTACGAATACAAAAAAATATTTTTTAAAAAATAAACAATTTATGAAATAGTGGACGAAACAATGATTCTCGGTCGTCTACCTTGTAGACCCAAATCGTTGACGATGCCACTTGAAATTAGGCAAAAGGTGGCGCTTACGTCGTCTTTAATTTATTATAATTTATGAAATATATATGAATAAATTATTAAAAAAATAATTAAAAAAAAAATAAATTCTCTTGAAAATGGGTTAATAACCCGAAACTAGTCGAGAATTTAAAGGTATTCAATCTGATCTGTGTTTTATTGGTTCATTTTTAATAATTTATTCATATTTATTTCATACAATATGAACTACCAATGTCTAAATATTAAAACCATTAATTAAACAATTTATATAAACGCATTCATTTACTTGGTGGCAGTTACTTAATATAAACGTTTTCTTTTACTATTGCCCAGATTTTTGCCCCACATATAAACGTACTGAGGTAATATTTAATGCTCTCCTCTCGATAACAAAAATCGCTTGTAATCGAATCATATTTTCAGGTAAAATACCCAACAAAGAACACAGTTTGCAAAATTATTTTCGATCGTTTAAATTGGTTATTTAAGAACGCCGTTTACCCGAACAATGCATCACGTAAACCGTTTCTAAACGCCGTTTAATTGCTCGTTTAGTACCTTGCACAATTTACTTATTACTACTGCGGATTGCGCAACAATTGTGCGGGGTATTTATCAAGGTGTATTTTATTTCCGAAATGAGTTTGTTGATATATCCTAGTGTATTTAATTGTTTTATACTTTTTGTTTGTTTATGGTTTATTTATGCGTGTGCAAACCTTTTGATCTTGTTTGTTGTGGAGGTGATTCGGAGAACGGTAATTTATTCAATTATTATAGGTCGTTGCCATTTTTGCGATTTATTTCAATAATTACAATTTATTGGAAATTTAGAGAGGAATGAACTTTAACGCTAATGGGCATTCGAGAAATAATTATTAAATAATTTGTTTGTCGCAACGAAATAATATATGATAAAAAACAAATTTATTATAAATACTATTATAACATGATTTATTCTGTTTATATGTGATTTACAGTCATGCTATTTATCTAAACATTTTGAATATTGTTATTATTTCGTATAAAGGTGATTTACCGTAAATAAATGAATTGAATTGAATGATTTTATTAATAATATTGTAAATATTATATTTAAATAATCGGAAGTGTTCTATAAGGAAATATGTTAAGTTTTATCATAGCAGTTTAATCAACTTTTGTAATAGATGCACGCAGGCTAATTTTGTTGATAATTAATTATTAATAATTAGAATGTCTGTTAAATTAGCGTCGATAAATTAAATAAAAAGAATTTTAAAATAATTAATAAATTAATTAAAGACGACGCAAGCGCCACCTTTTGCCTAATTTCAAGTGGCATCGTCAACGATTTGGGTCTACAAGATAGACGACCGAGAATCATTGTTTCGTCCACTAAAGGACATTAAATGTGAATTAATAAATTATTTAAATTAAATAAAAATGTTTTTAAAATAATTAATAAATTATTTCCACATTTAGCTCTGTGACATTTTGACTTACGTTGCGTAAGTACTTTAAACAAATGCACATTAAAACAACCACTTCCCGGGAAAAAAACCCGCCGGACATTGAGTTACATAATGTACACCTGCTGTTGCATATCAATAAAATATTGCATCATCAATTTTGTTTTACCTGAGAAAATGTATTTAAATAACTGTGTGTAATTTATTTAAATAGAAAAGAGTATTCATTTAGTTGGAATACTCTTTTCTATTTAAATAAATTATTTCCTCTTTAGCTACTGTGATAGGTTGACTTACGTTACGTAAGCTCTTTAAAACAAATGTACAACAAATAACTAACTCCCGGGCAAATACCCTGCCAGAGCGGACACTTGTTGTTGTATATCAATAAAATATTGTACAATACAACAATTCTTGATTCGAGGATATTTATTGTAAAGAGCAAAAAACGTTACGTAATATAAGTTCATCTGCAGACACGTGTTTCGAGATCTATTCCTCGTTAGAACAACTCCGCTCTACATAATTTAAAGATGTTAAATTAATTAAAAAAATCCTTGAAAGTCCGCCAAGCGAAACCCTCTTTCTTTGGTAAGTACAGAAAATAAAACTCGTGCGCCACCTTCGGTGCAATCACTATCACCAAAATCCCCTTATAACCCTCCATGTTAAGGAACTGTTATAAAAGTCCCTCAGGGCGCACAAGATGCTGTTGTTCTGCAGACATTTGTTTCGGGATCTATTCCTCGTCAGCACAACTCTGCCCTACATAATTTAAAGATGTGTTTATTTATCTAGAAATACAATATAAATAATGTTTACACTCGTCTATATAATAATGTTAATAGTATACAAATAAATAGAAGAAAAATAATATATTATATTAAATTAAATGCTTATTAATCACCAAAGTGGATTGATATGTACACGTTTCTGTTGAATATGTATATATATATATCATGACAAAGCTTGTGCACTCTCATAATCTGTTAATTTGGTTTTTACGTAAAATAGTAAATATTAAGGTTATGAAAGATGTTAAATTAAATTAATTAAAAAAAACTCCAAAGTCTGCCAACTGAAACGCTCCACATGCATCCTCCTTCTTTGGCTAGTACAGAAAATCAAACTTGTGCTACACCTTCAGTGCAATCACAATCACTAAAATCCTCTTTATAAACCTCCATGTTAATGAATGTCAGGGCGTACAAAATGCTGTTGTTCTTACTGCTTGGCATTTCGAAAGAAGTGTGGATTGCTTCGGAATCACGTGCATCCTGAAACTTCGGAACTACAAAGTCGAAAGCGGGCATTTCGTAATTAAAATTAACATCATTTTGGGATTCGTCCGAGGGTGTCTTCAATGTTGTATCTGAAGGGTCTCCGCCTTTGCTAATATATGTTTTTTGAGTAATTTTTAATTAAATTAAATAAATTAAGCGTACCGTCCAGGCTGCGATCTCTGATAGAAATGATCGATTTCGGAGAAGGACGCGCGTTTATATTTATTACTTATTTTCAAATTAATTTTATTTAGTTTATTTAAATAACTGTGACCGAGTGAATAAATATACTTTTCTATTGATAGCGTCAATAAATTTATAACTAGTTTAAATATTATGGAAATAAAATAATAAATTAACTGTATTATTACTGTATATTAATCTTAAGATCATTTATTAGAAATAAATGCCCTCAAAATTAATTAAATCAGAAGAAGCAACAAGTTTCCTTCGATACCGATAGCCCGAGATAGGGTCCAACCCAGACATCACGAGGCGAGGAAAGAAGGAAGGAGCACATATAGGAGAAATACAAGGAACTGCCGACATCAACAATAAATAATATATTAAAATAAACAATGTGTACAATCTTGTAATTTCAACAAAATAAATACATTTCAAAAAAAATCTAAAAACAGAAGTAACTGTATAAGACAATTTATATAATAATAATGGAAAATAATTTATTTAGTTTGAAACGATCTCGTTTGAAACATTATTACTTTAACTAGATTATTATAATTATTATTTGTACAAAGTGATCAACAATAATTGCAGATAAGTTAATTTTCCTGTCAAAGATCTGGAAAGTTTTTTCTATGAATTCCAGGACGTAGCGTAAGATCGGTAAAAGGGTGCGTGCAAAGGACGGCCATTTTTGTATGCCAACTTATTGGCGCTAAATTTAAAATACATTTAAGCAGTCTCGCTTTAAGCGAAGTATTTCACGTAACGCTAGGATTCCCCTCTAAAATTATACACCATTTAAAAACGAGCGCTCAATTATAATAAATTTGGACACAAAAAACCAACAAACTGCTACCAACACTCCTCGCTAATTCAAATGTGTAAATGAGTTATTTTTCTAGAGTGTAAATAACACGCACAATAGTTACAAATACCACCGCAAGAAGCAGTACTACTTTATCATACCTACCCCACCCCGCAAGTGGGTCCAACCTTTGTTTTATCGCTTCAAGTATGAACTTGAAGCGATAAAGCAAAGGTTGGCATGAGCCAAGGAAAAATTAATCATAATTGACACTAGTAACGACATGCGTCTCATTTTGAAATTTCGTTTTTAAAAATTGAATACATACCCTAAAAGAACTAAAAGCAGCAATTGTAAAGAGATAAGTAACATACGTCCTGAGCAGCTTCAACGTATATTTGAAAATAAATAAATAAAGTAGAGTTAATAGAGTTAACATTTACGTAGAAAATGAAAAAAATGTTTGCTATAACAATGACAATCTGAGGGATTTTCTTTTCATATGGTCAGTTGTACCAATATGCGTATTTGGTTGCCTACCTATCAATCTGCAATCATTGTTGATCACTCAGAACTATCATGGCATAAGCTGGAGCTATCTACTGATCGGATCATATCAAGATTCAGCGGACATTGTGTATTGCTGTTGGTGTGGTGTTGTTTTGTCATCTCTCAAGAACTTCCTAACTATGCGAGTGTTACTACCTTTTGTAATTCTATGTAAATGTATTTTGGTAAGTGTCTAATACATTATACAGAGTTTCAAGGATCACTCATATTGCTGACAGTATAATTGGTAAAGTAATTTTCCACCTTCTACAGCTGCTTTACCTCCATTGCCAGCTCCTCGATTTTGCTGATTTTCTCCGCCTGTGTTTTTTTTTTTAAATTATGTGTATTTAGGACGGCAATATCATCATTATTATTATTATATCGTTATTTATTTTAGATTTATTTAGGTACAATTAATAACAAGGTACAATAACCTAGTATCTCAGTATAAGTGAATTGTATTTTCCTTTTGTAATTAGACTTAGATCTGTCGAGGAAATAAATAAATTACAATGAAATTAAACAAGGAAAATTTCTGGCAATGATCAATAAAATTCGATCAATCCCTTTTTCCAACTGCAAAAAATATTTACACTGTAAGTTTTACAAACATCTATTGAAACAACTACTTCCCGGGCATTTACCCCGCCGGACATTGGATTACACAATAGATATTTGTTGTGTAATCCAATGTCCGGCGGGGTAAATGCCCGGGAAGTAGTTGTTTCAATAGATGTAGTTGTTTGAATAGATGTTTGTAGAACTTACAGTGTAAGTATTTTTTGCAGTTGGAAAAAGGGTTGATCGAATTTTATTGATCATTGCCAGAAATTTTCCTTGTTTAATTTCATTGTAATTTAAATAACTGCAAATGTGTGAATCATCTTTGTTTCATTTTATTTATATAAATAAATATACATTTTTTTCGGAAGTTCCGGAATTGTCTTATAAAAAGAAAATGTTAAATTCAATAAAATTACAGCGGGATACGAGTCAGCAATTTTATAGATAATCCACGTTTTGTCGAAATTTGTTTTAGCGTTTGATATTTTTTGTGTGCGAATGTTGTGGGAGGGGAAAATCCATTTACCGCGCAGTGTCAGTCTCCTTTTGCGTTTCGACCAAGAGACTACCGACTAAAAACCCTTTCCATTTTACCGGCGTCGACTTCTCTTATTATTGTTATTTAATTGTTTCTCAACAAATACACTGGATTTTTTTAAGAATTAACATTATACACAAGTTAAATCTTAAGTTTTGTAAAAATTCTTGAAATCGATATTATTGATCTTAAATCCATGTCTAAATATATATATAATATATATATATATAATATATATATATATATATATAATATATATATATATATATATATATTTCTGATTCAAGATAAAACCAACATTCACCAACAAAAAATCTCATCTCCACATTCTGAGTACCTGTTACATAAAAAATAATCTCGAATTTCCCGAATAGGTTTTTTTTGCTGGATGAAAACGTTTTGTCTAAAAGAAAGAAAGATGAAGACAAAAAAAAACACACATCCGCATGTTTAAATATTTATACGATCCCTCGTTTCGTGTGGGCGGCTTCAATCTTTCGGTAACAATACAAATAGAGATTACGGTACTTTGGGGCATATAAAACACAACAGATTGTAAACACCTGAATGAGGGTTTATCGACAGGTAGCGAACGGAGGCCTCGCACCCTCTGGGAAAAGAGATCCTGAAATTATATATGTAACACAGAGACGGGCTTTCCG
Organism: Philonthus spinipes; assembly: GCA_963082785.1. Classification (NCBI taxonomy): domain Eukaryota; kingdom Metazoa; phylum Arthropoda; class Insecta; order Coleoptera; family Staphylinidae; genus Philonthus; species Philonthus spinipes. The sequence goes on from OY720306.1 coordinate 11,323,051, forward strand.
TATCTTTTTTACGAAGACGAAAATATAGTGGTTGTTTACAATAGAAAAGAGTGTTTATTCACTTGGTCATAGTTATTTAAATAAATTAAATAAAAATAATTTGAAAATAATTAATGAATTAATGGTTTTAATATTTAGACATTGGTAGTTCATATTGTATGAAATAAATATGAATAAATTATCAAAAATCAACCAGAGGAAAAATCAAAAAAATAATTTAAAAAATCAATTAAAATCAAAAAGAGGAAATAATTTATTAATTGAAATAAATATGAATAAATTATTAAAAAATCAACCAATAAAACACAGATTAGATTGAATAACTTTAAATTCTCGACTAGTTTCGGGTTAATTTTAAATTCTCTTGAAAATGGGCTAATAACCCGAAACTAGTCGAGAATTTAATGTTATTCAATCTAATCTGTGTTTTATTGGTTGATTTTTAATAATTTATTCATATTTATTTCAATTAATAAATTATTTCCTCTTTAGCTAATGCGACATTTTAACTTACGTTACGTAAGTACTTTAAAATAAATGCACCTTATGTGTCCATTATATAATTCAATGTCTGGCGGGATACATGCCCGAGAAGTAGTTGTTTTAATGTGCATTTATTTTAAACTACTTACGTAACATAAGTCAAAATGTAACAGTAGCTAAAGAGTAAATCATTTATTAATCATTTTCAAATTGTTTTTATTCAATTTAGTGGTTGTTTAATGATATACCAGGGTTTTTGATGTTGTTAGTTTCATAATGGTATAGTTATGTATAATTTTAGTTTTATGATAATTGTATAGGAATCGTAAATATATCAGACATTCTTTTCTCATAAATCACTTGATAAAACATTTATAATATTGTAACGTGCGAAGAAAATATAGCTCCCGAATCATCCTGCGTCGGCGGGATGGGGGAAATCAGGGAAGCGAGGACAATTGAATGGAGGTGTCAGTGTGACATAGAGAATAACAAGTTGTAGTTGTAAAATAAAAAGTTCAGTAATCGTTCAGATATATTGAGTATTATTTCGCACCTTAGCGGATTCACGAGAATTCTACAATATATAGGATAAGTAAATCAAAAAAATAATAATAATAAATCATTTATTGATAAATTGTGAACACAAAATTTAATTTGTAAAATATATCAATTCGATGTTTATTAGAAAATATATTAAAAAAAGTATTCAGTAGTTTTTTTAGAATTAATTTGGATTTTTATTAATAGATTACATTGGTTGTTTCCTTTTCCTAATTTAAATTGTACTTTTTCCACTTTTTAAAGTTTCTGGCGTAAATTCGTTTAGGTATATTTTTATGATTATTATAATAATCCTGGTAAATGAAAGTAATGTTGCAAAGGAAGATAAAGACAATTAATTATAAGACAGGCAGAAAGACCTACGGTCGATAGCCGACTGACATTTCCAAAATATTTTGTATTGTTATTATTATTGTTATTAACTCAAAAAACTTGTCAATAAAGATGTGTAACAAACTGAAAGTATTGTTGTATTTACACCGTCATTTTTGTTTGTTAAGATTATAATTTTAATTCCAAATATTTACTAATACCAGTTGAAAGAACTTTTTTGGAACTTTTTTCTAAAATCCCCTCTTTATTTGATTCCGAATGCACTCAATTAAAATGAGATATCCACTCCAGTGGAATTCTTATTTTTAAGTATCCTCCGCATGTTAATACGACTCCCGAGAATCCGGGGCATATATTAAAATATGATGGGATGGAAAGGCGAGGAGATACGAAATAAAAATAATACTGGCGCAACATTAAAGCGGATATATGAAGCCTCCTCCATCTTTGTGTCCGTCGTTTTTCGGCATAAAAATATCGGAATAAATTACGCGGCACTCACAAAATTACATAGAGACATAAACAATATTTCCAACGACATAAAGCAGAGTTGAAAATAGTTATTAATTTATTTTAAAAAATAGTAGTTGAATTTATGCATTTGTTTAACGTACTTACGTAACGTAAGTCAAAAGTCACAGAGCTAAATGTGGAAATAATTCCTTAATTATTTTCAAATCATTTTTATTTAATATATTTAAATAACTGTGACCAAGTGAATGAATAATACTCTTTTCTATTTATAAAAAAAAGAAATAATTCACACATTTGCAGTTATTTAAATTATTGTTTATTTAAAAACAAAGAAGAAGCAGAAAATGAGTAAAATATCAATATTACATCAAGAAAACTTCACATACTCACAAACAAACATCTTCGATAATTTATTCTGTGTTTGAGTTTTGAATCATGATTCTTATAGCATCGTTTTATAATTAGAAATAATCGATTATTTTTATATTAGGCACTTAATAACTTTTTTATACCACCTAAGGATTTATTTCACTGTGACTAGTTTCGACTAATCATCATTCTCAAAAACGATTCGAAACTAGTCACAGTGAAATAAACCCTTAAGTGGTATAAAAAAGTTATTAAGTGTTTTCTTTATCCTAATATTGAAAATGTACCACGAAGTAAACGCCTCAAAGATTCAAGGATTATTTTTGTACATTAAAACAACTACTTCCCGGGCAAATACCCACGCCGGACATTGATTTACATAATGTACACCTGCTGTTGCATATCAATAAAATATTGATTAATTTAATTGATTTATTTTAACATCTTTAAATTATGTAAGGCATAGCTGTACTGACGAGGGATAGATCTCGAAACGCGTGTCTGCAGATGGCCTTATATTAAGTAACGTTCCTATTGTTGTTTTTGCATTAAATTTTTCTCGGATCAAAATTTGTTGGATTATGCAATATTTTATTGATTATTTTTGTATTGGATTATTAAAATAATCAATTTTGTCCATTACTAATTCAGACACGATAGAATATGTGAAAACTATTTTTAAATTATTATAAGAAGGGTACAAAAGTATTCAGTGAAAGTCATTTTTATTTTTTTCGCCTCTATATCTAGCAATCTAGCAAAATCCTGTATCTACCAATCCTCACTACAAGGACTTGATAAATTAATCATTATTTTCAAAAGTATTGAGTAAAAAAAAGTTTTCTCTTAAAAGGATTGATTATCCAAATCTAGCAAAACCATAATCGCGCGTCTTATTCGATAATACCTGGCATCGATCATGCCGACGACGTTAACAAAAAAAAGACACAACCATCGCCAAACGAAAGCAACAATTAACTCCCCAGACGTAAATAATGAGTTAGGAAATAGAAATCGGAGTTTTGTGGATTTATGGGCAAGTCCGCCGGAGTGTGCTTAGCCTCAGCTCAGCCGTGTCGCAAGCATGTGTGCGTATATTACACACGATTTCGCGTTACGCAACGCAACACGTCTGTCCAAATGATTTTTCATATAAGGCGTTAAATGCACCTAAATGGGAGTTGGCTTCACTCGCATAAAAAAATTAAATCATCGTGCATTTGACTAACACAGTCTCTGGCATATTTGTATTTTCTGCGTGCGTTTCGTTCATTACATAAATATCTGTCCGGCTTGGTTTATCGCCGCAATTACATGGGATTTATTTGCGTAGACTAGAGCAAATTGTGTTTAATGTGGGTGACTTTTTATTGGCTATTGAATTTACGGTTGTTGGTCGCTGGGATAGACGGAGTGTGGATTTGATTGAGTGGTAATGGGATTTTTTTTAGATCAGGATGGGTTCAATTATTATTAGGTTTCTGGTTTATAAAACAATTCTTTTATTTATTTATTTTTGTGGGGGAGGTTATACATTTCTCATAATCACATTCTTACGATATTGTTCAGGTGAAGTACGCGAAACGAATGTGTTTAAAATTATCAAATAAGCTTAGTGATTTCTATACTAGTTGATCCGGAATTTAGTATTAATTCTGGGATTGATTCAAAATGATTACATTCTAGATTGTTTAGAATGTAATCATTTTGACTCATACTTTTTCGATACTTTTTGTGAATCCGTCATTCATCAATCCTAGATTGATTCTTGGATTAAACTACGACTTAATAAAAAATAAATGCCTGAAAGACCGATGGTCGGTAGCTATTTAGTAAGAATATTATATAAAATGTATTATATTATACTTAATGTAAATTCTACAATAAAGATGATATATATATAGAAAAAATGAAAAATAAAAATTAAAGAGGGAATACTTTATTATTTTCAAATTCTTTTTATTTAATTTATTGAACGACTATTAGTGCGGTCATAGATCATTTTGGGGTAGTATGGTATAACAGGTACAAACAATTAATATTATTTTAAGTTTGTTGATGTATTAGGTTGTAACATCAGTTCGTTCTTTTTTTGAAGAGGTTTATTTAAATAAAAAAAAACAATAATGATAACAATAAATTAATCAATGACGTATTCCCCGTTACCGTTTACAACTTCCTCCCACTTCATGGACAATTTGTTGATCCTGTTCCGCCAAAAATCGCCTGGTCTGGTGTCAAAGAAGTGATTGAGACAGTTTTTGAGATCCTCTTCGTTGTCGAAGGTAACACCCCTCATTTGGTTGGACATGGAGCGGAAAAAATGATGATCGTTTGAGCCAAGGTCCGGAGAGTACGGCGAGTGCTGAAGAACCTCCCATTCGAGCTCTTGGATGGCTGCTTTGATGCTTTGACGACTTGTGCAACATGGGGCATGGCGTTGTCTTGAAGCAGGATGATTTGGCCATGTCGATCGGGTCTTTTTAGTCGAATAGCCTCACGCGGTGCAGTTGGCGTTCCTTTCGAGCAATTCCCAGTGCACCATTCCTTCCAAGTCCCACCAAAGGTAGATCATGATTTTTTTGGGTGTATTCTCGGCTTCGGCATGTCCCAATAGTTAAGAGATAATTTAACTGTCACACCCTCCAACTTAAAATATTCTTATTTGCAAAAAAACCGTAATTCATTGATTTTGTTTTATTTACATCATTTCGAATTATTCGCAAGTATATGATTATACATTTCGCTTTGTAACAAATTCGAATTTCATCCTCGTTACGGTCATGCAACTCGAATCTAAATCGTGCAATTACAACCGTAATTAATATAACAATAACAGATAAAATTCCCGCAATGCAAATAAACCAGATGGTGATGCCATCGAGATGGGAGCCTCGGTTGCGTCATGCTTATTCATAATTCATCCAATTTAGAGAAGATACGTACACATACGGCCATGCACATTCCGTCTTCTCCTCGCAATCGACGGCGACACACGCAAAAGCGAATAATAATATTTACCCTTCGGGAATTGTATCGGTTGTTCGATTTTCGCACGAAAGTACGAATGGATTTTTGTGTATTTTACGGCAGCCAAGTTTATGACTTGCGAAATTTAGTGTGTGCTTTGACTTTTATTGTTTCGAAATGTTTTCATGAAAAGAAAAAGAGAATTTATTAAAATTAAAAGAAATTTTATACATTAAATATGAATTTATACCGAAGACAAAATAAATGGGGATTTGACACGCGAACTCTCCGCGCCGTGTAATCGCTTAATGAATTCATTCATCGCTTCATTTCAAAACATTCAGTTCAGTTAAGTGACGTATATATCTGACAGACTTTTGACATAAACTGTCAGATATTTATGTCAATTTGATGTTTTTTACTTTCCCCGGACCCCTGTCCAAGGGAAAGTATTGTGATCGTGAAAATTTTCGAACCGCCAATTTCAACAAATATGCACGTTTTGAGGTCCCCTGAGTCCATTCCATCGAGTTTTGAAAAATGTCTGTGTGTCTGTGTGTCTGTGTGTTTCCGCGATAGCGCCTAAACGGCTAAATGGATTAAGACCAAACTTTATATCTAAGCTTTATATAACAGTGGAATGATCTGAAAAGCTTTTGGTTAGAATCAAAACTCATTAAGTGCAACTTTACTCTTAGCAATTTTTCATGTTTTAATTCGGATAGAAAAATGTTTCAAATAAAAGTTTTAGATCTTGGAAAATAAATAATTTCTGTTAAAAAACTTTTATTGTAGGACCTCCGGTTTTCATTTTATAAGCATTTATCTGATAAATTCCCTTAGAGATTTTAATTATTGAAATAATTATTTTAATGACAAATAAAACGTCAAAGTGCCGTCAAATTTAACTTATCATTCGCAAACGCCTCCAGTTTGCAAAAATGAAGAAGAGTGTGGAGGAATGATTTGAACCTATTGTAAGGTAAGAAATAACACACTTAATTACAATATTCTTCTAAATACTCGGGTTTAACTTTAAAAGATAACAATCACTTTTTTCTATTAATCATTTTGCTTTCCTATTAAATTTTCTATCAGAAATTTATTTGACCGTATTCACCGGGGAAAGTGCCATGATGGACACATCACCATTTTTTACGTTAATATTATGAAGAAACCGTTGAAGGTGTAGAACATTCGGGGATATTCTCTAGATGTACCTAGATTGTGATCTCATAAACGTATACTTTAAACTTATTATTATATATATAATACATACTATACTTTACGTATACGTATACGTATACTTTAACGTATACTTTAAACTTATTCATTTTAGGTACAGAATAACCCCGATTCTGTACCTAAAATGTTAAATTGAACTTCTTCATCGTCAATACAGAACGATATAACACAAATAGTCACAATATATGATCACCTGCATGTATTGTGAATATTTATGTCTTATACATAATTAAATCCTATTATTATTAGTATTATTTTTATGTAGAATTCTTAAGTATAAAAGATTTTTTTAAGTTAATTTATTCGAAGCAATGTGTAATTAAATAATCACATAAATTTGCGCATAATAAAATCCTAACGAATATCCAACTTTTTTTTATGCAAATACATAAAATTAGCAATTCCGGTGTATTCACCATGTGAATTTAACGAAGTAATTAAGTTGTAAATTTTTTTGGCAGCGCCGCCTTAAACATATTGTTTTACACGGAAAGCACTTGTGAAGAAAGAAAACTTCGCGCGGATATAAATCGGGCGTTTCTTGACCCGTCTGTTATGGTTATCGAACTTTGGCCTAATTTTATTTTGATCGGACCGGCCGTTAAAATTGTATTAGTATAGGATCCGATTACGAATCAATTTCGATCGTGGCAGTTTCGCGTCGCCGATATCGATAGGCTTAATTATATACGCGGTAGGAAAAATGTACCGTTTTCGTACACCCGAATTGCTGATTATCGTCCGGATAATGTTTGTGAAATCAATAAGGAGTGGTTTCTTTTTTAGCGAGGATTTTTAACCGCATTTGTTTTTTATTGCTCGTGTTTGATTCATTAAAATATTTCTTGTCAACGACCTACGAAATATCTTCATAAAGTAATTTCATTTTTTTGTAGTTAATATGATGAAACCATTGAAGGTATAGCATATTCGGGGCTATTCTGTACGTGAAATATTAAATTAAAATTCTTCATTGCCACAGTCTAAATGAGTTTTATTTAATTAACAAATATACATAAATGGTGATTTCAATAAACGTATACGTTAAACTTATTCATTCGGGGCTATTCTGTATGTGAAATGTTAAATTGGAATTCTTTATCGTCACAGTCTAAGCGAATTTTATTTAATTAAAAAATATACTTAGATTATGACATCAACAAACGTATACGTTAAACTTAACATTTCACATATTATACAGAGAGATTTTTTTATAAGTATACATTAGGCGAAGTGTATACCTGCAAAAAATACGAGCCAGCCGCATTGAATTATTAATGTGTGTATGTTTAGTTGACTATTTGGCATATATGTGTTCAGTTGCGTGTTAATATATGTATGTTTAGTTGCCTATAAACTAAACATACATATATTAATGCATTAGACTCTCGTATTTTGCAGGTATACATAGGAGAAATGTATAATGATAAAAAAGCTCTCTGTATATATAAATCCACAATTGCTTTATAATATTTTAATTATGCAAATAAAAGATTAATTATAATGACATTTAGTACCCACAGGTTATGTAACCTGTTAAGGCTACATCTATAAAACACGAATATCTTTTCTCTAGAAAATGTTAACAAGCCTATCGCCAATACGGCCGATTATTAATTTCTTGCATCAAAAGTAGGTTTTATGTTATTGAAATCTTTTGTGAAAAAATCCAGTAAATTTTCTTCAGCTTGCATTAATTATGGGTGTATTGGGAGTTTGTCATTCAAATAAACTGTACATATACAAATTAAGGATATAGATCTGAATTCATGCTATATGATAAAGGTGCTCATCACAAAAACTAAAATTACTAGAAAATTGTCAGTATCTGATAATACAATCAAATACACGAATGGGGAGTGAGAGGCCGTCTGCCCCTCTTTATTGGGGGCCCGCAAAAAGCTTGCATCCACCAAGCTGCAGGGACTACCGTGCTCTCAAGCATGGATGTGATGCAAGAGCGTCGAGCCTAGATGCTTACTCGACGCATACTCGATATATATACTGTTGATACTTCAATAATCATTATAAAGCGGCAAAACGCGTTAAAAAAGAACGCGTGATAACGAGTACCTAGAAAAACAAAACGCATCTTTGTTTCGCTTTATTATTCATTTTAACACGCTGAGAAATTATTTTAACTCCAACAATTCCCACTATTTTTATTTTTCGCTAGTTCTTTCTGTCTGAATCCTCCCAAATATTTCTTCACAATAACTTATTCACACACGCGAGTATAAGTGACTTCATTTATCAAAAGGGCACTCCCCGAATGTCCCCACTCGAGGCGCATAACAGTGAATCTTCCTTATTGGGGAAAGTGAGGGGCTTAACATGGATGGCCTGTCACGTGGAATATACTTTTATGGCGGCCAATAAATATTTAAGGGGGGAATGATTCGCGGTAATATTGAAAAATCTGTAAACCACGATAAATATCACACGGAGATAAAATGTAAATACGCTGCTATAAATATTATGCTAGTTATTGATGGTTTGTGTGCGATTTTTTTAAATATATTAAATAAAAATTATTTGAAAATAATTAATAAATTATTTCCACATTTAGCTCTCTGACTCTTGACTTACGCCACGTAAGTACGTTAAACAAATGCATTTTTTTAATGTTAAAAATTATATATAAATAAATATTAGGAATGAAATATGTGAAGTAAGAAAGTAATGAAAAAAAAAAACTCTTGTGTTATTATTTATATTAACACTTCACGTGAAATCATTTATTTGAAATAAGTGATGTTTTTTTTTTTAGTTTCGGTGAAGTGTCTTAATTAAGAAAAAAAAAAGTATTAATACAATGTTTAACCTATTTATGTTATCGAAACAGAAAGTAAAAAACAATTCAATTTCGTTGACATAAAATACATAGACCTGTACCTAATCGGTTTACTTGATTTTATGGACAATTTATGTAGAAATCCTTTTTCGAAGACATAACAAATAAATCCATGAGACTTGTTTTGGTGGAATATTATCCAGCATTTTCGGAATAGTAGATTGTGAAGAAACTGCTCCGTAGTTTTTAACCAGTTGTCGTTCCCTTCATTTATAGATTTGTTTGATGTAATTCGTTTTCTAAACTGCTTGTAAAATATCCAGATCGTAGCGTATTAGGAAATATTTCATAAATGGGACTACGTGAAGGAAAGATACAGTTAATCAGAATGTTATTAATTATTTCATTAAATACTTCAGATTTAGACTTTTTTATTTTTAATATCAGAAAAAGGATTTATTCACTTGGTCACAGCTATTTAAATAAATTAAATAAAAATAATTTGAAAATAATTAATTAATAAATTATTTTCTCTTTTGCTTGTGTGACATAATGACTTATGTTACATAAGTACTTTAACAAATGACAAATAATAGACATTTGCCTTTGCATAAAAATAAGAATTGTAATAATGCAATAATTTTTTAATCGAAAATATTTAATGAAATTATTTTTTATTTTTTTTTGTTTTTTTTTTGCATTAAATATTTTCGATTCAAAAATTGTTGCATTATACAATTGTTATTGTTTTGTAACAGCAAATGTCTATTATTTTATTTAATTTGTTTTTATTTTTTGTCATTTATGGTATTGCATAGCATCATTGATTCAGCATTATTGAATTAACTACATCCTCCAAAGTATTTGGAAGCAAAATACCAAATAAGATTGCAATTTCATTTCTAGCAGTACCATTTTTCTCCAGAAAGAAAGCTACAAAAAGAACCGTTGCTTCTTGCCTAGTATTCAGAATTTATGCAAAAGTAAATAAGCTTAGGGCATATGTCTGAAATTAATGAAAATCCTTTATCCAATATGGACACATTTTACTTGCCACATCATTCCGTAATCAAATAAGATAGTCTTACAACAAAATTTTTGGTTATTTCACCACATGTTAAGTCAGAAATTAATTAAATATACGAATTATATTACATCGTGCCAATCGTACAATCAGTCTTTCAAGTTTCTATGAAATCCACCCAAAAGTATGTTGTATCTGTATATAAATTTCCTTCGATAAAAAGCATTTTCATTACACAATTAATAGAATAAGGTATTATACTAACTACGAAGTGAAAAGAAAGTAATCTCCAAGTTTTCCAGTTTTTTTTTATAATTACAGCATTTTTCTTCATGTGAATGAGAGACTTGATTTCTTATCTCCTTTATTTATCAGTTTAAGAATGATTACCGTGTAGTTACTAGTCACAGTGAAATAAATCGCTAAGTGGTCTAAAAATATTATTAAATCTTTTCTTTATCCTAATAAAAATGTCCGGCGGGGTAAATGCTTGGGAAGTAGTTGTTTCAATAGATGTTTGTAAAAGTTACAGTGTAAGTAATTTTTTGCAGTTGGAAAAAGGGATTGATTGAATTTTATTCATCATTGCCAGAGATTTTCCTTGTTTAATTTCATTCTAATAAAAATAGTTATTTTCACTTTAACCACTACAACACCGATAAATACAATAATAATTAACATCGAAGATATTTCAGTATACAGCACTGAGATATATTCTTCAAATTCATAGATATAAATATAATTTAAAAAAGAATAAGAATTTAATTAAATAATTAACATCATTAAGGATATTTTAATTCCACTAAAAGAAATTCTGATGTAAATTCAATAAAGCGAAAATTGAACATAAATAATTTATACAATTGAAAAATTAATTAATTATATTATCTTTAGCTAACGCATCCATTAACCTAAGTACTTAAAATAAGACAAAATTGAAAATGTACTACGAAGTGAACGCAGCAAAGATTCAAGACTTATTTTTTTTTATTGTCTTTAAAATGCATTCACCATCAATGTTCATTTAATATTTCCGAAATCACCTACGATTTCCGAAAAAAAATTAATATCGCATGTGAGCAAAATTTCGAAGTTCATTACGGTTACAAAAATACCCCCCGAACATTTGCGCATTTATTGCGATCACTCGAAACGGTATTTTTGGGCGAGGAGTGAAAATACGGTGACGCAGAAAGGCAGAAAGCCGAATTGTTGGACACGCTACCCATGTGTGTGTGCGTGCGTGCGTATGTGTGTTGGGAGGAGGTTTTTTGGGAGTGTTGTATGAGCGAGCGCGAGTGGCCCACCGGGTTTTCAAGTTCTCAAGCGGACGTAGTTTATTGACCCAAACGGCAGCGGTTCAAATTTAAGAACGGGTCGGTTTGACGATTAGAATTTTGTATAAAAATCCTGTTAGTTTTTAATTGCCCGGCCGGTGTGGTGCGGTAGAACCGTTCTTTTTTTTCTCTCCTTTCAGGCCTCCTATTCACGGAATTTATATTTTTATAATGCCTTATAAAAATTGGGATTATCTTTCGAAATGCAATAGATTTTTCTGTTATTATGTTGTAACGTGACTCCTGGATTGAACAATTTATCTTTGGTAACAAAACGTTACCTATATCTTTATTATTCTTATTAGACTTCAGTTAAAGTCCAAAACACACTTTGGATTTTTGGCTTTCAAGAATCCGATTTAAACTTATTTTTTTTTTTGTTCAGCGCAATTATTTTTTTTTTCTTTAATCCATTGTATTTTATATCATAACCATTATATACTTGTGCAAAAAATCAGAACTTATAACTTAGTTAATCTTTAATTATTAAACCTTTGTAAGCTTTTAGAAATTGAGAGTGTTTAATGCGAATTATAAAAATTGACCGGATTCCGTATGAGTCGATCTCGATCATTACGACTAAAATCGAAGTTTCGGCGATTCCGAATCATGGTTGATAGAGAGAGAACTCCGAATCATAGTTAAAATAGCTTCTCATTCGGAATTAAATAAAACGAAATTTGAATATAATTAATTAATACAAATTAGGTAATTAAATAAAAACACAATAGACTTATGGTTTCACTGTTTTTTTATTATTATAGAAACACTGCTACAATTATTTCTAGAATAAAAATAGTGAAACTAAAATACTATTGTGTTTTTATTTAATTGTGCAGTTTCATCAAGTAACAGCCTCAACCTTTAAATTTATACAAATTAGGTAATTAATTATTATTTTCCCTTTTGCTATAACTTACGACTTCTTACGACTTCCATAAGATAAGCATTTAAAAATGACAAAAAAATCCATTGGAACAATTACTTCTCGGATAAATACCCTGCCAAGCATTGAACTACATAATGGATATTTGCTGTTACAAAAGAAATAATTGCATAACGGCCGTTTTACACACAAAAGAATTCTCACAGAAATTCATAATATAATTTAATAAAATGCCACCATTCATCTAGCGTATGGATATAATTATATATAAAAAATATTATAAATTTATGCAATTCTAGTACAGGGAGTTTTTACAAAATTACCATGCTTAAAGGAATTATATAAATTACAATAAAATTAAACAAATAACATTTCTGACAATTTGAAAAAAAAAACGTACAGTGTATGTAATTTTTGCAGTTGGAACAAGGGATTGATCGAATTGATCTCTGCTTTGTTTAATTTAAATAACTGCAAATGTGTGAATCATCTTTGTTTCATTTTATTTAATTAGAATTATATAAAATAGTCTCCATGTTTAGGTTAAACAGTTATGGAATTATCATACAGGAACAAATATTTTTATATATAGAATTATAGCAAAAAGTTTATATATTATTCACAGACAACTTTCTGCAATAATTCAGCGCAAATGTAGCATTGTTTTAATTCCAGAATATTTAATGCAAAGAACAAACAAGATTAAGTAATATAAAGCCATCTACAGAATCACCTGGAATGTATTTTAAGAAATATTTATTACATTTTAAAATAACTAAACATATTTATTCAAATGTGTATATGTATGTATGTACAATAATATATACTCCTATCCTGAAAGATATTCTCATTTTGTTTGTTGTCCCAACCAGGTTGATTGTTTCCACTTTTGTCTCTTTTTACCTGAACCACTTCGGACTTCTATAATACATACAATTAGAAATATATTCTATAGATAAATTGGCTATCAGCCTAACTCTTTTATTTTACAATTAAAACTGTTACTTAATTAAACAAATACCAATGTAATAACATTTCGTTGCTTTTATCTCCACATAAGAGAATCTAATTATAATGGATTTCTTGTCTGCTACCATTTCGTTATTTTTAATCCGCGTTGATGGAGAAAAGCTCATTTCCAAATGAAACGAGTTTTTTTTAGGCAAATGCGCATTCCTATTCATTTCCCCCCCACAAGAAATAAAAACACAGAATAATTACCCGCGAAATATATTCATTCACTTAACATAATTAGATTTACCGTTTATTTTTGAATACACATAAAGTTTTTTTTATTATTCAACATGTATTTATTCTAATTTTTGTTTCAGGTATGTATCGCTTCGACAGCCGTGAAAATTTTGCGAAAAAAAGAAGGTAACATAAAATACACACTACTACGAGAGTTTCGAAGATTTTTGCGAATGAAAGGTATCATATTTAATTGAATGTGAGTTTCGTGAAGATTCGATGGATACATGAAAACACTTTGGACACTTTTCTTTTATTTATTAACAGATGTACATTTTGAACAGCATGTGATCATTATCAATGTTTTATAAAAACATTAATAATGATCATTGTCAATCATTATCACTGTTTTACAAAACTTTAATAGTGATCATTGTCAATCATTATCACTGTTTTACAAAACATTTATAGCGATCATTATCAATCATTATCATTGTTTTCAAAAACATTGATAATGATCTTACTATATGATCATCGAAATATACATCTGTTAATAAATTAAAAAAATGATGAACAGTTTACAAAGTGTTTTCATATATTACTAGGCGAAAGATGGCGCTTGCGTCGTCTTTCATTTATTATAATTTTTGGTATTAATAATCGAAAAACGCGAAGATTTTGTAATAGAAAGATAACATTGTTGATAGAACAACTCTTTTACGACAAACGCGAAGATGTTGTGAAAACTAGGAAGTATATTTGGCATTAATAATAGACAAACAAAAATATAACATTCTCGGCATTGATCTATAAATATCGATAAACGCGAATACTTTGCGAAAAAAGGTATAACTTTAATAGAAATCTTTTTTTCCACAAACATGAAGATTTAAAAAAAAAGATAACATTTTTGGCGTTAATAATTGATAAACTTCTTCAAGAAACGCGAAAATTTGTTTAACTAAATTTCGAAATATTTTCAAATTTATCTAACTAATACTCGTGTGTAATTAACGAAAAAGTAAAACATTCGCCGTGGATGTGCGGGTTCGAGTCCCGCCCGGGGCGAGAGACTTTTGTAACGAACAGCTCTCGTTCCAGATTCTATGAGTGTTGTATGAATGGTGTGATTGTCCCCCAAATCGAAGTACAATTTACAAAGGTTACTGGGTTGCATGGTTAAGATAAACCAATGCCCGTGTGTGAGTGGAAGCAAAAAAAAAATTAAAAAAAAACATTTTTTGCATATACTATTTTTTAATAGAGACAAACTTCTTCGTTAAATGCAAAGGTTTTGCGAAAAACATATTCTTGGCATTAACAAACAAAAATATTTGCTAAATGCAAACATTTTGGGAAATAAATGTAACACTATTGTTAGATTATTTGTTTAAAGGCGGGGGTAGTGGAATTAGGTGGTCGATTGTTAATTCTTCATTCCACAGTTTCCAATCAAAAAATAAGAATTATCATATGGCTATATAAGTTTTCGAGACACCACGACATCGTTTGCTCGTCTTAATCAGTTGCAGGTACCATAGAATATGGCGAAATATTAGAATTGACTTTGGATACTATAACAATTCTAGGAAAGTTATCGTTCGGATTTATTATATTTTTCTTTTATAGATGTCAATAGTAAGCATTATACAAGAAAATGGCGCAGACATAATTTTAACTTGTGTTTTCAAATAAATATTATTATTATTTTATCTCGAAATGGACGTTCAAACAAAAATTATATCCAGGTTAAGTAAAAACATTAAAAAAAATCTTTTTTCGCAATTTTGTTACGAAAAAATCCACGCACGTCTCAGTAACAGTAAATTTAAAAAATATCATATATATATATATATATCATATTTCAGCATTGTTAAACTGAAATGAAAGTCGTAACATACAAAATTTAGATGCCCCCTCCCATCTTAACGGTGCGCGAAATACGATAATAACTAGTAATTTAGTTACAATAAATAACTTTCGGTAAAAAAGAGCCAATCTTTGAGATTAGTAACACGAGTGTGTACCATGGGCGTAGCCAGATATTGGATTAGAGTGAGAGGGGCGGGGGGAGAGTATCGTTGTTAAATTTTGATTAAAATTAATTTACTTTTGATTGTGGGTTACAGTGTTATATTATTTACGCAAAAAAAAACTAATCACATGTTAAATAATCTACGTTGATTATTATGTCATTAAATAGAGCAGTAATTTATTCCGCTATGAATAAAAATAAAAACATAAGGAATATTTTTACAATACGAAAAAGCTTCTTAGCTGTTTGGGGAAAAAAACAAACTTTTTCGACAAACATGAAAATTTTACAGACTAAAGGTAACACGGTTGGCATTAATAAAACAGACATTATTTGCTCGAAAAGTAGTATTTTAATGGATATTAGTTTCTAAAGTACTTACGTAACGAAAATCAAAAAAATTCGCAGTAGATAAAGAGGAATTTAATAATTATTCAATTCTGTATATTAATTATTTTGAAATTATTTTATTTAAATTAAATTAAATAACTGCGACCTAATAAATAAATACTATTTTCTATTATTAGATATTTTTTCGACAAACTCAAAGATTTTGCGAATAAAAGGTTACATTTTTGTCATTAATAATAGACAAAAGCGAAGATTTGGGAGGAAAAGGTAACATTTCGGGCTTTAATAATAAACAAACTTCTTCGATATATTCTTAGCATTATTAATCAACAAACTTCAATAAACGTGAAGATTTTGCGAAATAAAGTGTACCTTTATTGTTGGTTCGCATTAATAACGGACAAACTCTTTTTCGACAAGTATGATTTTTTTAAAGAAACATTTTTGGCTTTAATAAGAGAGAAGGTTTTACGAATAAAAGGTTACATTTTTGTTATTAATAATCGACAAAAGCAAAGATTTGGGAGGAAAAGGTAACATTTTTGGTTTTAATAAAACAAAAAACTTCTTCGGCATGTTCTTGGTATTATTAATCGACAAACTTTAATAAACGCGATGATTTTGCGAAATAACGGTGACATAATTAGCATTAATACTAGACAAACTTTTTTTTTTCGAAAAACATGAAGAAAAAGAAATATTTTTGGCATTAATAACAAAGAAATTTCTTCGATAAACTCAAAGGTTTTGCGAATAAAAGGTTACATTTTGTCATTAATAACCGACGAAAGCAAAGATTTGAGGGGAAGATGTAACATTTTTTGCTTAAATAATTAACAAACTTCTTCAGCACATTCTTGCTATCATTAGTCAACAAACTTCAATAAACATGAAGATTTTTCGAAATAATGTGTTATCTTTATTGTTGGTTGGCATTAATAATAG
Source organism: Philonthus spinipes (assembly GCA_963082785.1). Taxonomy (NCBI): domain Eukaryota; kingdom Metazoa; phylum Arthropoda; class Insecta; order Coleoptera; family Staphylinidae; genus Philonthus; species Philonthus spinipes. The sequence goes on from OY720306.1 coordinate 11,340,052, forward strand.
ACAAACTGTTTTTCGACAAATATGAACTTTATGTTTAATTAATTTCTCACTTAACCCGTGGTGAAACATTTTTGAATTATTTCAGGATGATTTAATTTCAATTAAATCATCCTGAATTAAATATGAACTTTTTCGAAAATAAAAAAAAAACATTTTTGGCTTTAATAAGAGAAACATTTCATCGATAAACTCAAAAATTTTGCGAATTAAACGTTACATTTTTTACATTAATAATCGACAAACAAAAATATTTTGCGAAGAGAAGATAACATTTTTGAAGTAGAAGAAATAAATTACTTAGGCAAACGAGAATACTTTGCGAATAAAATTTTTGGCTTTAATACAAACTTATTTAGCGAAAAAGTTTGTATTAAAGCCAAAAGGTATTAAAGCGAAGGTTTTTCGAAGAAAATATAAAATTCTTTGCATCAATAATAATAAAATGTGGAAATAATTTATTAATTATTTTCAATACATTTTTATTTAATTTATTCAAAAAACTTCAATAAACGCAAAGATTTTATAAAGTAAAGGTAAAGACTGACAATAGACAAACATGAACAATTTACGAAAAAAACGAATAATTTTTTTGCGTTTATTTTTGGCGTTATTACAGACAAACTTCTTTATTAAACGAAAAGGTTTTGCAAAGAAAATATTCGTGACATTAATAATCGAAAAATATTGTTAATCGCAAAGATTTCGGTAAATAACTGTTGTCATTAATAATACGCAAAATTTTCTTCAACAGACACGATTTTGCGAAAATGACATTCTTGACGTTAATAAGAGATAAACTCCAATAAACGGAAAATGTTACAAAAAAAGGATAAAATATTTAGCATTAATAATTGCCAAACTTCTTGGAGAATCTCAAAAATTTTGAAACGAAAATATAAAATTTTCTTGTGTTAATAAAATTTTAGTCGTATTTTCGGTATTGACCACGCTGTCTGCTGTCAGGCAGTGGAAGTGAAAGAGCTTCCAATTCGGTGGTCAACGACCTTAGCAGCCAGGCGTACATTTAGTTATCTACTTGTCCGTGCATTTCATTAATAATTCCGTTCTTTTTTTTATTGAAGCATTTTTAATTAATCATAATTAGCATTTCGGCGTTAACACGTAATTACAGACTGAGAGGTTTTACTTATTTAATAATAAATAACGTTTGGAAGTGCCGTTGACAATCCGAGATTTTAATCGAGATACTATTAGGGAATTAATTACGTATGTTTAGTATCTTAAACGAATATCTGTTTGATTTACACCAATCAAACAGATATTGTCATTAATGATACGCAAACTTTTCTTCAACAGATACGATTTTGCGATGATAACATTCTTGATTTACACCAATCAAAACAGATATTTATTTTAAGATACTATATGAAATCGCAATAATAAAAAAAGGCGGAAAGACCACGATATCCAATTAATAGATATAAAATTTGATTGTGTAATGTTAATTATTTAAATTACAATGAAATTAAACGAGGAAAATTTCTGGCAATGATCAATAAAATTCGATCAAACCCTTTTTCCAACTGCAAAAAATACTTACACTGTAAGTTTTACAAACATCTATTGAAACAACTACTTCCCGAGCATTTACCCCGCCGGACATTGGATTACACAATAGATATAATTATTTACTTTTCATATTTTTGTATATCGGTTAATAAAGATTATGTTTATAAAAAGCTATAGTCAGAAACATTTTTAACATCAAGTATAAAAATATCAGTCTAAATTAAAAAATATTGCTAATAATAGCGCAATACGGTAACTTACTAGTTCGTGTTAGAAAGGAAATATGTAGGATATAAAGAAATTAATAGGTAATAAATGTAAAGTTAATTAAATGTAGAATTTCATGAAATTCTTGAATTTTACATTGGGCACATTTTTATTGTCAAAAATATAAACTTAAAATATGGATAAAAACTAGAGATTTTCATTGTTTTTCATTATTATTTTTCAGAAAAACTAATTTTTGAAATTATTTTTAATTCATCTAACGAAATTTCTGAATGTTTTAAGAATACTTTAACGCATAACAAAATCCTACACCTTGGCCAGGACATTAAAGTAACGCGAATTATTGATGCTCAATAACATTGACCAGGACGTTAATGTAACACGAATTAATAATTGTAAAATAACATATAATCATCCTTTTATGTTAAACTGCAAACTTAAATATGTTATTAAAAATGTTACACGTAATTTCTTTGTCATAATAATTTAAAAAAAATGCGTTACATTAAATTTCCCAACCATTTCTATCTAATTTCCATTATAACTGTCCGGAAATTATCGCGGTGATTTTCATAAGCCGCACAGATAAAACAATTGCAATTTATATAATCTGACCGAGCAATTATTTAAATAACAAAACGTTTGTATCATCACTTAAAAAATATATATATATATTTGTACGCGACTCGAGGTCGACAACCCGCGGCCACACCGTAATTTAAAAATAAAATTCCGTTTCGAAAAGGTATTGTGGGTGGAGTTGTAATTAAATTTCTAATTAATAAATCATTTCAATATGAATGTAAATGTCTGGTTTTCATGCGTATTTTGTAATTTTATTATATCTTTTTTGCAAATTTATAAATTATTTACAATTTTGTAACTTGACTGAAATGTATAAAAAAACCTTTATTGGTATACCATAGGGTATTATCATCATAAACTAAATACATATTCAAATTATTGTCACTCACTCCCCGCGATATCTGTATTAATTATTATTTCTTGAATAACATTCTCACTTATAATTTGCTGAAATATTTTGAAATTAGTGATGGACAAGATCTTTCATATCAAAGATCAAACAATAAATGATCAATCATTTGAAGTATCGAGCTGCTCGAGCTGATCAGAAAGATCGAGTCGATCAGTCTGATTTAATTTATATTTAATTAAAAAAAAGTGTTAATTTGTTCACAAAACTTCAATATACAATATGGAAAAGTTTCAAATATATATTTTCATTATTGCGAAAGATTAATAGTTGCTCGCTCTTATGGCTAAATAACATGTTAGTTTCTGACTTTATCAAAAGCTGTCTCACTTTGTATAAAACAGAATAGCTTAAAGAAGTGGTGTGATTTAATTATCGTATTTACCTAGACCGATCGATCCGCTCAAAGGTCATTGCTCGAGGACAACATGATCCGATCACTCCGAAAATCATTTCGAAAAGATCGAGCCCCTCAAAAAGAACGAATCGCCCGAGCCGGTCAAAAAGATCAAATCGCTCGAGCCGATCAAAGAGATAGAGTTGCTTGAGCCGATCAAAAAGATGGAGCCTTTCGAGTCGATTAAAAAGATCGTGTTGTTCGAGTTGATCAAAAAGATCGAATTGCTTGAGCCGATCAAAAATATAGAGCCTCTCGAGACGATTAAATATATCGTGTCTTTCGAGTTGATAAAAAAGATCGAGTTGCTTGAGCCGATCAAAATGATGATGCCTCTCGAGCCGATTAAAAAGATCGTGTCTTTCGAGTTGATCAAAAAGATCGAGTTGCTTGAGCCGATCAAAATAATGTGCCTCTCGAGCCGATTAAAAAGATCGAGTTACTCGAGCCGATCAAACAGATGGAGCCTCTCGAGACGATTAAAAAGATAGTGTCGTTCGAGTTGATCAAAAAGATTGAGTTGCTCGAGCCTATCAAAATGATCGAGCTGCTCGAGTCGATCAAAAGGGTCGAGTCGCTCGAACCGATCAAAAAATCTCGATCACTTACAAAAATCGAGCATTCAATCTTTTTTGATCGATCTGACCCTCTACTAATATAAAGGATAATATAAAAAAACTTAGTATGCTTCACTATTATTTTCTATTTAATCTACATTATCAAAAGTAATACTTTTTTCTATAAATTAAATAAAAATAATTAATAAATTATTTCCACATTTAGCTCTGTGACTTTTGACGTACGTTACGTAAGTACGTTAAACAAATGTAACGTAAGTCATAAGTCACAGAGTTAAATGTGGAAATAATTTATTAATTATTTTCAAATCATTTTTATTTAATTTATTTAAATAACTGTGACCAAGGGAATGCATACTCTTTTCTATTTTTTCTATAATGCCGTAAAAAGCTAAACTAGATAAGTAAATCGAAAACAATGGTGAAATAAACTAAGTTTTTATTATATCCTTTGAATATTTTGTGTGTTAATTAAATTCCCAAAATGGCTAGATTGGAGTCTTTTTGGTATGTTATGTGACTAATAAATAAACGATTCTCTTTATGTATATAAATATATGTACAATAATTTGCAAAATTAATTTTTAAAATTGAAATTAGAATCGACTTCCGACCGATTTTATATGTTCTTCTGCAATATAATTAAAAGATAAAAAATAGCCTTTTATAATTCTACACGTATTGTAAGTCAAGACTGCAGTAGCTAAAAATAATAAGTAATATTAATGATAAATAATATTTTTCTATATTTTGAATTAATTTCTCACTTATAGTCAAAGTCTATTATAATATTTTTCACCTAAGAAAGCGAAACAATTGTAATGAATTACAATAAATCGTTAAGTGCTGTTATTATTGCTAATTGTTTTTAAGGAAAGAGTGACACTGCATTTCTTGTATTGTTTAATCAGTCCCGTCTACTTTATTTAAATAAATAAATTAATCACTGCAAATCATGAAAAAATATATATACAGAAAAATATTAGTTCTGACTTAAAACAGAGAAATTAGATTCCTGCAAAGAATTTTGAGTAATTACTTTTAGAAAATAACGTATTTTTTCAGTGCACTAGATATGGTGTAGTTGCACGTTATGAGCAAATTTGATAAAATTTACCACAAATATAAAGTAGTTATTTGCTATTAATTAAAACAATAATATTGTTTTTCACTGTTTTGCCACCGTTTTCTAATTTATCTTTATCTCGGATGTGTTATATTGTTCATTTTTATTTTGGTAGTAGCATAAACACAGTAACTACGCTTTAATTGAGATCAATTTTATCGCAATCCGTTAATAAATAGCTGAAATTCTTTGCATGTATTATAAGCAATTTTATTAAACGATTTCTATGCATGTAAGAGGAATCTCGTTAAATAAATGAATGAATAAAAATCAGAGAAGTTTTTAATTTAAAATTCAGTTAAGGCCATAAACAATGCAAATAATAGAAGTAAGGCGGAAAGTCCGTTATCGATAGCCAATTCACTGAACTACATTTATAATATTCGGGGCTATTCTTTAAGTAAAATGTTAAGTTTATCGTGTACGTTATAGTTATCATCACAGTCTAAGCAATTTTTGTAACAGATATATATATATACATAGAATGTGAAATTAATTAATAACGTATACGTCAAACAAAACATTTTCTATAAGAACTAGCCCCGATTATACATTATTTATGATATTATATATTTATTGTTATCTAAGTATGTAAATTTATATGTTCTGTAAATAAATATTGTTTCTTTCTTTCTAATAGAACTGCGCGATTTTAATTTATTTTACGGAAATCTCCTTTCTACAAAATGATAAGCATTTACATAAATCATCACAAATAATAAATACACAAATAAGTCAACTTTATCCCAAGTTGTTCGACAGTTCATTTATTTGAGATTACTTGAATAAAAGTTACTTGAAAAAATCATATGGTTATGTTTTATAACGTTACGTTGATCTATCCAGTATCGTTGATATATCTTATTAGATATGTTTAATTTAAGAAATTTTGTGGTTTCGCATTTAATGTATTTTTTATATAAACATTTTATTTAAAAAAATATTATTTTTATATAAAATTTTTATTTAAAAAAAATTATTTAAAATTTGTATCTGGAAGATAGGATTGAGCTAATTATTATTATTTTTATTTTTTGTGTTTATTTGTGAATGTTTCCATTTAAATTTTTTGCCTCTGTCACTGTAATTGTTTTTATTAACGTAAAAATGATTTGAATTTTTCATGATTAATTAGTTTATACCATATTATATTATTTTACTTTTAAATTATGTGTACATTATTTTTTTACCAATTGCTTTGCTACCGAATATTCGTGTGTATAATTATATTATTTTCATTATTTTTGTAAGGTTTACTTCTTTATTTATATGTATTGCTTTTGCAGTGATTTAAATTCAATTTTTGCAGTTTTTAACTTTTTTTGTAAAGTAATTTATGTGTATTTGATTTGCTTATATATTTATTCACGGTGCGCATCATTATTGTTATTGCATTTATGGATTCTGATTGGAAAACTCAATGGTTATACTTGATCAAGGAGTTATTAGTCTAAATTTTATCAAATCAATTCAATATATTGTTGTATTTTGTAATTACAGATTGTCATTAATTGTAAAAAGGTGATTTTCCGTAAATAAAGAATTAATAAAAAAAAATCCTCTACGTATATTGCACTCATTATGTTTATTTTTAATATTTATTACAGAACACGTGATTAATTGTGTCATCTGTTGAACTGTATGTAAATACTAAATATTTAATGTATATATACATAAGTATATACATTTTATATTTACCGTTATGTGTTTAAACAGGAATAATCAGCGTTGAGTTTCTTTTTACGCGTTACACAACGAATGAAAGTTGTCAAGTTAAACAGTGGTGCTACTGTTGCCGCATTTAACGAAGTGAATTCGTTTAAATTTTTCCTTTTTTCTTTCATGTGTGAAGCAAAATGCGTTACATCAACCAGTAATTTAATAATAATCGTTAACGGGGATAATATTTACTTAAAATAAAATGCGTGTTAATACAATGTTGTTGTTTTTTTTCAATTGTTTTTCACTATTCGTGAAATAAATTCACTATATCTCAAATACATTTTCCGTTGTTAAATATACAGTCAGGATATATTTAATTCGGGGTATATGTATATATATATATATATATATATATATTATTTATTATATTTAATAACGGAAAATGAGATATAGTGAAATTCATATATATTATATATTATATATATATATATATATATATATATATATATATGAATTGAAGAAATTTTCAATGTACAAGATTGAGATATATATATTTTTAAAATAAATCAGAAAACCTGAATTATTTCACCAATTCATCATTTGACTCTCGACTATCGAGATAACTTTTTTTATACCATTTAGTATTTATTGATTTTTATTAATCGTGACTAGTTTCAATTACACGGTAATCATTTTCAAACAATAGTAAATACAATTCGGTGTTTACAAATACGTATATGTTACTCTAATGCCTTGAAAAGGGGGGTGTAGGCTAATTCGACCTGGTTGTTAATGATTGGGAAGTCCGGATTATCTTTCACTTTATGGATTTCAAGCGCCTCCAATAGATCCATTTTAATTCCTTTTTCGGCGAGATGTACAATTGAAAATTCATCTTCGCCGAAAGTATAGTTTTCCTCGTTCAAATGTTTAGCGAAAGTTGAGTTGTTGTTTGTTTTAGCTGGCTTATGTAGCACCTTCCGTACATACTAATTCATATATTCTCGACGGGTAGATTCGTTTATTATATAAATTAGTATGTACGTACAGCGGATGGTTCTATATGGGCCAATCTGAGAAAAAGTAGAATAGAATAAACTTTATTTCAAAATTATTACCAAATTAATAACAACTGCGTGAACATAAATGAAGTTATGTCAAAAATATATAACAAATACAGTAATGAATAATATTCCATCCCTATTTTTGAATAGATGACTTTCAGATCATACTGTCCACTAACAATTCAAATACTTGTCAAATTTATCCTGTTTTCGTTTCGGTAGCTTCTTGAAAAAAATAATGCAACGATATCTAGCAGTCTTTTCAGTTGCCCTTTTTATGTTATCCGGCACAGGTCTTTATTTCTTGTAATATAAATGCTTGTTTTTTTTTACAATACATACAAACAAATGATATTTTTAAACGTGAAACAAAGATTTAGTCAAGCCTACAATTAAAAACACTTATTTATTTCATATATTTTCTTTTTATTTAAAAGTTTACAAGTATATCTGTATTTTGAAATATAGTTAGTCCGTATCCATCTATTTTGTATTTTGAATTGTATATTTATTGATGTAGTCATATATGGTAGCAATAGCAAAGACCTGGAATACAATCTAAGAATATGGAATACGGCAATTAACAAATATGAAATGAGGGTTAACACAAACAAGACTAAGGTAATGGTTATTGGCCATAAAGAAGAACTGAACATAAAAATGGATGACGTACAAATAGAACAAGTTGAAAAATACAAATTGTTATCGTTTATACTAAATTGTAAATAACCTATATGTATTAATTGATAGATATAAATATAATTTTAAAAGGAATATCAATTTAATTAATTAACCTATATATGATTTATATAATTCTCTTGTAATTGGGAATGTTCTCCTATTGGACAAAAAACGTTATTATTACTATTATTATCTAAGCATATTTCATAAAATTAAATATTTAAAAAATTAAAATAATTAATTTACACAATTGAATAATTAATTATGTGAACTCTGATGGTGAGCTCACGTGGGTGGTTCTCAAGAAATCCAAAGGGTAACAAATAACTCGTTTATTTATACTTAATTACAGTAAGAAAAATAGTCGATATGAATCGTATAAGAATCGAGGAGCAAGTGCCAATACACGTGGTACACCCCCACGACTACACCCTACAATCAATGGGCGCGGGAGGCGGCGCGTGCGTTTTAACAAATTAATTAGCTTTATTTCACTCTATAATTAATGAATTGTTCAATTGTGTAAATTAATTATTTTCAAATTATTTTAATTTAATTAAAAAAATATAACAATATGATTAAACGCCGTTTTTCTAATAATCGATTAATGAATTGTTCAATTGTGTAAATTAATTATTTTCAAATTATTTTAATTTAATTAAAAAAATATAACAATATGATTAAACGCCGTTTTTCTAATAATCGATTAATGAATTGTTCAATTGTGTAAATTAATTATTTTCAAATTATTTTAATTTAATTTAAAAAAATGGTGATGTGTCCATCATGGCACTTTCCCCGGTGAATACGGTCAAATAAGTTTCTGATAGAAAATTTAATAGGAAAGCAAAATGATTAATAGACAAAAGTGATTGTTAAACCCGAGTATTTAGAAGAATATTGTAATTAAGTGTGTTATTTCTTACCTTACAATAGGTTCAAATCATTTCTCCACACTCTTCTTCATTTTTGCAAACTGGAGGCGTTTGCGAATGATAAGTTGAATTTGACGGCACTTTGATGTTTTATTTGTCATTAAAATAATTATTTCAATAATTAAAATCTCTAAGGGAATTTATCAGATAAATGCTTATAAAATGAAAACCGGAGGTCCTACAATAAAAGTTTTATAACAGAAATTATTTATTTTCCAAGATCTAAAACTTTTATTTGAAACATTTTTCTATCCGAATTAAAAAATAAAAAATTGCTAAGAGTAAAGTTGCACTTAATTAGTTTTGATTCTAACCAAAAGCTTTTCGGATCATTCCACTGTCCACTGGTCTTAATCCATTTAGCCGTTTAGGCGCTATCGCGGAAACACACAGACACACAGACACACAGACACACACACAGACATTTTTCGAAACTCGATGGAATGGACTCAGGGGACCTCAAAACGTGCATATTTGTTGAAATTGGCGGTTCGAAAATTTTCACGATCACAATACTTTCCCTTGGACAGGGGTCCGGGGAAAGTAAAAATCTAACAATATGATTAAATGCCGTTTTTCTAATAATCGATGGTTGAAGCTTTTACTTAATGAAATTCCATAATACATATTTGGTAAAAAAACAATTTTTTAAATTTCAAAAAATATATATACCATATTCCTGAAGATGCCACTGTGTTGGCGAAACAATTGTAGCAGTGTCTCTACAATAAATTTTGTGAAACTTAGAAAACTGTTCTTTTTCTCATATTAATTTAATTTATTCTCTCTCTACAATAAATTTTGCGAAACTTAGAAAATTGTTCTTTTTCTAATATTAACTTACGTTACTCTCTCTCTACAATAAATTTTGCGAAACTTAGAAAACTGTTATTTTTCTAATATTAAATTTACTCTTATTATTTTTTATCTCTAATGTAAACACCGCGTGCAGTTTCGGTCGACTGGATTAAAATCTGTGAACGCAAAATTAGTGCAAGCAAAAAAACAACAATCGAATAATCGCACGCTGGATCGCCCGCATTCCTGAGATAAGAAAATAGTTGATCAGGGTCTGCACGAGCAGATACAAGTGATTTTCGTGTGTGTTCAATAATTGTACATTAGTTTTATATTTGATTCGTTTATTAACTGTGAAATGTAACTAAGGATGTCGAATTGATTAAAAAATGATTTTATTTTTGCTCCACGACGAATGAATGGTATGTAAATATTAATTGTTTTAATTAAATTGATAATTACGAATTTTATAATGAAAACACTTTTATGCTTTATTTTGTATAACAGACGCTTTTATTTTTAATTAAAATATGCATTTCTGCTCAAATTTAATACCAGCAATAAATTTATTATTTGTTAAAGCTTCGTTATACATCGTTATTTAATTAATGAAAACGTATTTCATTTTGTGTAGCTGAAATTTATTTAATTCATTAACCTTTGTTCTTCACAACTTGTTAATGTATACATAAAATTATTTATACTAAAGTATAAAGTATTTCTCAAAGTTTCATATTTATTCTTAAGAAATGATTACTCCGTTCACTTAGTGCAAAATTATTTAAGTTTTTTATTAAATGTATTGTTTTATTTATTGTGACTAATCTAATTATATTCTATATGGTAACATGCATGAAATGACCTCCGTTAAGTAAATATATATAGTTTTTTCATTTGCTGGTTAAATTATAAAGTCATAGATGTATATTAGAAACAACAGTGGACCACAAATATAAATCTACGGCTATCCGTGTTTTGCATTAAGCGTTCAGGATATATGTTGTCACATTCTGACAAGTTGTTGTCTTCAGGTTAAATAGGAAATGTTTAAACGGCAATTATCTTCATCGAAAGGGCAGAAAGACCTCCGGTCGATAACCCATCAATATGTATTGTAAATATAAATATTTGTAGGGAAGTCCGAAGTGGTAAAAAGAGACAAAAGTGGAAACAATCAATCTCATTGGAACAACAAAATGAGAATATATTTCGGGATAGAAGTAAAAATATAAATATTTGTAAAGAATTGTAATTCTATCTTCATCGAAACTAATCATATATGAACTATTTTATAACAATCCAGTGGATGGCGGATAATCAGTTATAATTAAATATAAATAAACATTTAAATTCGATCGAAATAAATAAAGAAGACGAACTTGTCCTGTTTATGAGAACATGAAACTAAATTCATTTAATAAAATGTTCAACCACCATTCATCGAGCGTATGAATGACTAGTGATGGTCATTTGTTTTTTTTTTGAACCTCGTGGAACACACTAGTCTGATCTAATCCATAGCTAGATGAATGGTGATTGAACATTTTATAAAAAAATAATTAATTTTAATCCACAAAAAAATCAGGATATATAGAAATTAGCTGCTCGGTCAAATGCCCCCAAAAAGGAAACGTATTTCACTATTTTTAAATAAAACAACGTTTTTTTTAAAGTCGAAACCACGTCTTACATGTTTTTTAGCATGTTTACCAGCAAACTATGAACTTGAAAATTTTAACTAGTAGATTAATTCAATAATAAAGAATAATAGGTTATAATTTTAAGTATAACCAAATTATTCCTATTGAATTGAAACATCAATTGTATAAATTTGAATAAATTGGGGCAAACTGTTTTCATACAGGCGTGTAAAGTTAATCTTTGATAAAAAAAAAACAAAAAATCGTCCAACTTTTCAGGTTTTATCGACAACCTCAAAAATTGCATCTTAATAATTCTAGGAGTGAAATCTAGATAAATCCTTACTGTATATCTTTACAACGAACAAATTAATTTTATTTTAGTCAACACTAAAAGCCTCAATACGCGCGTGGTTCTGTTAAACCGTCAAATCAGTATATTTGATTTAATATTTAAAACGTGCTTAAAAACGTAAATGAATTATTCAGGCAAAATAAATTCTTTCTAACATATTTAAAAGTGTTTTTCAAATTTTTATCTTTTTTTAAGAAAAAGAAATCACTAATTATCTATATATTTTTGTAAAGAAAAAAAAATCGATTTTTTTTTCCTAAAAAAAAATTTGGATTTTGGTGGAAAACCAAATCTATCGCAAATATTAAACAAAATATTTTCAATTGAAAATTTCAATTGAAATATTTTGGTTAATAATAACCAAAATATTTTCAATAAAATGGAGCATTGATTTTCTAAATTTGAATAACTTTGAGCAAATAGTTTTTATATAACCTACTTGTAAAATTGACATTTGAAAATGAGCGAAACATTTGTTCGACTTTGGGATTTTTGTCTAGACAATCACGAAAGCTTTATTGGATCAACCTTTCCTGTATCCTATGCTTCAAGTCCCAACGATATATCTTGTCTGTAAGCGAAGTTATTTTAGTTTAATCGGTACTACTTAAAAAATATACTACCCTAAAATAAAAGCGATTCATTCTATTATAAAAATTAGTAAAAATACCAAAATCCCGTAATTTAGAGTAATATAAATTATTACATTTCCCACAAGAAATCTCGCATTAAATTCGTGCTAAAAGAGTGCATCTTTAGATTATTCTTTGAGTCCTATATTTCATTTTTTGGGTTAAATCATAACTGGCGGTTATTGTATTTTGATTGAATAAGAATTCTCAGGCAGATATCTCAACATTTTCAAAGAACTATTTTATAACGCTGTTATATTGGTGTAACGTAACTTCGGTAGTATTGAAGATTAATGTCACTAGATTAAAATGACATATGCCTCAAATCATAAAATTACATACTTATGGATAGTGACATCTGTTAAAAAACGGAATTACCGACACATCTGGTATATTATATATAAATAAATTTATTAATTTAGTCACATTCAATTAAGAGCTATTATTCTAATTGCATTTTTTGTATAATATAACGAGCCACCAATTCTCTATCTCTTTTTTTCATTCTCGAGAAGGGAAACTAATCGAGTAAAAATTCAAAAGCGAATTAGTTAAATATACCAAGTGTTCTTTTATACTGTTTATATGTTTAATTAATTTCTCACTTAACCCGTGGTGAAACATTTTTGAATTAATTCAGGATGATTTAATTTTTTATAAAAGTTCACTAACAAATGTCATAGATTTACGCTATGCCTAATAAATAACTTTTTTTTAAGTACTTACAAAATGTTCAACCGGTATTCATCTAGCGTATGGATAACTAGTGATGGCCATTTCGGTTTTTCGAACATCATCAGACCAGTGCGTTATCTCCCAATTATTATATATACATAATATATATATATGTATATTATCAATAATAATTTTGTACATTTTCACAAATAAAGATGTTATATAAATATAATATAAAAACACTTAGTTTATTTCATTTAGGGTTTGGTAATTCAATAATATATTTGAGGGTGCAAATAACAATATCTAGATCATATTATATAAAATGTTTATTTGAAATATTTCATTTTTTAAGTGTTAAGTATATTCTTTTACATGAATGTGAGTGACGATATCATGTAAATGAGCACCCACGTGTTCGAAAGAGGGTTGAAAAATTTCGAAAGCTGCCGACGAACCGCGAGGCGGCGCGCGTTTTGCGCGAGGAGCGTCGCGCTTCCGTTTCCGAGCGCGCACCTCGCTCCGGAAAAAAGCCGAAGCGCGCACACACACGAAAATCCGCCGTTCCCGTCCGATTTCCGTGTCCCGTTACAAACGTAAAAAACAAACGGGAATAATAAAAACATCCTCCGGCACGCCAAACAACACACACACACACCACTACAACATCATCATGTGTTGTACGTAAAAGTACAGTTACATGTTTGAAACTTGCGCCGCACAATACTTTATACCTACTTTCTACTGTACTTCGATGGAGGCTCGGGTTTAGTTCTAGCCAAGAAACCGTGGAGAGAGCATTGCCGAATTTTTCGAAATCTTTTACGCGCGCTCTCCTCCCGCTGATTAAAACAACCAAACGGGGAATTTTGTTTTAAGTTAATCAAACTTTATTTGAAAAAAAGTACGAAACGGTGCGGTTTAGTGTTTGTGCGCAACTCTGTGGACCGCGCGCGGAAAAATGGATTTCCACCGCAGATTTGTTATTAAATGTGTGATCTGTGATTGTGACGAAACTCTGTGAACACAGGGATAACTTTGGATTAAACTATACGCTACCCCCTTTTTTTACTTTATTTTTACATCCACGTTTATTTATGAAAGGTGTGTTTCGTTTTTATCTTCAGTTATTATTATTATTTTAAGAAATTAATGATGAAAATCATAACAGACTGCGACTCTGATTGCTAGAGCAGGATTATACGAGAGAAAGCTTTTTTTATTAATAAATAATATTGTGTTACGCAAACTTCTGATATAATTATAATTAACCGGCAATTAGGATTTGTAGAAAATATTATGAATAGACTTTTTTGAAGTTTTTTTTTAATTTAATTACACTAACCAAAAATTAATTGTTACAATTAAATTATCACAAAAATTAAATAAAATTACATAGTAGAGAAAAGAATAACAATTATTTTATTTTATAAAATTCAATTCTAAATATTCTAAAACAAGAATAATTCACAATTACATGAATTACATATTGTAAACAAACAATTATAAAATATTAATAAAAAAATACAGAGAACAATATCTTTAACACAAGACTAATGCAAAGTAATAATACTTATATGCATACAATTTATAAATAAAATATGTATTTATACTTATATTAATTAATTATTCGGGGCTATTCTGTAAAGCAAATGTTAAGTTTAACGTGTACGTTATTTTTAATCATCACAGTCTAATAAATTTCTATAATAGATATATATATATATATAGAATGTGAAGTAATTTAATAACGTATACGTTAAAATTAAATATTTCCCATACGGATATCCCCCATTATCAAAATGTTTCGCTGATAAGTAAAAAAAGTTATACAAGGAAAGATAAGTCACAATACTTGAGGCTGTCAATAATAATAAATCTTTATTCATGCAATTATGTTAATAGTCAATATTATGAAAAAAATATTGGTTACTTTCTTCTCATTAATCCCTTGATACTAAAACCTTTTTACTTATATCGAAAAGTACAAAATTGCAAAATATTTAGTCTAAGAATTTAAATCTCTCAATATATATATAAAAACAAATATCTTTTTCCAGACAATTACTTACATGTTTTCCAGCATTCATAATATAAGGAAAATGTTGAATTGTATATTTTATTAATTGATTTTATATTCTATAAATACATATTTATTATAAAAGCTGCTTAGACAGTGATAATAAGAAATGACGTACACGTTAAACCAAAGAGGATATTATATTATCCTCTTTGGTTAAACTTAACATTTTTCGGAATGGCTCCGATTAAGTATATAAAATAAAATGAAAGTTTTTGTATTGGGCTATTGATCTTTTGATCTTGCCCTGTCTTGAATTTATGATACAGTGCAATAAAAAAATGTCTGTGCTAGGTAGCTGAACTGTCTAGAAGCATTTTAATGAATTCATGAATGGTTTAACAAAGATTTTTTAAATAAAAATAGTCGTTTTACTTAACCAAATTAAAAATGTGAATATTGAAAAGGCGAGAGGTTAATCAATTTCATTTGATGTTGAATCATTATATCCAAATATTCTTGTTAATGTAAATCTTTTTATTTTCGAAAATATACAGAAAATAATAAAAAATGGACTATGATTTAAACTGTTAACAATTCAAGCTTCTAGTTTTTGTTGTGGCTATTGATTAGAAGTCTTTCTGTTCTGTCTTCAATTTATGGTAATGTGCAATAAAAAATGTCTGTGCTAGGTAGCTGAACTGCCTATAATCGTTTTAATGAATTCATAAATGGTTTAACAATGATTTTTAATAAAAAACTCTTTTGACTTAAGAACATTAAAAATGCGAATATTGAAAAAGGCGACAGGTTAATTTCGTTTGATGTTGAATCATTATTTCCAAATATTCATTTTAATGAAAATCTTTACATTTTAGAAAATATACTTGCAGAAAATAATAAAAAAGACTATGATTCAAACTGTTAACTGTTGAAGCTTCTACTTCGTAATGTTAGTTTCAAACTGAAAGTTGAAGTTTATAGTCACTAAATAAAGTCTCAGTCAAATAAAGTTAAAAAGTGTTACATTTGTCAAACAATGAGTTTTTTCATATTAGGTTAACAAAATGAATAATCGGTTATATTTTTGCATTTTTTTTATTAATGTTGACATCTATGATTCTGGGAAAATCTCTTTTTATCTTTTAAATGTAATAATAATTTCTATAAATAAACATTTGGGGTTAGAAACGGGCAACCTTTTTTATGAACCACTTGTAAAATGATGCCATATCCGAAATTTCCAATTTTTCAATTTATGGTTTAGATATTTAATTATTTACGAAGAATTCCTTTATACAAAGCAGATAACATGTATGTATAATGTACAGTCAAGTTAACAAAAAAACTGTTTTATTTTTCTCAAATAAATCCTGACAATATTAATTCACAAGAATAACAAATAAATAATTATAAATATATATATTTTCCATTATTGAAAATAATGTTAATATTGAAAATATTATATATATGAAATATCTATAAATGAAATAAATAAATTATTCAATAGCATAATTTTTTATTTTTAAATAAATGGTCATAAATTTTAATATTTATAGAAAATAAACAAGTAGTTTTAATTATAAGCATTCAAGCATGATTTTTTCGAACAATGCAGTTTAGAAGAGGAATACAGAATTACAATTAATTTGAGATTTTTTTAAGATCATTTAATAATGAAAGACCCAAAGACCGATGATCGGTAGCCATTTTCTGATTTTCTGAGGTTTAACTAGTAAATAATTTTAATGATGTGCGAAAAATGTAAAAAAAATAATGTAACTCAGAAATAAGGAATTTCTATTTGTAATGATTAAAAAATAATTAACAAACAAAAAAATACAATATAATAGTCAAAACAGTAGCTGAACTCAATTTTAATAAATGAAACACTTTTTTACTTTGTTTGTATAACTCGGAAACTATTGTCAACAATAAAATCAATCCGAGTTATACAAACAAAGTAAAAAAGTGTTTCTTTTATTAAACTTGAATTACAATGTATAACATAGTAGAAACCTCAATAATTAACAAGTAGCTGAACTGTTTTGACGATTATATAGTATTTTTAAGCAAGCATAAATTTCTTCTTTTACATTATCATAAATTCATGACAGGGCTGAAGGAGCTGTGATTGATAGTTCGTACATATTAACACATACATGTATTGTAAATATTTAAGTTATGTTTTTATTATTTGTATGGTCTGAATAAAGATGTGTGTATATATAAAAAAAATATTTATTTAATGAGTCTCATTTAGGACAAATCAATGAATTAAATACATTTTTTAATTTAAAACTATTTATGAATCTAAATTAAATAAATTATTACACAATTTTCACCAACAATTTATTGTAAAACTGAAGCACATAAAAGTCTGTAATTGTGAAAAAAATATTTATTATTATTATTAAAAATTAAATAAATTATTACAAAATGTTCACCAACAATTTATTGTAAAACTGAAGCACACAAAAGGCTGTAATTGTGAAAAAATATACACTGGACAAATCAAAAGATCAAGTGACCTATTTTCTATTAAATTTTATAAAATTTATATACAAAACCAGAAGAAATTTAAAGAACATATGCAATTTTCAAAAATAAACAACGGTGAAAAAATCTGCAATTGTCAATCATATGATTACGTTTGGACATAAATTGTCTTTAAATAATTTAAAGATTATAAAAGCATCAAATTCTCCACAATTGAAATACACAAAATTTCCAATAAATTTTTAAATTTTGATGTAACTTCTTTAAATAGCAATTTATGAAAACGTTTTGTTGTTGTAGGCGTTTACTTTGTGGTATATCTTAAACACACTTATTTATTTATTTAACGAAATATACCATTTTTACAACTATATGACATACATGTAAAATACAATAAATTTATATATATTACTAATTAATTTTAATATGAAATAATTTCAAATCCATCTCTCGGATATTGCCTCGGGATTGTTAGGAAGTCCAACTCTTGCTAACGGTATTGAGAGCTGTCATAGGTGCTTCATCTCGTTTTAGTGCATCTTAATGAAACTTTGTGAGGATATTCCTTAAATCTTACTCTGTTAGAATATACAAAAAAATCCCTTATTATTGTTTTTAAGTTATTTTCAATTTTAAACGAAAGAAGTCGATTTTTATAGGATCTTTGTGTAAATTCACAATCACAACTTGTATTATTTTTGAGACATTTCAATAAAACTTAACCTCACAAAATTTTATTCAGATGTCTTAAAAATAATACAAGTTGTGATTTTTTATTTAAATCTAAATTTACACATAAATCCTGTTTTTTTTTTTAATATGTAATAAACAAAAATTTCTCGTCTCGTAGTGAGTTATTTTGAGTTTAAAAGCAAAAGGATGAATTTATGCGAATTTTCTGTAAATTCAAATTTAAAAAATAATAAATTTAATTATTAGTAGATATTTGTTTTTAGTTTAGAAAAATTAACACACAGGCAATGCCTTCATTGGGCGGCATTTTGGTGAGTACTTCACATACTCATCAAAATGCTTTTAATTTCTGTTGGTTAGTCCGTTAAGTTTTCTTGAATGACAACTTATTTTAATCATTACTTCAAACAGTAAAATAAGGAATAAAACAAGTTATTCATCAAGAAATCTTAACGTACTAACCAACAGAAATAAAAGAAATGCCTTCTGATATTGTATATTTCTTTGGAAAGGTTTACATTTATTTGAAAGTTATCAGTTATATATTTATTTATTTATTTAATGGAATATACCATTTTTACAAATATAAGACATACATGTAAAATGCAATAAATTTATATGTATTACTAACTAATTTTAAATACAATAGTAACCACTTTGAACACAAATATAAACGCAAAAAGAAAAAAATATATTAAATCTATTAAAATGGAAAATAAGGGCGGAAAGCCTCTGGTCGATATCCCAGACAGATTAACGCCTATACCGTTAAATGTGATTTTTATAAAAAAAACTTCATATTCAATGCCTATAAGTATTGTATCTTTATGTTATATTCTTTTGTATTGAAGGCTATTTTTTATAAGAAATATTACGTTTAGCGTGTATCTTATTAATTAACTTCACAGTCTATGTATAATATATCTATTGGAAAAGTTACTTAGACTGTAATGATAATAACATTAAACTTAAAAATCCCCTTACAGAATAGTTCTAATTATAAGTATAGTCTGATAAAAGATATTTGTCTCCACAACCAACAACCAACATAAAGAAGATTTGTAGGTGAAACTTCACCTAATAGAAAATAAATAAGATTTTCTGAAATATCAGCAAGCCAATAAAATATTTTAAAATTTAATTGAATATTTCAAGAAAAGGAAATGAAAAGATATATAATAATTTTGATATTCGACACTTAATTTAATAATATACTTAATTATCGATGATTTTAATCAAAGCACCTATTTTTAGGTTAATTAATTTTGTAATGCCAAAATTGTATTTCCGCGTGCTTAATCTTTAATCCAAATAATATAGATAGATACACTTAATTCTGATAATTTAATAACATTAATGTCTGATTAAAGTATGTATCAAGTCCAAAAATCGGTGATAACATTAAAAAATTATTCGGTTTTTACTCTTGACTCTCATTTATATCACATATTTGGGCTGAAATATTAAATTTAACGTAAACGTTATTTTTTTAACCACACAATCTAAGTATAGCATATCAATTAAAAATATTGCTAATAACTAACTAACCATCTTTATTCAAATGTGTATATGTATGTACAATTATATACAAAGATTAGAATTATATTCTGTAGATGATGATGAATCGGCTATCGACCGGAGGTCTTTCAGCCTTATTGCTAATATTATGGCAATAAAAAAGTTAAATTTAATATTTTCTGTACGTACAGAAGAGCCATAATTGTGTCAAAGTAAAGACGGGAAGTAAAAAAATGATCAATTCGATTTAAAAATACCTGTTCAGTGTGTGTGAAGGCTCAACTGGACGATGGATACGGAATAGACCATTCAACCAAAGAGTTCGTTGATCCTAACGTTATTTTTTTATTACCGAAATCAACACCCTACCAATAACGGGACTTCTCCTCTCCGGAATCACCGGCTCGTCGAGCCTATTGCCCAAAAGAGTGTTTCAGAGTGAAGTCATCGAATTAATTTTAGATAAACGTACGGATTTTAATTTTTTTTAATAAGCGATTGAATCAGTGATTATTTTAATAATAAAATTTAATACTGTAATTCTTGAATTAATTTCTCACTTAAAACTTGGTGAATCATGTTTACAATTTAAATTTTAAACCCGTGTGAAAACGTGTGAAACAAACCTCGTGTTTATTTTTTACCTACATTTAATACAATGTAAATAAAATAGAAATAAATTAATTAATGGTTTTAATATTTAGATATTGGTAGTTCATATTGTATGAAATATAATGAATAAATTATTAAAAATCAACCAATAAAACACAGATTAGATTGAATAAATTTAAATTTAAATCTGTGTTTTATTGGTTGATTTTTAATAATTTATTCATATTTATTTCAGAAATAAATTAAATTTTATTTTAAAACTACTTAATCATCTTTATTGTGATATTTACAGTTACATTAAGTTTATAAAAAATTACATTTTTAATTACAGGATGGCTATCGAGCAGTGGTCTTTCAGCCGTTTTAAGACTATATATATATATATATATATATATATTTCAGGCAGAATAGTATTTAAAAATAACAAAAAAAATATAATTAATTAATTTTATTTTAGAAAAATAATTTAATAATGATCCTGAGGATACGTTGAATTAATTTCTGATTTAAACTGTAGTGAAACATAATTAATTAATAGACTTTGATTATAACATTTGATTTGTTTCACTGACTATTTATTTTTACCCTTATAACGGGACTTCGGTGAAACAAATCAAGTGTTTTAATCAAAGTGATCCTGCGGATGTTCTTTATGGGTTTTTTACACCTTGTTAGTGAATGCTGGGACCGACAAATCAATATATCTTTATTTATAAAAAATATTGTATACAGGGTGGCATGAAAAGGTGTGATAATCTTCAGTTAAAGTAGTTCGTTGATCAGTTTTAAGTAGAAAAAAAAATAAGAAGAAAGTTTTTAAAATAAAAAATTAAATTAAACAATGAAAATGAATTAGCAAAAATATATATATATATTTATATTTTATATATTATTACTCTTAAATGGTTATCGATCGACCATCGGACTTTCAGCCAACCCCAATATGAATATTTCTAATAAAAAAACTTCACGTACTCATCAACAAATATTTTCAAATAATTATAAAAACAGTAACACTGTCTTATGTTGGATAATAGTTACTTTGTGTCCGAAATGTACATCTGGTAATTCAAATAATAGTGTGAAGAAAGTCTATTAGTGCATTATTTATCAATTGCCTTATGTATTAAAAATTAAAGGGAGTAACAATTTCAATCACGTGTTTGTGTGCACAATTGAAACATTTATTAAGCCGGTAGCAATAAAACCGTCTCCCGGCGTTCGGAACGTGCATTCTTGGAAGTCTTATGGTAATCCCATCTTCGACTCATTACTATTGAACGGTTAAATGGTTTATTTATAATCCTGGCCGCGGTTGTTTACCTGAGTTCATTGTGGCGGCACAAATAGGTGTAAATCTATTTTCGGCTTAAACGGATTACGTTAAGCCGGCGTAATTTTTATGCGAGGTCCAGATTTTGAAAACCAAAGAAAATAAAAGGATTAAATAAATGGGAAATGGGAATATTGTAATTTGTTTAATTGCTAAAAGACCAGTTTTTTTACACTAAAATCCCGAATTATTTCATGTAAAAGACCACATACTACACCTAACAAATTGTTGATACAAAGAAAACACTTAACTCAAAATTGAAAATGTATCACGAAGTGAACGCCTCCAAGATTCAAAAAGAAACTAAATGTTATTTATTGACTTGAACAGGGTTATTATAATTACTATTTTTATAATTGATTGAATTAATAAGATCAGGTATAACAATATATAACATGTTATATTATGGATTATCTGTCAATCGGCTATCGACCAGAAGTCTTTCTACCAATTGTATTATATTTTAATTGAAACACAACAGATAAAGCGATTCTTTTAAATATTCGGTTTTGTCTATCACTAAAGGGCATTTCTTCTCTTAGTCACAGTTATTTAATTAAATATAAATAATACTTTAATGGTTTTAATATTTAGACATTGGTAGTTCATATTGTATGAAATAAATATGAATAAATTATTAAAAATCAACCATTAAAACACAGATTAGATTGAATAACTTTAAATTCTCGACTAGTTTCGGGTTATTAGCCCATTTTCAAGAGAATTTAAAATTTGGGCTAATAACCCGAAACTAGTCGAGAATTTAAAGTTATTCAATCTAATCTGTGTTTTATTGGTTGATTTTTAATAATTTATTCATATTTATTTCAAATAATGCTTTATTAAATAAAACACTTTTTAATTTTGTTTGTATAAGTTGTTAATTTATTTTAGTGAGTACAGTTTCGAATCACAGAGCATTATTAGCTAACTAAATCTAAACTATAGTCACTAAAATAAGTTATACAAACAAATTTAAAAATTTATTGAATAAACTCAAAATGTATAACCAAGTGAAAGCCTTTACAATCAACAAATTAATAAATAATACTGTTTGAAATCATTAAAAATATATATATAGAGAGATATTTTTTAGTGAAATATAATCTTGAAACTATGTCTGTGTGTGTCTGTCCATGACCGACGCACTGTAAATGTTTGTGTGAGGTCAAGAATAGAATTAGTTACACCTGTCAATCATATTAATGAAACGCTACATAATGAATTGTATTTAATTAAGCGTTCATAGATTTGAAATCGATATCATAATGGGGCTTATACATATATATTTTTTAATGATTATCACGTATCGTTCTTTTTTTACAATGACGACGATGATTTTGAATATTCATTGATCCAATAAGAATGCTTTGCGGGGAATCTGCTTCGTCACTAATGGTTTTACTTGTGTAAAATTGAGTGGAGATCTGAATGTATATTAGATATTAATTTCGGTTATTTAAACAAATTTATTTACCGATTGTATAATGTGAATTGTATTCAATTGAACGTAGCCCTATGTTCAATTTAAAAAAAAATCAATGTTAACATTGTTTCAGTTAATCTAAAAATGATTCAAAAGTATTGAATTAAAATTAATTTTAGCAAATATATGAAAAACAGTGAAACTTGGTTTATTTTTATTAAAATATTCCTTAATTAGTTCAAAAATGTTTCACCACGGGTTACATGAGAAGTTAATTATTAATAGTTTTAATATTTAGACATTGGTAGTTAATATTGTATGAAATAAATATGAATAAAATATTAAAAATTAAGCAATAAAACACAGATTAGATTGAATAATTTCAAATTCTCTTGAAAATGGGCAAATAACCCGAAACTAGTCGAGAATTTAAAGTTATTCAATCTAATCTGTGTTTTATTGGTTGATTTTTAATATTTTATTCATATTTTTTTCATAATTATTAATAATTTTAATTCTATACTTTTGACATCTAAAAATAATTCAAAATTATAGAATTATAATTAATTTGATTATTGATAGTAGTAGCTTCTACTTCCTTATATATTGTTATAACTTTTAATAAAAACGCTAACTATAGTTTCAACAATTTTAACTTATCATTTGTGTTTTTATTAAAAATAAATTTGTTTTAATATTAAAAGGGATTGTGAAAATACAACTCAATAAACATTATAAAAAAATACATAATGGAATTTACTTCTTGGATCTTGGAAGCGTTCACTTCGTAGTAAATTTTCAATTTTGATGTGATGAAAACACTTAACTTTTTTATACCACATTTAACTAAGTAAACATCTTTATTCATGTGACATTCATACATAGTTTTAACAATTATTTAAAAAGTATTTACAAAGTTATGTTCACATTTATTACATGAAACGACTTGCGCCCGAATCTGAGTTTTTTTTAGGGAGTACATTTTATTCCAGTATTTTTCTTAACACTTAACTTTTTTATACCACTTTTATTTAATAATAGTTAAGTATTTTCTTTTCATCAATAATGAAATTTACTTAAAAAAATCCTTAGATCTTGCAAAATATTTCACAATCAGCTATAAATGCGCCTTTTATAGCTCAGGAATTAGTTATTTCAATAGATCTTGTCAAAAACTTACTGTGTAAGTAATTTTTGCCGAAGGAAAAAATGGAATGCTCGAATTTTAGTGATCATTATCATATATATATTCATCATCTTTATTCCTTACAAGTGTGGTTTAACATTTTTGACAATTTATTTAAACTTTAAACAATGTTCTTGTAGGTATTGGTTATCGGCCTTTCAGCCAAATCATTATCATTTTTCATTATATAATTTTTCCTGTGATTATATTTTGAGAACGTTTCAAATTAATTTAAATTATGATTTTTACATCTCCTTGGCAAACGATTACCAACGACTGAAAAAAAATCGGTAATAAAAATCCCCTGCTGTTGAAACCGGCTTACAACTCTTCGCAAAAAACACATCCTTAAGTTATTACATTAA
This sequence comes from Philonthus spinipes, assembly GCA_963082785.1. Taxonomy (NCBI): domain Eukaryota; kingdom Metazoa; phylum Arthropoda; class Insecta; order Coleoptera; family Staphylinidae; genus Philonthus; species Philonthus spinipes. The sequence goes on from OY720306.1 coordinate 11,364,999, forward strand.
AAAAAGACTATAAAATAATTTGAATTATTTTATCATTTATCGTCCATTGCGACAAGCACTTTTTCTCAGTAAAACGGTTGTTGCTATTTTGATTGCGCTCTAATTTTTTTATCTCAATAAAACAGACTAATAAATCTTCGCAATAAACAAAGAATGTGATTCGCATATTACAATTATTTTAAAAAGAATAAATAATAATTGTTTGATCATTTCAATAGTCTGATGAATTAATATTTATCATTCTAATAATTTCATCACTAGTTCTGCCTTTAGAACGTAATTCGGATTATTTTATGATTTCAATAATCGGGTGACTATTGATCATTCCAACAACCTGATCACTAGTTCTTCTTTCTTAATCTTATCCTCTTTTACCCGTATTGGGTGTCGAGGTTTGGTTCTATCGCTTATAAAATTGTATCCACTCGTTTCTATTCATTGATCACTAGTTCTACCTATATAAAATAATTCAAATTATTGAATCATTTGAATAATGAATTATTTTTTATAATTCGCATAATCTGATCATTACTTCTGACTACAAACAATTATTCTTATGGTATATCTCCGTCCATTTATTTTATTGTATCACGGATCCATTTCTAAATGCACACAAAAAAACATTTCAGCACACTCTAATCTGTTTCTCCTGATTTTATCAGAACCCCGCCCACTACGTTATAAAAAATCCACGCTCACGCACTATCACGCAAAACCTCTTTTCAGAGACACACCCTAAGTTTACAATCATATTATTATTCAGAATTTTATGCAAACATGCTGATAAAGTCATACTGAGAAAAGAATTGCTTCGTATTTCAATTACAACATTATTAGTAATATTTATATTTTGTTCCTTTCTTTACTTATTTATTTTGAAAAATGCTATATTTCGAACATTTTATGCTTGAAATGTAGATATGGTATTTTTAAAAAATATAAATTATAAATATTACTATCAAGAAAACTTCACGTACTTACCTACAAATAATCTACATCTTTATTATTGTAATTGAAATACGCATGATTTCATCATTTTATTTTGATAAATTATTGTTTATTGATTTATCGAAGATATTTTGTTTGTGATTACGTGAAGTTTCTTGACATGATATTTACATTTTATTCCTATCTTCACTTCTGTAAAATAAAAGTGAAAAAAGTAATAAAATATAAATATTATATTGACACAGCAAGTGACAAGAACAGACGCCTACAAAATCAGGCGGAAAGACCAACGGTCGATAGCCAATTGGCAGAAGAATTTATTTTTATGTTAGTTATTTATTGTATTTATTTATTATTATTACTCTGTTAAAAATAATCTGCCAATAAAGATTTATATATATATATAAATATTATATTATTGATTTATGTTCGAAGGTTTATTTAAAAAAAGTATATTCTAAATCAACTCCATCTTTAAATTCTTCATTGATGATGAATTTGATTTTGAATATATTTCGATCATTCTGAATTAGGGTTTGTAAAATACTATTTAGAAGAGGAGAATTTACAATGACTTGAGATTTCAAGCAAAAATCCTTTACGCATTCCATTCATGCTTGAAGTATCTCATTTTTTTAATTCATAAATGCGTTCATTGGATGATTTGTGGAGAAGATTTTTAGGGTGGCGAAGTTTAATGCCAGGTGAAATTATATTGAATTCAGATTTTCAAACAAATATTATTTATATTAAATGAAAATGATTTGAAAATAATTAATAAATTATTTCCATATTTAGCTCTGTGACTTTTGACTTATGCTACGTAAGTACGTTAAACAAATGCACTTACGTAGCGTAAGTAAAGTCACAGAACTAACTGTGGAAATAATTTATTAATTATTTTCAAATCATTTTTATTTAATATATTTAAATAACTGTGATCAATTGAATGAATACTCTTTTTTAAATATCATTTACACTAATCTATGCAATATAAATAACGTAAGTCAAAAGTCACAGAGCTAAATGTGAGAATATTTTATTAATTATTTTCAAATCATTTTTATTTAATTTATCAAATCTATTCAGTTTTAAAGTGGCCCAAAATTTTAATTGTTTCATTATTTTTTGTATAAAATTCATAGATGGGTTCATTGTACCTTATAGGAAAAACTATACATGCTTTAAGTCCCTCAAATGTTTGTTAATTATTTTGTTTTTAATTCGTGAATAGATTTATTAATATTTCTGTACAGAATTTTTAGGGAGTCGCAGTTATGTTTACACTTAATTGAGATTTCCGAACAAATTTCTTGTATGCAAATCCATACAGCCTAGACGTGTCGCCTTCATTTAGTACTTGAATAATATTTATTTCTGATTTCATTTTTTTATTTAGCCATTTTTAAAAAAATCATAAATGGGTTAATTTTATAATTCATGAAGAAAATTTTTAAGATGGTCAAGTTTGATACAAAAATTTAAATAAACCAATTGTTTTTTGAAACATAAATCCATGCAAGATTGTTTTTTGGTTTATATTTTTTTAATTTAAAAAAAAATGGGTTTTTCGGATAGTTTGAAGAGAGAATTTTTAAGGTGGTGGATTTGTGGGTTAGAAAATCCTCTTCAAAATCCGTCCAATGAACACATTTATAAATATTAGAAAAAAATATCAAATTTTGTGGACCTCTTCAAGACTTTTTTGTAAAATTCATAAATGGGTCATTCATAAATTATAAAGAGAATTTTTTGTGTGGCAACGTGTGATAACAAGCGAATTTACATTGAATTGAGATTTAAAACATACAAATCCATACAAGCTTCAAGGTGTCTATTTTTTATTTTTTTAAATTCGCAAATGGGTTCATTGAATAATTTGCGAAGATGATTTTTTTAGGACGCGCAGCTTGGTACTACAATTATTATGGCGAGAGCTCCTTTCGCCACTACCCCTGCCTAATTTCGTTACCATAAAAATTCTCTCCAAAGAACTCATTTACGAATAAAAATACAAGAATATTTGTAATGATCACATTTGATTTGTTTCACAATTATTATGAACCACTTTTGATAGTTTACATTAACTCGAATCATTGAAAAGACCAGACTATCAGAACAACAAAAAGTGACAATTATTATGAACCATATTTGTTGGTCTACATTGACTTGAATCATTAAAAAGGGCCACAGAGTGTCAGAACAACGAAAAGTGACAATTATTATGAACCATTTTAGACAGTTTACATTAACTTAAATTATTGAAAAGGCCACAGAGTGTCAGAACAATAAAAAGTGATAATTATTATGAACCATATTTGATGATCTACATTAACTTGAATCATTGAAAAAGGGCCACAGAGTGTCATAACAATAAAAAGTGACAATTATTGTGAACCATTTTGGATGGTTTACATTAACTTGAATTATTGAAAAGTCCATAGAGTGCAGAACATCAAAAAGTGACAATTATTATGAACCATATTTGATGGTCTACATTAACTTGAATCATTAAAAAGGGCCACAGAGTGTCAGAACAACAAAAAGTGACAATTATTATGAACCATTTTAGATGGTTTACATTAACTTGAATTATTGAAAAGGCCATAGAGTGTCAGAACAACAAAAAGTGATAATTATTATGAACCATTTTTAATGGTCTACATTAACTTGAATCATTGAGAAAGGACATAGAGTATCTGAACAACAAAAAGTGATAAACACATTTTAAACAATCTCTGTAAACATTACATCAGCAAAAGTTATTAGCTACACGTTGATTTATCAACCATATTAATAAAAACCAACCAAATGACAAATGTGTTCGAACAACAAAAAAATAACAATTATAATGAACCATTTTAGATAGTTTCCATTAACTTGAATTATTGAAAACTCCATAGAGTGCAAAACAACAAAAAGTGACAATTATTATGAACCATTTTTGATGGTCTATTAACTTGAATCATTGAGAAAGGTCATAAGAGTATCAGAACAACAAAAAATGATAAACAAATTTTGAACACTCTCTGTAAACATTACATCAGCGAAAGTTATTAGCTACACGTTGAAACACACGTTGATTTATCAACCATATTAATCAAAACCAACCAAATTATTACCATTCGCCAGCAAACACGCGCACAAATCATCGCCGGGGCAAATTAAATCAAAAACCCGTTATTAGCTCGACAATTTCAATCCGAGCGGTCTGTCCGGCTCGGGCCTCTGGTGCTAATCCCATTACGCAACGACTTTTTGAATTATGAACGTGTTTTCGTACGCCGAAACTTACAACTGAAGCATGCAGGCGTACGCACAAATTATCGCCCATTGTGACAAGCTCTTTTTTCTCCTCGACACTGTTGCTATTTCGATTGCAGTCTAGTTTCACTCATGTGAATAGAACGGGTGTTTTCATAAGTTGCGTTTAGTAGCAGTATTTAAATACTATTTACCGAAATTTGAATTTAACGTAAAAAGTGAAATTTCGGAGAAATCAAAAAATTGACAAATGACTTTATTTTATACTAAAATGTAGCTAAAGAATGTGGGAATTTGACTAAGCACAAGTAATTAGTTCTGATCAGTTGTACTATTGATAATGGATACTTATTATACGAAATGTATATTTAGTGTCTAATAAAACTGTAACGTAAAGTGAATACAACCATCTATATTTTTTTCTATATTGGAAAACTTCACGTAATTCCATCACATTTATATTTGTAATTAGTTCTGAGTCACTTCACTCGCAAAATGGGCCTTTAGAAAGTGGGCGAATTTTTATCTCTAACATTCGAACATTCGAATCATAATCAATCGAAACAACAGTCGAATCATAACCACTAGAAACAACACTAGAATCATAATTAATAGAAATAACAATGGAGTCGTAACCACTCGAAACAACATTCGAATCATAACCACTCGAAAGATAATTCGAATTATAACCACTCGAAATAATATTCTAGTTATAACCACTCGAAACAACATTGGTATCAAAAACACTCGAAATAACATTCATTTGAAACAACATTCAAATCAAAATCACTCGAAACAACGTTCGAATCATAACCACTCCAAACAGAATTCGAATCATAACCACTAGAAACAACAATTGAATCATAATCAGTAGAAATAACAATGGAGTCGTAGTAACTCGAAACAACATTCGAATCATAACCACTCGAAAGAAAATTCTAATTATAACCACTCGAAATAATATTCGAGTTATAACCACTCGAAACAACATTGGAATCAAAATCACTCGAAATAACATTCTAGGTATAACAACTTGAAACAAAATTCGAATCAAAATCACTCGAAACAACGTTCAAATCATAACCACTCCAAACAGCATTCGAATCATAACCACTCGAAACAACATTCGAATCATAACCACTCGAAAGATAATTCGAATTATAACCACTCGAAATAATATTCTAGTTATAACCACTCGAAACAACATTGGTATCAAAAACATTCGAAATAACATTCATTTGAAACAACATTCAAATCAAAATCACTCGAAACAACGTTCGAATCGTAACCACTCTAAACAGCATTCGAATTATAACCACTAGAAACAACATTCATATCATGAAGATTCATATCAACAATTGGGATTATGATCAGTCGAATTAGCATTCGAATCAACATATGAATTATGACAATTCGAAAAAATCGATTATTTAAATCACTCGAATGTAAATTTTCGATTATTGAAATAATCAATTTTGTCTTTTGTCTATCTATAGATGTAAGCAAGTTACGTGAAGTTGTCCTCAAATAAAGCAATGTAAACTTGTCTTCTCTAGATATTTATTTACACCAAAAGTACATTTAGATCAATGAATATAAAAAATCTATTTCAAGAAAAGTTTTTTATTTGATTATTAATTCATAATCATTAGTTATTGTAATGAATATATTATTGCAAGTTTGTAGAATATTTAGAAAGACAACAAAATTGTTATATATTTAATGTGGTTGTGTTGTAATTTACAAAATTTAAATTTATTCTGAAGTATAATTAATTAATAATAATTTCGAATAAAAAGAACGGTATATATTTAATCATCACACCCGGCGGCGTTAGTTAATTACTACCATACGTTTTGGAGATGGGCGAAAAGATCCCGTTAGATTCAGAAATTTGCTTACCAACTAGATGATTCCCCAGAGTTTATTGACACAAAAGCCAGTCAGTAAGCGAGCGAGAGCGAATAAAAAAAAGCGCTCGTTTGTAATTAATCGTTACGTCAGCCAGGGGAATTTAATCATTTCTTTTTACACGCTAATCGATTTCTTTTGAATAAATTACTTTGTTGAGCAGAATTCATAATGGCTAATGAGACAATTTTTTCATATGTTAATGAGTTATCGCGCGGTGATTGCTCGTTTTATCTCAATAAGCCGCTTCACTAACGGGATTTTTTTACGATGATTGAGCAGTTTGAGGAGGATAAAAATCGCGACTGTGGAATTCCTGCGGTGGTTAACGACCCGGTGATGTGTAATTGTAAATTGATTAATGGAAAACAATAATCAATTTTAGTTAGTTGTTTAATAAAGAAATAAGTTGTTAATTGTTGAGGCTTCTACATTGTTTTACATTGTAATTCAATTTTAATAAATGAAACACTTTTTTACTTTGCATAACTCGGATTGTTTTATTGTTGACTCTATAGTCAACAATAAAACAATCCGAGTTGTCGTAACTATTTACGACAACCTTAATGTATCATTATCAAAACAAAAAAAAACTTGTTTTAATAATGACACGTTAAGATTGTCGAAACTATAGTCAGCAATAAAACAATCCGATTTATACAAAGTAAAAAAGTGTTTCGAAACCATAGTCAATAATAAAACAATCTGAGTTTTACAAAGTAAAAAAAGTGTTTCATTTGTTAATAAAATAGGTCGTTGATTTTAAAATTTTGATTTTTTTTATTATCCACCATTATTTCGTAAAATCATTACTTCGTTATACAATTAAGCTAAAGTATTTCATCATAAGAAAATCAAATATACAAAGGAAGTCATACGAATATAAATCCCCCCAAGAATTTCCAGCTCTTTCACCATTAATCGAAACGCCGCGCATTTCGCAAGTACTTAAACGATCGCTGGACATAATCTACGAAAAATGTATAAAAAAAAAGTTTCACTTCCTCTTGCGTAAACGTCTTTGAACGGACGAAGCGCGCTTTCCACGAGAGTCGCAAGTGCGATTGCTCAGAGACTGATTGGAAGACGTGATTCCGGCGCGAGTGAATTAAAAGCCGGCAATTAGTATGAAATTATGCCGCGAGTGCCGTCAGTTTGTCTGTCAATCTTGCGCGGGATTGAGAGAAAAGAGACTGGAATAGAATGAGTTAAAGAAATAGCTTCCTTTCTTTAAAAATATTTATGATGGTAATTAATTTGTAATGATGTTTTTTATTGGTTTGTGTGTAGAATGTGTAAATTGTGAAATAAATATTTGCCGTGTTTCCCCACTGTTTTTATCAATTTTGTAATTCTAATTGCAAGTAATAAAAGCTTCCTTAATTCGCAAATATAAGCATAACCCTTATATATACAAGGTGTACAGAAAATGAGGAAAAACCTTCAGGTAACTCAATTGATTAATTAATTTTTAATAGAAAATCCAAATAAAAAAATGTTGTATGGTTCTTCATTGAGGCTCACGAGGTCTTCGGAATTTTAAATATGTGACTATAAATTAGTATTATTTTTTTAAATATTTTGTAAAAAATCAATAGCATTAACAATCAATTAGACACGTGTATAATTCAATTGATGTAAATGATTAATAAATCGGATATTTTTACAATTTTATAACTTCATCAGAAGCATTCTTTTAATGACAATAGATCTGGCAACGCGCACGCTCGTTTGTAAAAGAAAAGGTGTATGCAACACCTCCAGCGGATGATGTAGCAGTTATAAACAGGATAAATGCACACTTGTTTGATCCAGCGTTGCCAAATGTATAGTTTTTTTAAGTGGCCCGTGAGGCTTAAGGAAGGACCGTGTGACTTATTTTCGTTAATATTTTTATCTAAAAATTAGTCGAAGAGTCACGCTACCTAAAGCTTTTCACTCATTTTCTGTATACCTTGTATATTGCTTGTTGATGCGATCAGGTATACATAGGGATTTGACATGTAAAATAATTTTATGCAAATTGCTGATTCCCAATTCATTTTAGAGGAAAACTATACGTCAATGCCCAGTATATCTTTATGATTACATTTTTTTTTAAATTTTGGTTTTATTTTTTTATTTTCTACTTATATTTATCTATAATTTCAAGATTTTCAACAATAAAATCATGATATTTAAATTTTAACACAAAAAAAAACATAATCGGGGCTACTCTGTAAAGGAAATGATAGGTTTAACGTGTACGTTATTTTTTATCATTACCGTCTAAACACCTTTTTTTAATAAATATGCATACATAGAATGTGAATTAAATTAATAACGTAAACGTTAATCTTAACATTTCTCGTACGGAATAGTCCCGATTGTCAGGTAAACTAAATTTGAAGACGTTTGTAAAGAAATTATATTGGAGATAATTTAAGATCGCAGCGCCACAGTGGCGAAATTTTGAACACCTTTCCGTTACGCAAACACGTGAATTTTAATATGTCAACCACTCAAAATAGTGTGTTTAAAAAATGACAAATCAAATTTTCGAATTTGAGTTTTTTTTACATCTCGATGATAATTACGTTACAATTGGAGACAAACATTAGCAATGCTCCATCTAGTGACAAAATATGGAACACTCTTCCGGACCAACAACTGTGATTCCATTCGTCAGTTGATACAAATACATATATTATATTTATTAGATGCGTGATTCGTTTGTTTATGCTTTAAATTTTAATTAAATAACTGCTTACTTAGACCGACACCTGAAAAGCTACTAGGACTTAAGATAAATAATAATAATAATAACTGCTTATTTACATATAAGAAGAAGTTTATTTCTCCTATAATAAGGTATTTAGTATAATATACACTATTTAATTAGAAGAATTAAGATGTAATTCAGATGTGTCTACACTCAATGATCACCCTGATGTTATATTACAGCTTGTTTTATGAATTGGTGATTACTACAACTTCTGAAAATCACATAATTTGATTTTCAAAAGTTGTAGTAATCTCCACCAATTCATAAAACAATGTGTAATATAACATCAGGATGATCATCGAGTGTAGACACATCTGAATTACATCTTAATTCTCCTAATTAAATAGTGTATATTATACTAAATATCTTATTATAGGAGAAATAAACTTCTTCTTATTATTTCCTAGTATATTATAGAGAAGAATATCATGTATTTTATAATATAATACATGTATGATTTAGGATCATGGTTAAAAAGTGTTGTGAGTTAGGGTGTGCTTAAACCTCAACGAACAAGGTGTCAATTTTCTGTAACTTCCTCTCTAGCTTGAAATATCAACAAAATAATTATTAATTTAACAAAAACACAATATGATTAATACTTCTAATAAAACTCAATCAAGTTATGAAAAAGAAAGTCAAACAGACGTAATAATATAAGTCGAAATTAAGAACCGCGATTCATATTTAAAACACACTCGTATATATAGTTGCGTGCACGAAACGCGTTCAGAATTTCGCCACTGTGGCGCTGCGATCTTACATCGTATTTTCAATGCACGGTTCATAGTGTATACGGCCAAAACGTCTTTCCATTTATGAGCAGGATAACAAGTTTTGTCATTGCAGACCCTTTATTAAAGGCACCATTTTACGTCTGATTTTCAATGATTTTAAAACAGCGGAAATCAGTCTCTGAGCTTGTTTATATTTATTAGATTCATAAACCTTATTTGTGCGTTCATGTGTAAGATGTTTCATAAATTTATTTGTATGGTATCATAATTTTAAATTAAAATTGAATATTGGACATGATTTGGAGCACATTAATACAGTAAGCGTTAATATGCTCCAATCTTCAATTTTAATTTAATTTAAATTTTTTAATTAATTTAATTTAAAATTTTTAATTTCAATTAATTTAATTTAAAATTGAAGATTGGATATGCAACAACATTGTAAGCATATTCTATTATCGATTTCAAAAACACAACAAAGGCTATGCTTCAATGGGCTTACACTTGCTGAAGAAAAGGTTTAATCATTTAAAATTGTTAACCATCCAAGGGTTAGTAATGTAACAATTATAGTAGCACGAATGAATTAGTAGCTCAATTATTGATGATTGAAATTAAAGTGGAAACTTATTCTATTCACTGAATAAAACAAACGCTTTAGAAAATTAAAAATATAAAATAACTGGATTTGTTTCCTTTGTTACATTGTTGAAAAAAATCACTTGATTTGGTTCACTTATAACATTTTAACCGAAACAAGTCGGAATAAATGACTTGTTTCGGTTAAAATGTTATAAGTGAACGAAATCAAGTGATTTTTTTCAATTTTAATAAATGAAACCTTGTTCTACTTTGTTTGTATAACACGGATCTCGGATATAATCCGAGTTATACAAACACAGAAAAAAGTGTTTTATTTATTAAAATTGAATTATAATGTATGAAAAAGTAGAAGCCTCAACAATTAACAAGTTAAGTAATTTTTTGTTTTAAATAAAATCACTTGATTTCAATTTTCTAAATATTTAACCATGTTTCATCAAGTGATCGATGAGAAACAAGTTAAAGATATAAAAGCTAAACGCAATCAACTTAGTTTTAGTTTTAACTTTTCAATTAACAGTTTGATCTGTTGGTTTTTACTTGTTCGTGTTTTAGAAATTATAATAATGATAATTTTTAGTATTAAGTGTTGTGGCTTCAGAGAGTATTCTTCTAATTTTAAACTAATGTATTTGTTAAAACTAGTAATAATTCTTTAAGCACTATGCATGCACATCGTTTGTACAAGAGTCACCCGGCCCAGTCTGCAATGAAGTCACACCCCCTCTTAAATATATGTTTTTTTTGACCGTATACTCTATTAACCGTATATCAAATATGCGTTTTTTTTTATAGATTGTAAAAATGTGAAGCGCCATCTGTTGTTTAATTTTTAAGTTGGGCAACAGATGGCGCTTTGTAAAATTGATCAAATTTATGATTAATTTTCATGTTCGTTTAACCACCTTCATTAAAGTACATGGAACATACTGGTCTTATGAGGTCCGGTAGGTCGAAATGGCCATTATAAATTATCCAAACGCTAGGTGAATGGTGGTTGGGCAATTTACCTAATGAGTTTTTCTATAAACGACTTTAAATTTGGTTTACTAGACAATGTGATTTTTTTATGAAATATTTAAATCTAAATATCAAAATTGATAATCTGATTTTTTATAGGAATCTTGAAATTTATGGCAAATGATAACATTTTTTTTAATTTTATCATTTTAATATAGACTAAATGCATCTAACAGATTGCACTTAAACTAACGATAAACTCAGAATTTCTCTTAGTTTAGTCGACTTTAGTAATAAACATGAATTAAAATTTAATCAAATGTTCAGCCATCATTCATCTAGCGTATGGATAACTAATTATAGCCATTTCGGTTGTTCGAACTTCATTAGACTAGTGTGTTCCATGTGCAATGCCGTTATGAAGGCGACTAACCGGATCTTGTGTTGCTGCTATATACCTAATATTAATCATAATAAATTGAAGACGACGCAAGCGCCATCTTTCGCCTAATTTTATGCGGCATTGTCAACGATTCGAGTCTACAAGGTAGACAACAGAGAATCATTGTTTCCACTAAAGGAAGGCGAGCTTGTCCTGTTTATAAGAACAGGAAACGAAATTCGTTTAATATGTTCAGCCACCATTCATCTAGCGTATGGATAATTAGTGATGGCCATGTATACTCGAATCGTTGACGTAGCCACATAAAATTACGCAAAAGATGGCGCTTGCGTCGTCAATTTAAAATGGAGTTCCTAATGATTTAATTAGAATATTCACTTGAACTACGAATTTAATCGGTTGCGTTAGGTTAATTAATGAAATCAACACAACCGATGATATTCATATTTATTTCGTAGTTCAAGTGAATATTCTAATTAAATCATTAGAAACTGCATTTGAAAATTGTTATCATTTCTTAACCATAAGAAAATATTATATTACCTATTTATTAATTAAATTGTTGATTTCATTATTCAACCCAACGCAATCGATGAAATTCGTAGTTAAAGTTAATTCAATCACTGACTTCAATGATAAACTGGAATATCCTAATCATTATTTATTAATGAAGTCAACCCAACCGTTGAAGTTTATTTCTTTCTTTCTTAATCTTATCCTCTTTTACCCGTGTTAGGTGTCGAAACCATTGAAATTTACCGATGACAAAATATCACTTTAACTATGAAAAACTCAGAACTTCTTTAGTTGCGTTCTTTTCAATAATATACTGGAATATTCTCTTTTCTGCTTATTAATGAAATCAACCCAACCGACGAAATTCGTAGCTTTTAGTAGTTCAAGTGAATTGCATCAGTTGGGTTGACTTCATTAATGAACAGGAATAAAAATATTCCTGCTTAACCGATGAAATTCGTAGCTTTGGCCAGTTCAAATGAATTGCATCAGTTGGATTGATAAGCTTATACTGTGGAATGGATATTCCCGCTTATCAATCAAACTGAAGTAATTCATTTGAACTACTAAAACAAACCTTTATTGGCATAAATCCACATAAACCACAATTTAACAACCACAAAAGACACAACAAAAGGTATTCTTTATACATATTTAGAAACTATTCTCCCTCTTCTTCTTTCCCACACCAGCCTCTTCAATATCTCTACGCCAGCCCCATCCTCTCTCATCCAATCCACAAAACTCCTGCTCCCTTCCACCCACTCCCTACATACTCCCCCACATTCTTCACTCATATGTCTCCACGTATCCTTGCCCCTATCACACAACATACATCTAACATACCTCTCACCCATCCTCACTTTTTTCCCTCTCTCCTCCGATCCACACCTTGCCCTTGCAAGCAGGATCCTTTCCTCCCTCGTATAACTACAATTTTTTAAGTAATCCGGAAGGGACCAATTCATTTGAACTACTAAAAGCTACGAATTTCATCGGTTAAGCAGGAATATTCTGATTCCTTCCTGATCATTAATGAAGTCGACCAAACTGATGCAATTCACTTGAACTACTAAAAATTACGAATTTCATCGGTTGGGATGATTTCAATAATAAACAGAAAAGATAATATTTCAGTTATTATTGAAGTCAACCTAACTAAAGTGAACCGATGAAATTCGGAGTTTTACGTAGTTCGAATGACATTTTGTGGTGACAACAAAATCCTTCTCATTCAATAAAGAATAGAGAAGACTGTCGTTCTAAAAATAAATGAAATTGTTTTTAGGTGGCATTGTATTGTGGTTTCAGGCAGAAATAAAAAAAAGGTTATGGCTAGATTGAATAGGCTTAAATAGAAAAGAGTATTATTCATTCACTTGGTCACAGTTATTTATATATATTAAATAAAAATGATTATTGCATTATGCAATATTTTATTGATGTGCAACAGCAGGTGTACATTATGTAATTCAATGTCCGGCGTGGGTATTTGCCCGGGAAGTAGTTGTTTTAACGTGCATTTGTTTAACGTACTTACGTAACGTAAGTCAAAAGTCACAGAGCTAAAAGTGAAAATAATTTATTAATTATTTTCAAATCATGTTCATTTAATATAAATGAATAGGCTTATTTTAGTTGCTGGTCTATTTATGAGGCTTGTTCATTTGCGCTGCACTAAGTTGAACTGATTGCAAATTTGTGATGGCACTCATAAAATTTAAAAAAAAAACAAATGTAACAAATGTAACAAACAAGGTATAATCTGTGATATTACGTTATTTCAAAATCAGATTGTAATTAATATATTACGTTATAGCTTATACTGTGGTATATGAAAATTTGTGCATAAAATAGAAGATATTTCCACCTTTTTTCTGGACAAACCACGTTTAATTTTACGTTTGAATAGTCCTTATGTCATTGATGGTTGAGGATTTTATTTGATGAAACTCCATAACACATGATTTGTAAATAAAACAACATTTTTTTAAATTTCAAAGAGTTTTTTTCCTTACTTCGCCCATTTATTTGATTAAAAAACGGTTGTATTATTTACGTATAGAGTCCTTATGTCGTCATGCTATTATATATTTTTTTCTATTAAAGAATAAGTATGTAATTTATACAATTAAATAACTGGTTATTCATTTCTCTACTATTTTATTGTGTATTAACAACGAATGTAAATAACATTATTGGCCATTTAAAATGTCTTCAATCATTAATATCTGATAATACCACTGTGTGACGAAACAATAAAAATAATTTTTGAAACTATACATGTTAAAATTTTATTTTATCTTAACAATGATGAAGTTTCAACAAATAAGAGCCTTAACAATTCAATATGTGAAATGTATCTGACTACAGATTAACATGGTAGAGCCTTGATAATTAAATATGTGAAATTTATCTGGATACTGAATAAAATAGTAGAGAATGGAATTAACAATTATTTAATTTTATACTCTATACAAATTTCACGCTAAGAAGAATTCAAGTATGTAATTTATATCAATTAAAATTAATGTGAGTATATATTTCGTCTGAAATATTTATCCAGTACAATTTGGCATCGCTATCAACTGCTCAACTGCAGAAGAGTATATTATCATCTTGTTCCACATAAGACTTTATTGCTCTCCCCAAGAAATACTAGTTCCTCTAAATATTCGAGTCTCCTTCCCAGATATCTCGGAGGAATCTGTGTATGTCACACCACACACACACACACACCCGAACATCTCCTCCTTTTCCCTTTTGGTGTATGTGGTTGAAGTAGATGCACGGCCGGAGAGAGGCGAGAGTCGAGTGGCGGCGAATCAATACCATGCACTTTAAAGAAGATATGACGGAATACCGGAGGGGGCGGTTGGGAAGCTTGAATTTCCATGCTGCGTCTATTCCATCCATTCCATTCCGCGCCGTCCATTCTTCTCCGGCACTCGTCCTCGCTTTACGTAACCAGCTCCATTGTTCCTCTATCTATACAGAGCCCCGGCTCTCTCGTTCGCTGCATTATTATTGCAATAAAGTGATGAAAACGAAAGTGCCTAATGTTGTGTTGCTTGCTAGATTTGCGTAGGGATACTCCACTGTCTTACGCTACATTGTTTCGCGTCTCTCTTATTATTATTATATTCCGAGTAATTCCGCTTTAAAGTATACGCAATGCTAAAAGTTTGTTCTAAACATTTATATATTCCCAGTTCACGAACAAACATCAATTACACACTACGAAATTTTAGGTTAAAATTCAACAAGTTTTAATAAAAATCATCAAAAACAGATTTTTTGTAATCGCAAAAATTGTACGTTACTATGTTGATCGAGCTAAAAAGAGGAACTTTATTATATGAAATAAAAACAATCCCAATTCTAAAAATTCTTGTATATTATAAAATTATTTTAGAAGCATAAAAAACATAAAATAAACAATACAGAATAAAACACTTTGTTTGTTTAGTTCACTTAATATGTTTATTTCTTCCTGTCCTTCCTTTACACTTAAAGATATTACTGCTTCATTATCAATTAAGACCGACACCCGAAAGAGTATAATAATAATTCTTTATTTACGGAATACTCCATTTTATAAATTTTTACATTACAAGAATATTAGATACATACATAAGTGAGAGAGTTAAATAAATATACATACTGCTTAGCCTATATAAGGACTTAAGATAAATAATAATTATCAATTAAACTTGATCTTCATATAACTCAAGATACACAAGATCTTGTGTGACCATGTGGAGAAAACATGCACAATTATGAAAAAAAAAAATATATATATATATATGCCAGAGGCTGCTTGAGAAGTAATAAGATCTTAAATAAGAGTCTGATAATCAATCAATTTAACTTTTAATTGTATTTGTAAAAATTATGATTTTAATTTATGATGCAGAGTATGCATCAATATAAAATCAAAGCATTTAGTTGCTTTCATCGAAATTATAGCCACTAAAATAAAATCGTGTTATACAAAGTTAAAAAATGATTTATTTAATAAATAAAAGTTTATAAATGTTGGGTATATAATTGAGTTCAATATGCTCTGACAAGAAATTTCATTTGAATTATTATTTAAACAAGTGCGATTAAACCAAAAGTTCTGCACGAATTATAAATCCCTTGTGATTTATAACTATCACAATACTTTTGTCAGGAATGGTAAAATACTTCTGTGGAATATACAGAAGTTGTCGGTGAAAATTTATAATAACACCAGCAACTGATACGAAAATCATCAGAATCAAAAATCTGTTTTGATATCGCACGTACATAATAATAATCTGGGCAAACACGTATTGGCAAATAAACATACACATATCTGAGCGCACGCGAATAAAAAAAAAATAACCCGTGTCGCAACGATTTCGCGACCGTACCAGTTTAATTTTAGAAAGATTGAGGTAGGTTTTTGATTATATCATTTATTTGCGTATCACATCACAATCGCGAATGAATAAAGTACCGTACGCCGAAAGCATGAGGACTCGCAGTCGCTAACCGAAAATAGATCCAGCAAAACCGAAAAGTATTCAAAAATTCGACGTAACGGAACCGTCGGGCGCGCGCGATGCGAAAACCGCTTTGCATAAATTTTTATGCGCGCCCGCTAACGGGTCTCTCCATTTTTCCGAATTAATTACACGAAATGTACATAAGTTAAAAATATCAGGTTGATTTATGGAATTTTTATTTATAATCTTGATTTATTAAATATTTCATACGAGAGAGTATAAAATATATAAAATAACTGTATTTTATATATATTTAATATTATTTTATATTTTTATATTATTGATACATATAAATATATATTTATTCGTGTAATTTTACATAATTATTATTTATTTACAATATATAAACGTAACGATTGCGAAATGATTATCAATTATAGGTATTCGGGGCTAATCTGTAAGGAAAATGTTAAGTTCAACATGTATGTTATCTTGTATCATCACAGTCCAAACAGCTTTTGTAATAGAAATAGATTCATAGAATATTAAGTTTAATATAACGTACTCGTTAAATTACAATTTTAAGTACGGAATAGCCGCGATTATTTATATTTATGTTTAATTTTAATTTAATTTTAATTTGATTTAATTTATTAACTGAATCTCCTTTTTTTACAAAATATTACAAACAATATTACAAATTAAAGATACAAGTGTATAAGAAGAAAATATATATATATATATATATATATATATATTTATGTTATTTTATATAATTTCCTAAAAAATACTAAAGTGGATTTTAAATACATTTTGTTTGCTGGCTCTAAACTAATATATTTAATATTATTCCAAAAATCCTATACCAAAAATTATCCTCCCGAATTCATATTAGTGGTTACACTTAAACATATAAAAAGAATATTGATGCAATAATTATTAATAATAATAATCTTAATTAACAGATGTATACAGCAAAAAATATATAACATAACTAATAATAATTACAAAATCAAATGTATAATTTATATCAATCTGTTAATTGGCTATCAACGAGTCGTATTTTTGCCAATAAAAAAATATTATTCTATATTATTTACCATAATGCAATATTGTATTAATTTTCTTTTCATTTTTTCCTTTAGTGGAATACTTTTTTTATTAATTATTTTATACGTTTCTTTTTTCATATTTACATTTGTAAAGTAGGTGAATTCTGTAAATGAAGATAATAATAGTATTTAATTGTTTCAAATAACTGTGACCAAGTGAAATATGTGCGAAAAAAACAATAATAGGAAAAATCTATTATTAGTGCTTCACATTCCCATTTATAAAATAAAGTTAAATTATTTTTGTGAATTTTGATTTAATTTCAACAATAAACAATTTTATTTCACATAAAAGAAAACTTAAAAAAAAAACAATATTTTTATATTTATTTATTTTTCACCAAGTAAAATTAACAAAAAATGTTACATCTCATATTAATATGAGATTTTTATATTGCTTGAAAATTATTTTATAATAAAAACACTTAATAATGATCATGTGAGATTATAAGTGGCTGATTTAAACACTTCACGCAAACTCAAAAGCTTTACATAGTGATTACAAAATTACGAGTTAAGAGCAATGAATTTTGCGGACGGAATTGATCGTTCGCTTTTCCTTCTACTTACATATCTACACTGCGCATGTCTTAGAAGAGTAAATAGCATATGCAAATTCTTACAGTGAGATAATTGTAAAGTAAATAAACCTACTATCTAATGAGCCACGCCTCTTTGTGGGCAAGTTTTGAAAGTTTGACCATTTCTCCGCGCAGTGGCAGATTAGTACGTTTCATTGTTTTCCAGAATTTCAATCCCATTTTTCTCGTTAATTGCGCGTTTTATAAAAAAAAGGTTATAGAAAAATTATATGCTATATCAAAATGGCTAAGCCTTATAGGCTTAGTTTTTTATTAGATGTTAATATTATGGACTTATTGTAACTTCTATATCAAAGTAAACTGGGTCTAACAAGCTCAGTTTTTCATATTCTGAATAAATTCCTCACTTAACCCGTGAAGAAACATTTTTAATTAATAATTTCCTATCAATATTGGTTTTTATTAGATGTTAATATTATGGACTTATTGTAACTTCTATATCAAAGTAAACTGGGCCATAAAAGCTTAGTTTTTCATATTTTGAATAAATTCCTCACTTAACCCGTGAAGAAATATTTTTAATTAATAATTTCCTATCATTATTGGTTTTTCATTTTCACGTTTGTTTTACGACTTATTGTAACTTCTACATTAAGCCCTCAAGAGCTTAGTTTTTTATTTTTACATTTATTTTTCTATTTATCTAAACATTTTGAATATTGTTATTGTTCTGTATAAAGGTGATTTACCATAAATAAATTAATTGAATTGAATTAATTTTATATTTGTTGTAACGTCTACATCCAAACAAACTGGGCTTTAAAAGTTTAGTGTTTTCATGTTGCCTTAATAGCTTACTTTTTCATTTTTATGTTTCAGTTCTTATTGTAACTTCTTCTATAAAATCTGCTTTGAAAGCATAGTTCTTCATTTTTAACTTTATTATATATTTGTTGTTACTTCTATGTCAAAATAAACTTATTTAAAAGCTTAATTTTTCATTTTAACATTGTCTTAAAAGCATAGTTTTTCATTTATATGTTTATTTTTCTAGTATTGAAACTTCTTAAGTAAACTGTGCCTTAAAAGCTTAGTGTTTCATTTTCACATCTATTTTATGACTCATTGTAACTTCTACATCAAAGTAAACTGGGCTTTAAAAGCTTACTTTTTAAAGTAAACTGGGCTTTAAAAGCTTACTTTTTTCATTTTATCATTGCCTTAAAAGTATCGTTTTTCATTTTCACGTTTTTTTCAAAACTATTTTGTAACTTTATTTATTTATTATTATAAAAATTAAAAATGTAAACCTTCGAGTTCCTACCTACAGTAATTACTTCAAAATACAGTAATGACAACTTTTTTTTTTTCAATATATGAAATTTTTACTAGAATAATGGGTTTTGAATTTAGATATTCCTCTTAGAAGTGTTTTTTATTATGAGATTAATTGCAAGCAATAAAAAATATTGATTTTTATTTTTAAACAAATAAAATTCAATTTAATTCATTACTTCATTTTTATGTCCACCGTTAGGCCGCATTTATGGTGGAACAACCGACTCATAGCTGCATCATACCTTAAAAGAGGCCAAGTTTTAGAGCACGCGCACTCGTGTATTATTTGAATTACGTGTGTGCGCTCTTCAAAAATTAGTCTCTTTTAAGGTACAATACAGCTAGCTAACTAACATGGGTCTGCCTCTATATTAATGCGGCTTTAGATGTACATTTCCAGATAAAAAGTGCATGGGCTCTTATGGGAGTTCTTAACCTAAGTGTGAAATAGCTGTAACTAAATAAAAATCTAGTTTTAGAATTTTTATTCACCGCATATGAGCGCCTTTAAGATATAAGAAAGTAACGTAATAATAATTATTAATACGCACGATTCAATATTACAGTATTAGTTGTTTAATTTGAGTTATGTGAAGAGATTTTAATTACAATTAAAAACACTTTTTATTCCTTACTTCACTTTTAATCGAAAAAATAAAAGTGAAGTAAGGAATAAAACGTGTTTTTAATTGTGATTACAGTATTATTAAATAAGTTATTTTTCGTGTAATATTTATATATTATTTTCTTAAGTGGTCAATTTCCGTTAATATATTTTTTTTATTATTAATATTTTGTTGTATCTCAAAAAGACTTTCACTACTTCGTACATTTTCAGTTTAATAGATTATTAAAACATACGCATTTTTTTTTTCTTTAAAATTTTCAAGATGCATTTTATTTTTAAATTATTCAAAAAAAAATATTTTTCTTCAACCACATCCAAACCTTTCACCTAACCCGATCATCCTCTCATTAACTAAGGGCGCAATTATAGTGGAAGAACACTATGCAAGATTCTTTCTACGTTATGTTTTGAAAGAGGCTAAATTTTGTGAGCACTAGAAATTTTAATTTTTGTATTTGTTGAATTAATTTATCACTTAACTCGTGATGAAACATAATTATTTGTTTTAATTGAACTTAGAATTGGTGATTGGAAAAATCAATTATTTCAATAATAAAATGCGAAATAATCGATTATTTTCGATAATAGAATGTTATTTTTATACTTTCTGTGAAATATATTTTTAAAAACTCAAAGAACACTATGCAAGATTCTTTCTGCGTTATGTTTTGAAAGAGGCTAAATTTTGTAAGCACTAGAAATTTTAATTTTTGTATTTGTTGAATTAATTTATCACTTAACTCGTGATGAAACATAATTATTAGTTTTAATTGAACTTAGAATTGGTGATTGGAAAAATCAATTATTTCAATAATAAAATGCGAAATAATCGATTATTTTCGATAATAGAATGTTATTTTTATCCTTTCCGTAAAATATATTATTAAAAACTCAAAGTTTTAATAATAATCTTTATTAACAATTATATACAGAAAAATATAAAGAATAAGGCAGAAAGACCATAGGTCGATAGCCTGTTGAAGCGAGCAGGAAAGAAACAAATATACCATAATATATTGTAAATATATGTAAAACAAATAACTTTAAATAAAGATATTGTAGTAGTATACAGAATAAATAATACAAATTAAAAAAATCGGATAAATAATTTATATCTGTTAATTGGCTAGCGGCCGGAGGTCTTTCCACCTATATAATTATTATAATTTCTGCTTCTATAACTATTTTTACACTAGATTAGTAATTAGCAACATCGACTATTACAATAATCGAATACGAAATAATCCATTATTTTTGGTGATCAAATGACAATTAAATCAATTCTACAAGATATATGATTAAAAACTTAAATGTAGTTGTTATAATTAATATTTCCATAACAATATGGACAATATTTTCATTATAATTGATATTTAAGACATTTTAAAATACAATTTTCTTTATCGTTGTAGTTTTGAAATAAATCGATTATTTAAATAATCGATTTTGCGCATCACTACACTAGATTTGTATTTTTTTATATACTTTTCAAATGAATTAATTTTTCGCATACTCGGTTTGGTCCATCACTAATTAAAATTTCGTTTATGCACAAAAAATTAACCTCTTTCAAACTATGAAGCAGCCAGCACATTGTTGCTCCACTATAAACGCGGCTTAAGCATGCAACTACAACACTCGAAATGTATTTTAAGAGATACCTGATTAGTTTTTCTTTTCTCTCTGTTTTTCCACCGACCGGCATCTAGGAAGTAATCAGTCGTGTGAAATGGATGTTGTCAAAGGGCGTTTCGTGCGTTTAGAATGAAGAGATGGAAAGTGTATTGCGTGAGGCGCTCAAAGAACAGGGCTGATATGGATACGTCC
Source organism: Philonthus spinipes (assembly GCA_963082785.1). Classification (NCBI taxonomy): domain Eukaryota; kingdom Metazoa; phylum Arthropoda; class Insecta; order Coleoptera; family Staphylinidae; genus Philonthus; species Philonthus spinipes. The sequence continues at coordinate 11,387,027 of OY720306.1, forward strand.
CACCGTGTTTCGTCGCGACACACAAAAATCAGTAACTTTATCACGTAGGACCGCAAGAAAGAAAGAATTAAATAAAACAACAACCCAAGTGCAAATATAAACCGAAACAAACAAACAAAACAAGTGACCTTTTTATTCTCGATTAGTGAAAGTTTTAAGTTACCAAATGCTGGAGTTGCAGCCTGTGTTCAAAACCGTTTGTAATATAAGAGTTATTTTTGTTATAATAAAGTATATGCGTATGTTAATTAAGTGAACTGCAAAAATGTTTGAAATGTGGAACAATGTTAGTCCAAAATTGGAACAAGTACAACAACAGAATCAAGTGCAACAGCCTCACACGTCCAGTGGCAGCATTAAAGGTATTAGTTGTATGTATTCATTTATTAATTACTTATAGATTTTATTATTTAGTTTGATAAAAAACACGTTTTCAATAATTTTTCTCATTTTAATGAAATTTACTCTTACTTCCATTCGATCCATTATAATTTTATTGTATATTATCAATTAAATAAAAAAAAATATACTAAATATTCAAAATCTATTACACGAAAACAAATCATATAAACATGATTTTTGGTTTAATAAAATGTTCAGCCACCATTCATCCAGCGTATGGATAACTAGTGATGGCCATTTCGGTTATTCGAACCTCATCAGACTAGTGTGTTCCATGTGCAATGCCTTGATGAAGGTGGCTGAACCGTTCTTGTATTGTGATTATATACCTGATATTAATCAGACGACGCAAGCGTCGTCATGAAATTAGGCTAAAGATGGCGTTTGCGTCGTCTTTCATTTGTTATGATTTATTTTTGGTTCTCATTAATCATAATCAGCCATATGCATGGCTTGCTAATTACGACTAATTTAAAACTAAATAAATTTGTTACCATATAAGCAATCGAACCTATTCTGTAAGGGAAATGATAAGTTTAATTTGTACGTTATTTTTTCTCCCCACAGTCTAAGCAGTTTATGTAATAAATATTTATCATAGAATGTGAAATTAATAAATAACGTACACGTAACTTTAACATTTCCCGTATGGAATGACATAGCCCCGAGTATTTAGTAGCGATTAGTTAATTACAAATAGTAAACTATGCGTACGGTACTATAATTTTAAAATTATTAGTACGATTATTGGAAGTACATACATTCAATAGAAATTTTTATCTATTGAATATTAATCTCACAATTATGACAAATCATGCAAATAATTGTCAGAGAAGTCAATTTAGTTTTAAAGTCGACTCAAAAGTCAATTATTTGCGTGATTTGTCAAAAATGTCAGATTGACACGACCGTACAGCGGGCCGTGTATTTTTTGACTAAAAATTCAATTATATGCATGATTTGTCATAATTTTAAGATTCGTTTTTAATAGATCAAAATTTCTATTGTGGTTTTAACTTAGGCTTTTCTGAGTGACGTAAATTCCACTGAAGAAATATTTAAACTAGTGAAATATTCACTAAAATAATTAAATTGAAGTATTATTCTGGTGTTTTTATAATGGTAAAACCATTGTTTATTATTTTATTTGAAAATAATCCATAAACGAAGAATATTAAATAAATAAAATAGAATATAAAAGTGTATCTTAATTAAGCCACAATTGGGAAACCCGGAGACCTTAGTGTTGGAAAAAATTAAATATATATATATAAATATATATTAAATTATATATTATATATAAATAGAAATTGTGTATAAAAAATGAGCAATTTAAAGTAACTTAAATTTATAAATAAATTAGTATTTATTAATTTAAAAAAAATATTTTTATTAATAATTATTTTATCAATATATTTAATTAATATATACCAAACGCGTAAGATAACTGTCTCCCCCCCCCATTTTCAGGGGGTTTCCGTAGGGCAAGGAGGTCGAAATTAATTAAACTAAGGCCGCAATTATAGTAAGCTAGCCCAATGGATGCTAGCCGCGTCATGTCCTGAAAAAGATTAATTTATCCGCCTCGGAGGAAACAACTACTTCCCCTGAATAATACCCCGCCAGATATTAGATTGCATAATGTGTATTTGCCGTTGCTCGACAAATTTTTGATTAATCAATATTGAATTCAATAAAATAATATGAATCGAATCATAATAAAAAAATCCGAATTCTTTTGTAATCACACTTTTATTTTTATATTCATTTTATTTTTAAATATTTCGATTAATTATTTAATTATTCCTCGTTACAATGATAACGTTCACGTTTATTTACCAAAAAAAAGGAAAAGAAAACCCGTACACACAAGAACCGCGTATTCGTATTTACATTATCACACGTGAAATATTTAAAACAGGGTTCATTGACATGTCGAATATTAAGTACACCGGGCCGTGTATTTTTAGTACATGGAAATACTTATTTATTTCAATCCATCTCGTCTTTTTTTCTGTACCTTAAGATCGCGACAGGTTTTTTTTGTCTGTGTCACCGCAAACGAGCCGGATCGTTCAACTTCCAATCCTGGATTATTTCCACGTTCGTTTGGATATGTTCTCTGATGTTTATTTTTTTTTGAAATCTGAAATTAAATACCACCATAAAAGAAGAAAAATGATAATAGGAGATGGGGGATATTGTGGAGATGATTCTAATTCTGTTTGTGCTTTAGTAGGATCGTGCAAAAAAGGAAGTGTTTGATCCATGGGCGTAGATCCTAACTTCTAAGGAAAGTTTTTGTACTGTAAAAAAAATCACGATTTTCTTGTGATGGATTAATGCTTGCGTTTAAAATCCATAAACAAAGAGTATAAAATTGAAGCTTGGTTTTATTATATTTAATAATTTATAATTCAATAGAACAGCAATTCATTCCTTTTTCACACAAAAACAAAAACGTATTTTTATTCAATGGAATGAAGTTTCAGTTCCTAAAACTGTAACCCATAATCACAAGTAAATTATATTTTTAAACATTTTTTTAAAAAAGGAAATGAATAAAAGTTTGCACTAGTGATGGACAAAATTGATTATTTGAAGAATTGATTTGTTTGAAAAATACGAAAGATAATCAAAGTTTAATGTCAATATGCCTCAAATAGTTACCGAAACAGTAGTTGTAATAATTTTGTTTATTTTGAATAATACATTTCACAGAAATCAACATTTTATTTCCAAAATAAATAAAAATTTAGATTCATTTGATATATTTCACAGAAACAAAAAAATCATTTGATTATCAAAAATAATCAATTATTTCGTATTCAATTATGTTAATTGAGATATACATATTTTTTTAATCATTGACATTTCTAGCACTGTGTGGTATATATTAGTGATGGGCAAAATAGATTATTTTAAAAATCGATTTATTTTCTAAATTCTAAAAATAATGAAAGGGTATTTTGAATATATCTTTACCAATTACAGAATTAGTAATTATAATAACTATATTTGAGTATTGAATCATAAATCCCATAGAAATGATAACAAAAATATTTAATTATTGAAAATAATCGATTATTTCATATTCGATTATTAAAATAATCGATTTTGCCCATCACTAGTATATATATACAATAAACAACTAAATATATACAACACATTTTGTATTTATGTTATTTGTTGTCCAGTAGAGTACAAACTTCTCTAGTTTTTCCTGTCTTGCGTAACGTGTTTAATTCCTTTCAATTTTATGCCCTTTCTTACAGGTCCTTCTAACTCCATCTATCCACTTTCTTCTTGGTCTTCCAAGCAGTTTTTCTCTGAAGCTTGTGTTTCGAGATATTTTATGGTTACTTATTCCAAATCTATTTAAATACCTGTAATTGTAATTTTTAAAATACTTCTGTTTTGATAATGACATGTTAATGTTGTCGAAACTATAGTCACAATAAAACAATCCGAGATATACAAACAAAATAAAAGAAGTGTTTCATTTATTAAAATCGAATAACAATGCATAACAAAGTAGAAGCCTCAATAATTAATAAGTTATAACGGTGAGTTTTGCTAATAAATAGAATTGCTTGACTGAAAGAAATTTGGTCGATAGCCAATTTGTGAATTCTGCATTAATTATATTTTATAATTAATACGTAAATGTAATTCTGTAATAATTGAAACAGGATTTATTCGCTTGGTCACAGTTATTTAAATAAATTAAATAAAAGAATTTGAAAATAATTAATTAATAAATTATTTTCTCTTTTACTACTGTGACATTATGGCTTATGTTACATATCTATTATTAAACGTTTGTTAAAGTACTTATGTAAAATAAGTCATAAGCAAAAGCGAAAATAATTGATTAATTAATCATTTTCATGTTCTTTTTATTTAATTTATAATTCTGTAAATTCAGAAATAAAGATATTTGTATACATAGAATTGTTTTAGTGCAAATTAATAACAAGCAATATCGATTATTTTACATAGCTCATCACTAGTTTCCTTTAAAACAATTCCATTTAATAGTAAAACTCACCTTAATAACCATAAAATAATTCAATTAACAATTCGATTCGGATTATATAAAAACAAAACAAAAAAAATCTTTCGATTTTATTCTCGAGCGTCTTGAGCTACGTGCGAAGGATTTCGTTCTTGTTACGTACGCCGAAAGCTGATTCAATAAACGCCCGTCAATTTTTTTGTTTCTGCCGTTCCCGTCGTAAACATTTTACTCGCTCGAGTTCAAGAAAGGTCATTCTCAATGCTTTTTATATAATTTCTAAATTATTTATAATCGCGACGCGGTCACGTAGGAGCGGCAAATTAAACAAGAATTATCGTTAATTAGCATAATCGTGTATTGGGCAACGGTTTCGAGCTCGCCGATTGATTTCGAGAATTCATACAAAATAATAAGTGAGCAGAGGATTTGAATAAATAAGTTGAGATTCTGCCCACGCCCGATGATGCTGTAATTGTTTATGATATTTTGTGGGAAATAATATATATATATATATACATCTTTATTAAGACCATGCAGATAATCGGGGCTATTCTATAAGGGAATTACTTCACACTCTATATAATGTATATCTATTATAAAAATTGATTAGATTGTGATGATAAAAAAATAATGTACTCTTCTGTGCAATAAACGGTAAGAGATTGAATAAAAATTCAAATTAGAGAGTTGTAGAGCATACAAAAAGCTACAACTTTGCTGTTTACAGTTTTGTTCTATCTCAAATAATAATTTTTTTATGACCGAAAAACCCCCAAAAATAGCTCAAAAATGCGCAAAAATGAAGTTTTTTCAATATAATTTCTAAACGGTTAGAGATAGAATAAAAATTTAACAAAATATGTTATAGATTGATGCGGACATGATGAGTTTCCTAGTAACAGAAATATGTATATAAATATCTCAATTTCTTTAAAGTCAAAATTCCGCGTCATTTAAACACTTCAAAAACCCGAATAACACAACTAGAATATTATAGAATAATAGTTATACGACTTGTGCTTAATTTTATTGCAAAGAAGAGTACGTTATTTGTTTATCATAACAATCTAATCAGTTTTTATAATAGATATACATTATATAGAATGTAAAGTTATTTAATAACGTACACGTTAAATTTAACATTTCCCGTACGGAATATCCCCTATTACTAAACAATATAACATAAATAATTAAAATACATATAGGTGTTAGTCTATCTGGGCTATCGACCAGAGGTATTCGTGTCCTGCCATGAATTTATGATTAAGTCAAAGAAAATATCTATCTGAACTGTCTTGATGAAGGAGAAATCATTATTTTAATTAAATAAAAAGAAATAAAACATGCTGAAGGTTCTGTTTTGTTACTCCTGAAACCTAGAATCCCTGCTTATCCCGAGCCTGGGTCTCTAAGTTCGTAATGATACTGAAATTTGAGAGTTGTGAATAATTGGACGCTTTGACATCTTTGGTCATTCTCACCACTAAAATATAGTAATAATTATAAAAAGTTCATACTCACCGCCTTTAATTCCTCACTACTATACTCTCTCCAAAGTCCTGTTCATCTTGTAGGAGCTAATCGTTACGCTATCGCTTTGGAGAATTACCTTTAATCCCAACAAATCCAAACAGTTCATGCCTTACCACAGGCTTTTCACCTCTCCATTCAAAATTAATAGAAACAAAATTTTGATTTCTCATTTGTCCACTTGCAAATACCTCGAAATTATTTTTGACCTTAAGCTTTCCTTCAAACTAATCAAAACCAAGTATACTTTAGATTAATTATGAAAATTTCAGACTTACCGTCTTTAATTCCTCACCACCATACTCTCTCCAAATGTTCACATTGGAGGAGCTAATCGATACGCTATGGCTTTGGAGAATTACCTTTATAATCCCAACAAATCCAAACAGTTTATCAGGTGCCTGTGATAAGGCTTTTCACCTCTCCATTCAAAATTAATAGAAACAAAACTTTGATTTCTCATTCGCCCACCTGCAAATGCCTCGGAATTATTTTTGACCTTAAGCTTTCCTTTAAACTATTCAAAACCAAGTATACTTTATATCTCGAAAATAAGGTATTTTAACACAATTCTACAAAATGAACTGTCGTTCCCTGCTGGACTGCGATGCAATCCTTCTACCCTTTTACCCTCCGGTTCTGTAAACAACATTGTAGTGACTGAACGATCAGTAAAAATCCCTCCCAAAAAAAATCCGGCGTTATTCATGATCGACCGGGTAACAGATATAAGTTATATATTTGATTTTTAATAATAATAATAACTTTATTGCCCAACAGGAAACAACATAACAAAATTACAAGAGAATATGTATAAAATAGTAAACATGAAAAACGTAACAAAAATGGAAATTATAACTAAAATAAAACAATAATAAAACACAAATTAATATGAACTGGCGATAGTGAATCATTAAATTTTTATTATGTATATATTTTCTATATTTTCCTGTATATATCTGCCAATAAAGATTATTATTTAACAAAATATCAATATAATAATAATAATTTTTATTTTCCAACGGAAGAATCCAACAAGGGAAAATATACAATCAAAATCATAATATAAGAAGAGTACAAGCAAAGTTAGTTAAATTTAAACAGAAAAAAAGAGAACAAAGTATAAATTAATATTAGCAAACAAAATTAAACATTATGCAAAAAAATATGTCTTCATACAAATAATATAAGAAAATACAAGCTATCAGATAATAAATTTAAACAGAAAAAAAAACCAAGTATAAATGAATAGTAACAAACAAAATTAAACATTATGCACAAAGAATATGTCTTCATACATTTTGTTAGCATTGCGGCACATATGCGTTAAAGGGGCTTTGCTCATTATATTCGTCTTAGCGATAGGTACCATAAAGGTGTTAGAATGTCTGGACGATAACCTAGGAATTAGAAAATTAATTTGGCTTAATAAATCAGGACAGTCTATGCAAAAATTGATTTGAATTAAATGAAAATAATAAATGCATTCTTATTAATAATATATCTATTATTTGTTTATCAGTCTGAATAAAAAGGCAAGTAACTTAATATTCTAAATTACTTCTTCCTTCTGTTTTTTCATCCACCATTTACTTAAGAGAGCAAACAAAACATCGTTAGTTCGCGATTAATCCGCAGTTATTTCTCGTGGCCACGTTTTCCAGCAAAAAAAATCTTGATGGCACGGCGAATCAAGTCCGCGGCAAATTATTACCTCACTGTGCGTTGTTAATAAGTGTGAAAAGTAATAAAAAATGTATATCTAGCAGGTTATTTTTTTTCCTTGTCGAGTCACTGGTGCGTGAGAATATTTAATATTTTTGCCCGCGCTCGGTTTTGAATTATGGCGTATCGAATCAACGTTTTTGTATTAATGAGAATCAACTGGTTGGTGGAAGAAGAAGAAAAGAAGAAACAAAAAAAGCGGGCAGCTTGGGAATTTTTAATGGATTCTGATGAATTTAGATTATCTTCTTTTAAAACTGTTTTTGTGATATAGGCATGTTTTATTTGGAATTGTGGTTGATGGTTGAAACCTTTGTCATATTTCAAGTAAAAATCGCATCCATATTTTTCTGTTAATATTATATATAATCAACAAGTTGCTTAAGAGATTACCCTACAATGAGGAAGCATTAAGGGCCTAACGAGGCTTATGTGTGCCTGCGAAGCATGCGCACCTGCTTCAAAACCATAACCTATTTATAGAAAATCGTTCCAATGGATACCTTTATGAATCCATCTAAATTCCAGCTATATCCTAGCGCATAATAGTCTTTAGCAAAAATTTTACCAATAATTCTGATAACCTACCACTTCGTGCAAAATTATGTATTTCCGGTAACCCTAATATCCTTCCTAAACATAACATCTTCCCATCATTATTCATCAATTCATTTATGCGAATAATCAGGACAATTCAGCTAGCTAGCATGGATTTTTTCTTAGGCTTCATTATAAATTCATGACAATCGCAATTATTTATGTTATAATGTCTTGCATTATTTATGGTCTGAATAAAGATATATGTGTATATAAAAAAACTCTTCTGTTTTAAGTTTGATTTGAAAATAGTTGAATAGATGTTGTATTTTTCTTATAAGCGCTCATATGAATCATACGTTTTATAAACAGTACAAAGCGCCATCTTTTGTCTCAAATTAGGCAAGTAATTTTTTAATTTTTCATAAGCGCTTCTATTATTTTCTTAGAACCAATTCCATTTCCTGAATCATAAATTCCTAATACATTTCGAAAAGGTCGAATGAACTCCCACTAAAATCTGGGCCGAATTAGATAAACCGGAATTTTTGATGGACTCTTGTGTTCCGAGTGCGTGTGACTCTACGTGAAATAGCGAAATATCTTGGAGTGGTTACGCAACGCGCCTTTTGGAGCCACTGATAAGGAGGCGAGTGGTTTCCTAGCATTTTGAATAAATGCCATTGTTTTGTGTTGTGCTGGAGTTTTTTTTTTGTTTCTTTAGCTTATCTTTACGAGTTTATTGAACTGAAAGCCTTTAACTGGGTCAAATTGATAGCGCATTATAGAATACATATTTATTCCCGTACGCACAGAATAAACACACTTCCAGGCACGTGAAGTGCTCGGAATTTTCTTCATTTTATGGAAAATTAGTTTCATAGTTATAAATTATTATAGTATTTCATATATTTCAAATAAAATAATGGTATTCAATCAGACACGATCAATGATGAAGTATAATAAGAATATTTACCAATTTAAAATATGGTTCAACAAAATCATTGCGAGTTTATTCTCAGATAAAAAATTCTATTTTAACAACGATATAAAAATCGTTTATTTTAATAAGAATAAATACAGTATTGAAAAGCCAAAATATGATTGAAAAATTAAATTATGTGAATTGGTTTAAAATAAAATAATTATGAATTACTTTTTGCTCAAGCTTGAGGCTTTTCTTGTATTAAACAGTAAAGTTGAACATTATTATCTTTACACTAATAAGGTTTTATTGCACTAATTTGGGATTTAATACACCAAACATATTTATGATTTTATTTATTAGTTTTATTGTAAAATGGAGATTCCGCAAATAGATGATGAATTATAACAAAAATCTTCACGAGCTAGCGAAAGAACCGTTCAATTAAATAATTGGTAAATGATTCTCGGATGACAAAATAGAAATTTATTTTAACAATTCCATACAAAATTATAATGTCAGAATAAATAAATTTCGCAAAACAGTTTTCACTGATGAAATGAAACAATAATCTTTACTATTTACTTTAGTAAGTACAAATCGTTGCTTCCTTCATTAAATGAAGGCGAACTTGTACTGTTTATGATAAAGAAACGAATTCCATTTAATTAAATTTTCAATCATTCATCTAACCTTAACCAAGGCATTGCGCATAGAACACACTGATCTGGCGAGGTCTGAAAGACCGAAATGGTCATTATCCGTATGGTCGTTGAATATTTTATTCAAATAAATTATGTAAATCAGTTTTAAATAAAATAATGATAGATTTATTTTTGCTCAAGTTTGAAGTTAGTAATGAATTGTAACAAGAATCCTCACTAGTTAGCAAAAATATATTTCAATATATATTCATTATGAGATAATTCTCAGATGTAATTTTATATTGTAACACTTCTATACAAAAACTATGCCAAATGTGGTTAAAAAAATAAATTACGTAAATTAGTTTGAAATTAAATAATGATGAATTTCTTTTTGATCTAGTTTTAGGCCAATGATGAATTGTTAGAAAAATCTTTACTAAGTAGCTAAAGTATCTTTCATCTGAATCACTGCAAGATTATTCTCATATATACTTTTATATTTCAACAATTTTATCCAAATATTGTATGATTTTATTTTGTTCCCTAGGATAATTATGACCATTACTTACATACTTACTTGACATCTTTTGTTCAAGTTTAGAATCATGGTGATTTACCTTCCTTGAATTAATCACGCGACGATATATAGACGATATCTTTCATTGAATCACAAAATTAAATTCTGTTATAGAGCCATTCTTTATTCAAAACAGATCGCATGTAGTTTTAACGCCATCTTTTATTCATTCACAGAACTAAATTCTGTTATAGAGCTATCTTTTATTGAAACTCAGAATCGCATGTAATTTTAACGCCATCTCTTGTTCATTCACAGAATTAAATTTAGTTATAGAGCCATTTTTTATTCAAACATAGAATCGCGTGTAGTTTTAACGTCATCTTTTGTTCATTCGCAGAATTAAATTCGCTTATAGAGCCATATTTTATTCAAAACACAGAAATGCTAGTAGCTTTAACGCCATATTTTGTTCATTTACAGAATTAAATTCTGTTATAAAGCTATTTTTTATTCAAACATAGAATCTTATGTAGTTTTAACGTCATCTTTTGTTCATTCACAGAATTAAATTCTGTTATAAAGCTATGTTTTATTCAAACATAGAATCTCATGTAGTTTTAACGTCATCTTTTGTTCAAACACAGAATTAAATTCGCTTATAGAACCATATTTTATTCAAACACAAAATCGCTTGTAGCTTTAACGCCATCTTTTGTTCATTTACATATTAAATTCTGTTATAAGGCTATATTTTATTCAAACATAAAATCTCATGTTGTTTTAACGCCATCTCCTGTTCAAACACAGAATTAAATGCATTTTCTCGTTTTTTCCTCCTCTAATCAGGGTCCTCTCCATCCAGCCGACATCGCCATGAAAGAAAGACACTCAGCCCATCCCCACTTAAAAATATATTTTAAGATAGAGAGCTCGGGGCGGGCCAATAACTGGTCTAGAGGAGTTAGCACATTCAGTTCTATGAACTATGAGTGATTTGCTTTTGGTGGATCGGGAATTCTTCAAATTTGTTCCTCTAGTCGAGAAGACTAATTAGTATTTCCTTCCTTGGTGTTTGGCAGCCCAGAGCGAGAAAATGGCGTAAACATGCAAAGAATCCACGTCGCAATTTGTGGATTCTTCGTTTTCTTTCACTGTTCACTGAAGTCATTATCTTCCCTGTGATAATCACGAGATTTGCTACGGCCATCTATTGTTGAAACATAGAGTTAAATGTGCTTTATTGCCATATTTTATTCAAACAAACAGTCAAATGTGGTTTCATCTTCCGTATTACAATATTTATTAACGTTTTAATTTGTGCAAACACAGAATCCACTGTGATTTCTTTCCTGTGATAATCATGAGCATTGTTAGAGCCATCTCTCGTTTAAACACAGAATTAAATTTACTTTTCTGCACCGTATAATTATGAGCATTAAGAACAGAATGTGAAATGGTTTATCTTCCCTCTAATTATCACAAATATTATTAAAGTCAAATATGGCTTTCCCTCTTTGCTAACATTTCCTTTTGTTCAAACACAGAATTCATTGTGTTTTTATTTTCCCTGTGATAATTATAAGCATTCTTAGAGCCATATTTTTTTGAGCACAGAATTAAACGTAGTTTTGTGTTTACTACAATAATTGCGAGCATTGAGCACAAAATATTAATCTCGGATGGTTTAACTTCCCTGTAATAATCACGACTATTGATACCGCCATCTTTCGTTCAAACACAGAATCAAATGCAGTTACATTGCTATTTTTTGTTCAAACACAGAATCAAATGCAATTATAGCGCTATCTTTTTTTTTCCAAACACAGAATCAAATACAGTTATAGCGCTATATTTTGTTCAATCACAGAATCAAATGCAGTTGTAGTGCTATCTTTGGTTAAACCACAGAACCAAATGCGTTATCTTTTGTTCAAACACAGAATCACATGTAGGTTTAGCGCAATATTTTTTTTTAAACACAGAGTTAATGTGTTTTTAGCGCCATCTATTGTTCAAACACAGAATCAATATGTTTTCAGCGTCATATTTTATTCAAATACCGAATTAAATGTGGTTTTAACTTCTCTATGATTATCACAAACATCATTAGTGCCAAATTTTATTAAAGAACTAATTTTAAAAGGTCCGTTAAGTTTAAAAACTATTTTTTTTTAATATTGCACCTAGTAAATTATATTTCATATCTGAAATAAAAATTATTACACATAGGATAATTGCATCTTGAATAAATCACGTACGAACGGTGTGGATGGTTGTTATTTAACTATAGGTACAGTTTTTAGGCTGCGTTTCAAAATATGACTTATTATGTTTCGTGGAAATTAATGTAATCGCTTTTCGTTCTGCAAGAAGAATGTCCTTTACATGCATTATTCAAAGATTTATTTAATAATAATATATATCTTTATTTCACGCAAGTATCAGAAGTAATGATTATCTTGTTCTGGAATTGGCTGTCGTTCAGAAGTATTTCGGCTTGTCCTCGTCTAGACTATAATCGCTAACGTCTCTGTCCTGCTGATGAGATTTGATGATTTATTATTATTTATGTTTCAATAAATTTGATATTTTAATAATTAGTCTTTGTCTTGCTGATGCCATGTGTTGATTTATTATTATTTATTTTTTAATAAATTTGATATTTTAATAATTCTGTACAAAAAAATAGCAATTCAGAGAGGGGTCGAAAAATACCATTTTTTTAATAAAAGCTTTGATTATTCCACTATTGTGATGTTTAGAATTGTATTCTTTGTAAATGTGAGACTAATCAAGTATTTATTTGGATTAATTGTGTTTTCGTAAGTTATGAGTTGAGTAACTTGAATAATTGAATTAATCGAACACAGTTATAGTCCGCCTTACTTTATTACTAGACGTACATTTCTAATACTATGTGTTTATTTTCGATATATATCTGAATGACTTATTTTTTTAAATTAACATTATTTTATTAAAAAAATAATACATAATGTATAACTTGTAATAAAATAAAACAGTGATGTAATGAATCGTGTTAAAATTAAATAACGAAAACTAAAAAATATTACTAAAATTCAATGCTGCAAATATTAGATATACTGTACGTTTTTTGACAAACAATTGCAATAATAAACCTACATTTGGTTTAGCGCAAATACCCCATAAAACATTGGATTACACAATCCGATTTTATTTGAATATAATTTTGGTAAATTATACATGTTTATCTGAATTTATTTTATCCTTAGCCATGTTCTCATTAATCACTTAGTGAAACATGATTAAATTATCGGTTATGAAAAAACGTTTTTGCACTTCTGCATGAAAATATAGTTAAATCCATCCACCACCATTAAACCCCCCTCCGCCCCTCCTTTCCAATCCTTCCCTCCCACTTTGGTGAAAGCTTGAACTTTCGTCGCAATCCCCGATAAAAAAGCCACTGCAAGTGTGGCAATAAATTTTGATAAGGTAAATGTTATCAACCTGAAAATATTTCAACACGCCGAAATTACCTTTACCTTCACACCGTAAACGAGTTATGCCCATATACGAGCAACGCAACGTTATGTCATAATTAAAAATTGCCCAATGAAAAAAAAAAAAACATACACACGCGGACAGCGTTTAATTTAATCCAAGAGAGAGAGGAGGGAGGGAGTCAGAAAAAACCTTTTCGATCAATTAAGACTCTCGGTAAAAGTAATTATGCAAATCGGACGTGTAGAAATCCTGAGTGTGTGTGTGTGTTTGGTTCGTTTTCGTTAATTTTTTTATATATATATTTCGCACAATCATAAATGATAATTTCACTTTCTTCGCACATAAATATGTGCGGTTTATATAATGGTGCAATAACACGGGCAGCTGTCTACGTGTTATGTGGACGGAGAAATTCTGTTTTTTTTTTTCTTCTTCGGTTTTCGAGTCGGCGGAAAGAAACTACGCGAGCGTGTGCGTTTGTCTGGAGGCTAGATTTGAAGGAACTACTCTCTCCAAAGAGGCCTGAAATGGGAATGGATCAAGATAAAAGCGTTTGAGTATGATTTATACGAGAAACAGGGGATTTCTAATATATTAAAGATTTAGAGTAAATAATTTGATAATGATGTTGTATGCATCGTAACTTTAATCACTAAAATAAAATCGTAAGATAAAAAGTGTTTTATTTAATAAATTCATAATGTATAACGAAGTAAAAAGCCTGAACAATTATTAAAAATGTATATTATTTTATGAAATAATTGACGCAAATAAAAACATTTCGAAGTGTGGGAAATGAATTTCATTTGCCAGCGTCATCACGTCTAATGATTTAACGATTTTCGTTTCCTATTTAAATTAATAGGAAAAGAATATCATGACAAGTTAGTTGATGACAAGAACAAGACTGTTGCATTCGCGGAAATAAGTGCAGAAGAAATTAGGTAAGCACCAACAAAGGGTGTCGCAACACGTTTTGCACAGTACTTATATAAAAAAAAGATGAACAAATATAATAATTGTACGAAATGAAGACTATTAACTTCATTTCGTACAATTATTATATTTTTTCATCTTTTTTTTTTCAGTTTTTTCTTTCATGTAATTATTCCTTTGAAAATTACTTTATATCAGTCTTCTTGCTTTTGTTTTATTTGCGAGATGTAAGTGTGGATAAGTTTCGTTGAAATAACAATTCTGTGACGAATAAATATATAATTTCTTGATTAGTATACGCATTCCTTTTAATATTACTCGAAGCGTTCAAACATATACAATTAAAATAAATTATAATAATAAATTTAATAAATAAATTAGTTTCGGCTCTTATTCTCTAGCGCACCATTAATTGATTTATTAGAAACAATTTGGATTAGAATGATTATTTCCACAAATCAATCCAAATCAATTTAATCCAATCAACACCACAGCCTGAAAACTATCAACTTGATATGACGATTATCCCCGTTCCTTCCTCCGCATCCTTCTAGCAATCATCTAAGTGCGCCTCTTCTTTTTTTATTCATTTCCTAAGAAATTCCCGTGAGCCACAAGTAGAGCAAATAAAATCGTACACATTCAATTAGGCGTAATTATTTACAAGAGGCTGTTGGCGTTATAATTGCAATCCGCGCGCCGTGTGTACAATAAATATAATTATTAATTAGCAAGTGTCGCTGCATGTGTATTACCGTACGTACTCCTCTCTTTTGCAATAACCGTTGCAAAAGTGCACTGAAATTTTGTATAATTGTGTGAGCAAATAATTGCGCTCGCTGTGGTTTATTTGCCAGAGAGCGCGTGTTTGTCTCTTTTCTGTGTATGTGAAAGTTATTATTGATTCCTTGTTGTTTTTCTTTTGTCTTATATAATTTGATCTTCTTTATGTTGGTTGTGAGACTTTATGTTTTTAAATAAAAATATTTGTCGTTTCTCCTACGTATTTTTTTATTAAACTAAATATATTTTGGAAACTACTGAAGATGGAAAGATAGTTTCCGAAATATATTTAGTTTAATAAAAAAAATACGTAGGAGAAACGACAAATATTTTTATTTAAATAATTATATAATTTGATTGTTTTAAATCATGTTTCTTTTAATTCGGTGCTATTCGGTACGAGAACTGTTATATTTAACACACTCATATTTTTTACCATCGTATCCTATTCGAGCTTTGTAATTAAAATAGTTATACTTAGATTGTAAGGTTGAATAAAACATATGAGTTAAATGTAACATGCTTAATTGTGAAACAAATCGAGTGTTTCAATTTTAATTAAATATCCTGAATTAAATGTAACATTTTCGTACGGAATGGC